>OY986995.1:30894-685519 GCA_963920545.1 Lepidium didymum
AAGACGCGCGTGGCAGAGATTGCGGCGGTCGTGAAAGACATGGATTCGGTGAAAATCAACGTTTCGTGGCTCAAAACAGCCGTCACGGAGCTAGCAGAGGCGGTGGAATACGCCGGGAAGTACGACACAGCGAAGCTGGTCAGAGAGGAATGCAACAGGGAAATGGCGGCTGGAAAAGTAGAGATGCAGGAGCTGAGGGAAGAGCTACGACGGAGAGAGAAGGAAACGAAGGATTGTAGAGAGAGAGTGACGGAGATGGCAGGTAGGCTAGGGGAGCTAGAAATGAAGGATGTGAGTGTGAAGAAGAATCTGGAGCTGTTCGAGAGCAAGATCCATAAATTCGACGGTGAAGAAGCTGTTCTTCTTCATCTTTAAAATTCCCAAAATTGGTTAATTTATCAAAATTAAGTAATTAAACGTAATTTTAATTATCCAACAGAACCGGCTCGGTTAAGTGAACCGACCTCTTTGGAACATAAATTGGGGCCCATAGGTGAATAAGAGACCATTTATGTGAAACCCAATATAAGAAATTTGGATCTATTATTCATTATAAGGCCCAGCTTCGAATAATGGGCTTCTTAGGTAATATAAAACACTAATGATATTACAAGGCTCCTTAGACCCAATAGCTTTTACATATCAAATTAAACCTACTGAACTAAGAGTAATAGTTATAGAAGCTCATTAGCCCAGCACGATTGCTCAGTGTTTGTCGAAATCTGATGATTTCCATTGATGTAGATGAGGATTTGACTCGACTTCCCGTTCTATTGTTGGAATTTTTACTTTGATTTGTGGAGAAAATTAGCTTCAAGAAGGAAATTAGCTTCTTTGAGCTGCTAGCCCTTTCAGGGGAAAGAGCAGATTCCACATTGCTTTCGGTTAAAATCGGGCTCTTCAGCATGTGAACTATCATCACCTGAGATCTACAAGGCTAAGATAATTAGTCCTCCACCCTGTATCAATAACTAAATTAGAAAAACTATTAACTTACAAGGGCAGCTTGATTTTTGAGGTCCTCGAGATTGAAATTCCAAGCGCTTATTCCCCTTATACATTCTTGCTGCAGAGAAATAGGAAGTCTGAATATACATGTAAAAATATTTGAAGTACACAACTAGACTTGAATACCAGAAGATGTTTTTTGTATTTCTCAAAATAAAATAATTAGCAGCTTCAAGACATATCGCAGAATATTGTCAACTAGAAGGGCGAAATCTTTGTTTCTTAATCCTTGCCTGTGATAAGTGCGCTTCATATTCAGATTTGTTTTGCATTAGAAGATCGGCTTCCTTTGACTGAAAGAAAGAACTCACATATCAGTCAAGCTTTTGCAATAATTTCTTTCTCAGCAAGAGACCGAATAAGTTTAGAGGATAGACCAGAGACCTTTATTTGTCTATAGCGATCACCTAATGGAGGAAGGCCCACTTAGAATTGTTTTGACCAGGTAATCAGCTGGACGTGCATGTTTGAAGAAAGGGTGCTTTAAAAGCTTTTCTGAAGTGGGACGCTTCTTTGGGTCCTTCACCAGGCATGTACCCACCATTTCCTTAAAGGCCTGTTGAGGCAAAGAAAATATTAAGGTGGAAGAACACAACAAGCTAAAGCGGTACAGTAAAATTGTGACCACTCCGCACCTTTGAGAATCTTTTATCTCTTCCGTAGTCAAGTCCAGGAGGTGCATTTTATAAGGTCATCACCAAAACCTATTAATGATTACAAGAAAAAAGAAGATAGACAAACTGAGCTGAGAGCAGTGAAGATTGTACAAAACAAATAACATCATCGTAATTTTACCTTCATTGGTGGATACTTGGAAAATGGGGCATGACCATGTGCCAGTTCAAGGGCCGTTATTATCACACGTACCACCTCGTCCCGGACCATCGCAAGGAAAACAATGACCATACATCTGATCTGTGACACAGAATTTTATTAGACATAAAAGGTACCTACACCAGGGAACCTCTACGCTTTGCCTGCAGTGCTAATCTGCCCTGCACAGGGATTTCACTGTCAACCATAGAACTTAAGCCAACCACAGATGAAGGAAGTATTCGTGATCCTTTCTGCTGGGAAGCACACGGTGAACTGAAAACTGAGACTCTTCCGCCAATTCACTGTTTGAAAACAGAAAAGTCAACAGGAGCTGAAAGTCAGTCTTACAATGATACTTGCTAATATTGGAGCAAGTAATTGTGTAAAATGTTGAAGATAGGATGATACGAAAAAGGTCTGACTCCCTTGGGTTGCCTTATACTGGTTTGTATAAATCAACTGCACAAAAAATGTAACAGATGCAGTAATATGATAAGATAGGATAATACGAATAAAGGACTGATTCCCTTGGTTTCATTATCTTACAAGTCAACAATTTAACAGTTATGACATAACAAATGACACGCAATTTTAATCTCCATAAATTAAGTAGCATCACATGACAGATGCAAATAACATATACTTCGTAGCAAGGACAAACTATGACATAGATGAACTTAGTCGGTAAGAACATTCTAAACGAAGTTCCAAAGCTCAAGCTAAGAGGCCAACATAGAATAACAGTGCAAAACAGATTGTCGGATTATATAATCTGTGTCTTAACCGTACATCCTGTTTCAGAAATTTGCATCAAGAAATCTGCTGTGCTCCTCTGGTTTTAGAAAAGGAAAGATGTTTCTTATCATTGTATGCTTCCAATACCATGTTAAATCCTGCAGCGGAATTTATGAAGAAAAAATTCAGGACAAAAAGCCAAGAATAAAACCTCAAACACAGAAATAACAGAATTACCCATATCCTACACGAAGGTGAAAGGAGGTTTGAGCGAGAATGTGTCATCAATGTTTGCCAAAACCAACTCCTGCTTTCCTTTTTTGCCGTGCTTGTACTCTTTCAGGGCTTGGCAATCCAGTTTTTTCTTCATACTTCTTTTCTAGTGCCTGAGGTACAAAAATTGTCAGGAATATTGTTTAACTACGATAGCAAAATTATAAGACAGTGGACAACTAATGCAAAGATGTTCACCTAAGTCACTACCAATATAGAAAGGGTGATTTTATCCACGAAATTCAAATACTTGTAGCTTTAGACTCTGTCCTGTTACAATATTAGTCACCTCTAGCTCTCCACGAATGCTGTCAAGAACTTGATCCGTCATTCTGTCGAAGAAGAGAACTCCTGAGATTGACAGACCATAAGATCAGAAAGAAAGCTTACAAATGATTTTCACATACAGCAACATCAAACACCTCCATGAAAACAACTTAAACAAGTAAACATGCAGTAACAAATGTACTAACGAAGATAGGACCCATGAGTAAATGTCGGACACTATTCAACGTGGAAACATCATAATGCATCAACGTTCTCTCTGGTTTCTTTCAGCTTTAAATAAACACTACTACAGTCATCGTACTGTCCATAAATGTGTCTTATATTTTGTCATTGCTACTTAACCAAGCAAAGATATCAAAATCAAAGAGGAGAAAATACCTCCAGGTGGTCATATTCGTGCTGAAAGATTCATGCAGGTAAACGTGTTACACTGATTGAAAATTTTGCACCAGTAATGTCTCTTGCATCAATTTTGACAGATTGTGGTCGCTGAAAGCAAAACCAATCACATGAGAACCGATTTCCAAGAAAAAATAAAGACAGAATATGGTAAAGAGAAGAAATCAAATACAAATTTGGTGAAAAGTAATCCAGTCGAGAAAAGGTGGGCATACAACTACTTCAGCATAGACCCCAGGGAAGATAGGCATCCTTCATCAAATGGTACTAATTTATCGGAATATTTCTTGATTTTTGGATTAACAGGAACAATTTCTTCTCCTTCACCAGGCTCTACAGCCGGATTAAACACCATGAGTTGAACATTGAAACCTACTTGTGGTGCTGAGAGCCCGATGCCATCTGTTCTGTACAATAGCATTTAACCACATTATCATTCTGAGTCTGTTATTACTAAGTTACCAATCCCTCCATTTTACAAAGAGTGTCATTCTACTATTTCAATGTAACTTTAAACAAAAAAAAATTCCAATTTTAGCCTCCAATCAAAAATTTTAACATGGAATCTAGCATATCTTTACTTTTAATCATTAAGGTAAAAATGATTTTTTATATTGTTCCTTAATTTGTGTGAAAAACAGATGGAGTATATTTATACACTCAAGATCCAATAACAGTAATACATTTTTTTAACTATAACAATGATATATTCATACTTTCACAAATCAAACAACAAGTGAAGAAATTAAAATTATAGCTGTAGAGAAGATATAGGCATATACTCCCAAATTGCTTAATCCAAACGAGAAAACAATTACGTCAAATGACAAGTAAAATATCAGACTAGGATTGAATTATCTTGCTTTTGGAGAACAAATAATGGCATAAAAATAACTCGGAGAGGTAGTTGGAAATGAGGGCTTACTTGTAGATAACATCAAACATAGCATCTACCAAGTTCTTCAAATTCTCATCAAAAACACCAATCCTTGTTCTTAGCCCATAGAATAGGATCCGAATACTCAAGAATCTTCAAAGGTGTCTCAAACTGAAGATCAGAAGCTTAACAAAATTCCAAACAAACTACAATCAATGACAATGTAGAAAAATACAATCATACATAATCTAAATTTCAAAGAAACTTGAACTACAACCTCAGATTGTAAATAATAGATAAGCAAGTTACCCAATGCTACATCATCGTCTTTACGCGAGACGCGCTTGACCGCAGCCCGGACCGGAGATTTCAAAGGTGTGGTATCGTTCGCAGCGGAAGAGAACGTGATGGTGGTTTTAAGCCGACCGTAACCGGCGAAAAGTGTAGTTGGTCGGCGAGAGAAAACCGGAAGGAATAAGCGAGAGAGCGGCGGAGCTTGAAGAAAGCAGTGACGAACTACCACCATAGCTAGAGAGCTATTCTTCTTCTAAGGTTATCTCCTAGACTCTAACTTCCTGCAACATGTTATGTTATCGGTAATCAAACGCAGAAAAAGAAGAAAATGTAAAATTAAAGCAGATTCTACGAATTTTGTTTGTAATTTCAGTTGCTTTTCTATCAGAACCTTGAGATAAGCTATAGAAAAGATAAGCTCAAAACAGCCGTCACGGAGCTAGCAGAGGCGGTGGAATACTGCGGGAAGTACGACACAGCGAAGCTGGTGAAAGAGGAATGTAACAGGGAAATGGCGGCGGGGAAAGTAGTGATGGAAGAGCTGAGGGAGGAGCTAAGACGGAGAGAGAAGGAAACGAAAGATTGTAGGGAGAGAGTGACGGAGATGGCTGGCAGGCTAGGAGAGCTAGAGATGAAGGGTGCGAGAGTGAAGATATAATACACTAAATAATATTACAAGGCCCTTTAGGCCCAACAGCTTTTACATATCAAATTAAACCTGCTGAACCAAGAGTAATAGAAGCCCATTAGCCCAATATTGAATTAACCCTAAATGCCCAGCAAGATTGCTTAGCGTTTGTCGAAATCTGATGATTTCCATTGATGTAGATGTGGATTTTACTCGACTTCCCGTTCTATTGTTGGAATTTTACTTTGATTTGTGGAGAAAATCTAACGTACCTATATAATCGTTGCATTGTGTTTTACGATCGTCTCTTTCAACTTCTCACTTTTCAGTTTGCTGTAAGTTTTAATCATTTTCATAGATGATCCTGCCTTTCTTCTCAGTAATTTCCTTCACTGATACTTATATTGCTCAAAGGTATCTTTTCTTTGTTTATTAGGTTTATATCAGATTCAAGGAGGCAATTAGCTTCTGAAGTTCTTCAGTAATCAGATACAATGGTAAGTATTGTCTCTTAGGCTCATTGTGACTTTCTTTGTTACTTCAGTGATGTCACGAGCTATCTTTGTTACTTCAGTGATGTCACGAGCTAAGTATTGTTTAATCTAATTTGGAAGGGGAAAATTGGTAAATCACTCCCAACTTTCAAATTTCCGCCATCGAAGTCACCAACTATCGGGTTCGCCAAATTCAACAAATTATTTTTCATTGACTTCCATTTACATCCCAAAGTGTTGGTTGACTCGGCCAATTTAGGCACGTCATTAAATCATGTAACAGAATAATCAAACAGATTTAAATACCGTTTATTTTTTTGTTGTCTAAAAAACAGACATGTTATAATCTGGATAATCGACTTGTTCTCTTGCACACAAAGTATTCCATCAAATGCCTAACAGAAAATCTCCATTTACATCCCAAAACCAACAAATTGTTTTCATAATTGAGAGTGGTGTCACTAAGAGGAAGAAGATGAAAGAGAACGGTTGAAGTCAAGATCAGAAGACTTAGAGGATTTGTGAGGAAGAGAGCCAATAGAGTGAAAATTGGAATATTGAAATTATTGAAGATATTGAAATAGAGTCAATCACACTTTGGTGATCTCTTTGCTGGCAATTACCTTTTCATACAAGTTAATCCTTATTCTCTCAACACCAAGTATATCTTTGACAAATCATTTAATGCTCAAAATGGTAATTTCCCTTATTGGCTTTCTGACTGATTGGTTGTGATGCTTAACTCGTCTCCAGCTTAATCCAAAACTATTTTTCTTTCTGAGATACATGCATGTTCAATCAAACCTCTAAAATTCTAGGTTTCTAGAAAGCAAATTCAAGAGAGAATGGTGAAAGTATGATGCAAAAGGCGAGATGGCAAAGCTTTTGAAAAGTATTATATGAAAAGAGGTATAAGAGTTACCAGTAGACATACAAGCGTTAGTGGTGATACCAAGAGCATGAAAATGGATACAACAAGCTTAAGGCCAGAAGTTGTTCTATTCACAATTGTTACACCTGCAAAAAGTAAATCATTTGAAAAGAAAGTAAACCCCAAAGAAGATGAGAAGAATGATTCTACATCAGATAACTAACATCCAAAATGATTCTCAGTTCTTCTCACTCTCTTTGTGTTTGCCAATTTGATTCTCCGATGGCCACCAAAATCTTCTCTGTCGTAAACAACCAATTCGGAATCAATCGTCGTTGCCAACAAAGACAACTAAGTGAAAGAATCATAGAATTCAGAATCAATCGTTTCATACTTTGGAATTGGGATTAAGAAGAAGCCAAACATGCTTTGAAGCAAAGAGAAGACGATGAAGAGAACAAAAAGAGTCGGAGAAATAGATTTGGGGCTTTTTTTTTTCTAGGGTTAGCAAAATTGATTTGGGGTTTATCTTAAACATAAAATGATCGTGTTTTGACTTAACGCGGAAATTAACGGTGTTTAACTCTGTTTGATTGTTCTGTTACACGATTTAACGATATGCCTAATTTGGCCGAGTCAACCAAAATTTTGGGACGTAAATGAAGGTCAATGAAAAACAATTTGTTGGTTTAGCAACCCGACAGTTGGTGCCCTCGATGGCGGAAATTTGAAAGTTGGGAGTGATTTTGCCAATTTTCCCAATTTCCAAACAGTCAGCTTTGTTCAATTTCCATTCATTTCTGACAGTGGTTCTGCTTGTGATCTGCACTTGCACATATCTGAAGATGCAGTTCCCTGCCATTTTGGAGCAGAAAACTGGGTTTGTACCATCTTTAATTCTTACATTTTATTTCTGTTTTTGATTACCTTCGTATTGATTCCCATAATCAAGTAGGCAAGAACACATTTCGAGCTTTAAAGAATTATCAAGCGTATCGCTCAAAAAGAGATCTATGGATTGGTTTTCGACATCATTCACCTTTCCTCTCTATTTGCTGAAATTTATTTAAAGCATGTATCAGGAGATCTCAATGGTGAAGCTGATAAGATCGCCAAAGAGAGTCTCAACTACCTCCTCACCTACCCGGTGTAAACCAGTTTTAATGAAATTTAATGTTTTGACCCAAAAAAAAGAAAAGAAACTTTGTTATTAATTTCAAGCATTTGCCAGTCTTTGACCAAATTGAAGATAGTTTCTCAGAATATGGTGATGAAATATATGTGAATAGAATTATGATTCATCATTACAGGTTTCGAGGATTCTTTTGGAAGGCTGCTAGAATAGGTACGTCTTTCCAACCCCTTGGCCTTGGAGATCACTTAATTCTTTGTGTTTCCAATTCCTTGGGACAAGTGATAGGCTTTATAGAAGCAAGAATTCGCGAGTTATCAATGCAGCTACTGATAATTGAACTTTTGGTGAATCTCCTAGTTAAGCATATGCATAATGGCTAATAGTAAACTCATACGTCTCAAAGACTATATTTTCTAAGAGTTACTGTGATTCGTTTTCAATTGCCAAACATTCTATTGATTAAACTTTGCTTTGTCATCATTTTTAACAGGTGAACGTCTGAGCCTTTGGGTCTGTGGGATGCTTCATGATGGCTGTCTCAATCATTTTCTTCTAAGTCATTAACTTCTCACAGTTTGGATTGCATTGCGTCATGTCAAAGGTTGTTAGTTAGCACATTGGATTATAGTAGAGATATTTACTCGTTGTAGGACTTTTTCTAAGCTTCCACACCAATATTTTATTTATATATATATTTAACGCGTAGTAATCCTTGTCCCCTAGTAATAATATATGTGTTTGATTGTTTCGTCTCTCCTAATCAACTAAAATAATATGAGAATGAAGTGTGGAAGTAGAGATCTGAAATAAAGTGCTGAACCTCTTCCATCCTTTTACCTTTGACAATTAGTAAGCAAATAAACAAATGATAGAATGATGAAAGAGCCAATTTGACGAATTCTATCTTCAATGGAACATAAAATGATATTATTATAGCAGTCAAAGTCAACGATGAGAGGAATGCTAGAGATTTAATGATTCATTTCTTCAACGACATCTTCTTCTTCCTCAATACAAACTCACAGGTATCATTTTCTATCTCATTCAAATATTTATAGTTCTTTTGCTTAATCTAGGGAAGTCTAGCTAGGATCTTCTTCATGTGTTGTTTGATATTACATCAACATCACAAGTTCGATCGGATTAGTATTGTCTCTCTGACTCCCAATTATCTGATACTTACAACAATCCTGTCTCTGTAGAGACATAATTAAACAACAGAATGATATCTGTAGCTTCAAAACCGTTGACTGACGTCTTGTCTCATTCAGTTACTTCGGGTCAATGGATCTGAACAGTTTTTATTTTGGTTGGTTTTTGCATGTCAGGTTCTGTAAATTTTGAGATCTTATAGAGTTGGTTTTAAGTTTGGGAGATGGAATTGGTGTCTGGAAAAGTCGTTCCAGGTTGTTCTAACGCAGGCAATCCTTTTCATGAGTGTACTATTATCTGTATTGAGAAATTAAACTCTGGAGATGTCCACAAAAAGGAGAAGAAAGTCTTCCGTATGATGATTTACTTTTTACATATTTTTGTTCAAAAATTGTCATCAAGAAGAGTCTGTGAAACATGTATTTGTGTTGTGTCAGGGTTTGGTAAGAGAACTCCGGGCAGAGAGTCTTCTCCAGGCAGTCCAGCTCGTGGAAGCAGATCGCCTCTGGCTGGCTATTTTGGCAAGAAAAAGGTTGTGTCAGGGAATTCAACTCCCACCACTGATCACACCAATGGAAACTTCTTAAGTCGCCTTTCCCCACTACAGCAACTGAAGAACGAGCCTGCAAACAGTGTGGATTCTCTCTCTGCCTCACCTTCTCTGGCTTTATATGCAGGGGGAGACCATTTTGCGACAAGGGTAATATTTTCTTATATCAAGATACACCTAAAGACTCTCCTTTGTTCCCTCAAAAGTTGAAACTCACGCATATGTTGTTAAATTTCTGTCAGACGAATCAATATGGAGGTGAGGATGATGATGATCTGTCACCAAAGCCCTTTAAAACCCATCCTCAGACGCCTGAACATCCTCTTAGGACGCCTAAGTCTCGGCCCCCTACACCCCAGCGCCACTCTGATACTAGGCCGTGGGATCACCAAGAGGACCCTATAGAAAATAGACCAAGGACTCCTGAGCGTCTATTCTATACCGCTGATACTAGGTCAAGGACACCCATAAATGAGTCTGCTGCAACCGGAAGAAGGCCTCAAACACCAGAACATAGGCCTAGGACTCCTGAGCGCCCATCCTACACCTCTGATACTAGGCCAAGAACACCCATACATGACTCAGCTGCAACTGGAAGGAGGCTTCAAACATCAGAAACTAGGCCCCAGACTCCTGAACACCGATCTGCCACCTCTGATACTAGGCCAAGGACACCCATACACGAGTCTGCTGCAACAGAAAGGAGGCCTCAAACACCAGAAACAAGACCTAGGACTCCTGAACACGGATCCGCCACCTCTGATACTAGGCCTAGGACAGGCATACATGACTCTGCTGCAACAGCTAGGAGGCCCCAAACACCAGAAACTAGGCCGAGGACTGCACATCATAGGGGGAGGTCACCTGAGTTCACGGCAAGAGACCCTGGGCCAAGGTCCAAGACTCCAGAGCCTCAACCTACTTTTCTTGAACCATTTTCAAGGACTCCAAAACTGCGTTCTAAGACACCAGAACCCAGCCCTAGGATTCCCCAAGCTCTGTCCATATCCCACAGATCCCTTGATAGCACTGCTCTTCAAATGCCTAAGACAGTTGAAACTAGGCCTAGGATGCCGGAGCACCAACGCAGGACCATGGAGAAAAGGCCAGGAATACATGATGAAAGCAGGCCAAAGACTTCCGTCTACAGAGGAAGGTCACCTGATCACCGGGAAATGATCTCACAGACTCAACAAGCTCAGGCCTACAATTATCTTGGAAGCAAAGCTGAGTCAGTGTACATTGAGAAGGACGATGAATCAGTCCTACTCTTCCCAGAAACTCTTTTGTCACCTCAAGAAAGGCCACACTTTAGACCCATTATGGTACTGTTTTCTAACCTTTTTACCTTCACATCTTCATAGTACAGCACATGCTAATGACAGTCTTGGCCTCTTACCTCAGCCTAATAGACGCAGACATGAAACACCCTCCAAACTCGAAGAACATTTTGATCAATTGGATGACTCCTCAAGCACAGACGACGACAAATTTTCGTTTGTGGATGAACACGAAGATAACGCTATTTGGTTTTACCCTGAAACCACATCAAAATCTGGAAGCAGCACGGTATGTATATGACTCCTTAACAATTCCATGGCTTTCTCATGTAATTTAAAAGCTCACCAGAGAACTGGAATTGACATAAATGTTCTTCTCTTCTGTTACAGCCCCTCAGGAGCGAACAAGAGGAACAATATAAAGCAAACAACGACCTTCCTGAGCTATCAGATGAATCACAGAGCTTCAGTCTCACAGAGATCACCCGCATGAGAGGAATAATTACCAAGAATAAAATAAGAAACGAGACCCAGTCAATTGTTTCTGAATCTCACGTCTCTGTGGGAAACTACAAAGTCAGAGCGAGCGTCTCGGCCACATTGGAGCACATCCTCCACAAGCACGGTGACATTGCGTCTGCTTCCAAACTTCAGTCACTTGCCACACGATCTTACTACCTCGAAATGCTTGCTTCAATAGTTTTGGAACTCCAGACGACCCCTCTGGAACATCTCAAGGAAAGCCGTGTGGTGGAAATGGTAGCTATTGTTATAGACGTTGAATCCGTGAAAATCAAAGCAGACTGGCTCAAGCCCACACTAGAAAACATCGTAGACGCGGTGAAACATTATGATGAATACAAGATAAGCATAATGGAGAAACAGGTGTGGGAGAGGGATGTGTTGCTTGCAAAGCAAGAAATGGAGAAACAGGTTAAAGAACTGAGAGAGAAGGAGAAGAACCATAAGGAGCACAGAGTAAGATTGACGGAGATGGCTGGGAATTTAGGGGATCTTGAAATGAGAAGAGAGCGTCTCCACAAGAGCTTCGCGTTTCTGAGCTCCAAGGTCGACAAGTTTCATGGGAAAACCCTTCTTCAAGGCATTTTGTGACCTATTTAATTTAGCCAAAAATATTCTTTTGTTTATCTTGTCACCCGAAAAATATGCGTTGATTTGCTAACGGTTTGTTTCGGAAAATTGAAATACATTATCAAAAAAAATAATGATAATCCCAAATTTTTTAACATACTCATAAAATCCCAACTTTATAGGTTAAATGAGTTTGACATGTAGACCAAACAAAGTATGGAGAAAGAAGATCATGAAAAGGTAGGTTTGCAGGAGATGCAAAAGAGAAGAGAGTATTAGCAAAGCTATTGTTTTGATTAGAGCTTTTGTTTGTCATTCTAGTTGTCTGTCTTCCCCACATATCTCTTAAACCTTAGCGTCCCAATCATCTGTTGCCCTAATCTGTTTTCAGTTGGACCATCTGTAAGTATATCTCTTCTCACTTGTTGTGTTAATTAATTGTTTGGAGAAATCAAACAAGTACTTATAACTTGATACGGTGTTCTGTTTGATTAGGGTATTGGAGGATTTTGGCTGTTTCTGTTGGACCGCTTGACGTTTTACTTGGCCTTCGAGTATTATTTTGCACTATTGATTAAAGGCTTTGAGCTCACCTTCCTTTGGCATCTCATCATTTTCATATCCTTCGTGATCCATTCTGTTTACATTGTTGAGTATTTCCTTAGATCTTATCAAGTCGTACCAACTTCTCCTCCTCAGAGTAATGAGATTTCAGGTAATTGATTATATATCTATGAATTAATAAACCTTGTAGCTATTGTTTCTAATTTGACTTTATGGTGAAGGTGGTGATTTGTCCAAGCAAGTGGAGGAGATGAAGGAGCTAGTGGGAGATGGGAAGAAGATGATGACATGTATGGAGAACATGATCCACTCAGATTCTGCGACTCGTAGAAAGGAGCGGGGAGAGTTTCTTGTTGATTTGTGCAAAGATGAGAAGATAATGATGACATACATGGACGATATGATCTGCTCAGAAATTGGAACTCTAAGAGACGACATGCACCTCAATTTTGATGAGATCAGGCAAAAGCTCCAACAAGTAGAAGCAAGTTTCGAAACTGGAAATCAAAGATGTCAAATCTATGTCCGACCAACACCATGAGATCTACCTTGCCCTGCAAGAAACCATCAAAGAAGCCAGTGCCACCATAGACGAAAGCAATAGATGGGTGATAAGTGGAGAGAACTCGAGGCAGAGATTGCAGCAGAAGAGCTGGCGCGTGAGACGGTGAAGTTGGTAAGAGCGGAGATCCAGCAATGGGAGGACGACAATGCCGACTATATTGCCTCCCTCCCTCTCATATCTTTCTCGAGGACAATGAGAAGTTTTTATTTTTATTGATTTGATAACTACTTGAGAATCTCCTTGGATTACCAAGTCTATGATACAATATAGTTAATCGTTGCTTCTTTTGTTTAGTTCATTAGTAATCTCTTCCTGCAACAATGCTAATATTGAGTTGTAGGTTCTCCACAATAAATCTTTCCTTTTTATTTAGTTACTTTACTTAAATAAACAGATTCTTTCTTTATCAAGGTCCTAGAAGACCTGTATTGCCTGTTTCTAGACTAATCTGGGAGCCACAAAAATCTATCTCAAGATCGTACAAAGTATTGGAGTTCTCTATTCGGCTAAAGCCACAAAACTGGCGACAGTTTGACAATCTTTATCTGTTAATGAGTCAGTCTTCGTCAGAGCTGCAGAAATCTAGGACCATCATTTTTCCGGTGGAAGTTTTGGGAGTTTCCTTCACATGCTCTGTTCTTGTTCTCTTTGGCTCACTCTTTACTTGCGTTTCTTTTGCCAAAGCTTTCCTGAAGAGAAAATTCCAGAACATCTCATTTGAAAGAACAATTTTACATTAGGACTACTTAGGAAGATATAAGTCAGTAAGATGGTACCTCTTCTCTACAGGCTTATTCACAGCTTCAGATTTCTGGTTTAGGTTTCTAGAATTTGTTTGTCCTATAACTCCAAGATCAGTCATATTGCATCGTATAAAATTTGTATAGTATTAAAATGAGAAAGAAGAAGCATACTGGCCATCTCGTTCAGGAAACGTATTCCTTGTGAGTGTACATTAGGTGTCACTTTATCCGCGCCACTGCACAACCACAGTGACTTTAGAACTTAAAAAGTGGGTTCCGTTCATTATGCTTAAAGTAAAGAAAACTGGTAGACAGTTTACAACCTTAGAGCCTTCCGGAGAGCTTCCACTGATAGTACTCGGACAGGTTGAGTGGCCTTTCCGCTTCTATCTACTGGTGGCTGAACTGTGTAAATCCCTTGGGATTTTGGATCTCTAAAAGCTGTTCTCAAGTTCCTGAAATAAAAACATCACAAGAATCATGCAAATTTCCATTCGAGATATGACCAACATATGAACACAACTCTAGTAACATAAACATACCCTCCTTTGAGTTCAGTTCTTGTTGTAGAAAATTTGTCTGATGCATTCTGTACAAAATCAATAGTTCGTGAAAAACATGGTTTATTGCATTGTCGCCAGAAAACAAGACCAAGGTATTACCAAAATGTACCAGTTTATGAATCTTGCAGAATTGTCCTTGACGTCTGCAACCATATACAAAGTTGTAACTCAACATTCAGAAACAATACTCCGTGAGATACATGACCAAGGTAACTTACTTGTTTACAACAGATGTACAAGTCGTTCCATCTTTCCGCTTTGCTGAGCAGACTCCATAATCAGCTGAAGCTCCCAGTTTTACCATTTGTTTAGCAGAGTTAACACTCAATGAGAACTCACGTCCCTGACGCAAACAAGAATTTGTAAAAGGGGATTTTTAATTAAACCATCAGGCATTCAGGCTAGCACACGCAAAGCTGAATATATATGCTTACCACTTTGTCCTTGCGAACTGAGCAATTGAAGAGACCAAATACCGTTCCAGCCTTTTCTGACTCATTCTTCTTGTAAGCGTCACCAAACAAGAACAAGGAGACACTGTTTTCATTTAAGCTACCGATTTTCCATATGGCATAAGACTGACCAATTGAGCTTGTTCTGGGTTGCCCTTTCTCTGCTAGCACTCCCGTTGTTGCCCAGCAGCCAGAGAGTTTGTCACCCATTAGCAAATTCCTAGACAGAACCTCATTTCAGTCAAATTGTCTTCTGCTTTCCAAAAGTAAAGTATGTCATTTATCCAAATTGTGAACTTACTTTATTGCTGGCAATCGAACAAAACGAATATCTGAAAACAGATCACCAATCTCTGCAGGACTAAGTAATTGATTCCTACAAGATAATCAAAAGATTGCTGAATTCAACAATGGATCTCTAGTGTGACAACACAGTTCTCATAAACAATAACAAAAGGGGGTTTGGTTATACTTAATGCGAAAGCCAGAAAATTTGTCAATATCGCTGGCATTGGAACTAGTGGAGGCTTTCTGTTTAGTATTTCTGGCAACTGGTTTAATATTATAATCAACGCAATCTTGAACAACACTTCTGAACTCAGATAAGTCCGAATGAGCTCTACGTTTTGGGGATTCATCATCCGTAAGATATCCTACACAAACAGATAAATGAGCAAATTGGTGAAAACAAGACTCAACCAGATCAATATTCCAATCGTAAGATCCAATACGCAAGTAATAATTGCAATCGGAAGTATAAAATTGGAACCTTAGCGCACTGAAAGCAAACATAAAACCCTAAAAAAAGAAAGAAAAAGAGAAGCTCACCTAATGCAGCAGAAGGAGAACCTGGAGGAGTTTCGAGAACCTTATCGTCGTCAAGAGACAGAAGAAGATCAAGATCATCTTGGTCGTTTCCCATTTTCAATTTCTCGTATAATCCAATTGCGAAGCAGACAACAACATATATGAATCTCTTCTCGGCGGGAGACTAATTTCGTTACCGCCGAAACGTGAAAAACCAAACGACGCCGTTTCGAGTTAAAGGTCTTTCGTCCACGTGGAGTAAACGGTTCGCAAATCTTTCAAAACCAATGTTGAGTAAACCGAACAATTTGGGAGACAATTGATTTTGTCGGCAGTGTCTCTACTCTTATGTGGTCCATCAACATCCACAGAGGCCCTATTTAAACAAACATCCAATAACAGTGTGACATGTGGAATAATAATGGGCTCCCATCGACATGTGATAGGCCCAATAATAGATGCTGTGACAGCTCATTTTTTTTATGCCATGTTTCACTCATACCCTTCCCTTTCATTAGCTTAGCAAATGTGCCCCAATATATTTAATTTCGTCAGAATGTTTTTAAGGAAACTCATAAGTCAATTCTATGTCTTTTTATCCTATCTATAATAAAAAATACTACTTTATTATACAAAATAACACATCTATATAAAATCAATTTTTGGTAAAATTAATTACAAAAATAAATATTTAATCATTGCGACTTATATCTTTAAATTAATTATATGTTTTCTTTATAGAAAAATATGTTTTGGAAATATATTTGATTCTTTTCTTAAACAATTAGATCGACAAGATCCGATTCATAAATCTCACCCCTAAAATATTTTTTTTAAACTATTATAATGTAGCGGGTAAAAATCGAACTCTGGTACCAAATCATTAGTTGAATCTTTCTAACCATCAGACTAACAGTAACTCGGCTATTTGATTGATATAAAAATTTGTAGATTATTAATATATATATAATTTGTTTAGTTAGTTTTTATATATATTTATATGTCACAAGCCTAATTAGTAGAGATAAGTATAGATGTAGGATATAAAAATGTGATTATGATAGGGTTAAACATGCTAAAAGAAGAAAGTTATGATGAGATTGTCTTCAATTAATAAAATAAAAGGTATCCATGAAAGAGAAGCTTAGATTGGAGGCGTTTAATAATTAAATATTAAATTGTTGATATTTCTTTTTAATATTTTAAGTAAAGACAAAAAAAAAACATTTCCTAATCCGTGTCTATAGCGCGCAGTCACATATACACACACTTTGCTTGCCTTGTGCGCTTCACGATTCTCTCGACATCTGTTTCATCTCTCACCGATTTCCTCGTTCATGGATCTCAGTCAATGCTCCTTCCTCTCTACGGCTTAGTCAAATTCCTTCACTCTCCTCCCGCCGCAATCTGTAATTCTTCTACTACAGATCGGGCTCGAGGACGGAGTACTTTGGTCGTTAAGCTCCGTCCGAAAAAAGATATTTCGTGATCTGTGTTCCCGAGAAAACCTTTTCTAGGGTTTTATTCTGGATTCTGAGAAGTAATTGTCGGATCTATTACGGAATTAAGATGGGGTTTTTCAGTACGATACTAGGGTTTTGCGGATTTGGGATTGGGATTTCTTTGGGACTTGTCATTGGTTACATTATGTTCGTCTACTTACTGCCCAACGATGTCAAGGTTTGTGTTCTTTTTCTTTCCCTGCGATGTTATTCGATATCCACCATGTGTATATATATCTAGGTCCATGCTTGATCGTCCATAGGATTGTTGGAATCAAGTTGTTGCTCTCTACCATTTACTTTATGTTGTTTGTTTTGTTGTAGCGGTCTGATTGCAAATTTTGTTTTCTGCCATTAATTACACTTGTATGTGTGTATACGTTGGTTTTCAATTGTTTTTGATGATACAGTCATCTTGTAATCTAAGTTTGTGATGGAAGTATGCTTAATTTTCACCCTTTTGCACTTACAGGATCCTGAGATTCGTTCCATAGCTGACCGAGATCCCAAAGATATGCAACAGATGCTACCAGAGATACCGCCATGGGTGAAAAATCCGGATTTCGATCGTGTATGTAATCTTCTCCCTTCTTTTGGCATTGTTGGTTCTTTTGTCTCAGTCTCTTATGTCCTTCTATCATCTTATGTATTAGGTCGACTGGATAAACAGATTTCTTGAGTACATGTGGCCTTATCTGGACAAGGTTACATACCTGGACCTTCTTGTGCTGATTGATATTCCTGTGATGTCTTAGTTTCTTTCCTTCGTTTTCTAAAATCTCAATTTGGTCTCTCCAATTATCGATGTAGGCCATCTGTAAGACGGCAAAGAATATAGCAAAGCCGATCATTGAGGAGCAGATACCAAAGTATAAGATTGACTCTGTTGAATTTGAAACTCTTACACTTGGCTCTTTACCCCCCACATTTCAAGGTCTGTTAATGCTTCATTCTCATCTTCGGTCTCTACTTGAATGTTCTGTTTCCATGTTGTAACTAAGAGCTGGAGGGTTGTTGGTGCTGACAAAAACTAAGACCACTTGCTATATATGATTATGAATTGATTCCAGGACTTACGAGTTATATTTTTTTCTTCTCAGGGATGAAAGTTTATCTCACAGATGAGAAAGAGTTGATTATGGAACCATGCCTCAAATGGGCCGCAAATCCTAATATCTTGGTTGCCATCAAGGCATTTGGTTTAAAGGCAACAGTTCAGGTAATAAGATATCCTGCTAAGTGCTAACCCAACCTTAAAGAAGGAAAGGCCTACTCAGTAGTTACTATCATGATTGTCCCTCATATATCAAGGAAATTTTATCAGGTGGTCGATCTGCAAGTTTTTGCCGAGCCTCGTATCACTCTCAAGCCATTAGTTCCAAGTTTTCCTTGTTTTGCCAGCATCTATGTGTCTCTCATGGAGAAGGTTTGTAATACATCCTATATCTTGTGTAGGTCATTTTTTGTATGCTAGTCAACCTCTTTATGAGATCTTTTGTGTTGTTGACTTTTCATTGCTACTATGGCAGCCACACGTTGATTTTGGGCTGAAGCTTGGTGGAGCAGATCTTATGTCGATCCCTGGCCTTTACAGATTTGTTCAGGTTGATATATTTCCTTAAATCATTCAGATCTCTGACTTGTATGACTTGGAAATTTATTTTTGGGGGATAGGTATGATTGGTCATTGTAAGGACCACTCAACTCTATTAAGTCTTCTAATTTCATGAAGAGCATTTGTTATAATCTCGTAAGTCAGAACGGGTAGATGGAACTGTGATATTCTGTGCAATCGGTACAAAATGTGTTTGTGTGTATACAAGTTTGGTGATTCAGTCTCTTATTTGGTTATATTCATTTGGTCTTTTCGCTTTTATGCCTCTGCTGGATCAAATTTTCATTTGCGGCTCCATGGCTGCATTAATTGTTTCAGGAGCAAATCAAGGATCAAGTTGCGAACATGTATCTCTGGCCCAAGACCCTTGTAGTTCCAATCCTTGATCCTGCGAAGTATTTCATTCTGCCTTTTTCTTTTGAATAATCAATTCATGCCTTTTACCTTCATTTTTGCTTAGCAAATGTCAAATTTATAAACTGTAGAGCATTCAGAAGACCTGTTGGAATCGTCCACGTCAAAGTTGTGAGGGCAACAGGGCTGAGGAAAAAAGATCTGATGGGTGGGGCAGATCCATACGTGAAAATCAAGCTCTCTGAAGATAAGGTTCCATCTAAGAAGACCACTGTTAAACATAAGAATTTGAATCCTGAATGGAATGAGGAGTTCAAATTCTCTGTCAGAGATCCCCAGACTCAGGTTCTAGAGTTCAATGTGTATGACTGGGAACAGGTAAAAAACTATCTAAAGAGTAACTAACATGTGACATGGAGTAGGGTATATGTTATATTTATATATTAAAGAAATTGTTTTCTCAATGCAGGTTGGGAAGCATGATAAAATGGGTATGAATGTATTAGCTCTGAAAGAAATGGTGCCTGACGAGCATAAAGCATTCACCTTGGAACTGGTTAAGAGTCTGGATAATGGTTCAGATGGACAGCCTGACAAGTTTAGGGGGAAGCTGGAGGTAGAACTCTTGTATAAGCCATTCACGGAGGAAGAAATGCCCAAAGGCTTTGAAGAAACACAATCGGTGGCGAAAGCTCCAGAAGGCACACCGGCTTCTGGAGGATTGCTTGTGGTGATAGTGCATTCGGCTGAGGATGTTGAAGGGAAGCACCATACCAATCCTTACGTACGCATCTTTTTCAAAGGTGAGGAGAGGAAAACAAAGCACGTGAAGAAGAACAGAGACCCAAGGTGGGGAGAAGAGTTCACCTTCATGCTCGAGGAGCCTCCCATTAACGATAAGCTGCATGTGGAAGTGTTGAGTACCTCTTCCAGAATAGGTCTCCTGCATCCAAAGGTACACACAAATCAAAACTCACAGTTGATTGTTGTTGTGAATTGGTCTAAAACTTAAAAAAAGTGATTGTTGATGAACAGGAAACACTTGGGTACGTGGATATTCCAGTGGTGGACGTGGTGAACAACAAAAGGATGAATCAGAAGTTTCACCTTATCGATTCTAAGAATGGAAAGATCCTAATCGAGCTCGAGTGGCGAACTGCGTCTTGATCTCTCATTCGATCTGGACACCAAACAAAGAGATAAAATTGGTTTGATAAAGGTGTTAAAAACTCTGTTGTTGTTGTTGTTGTTGTACAAAATGGGCTTTGAACTCTTAAAAACCAAACATCAGATTTGCAAAGTCCCCTTTTTTTTCGGTTTATGTGTCATTCTTCACTACTCTCTTCTATGCTATTCCATAATGTTTATGTTTGTTTCACTGTATTTCCGTCGGCAGAGAAAATGGTTATGCACTACAAATATCCAGCTAATCAAATCTTAATCCATGACTACTTAATTTTATTCACACCATTTTAAGCTTTTTAGTTATAATTTATATACTTAACATAATTTTGTGGAGGTTATATTGCTCACCAAAATAAGTATATAATAAAAAATTGTAAAATCTTAAATTTATCAAAAATATACTCAAAATGAGTGAAAATGAATTATAAAGGCTATAACTCATTTGAGTAAATATGCCAGAAGATTTAAATATTAAATTTATCAAATATAAGCTCTAAAGCGTGTGAAAAACAATTTTGTGAAGGCTATATGTTACGTAAATGAGTAAATACACTAAAAAAATGTAAAAACTTAAATTTATTCAACATAAGTTCAAAATTGTGTGAAAAATGACTTTACGAAAGCTATAACCATAGAAATGAATATATAAGCAAAAAAAAATTTACAAGTGGTCTTTAGTTCAGTGGCAGCCGGTAAGTCCACAAAAGATATTCACATTTTTACAACCAGTGATCGAGTCTCACCGTCTATATTATATAGGAACTTGGCTAATAGAACAGTCAGTTGTGGCCCAATATTGATATAAAAAAAGGAATTAAAAAATCTAAAATTTATCAAAAATAGGCCCAAAAGTGAGTGGACATGATTTTATAAAGACGATAGCTCCCAAAAATGAGTACAAGAAAAAAAATGTAAACTATTAAATTTATCAAAAAAAAGTTCAAAAGTGGATAAAAAATAAATTTATGAATATTATAACCCATATATTTACTAATATATATCAAAAATAAGTTCAAAAATGTATGAAAATTGATTTTGTGAAGGCTATATAGCTCACAAAAATAAGTAAATACGTCAAAAATGTAAAATCCAAAATTGATCAAAAATAGGGTCCAAAGTGAGTGCAAAATAATTTTGTGAAAGCTAAAATTTACAAAAGTGAGTATATAAAAAAGCATATAAATTACAAAATTTATCAAAAAGACCTCAAAAGAGGATAAAGAACGAATTTATGAAGTGTATAACCTACATATTTATAAATGTTAGTAAATACGCCGAAAATTTTAAAAATCTTAAATTCATCAAAAAAACGCAAAAATGTGTGGAAAATAATTTTGTGAAGGCTATAGCCACATAAATGATTAAATAAGACTAAAAATGTAAAATCTTGAATTTATTAAAAGTCATTTCAAAATTTCGTGAAAAATGAATTCGTGAAGGTTATTGCTCAATGAAATATGTATATAAGCCAACAAACTAAAATCTAAAATTTATCATATGTAAGGTCAAAAGTGAGTGACAAATGATTTTCTGAAAGCTATAACCCACAAAAATGATTTTTTGGCTTATAAATTCTTTTTAGTACATATAACCAACCCTTATTATATATATAATTGCCTCCCATTTAATTATATAGAGTAACCTAAATTTAGTGAACTAATACTATATGTTATGAGTTATAACTTATAACTAACAATATGTATAAATAAAATCTAGTAATAATTACACAATCAAGAAGTGTAATTAAATAATAGATGGTCAACTCATTTGTTAATTTTTTCTTAAACTTAAAATATTTGAAAATGATGTTGTCTTCATTTGCTGTAAGAGACAAGTTGGATAAGTCTCTAACTGTATGGGCTGTTGATTGTTGTGTTTCATTCGTCTCAAACATTATCTTATACTGGGAAGTTAGTTATTCGGCTTTATTTAGGCTTAAATCTTATATTATATTGGGCCAGTTATTCGGCTTTATTTGGGCTTAAATTTTATATTATATTGGGCTAACAGCAACAGAATAGTTATCTTTTGGTTCACGCGCGAGATTTTAAAAAGAAATACATATTGATGCGCGTGGGTAGAGTAAACGAATTTGACGCGTGTTTAATTAAATCAATAATTCATAAAGTGAACCGACATTGAACCGGATATTGTTTCAATGTTTTTATTATTTGACAAATAAATATATAATGAAGGAAAAAACAGATAAATATTTAATATGTATCCATAGATATAATAAAAATAATGATTACATATAATTTATTTATAAAATATCGTATGATTTATTTTTCTATTACTACGACACCACTATACAATATAGATATATACATATAAATCAAATTTATACAAACTCATAAACAAATATTTTTTATGGTTAAATTGAGAAAACTCAAGTGTGTTCTGTATTTTCTTAAGCAAATTTTGATTTTCAATCTTTTTATAGATGCATTTATGTTCACATCCTTGTTTCTAGGTTAATAACAATTTTGAAAAAAATAACCATGACATTTTCTTTTCACTAAATTTTTTTAAAATAGACACATTGACAATTGAAACTTTAAAATTTATAACACAAATAAGCTCAAAAATTAATGAAACACAAATTTGTGGATGCCATAACCCATAATTTTATTAAAAATCACTAAATACACCAAAAAATGTCAATCTTAATTTATTTTTCAAAAAGTCGGTAAAAATAAATTTGTAAAGACTATAGCCCACGAAAACGAATATATAAGTAAAAATATAAAATCAAATATTTTTCAAAAATAAGCTAAAAATGAGTGAAAAATAAATTTTGCGAGGTTATAACCCACAATTTTACTAAAAATGAGTAAATATGTCGAAAAATGTAAAGCACTAAATTTCTCAAAAATGAGCTCAAAACCTTGTGGAAAATGAATATGTGAAGGTTATAGCCCACATAAATAAATATATAAGCAAAAAATGTAGTTCAAAAAAGGGTGAAAAGTGATTTCCAATATTACTAAAAATGAGTATATACACTTAAATTTATCAAAAATGTGTTCAAGACTGTGAAAAATGAATTCGAAAAGATATAGTCCATATAAATTAGTATATAAGCAAAAAACATAAAATCTAAAATTTATCAAAAATAAGCTCAAAAATAGGTTAAACTAAATTTGTGAAGATCATAATCCACAAGTTTACTAAATATGAGAAAACAGGCCAAAAAAATGTATTAAATTTTTCAAAAATGAGCTCTAACATTTGTGGAAAATGAATTTGTGAAGGTTATAGCCCACATAAATGAATATATAAGCACAAAAATATAAAATCTAAAGTTTATTAAAAATAATCTAAAAAATTGGTGAAAAGGGATTTTATGAAGGGTATAACCCACAATTTTAGTAAAAATGAGCATGTACACCAAAAAAGTAACATTTCAATTTATCAAAAATAAGCTTAAAAATTTGTGAAAAATGAACTTGTTAAGGCAATAGTCCACAAAAATGAGTATTTAAGCTAAAATGTAAAATCAAATATTTATCAAAAATGGGTAAACACGATTTTTTGAAGGCTATAGCCTACATAAATGATAATACAAATAGAAAATAAAAATCTAAAATTTATAAAAAGCAAACTCCAAAATGGGTGAAAAACAAAATTTTGAAATGTATAACCCACAATTTTACTAAAAATTAGTAAATATGTCAAAAATGTAAAATCTTAAAATTGTCAAAAAATAAGCTCAAAAGTATGTGGGAAATGAATTTTTGAATGCTATAACTCACAAAAACGAGTACATAAGCAAAAATGTAAAATCTAAATTACTCAAAAATAAGATCAAAATGGGTAAAATGATTTTATGAAGGTTAGAACCCACAATTTTACTTAAAATAAGTAAAAACACCATAAAAAGAAGAAATGTTAATAAAAAATGAGCTTAAAACTATGTGAAAAAATGAATTTGTAAAAGTTATAACCCACTAAAATGAGTATATATAAAAAAAATCTAAAATCTAAAATTCATCAAAAATAAGGTCAAAATGGGTGAAAAATAAATTTGTGAATGGTTGAATACCATAACCCACAATTTTATTAAAAATGAGTAAATCCTCCCAAAAATGTAAATTTATCAAAAATAAGCTAAAAAGTTGGTGAAAATAAATTTGTGAAGGCTATAACCCACAAAAACGAGTATATAAGCAAAAAAATTGTAAAATCCAAATATTTTTCTAAAAAAGCTAAAAAATTGGTGAAATATATATTTTGCGAGTTTATAATCCACAATTTTTCTAAAAAATGAGTAAATATGCCAAAAAATGTACAATAATAAATTTCTCAAAGATGAGCTCAAAAATTTGTAGAAAATGAATATGTGAAGGGTATACCCACAATTTTACTAAAAATCAGTATATACACCAAAAATTAGTAAAATATTAAGGTTATCAAATATGAGTTCAAGACTGTAAGAAATGAATTTATGAAAGATATAGCCCACATAAATTAGTTTATAAGCAAAAAATATAAAATCTAAATTTTGTCAAAAATAAGCTCAAAAATGGGTTAAAAATGAATTTGTGAAGGTTAAAACCCACAAGTTTACTGAAAATAAGAAAATATGCTAAAAACTTAAAATCTTAAATTTATCAAAAATAAGCTCAAAATTGTGTGATAAGTGAATTTGTAAAGGTTATAACCCACAATTTTCAGACCTCATTTATACATACTTACTTTTTAGTATATTTGTATATTTTATTTGTAAAGGTAATTTGTATATTTTATTTGGCTTATAAACTTTTTAGTTAATATATCTAATTCTTATATTTGTTTGCCTCCCATTTAATAATATAGAGTAATCTAAATTTAGTCAACTAATACTAAATTATAACTAACAAATTGTATAAATAAATCTAATAATAATATTAGTCTCTTTTTTAAGCTTTACGTTTCACGATCAATAAGTGTAATTAAATAATAGTTGGTCAACTTATATGTTAATTTTAAAACAATATCAACTTGTTTAAATTAATGATCAAGTTGAATCATTGTAAGTTGTATACTCATTCATTCTCTCTTCATAGCAGAAGACGAACCAGAAATCATCAAAGATCACAAACCAAAGACTTTCTCATGGCGGAAACAAACACAAAGACGTGAGAACAATACAAATAAACAATCAAATTTTCTATCTTCAGTATTTGCTGTGTTGAAACATTCATTAGCTTTTTATTTTGGGGATATGTTCTTACAGAGTTGAAGATGTTAAGAGTGTTGATGTTTATACAGCAAAAGGTTTTCTGAGTATTGGTCATCGATATCTCGATGTAAGGTAATCGGATCTAAAATCCTGACGGCCTATTCCAGATGAATAATTTCTATCAGGAATTCGTCGATAATGTCTTGTTTATTGGTTATTTGATTGATGATTGTAGGACAAATGAAGAATTTGGGAAGAGTCACTTTGAGGAAGCCTTGAACATTCCTTATATGTTCAAAACAAATGAAGGTGATTATTAAAATTTAGCAAGATCCAAGTTTGATTTGATGCATAAATAAAAGTTGAAGATGTTGTGAATGGTTTGTTGTAGGTAGGGTTATAAATCCTGATTTTCTTCCTCAAGTGGCATCGGCTTGCAAGAAAGATGACCATTTGATCGTGGCTTGTAACTCTGGAGGAAGAGCAAGTCGTGCTTGTGTTGATCTTCTCAGTGCGGTGAGTTTACATATATACCTTCTAATACATAGAGTATTTGTGTATATTTATAAATGTTGGTGTAGGGGTATGAGCATGTAGCCAATATGGAAGGAGGTTACTCGGCTTGGGTTGATGCTGGTTTTGCCGGTGACAAACCACCGGAGGACCTCAAGATTGCTTGCAAGTTCCGCCTTCAAGAAAACTAAACCGTCCCGGTTAACACATTTTGAAAGTGATGTTGTCTTGTTATTCTCTAATTGTGTGAGCTCTTAATTACTGTGTTTAATTGGGCTCAAACATTAAATTATATTGGGCTGTTAATTATTCAGTTTTATTTGGGCTTACATTTATATTATATGGGCCATACGCGCTATTGATGCGAGTGGGTATAGTAAACGAATTTGAAGCGCGTTTGATTAAAATCAGTGATTCATAAACTGAACCGACATTAAACCGGAACGTATTTGATTATTGTTTGATCTATCAATGTTTTTATTATTTAACAAATAAATATGTAATATGTATCCATATATATAGTAAAAATAATGATTACATATAACTCTATTTACAAGATATCGTATGATATATTTTTCTATTACTACAACACCACTATACAATATAGATATATAAATATAAGTCAAATTTATACAAACTCATAAACAAATATTAAATATTGTAAAATTGAGAAAAATCAAGTATGTTCTGTATTTTCTTAACCAAATTTTGATTTTCAATCTTCTTATAGATGCATTTATGTCCACATCGTAGTTTATAGTTCAAGAACATTTTAAAACTATGAAATTTTCTATCAAGAGAAAAAAAAAACTATGAGATTTTGTTTTTCACTATATATATATATATTATTCAAAAATTAGGTCACATGGACAGTTGAACTTAATTTAAAATTAGTGTATTATATCAATCTAATAGTTTCAAAAATAGATATAATTAAACAAGAAAATATGTATTTCTATCACTTTTTCACTGCAAATACACTTTATATTATAGAGTTTAAACTATAGATCGAATTTTATTAATTTAATATCTAAATATATATATATATATATATATATATTATGAAATTATAACAGAATAAATAATAGTAGTATAGAATTCAAATGCTTAGAGATTAATCCTCTCTGAAAAATGTCTGCTAAAAAAGAAGACAACCAGAGATAGAAAATGATTGAGGTTAATGACAAACAAATAGGAATCTAAATAATGAAGGAACATAAAAATGTTGTTTTCTGTCTTTATAGTAAGTGGTAAAAGGCGTGACAAAGCAGACACACCAAATTTTATTCACATATTATTATTTTTCAATAAACAAAACTGAATAAAAAGGAGCTTTTTGGTTTGACCAAGTAAGTCTAATCAGTTTCAGACCAAAGACAATAAACTCATAAAGTCTTTAGTATTTACTCTTAAATCAAAACTCTTTAACTTTGTCTACACACCAAATCAAAAGTTTCTATTAACTAAAATAATTTATACTCAGCTTTTGATTTTCCTTTTTTCAGGTATTACATACTTATTCAGCTTTATAGATCTTGCTGTGAACAATAATGGGTAGGAATATTATGATGAAGGAAACAAAGAGAACGAGAAAACATAAGAGTGTGTTAATTTGTAATTGTCTCACTAATAATTTCGAGTTGCTCACAAAAATAAAGAAAAGCGTGCTTTATTCACTCAATGTGTAGCCTCGTTTGTTACACTTGCAGTAAACATTTTACTCGCTTTAAGAATGTATTTCGAAAACCAAACTATTTTTAATCGATCCAGTTAGTGATTTTAATATTAGAGGTTCGCACTTCACTAATAAAAGATTAAAAAAAGTTTAGAAAAATACAAATACTTATCCGTGTCCTAAAATATAATTATATCCAATGTTACAAATAATATATTTATTTTTGATAGACACATCCGTCGAAATACTATTTCGAAGAAATAATTTCTAACAGAAAACATCCATCGATTTTATATCGTTAAAACTATTTAGTTTTCTACAACTTGTAAAAATATTTCTGACATATATGTAAACTTCATACCTTTGAAAAATTATCAATTAGTTTAGATAAGTAACTTAAGTGTAGTTTATTTTAAAATGGATTCATAAGTAAATAGAAGAACTTTAATGGTTACAAGACATTCATTTAGTAAATCACTTCCCTTAATATTTGCAAAGAATGAAGATGAAGAATAGAATAAGAGGTAAAACCTGATGCATGCTCTATTGTCATTATTTCGAGCAATGTAATTTTTGTTTTATTCTATTATAATTATTGAAAAGACAAACCAATTATGAGATATGATGATCGGGTCATATATAATAAATATGTCTATATTTACATGAAAAGATACAACAACTGACTTCTAAATTCAAACTATTTAAATTACTTGTAATATGATGATTACAACAGCATAATAAATCATCATCATGTTTATTTATTAAAATATTTTAGTTTCTTACATAATATTAGCATCACAAGAGCACCATGATGAGGTCATGAACAACTGTTTTTGAGTAAATAAACAAACTAAGAAGTAACCTAAATATATACATGTTTCTTTCACTGCTAATAGTTCTGTAATCTAATCGTAATAGAGTTTTTTTTTGTCAACTTATAAAGTAATAGAAGTTAAACTATAGATATCATGTTGTTAAATTTAAGAAATAAGCGATTAAATAAAAAATTATGTAACAACATGTATTTAGAATCAATGGTTGAAAAACGTTCATAAATAAGTTTGTTTGAACCAGTGGTTAAAACATCAATAAATAATTCGATTTAAACGTGTATTTTAATAAATAATTCGATTTAAATGTGTATTTTAATAAATAATTCGATTTAAATGTGTATTTTAATAAATAATTTCAAGTGTTTGTTTTAATTACTGATTTTAATCAGAATTGTGTTTAATAACAAAATGAGTAACAGCTTGTTTAGTGGCATACAGTCAAATCCAAAGTAAAACAATTTTGGTTCCTGGGCTTATAAATAAGTCATGAGACTCATGAAGAGAATCTAAAGAAAGAAACAACGTTCGCTTGGAAAAAGACAGTAAGACTTTAATTAGATTATTTGTTGTATAAATATTTTGGTTTGAAGGGTCAATACGTTTATCAAGAAAACAGTAATATTATAGGCATTAATTACCAAACAAAAAATGTCTGTTTTTGAGACCACATGATCTGATACACAACATATTTATATACATTGGTTTTGTTTTGTGGTTATCTACTTGTTTGTATTCTTCTCCTTACGCTAGTTTCTTATATGCTAATGCCAATGGAATGAGAAACCTATAAATCAATTCACTAGTATTTTATACAAGTTTTATTTTACGGAAATTATATGTATAAAAAAGTGTAAATAAAATTGAGAATAATAAGAAAATGCACAAATTTCATAGAGAGAGAGAAGAATGAGCATGTGATAAAAGTGAGCTACACTCTTATTATAAAAGCGACCACGCTTGTTTTCTTGCAATCATTCGGTCTACTTCCTTATTATTCTATCTCATTTTTGTTTATATAAAATTTATGATATCTACATGCACACTTACATAATCAGGGATCAAGTCCCACAACTTTCATTATGTAGGAATTTAGCTAATGGACCGGTCTGTTATGATCCAATGTTAAAATTTTTTATTTTTTTAATCATATCTTATACATTATATCTCAATTCTCTATGTTTGCTTGTATTTTTTTTCCATGTACATAAGGTAATATATCTGTTTTTTCATGATAATAACCCTTGGTGAAAGTATGTGAAATGCAAGAGTGAATATTTTTTTATTTAAGTAACAAAAAAGAGAGTGAATACTTTGTAGACATATGATGAAATGCTAAGTTGTTATCGACGGGAAAAATACCCTGGAATAATACAAGAAACTCTAAGATCGAGTGGTAGATAAAACGGATAATTTATTAAAAATTGATGCAGACCTAAAAAAATGTATAAATTGTGGTACATAACCTTTTTAGCTAACAAAAAAAATGTTAAGTTGTTACCAATATATAATTAAAAACTTAAAAATTAAGAAAATAGTGCTAAATTTTACTGATTTTTTTAAAAATATTAAGTATATGAATGCATTTCTTTTACTATAACTTACACATTTACATAATACAAAAAGTGAACAGTTTTTTTGGTATTGCAATTATTGAAATAGAGAGAAGAAAATCCAATATTTGGTTATGACAGTCCATTATTATTTACAGCTGTAAATAGTGTAGTGCAGAGACAGTAGAATCTCTATAAAAATCATCAAAACAAGATATAAAGAACAATAAATACTACAAAAGTACTTTCTATGAGTAATCATCGAGATTTACAAATGTTTTCTTCATTTCAAATCATAGGAGAATATTAATGTACTATTTATCATTTTTTTCATTCAAACTTTTGTCTTCTTATCAAATCATTCATTTTCTAATTCTTTTAAGAAAATTATCAATTCTTATTATATATAATTAATACTATATGGAATACTCAACTTATAGCCAAAAATGTTTAGTTTAACGAGTAGATTATATTAGAATAGTAGTAAAGCTCGCGAAACGAAAGACCCACTCGTGCGACTAAAACGTGACTCCCCTCTAAACCATGTGATTAGGCTAATTAATTTGCTGATAAAAACAACTAATCACCATTACAATACACTTTACAGTACAAAGTTTAGCCGGCAAACAAACAAATTTAGAATAAATAACACAAATATTTTCTGTCAAAAGACAATCAAGTTGCCAATTTCTACAATTTTATTTTAAAAGTACAAATATTTAATATAATTTTATATGTATTTTTGATTTGTTTACTATCACACATTTTAAATTTTAATTGTAGTACTAACTATTGCATATAATTTTCAATTGTACTTTTTGGTCATGTCACTTCTATTAGCTACTTATCTTTCAAGAGTTAGGATAAAATTTTGACAAAAAAATGGAGTACTAGAAATTAAAAATTGTTTTATTAGTTATTATGATATTGGCTAGGATAAATAAAGATAGAGATTTAAGTTATATTTATTCTAGTGGCAGATCGTAAGTTTACATAACACATGCGCACTTGCATAATTAAAAATCGAGTTCTACCGTCTATATTATAGTAACTTAGCTAATGAATCGGTATGTTGTGGTCCATGTCGACAAAAAAATAAAATAAAAATAGAGATAAAACTGTAAGCAAAGTTAAATGGAGTAAAGAAGATAAAAAGAAAAATCGAAATAAGAATAGATTGGAAGCGGTTGTGAGTCCCGAAACATAAACTCTCACAAGTAGCTATCAAACTTAAGCTGCTTCCTTCTTCATCATCTTGCCTTGAAATTCTCCTTCCGTGTCTCCCTCTCTGTTTACACACTCTCTCTTCTCTCTTTATATATATTCATTCACTTCTCTTTGTCTCTCTCCATTCACTCTTACACTCTATACTTCATTCATTCATTAACACAAAAGAGAAGAAGAAGATCATTGAGATGGAGAACGGTGAGAAAGCTGCAGAAACTGTTGTTGTTGGCAACTATGTTGAGATGGAAAGTGAAGGCAAACCTTCAGACATTAAATCTAAGTTATCTGACATGTTTTGGCATGGTGGTTCTACTTATGATGCTTGGTTCAGTTGTGCTTCAAATCAGGTTCAATTAGTTTCTTCTTTTTATATATATCCAAACTCTTTCAGATGAAATGAAACAGTTCTGATGAATGTGTTTGAATTTGCAGGTGGCTCAAGTGTTGTTGACACTACCATACTCATTCTCACAGCTAGGGATGCTTTCAGGGATTCTGTTTCAGCTCTTCTATGGTCTCTTGGGAAGTTGGACTGCTTACCTCATTAGTATTCTCTATGTTGAATACAGAACCAGAAAAGAAAGAGAGAAAGTTAACTTTAGAAACCATGTCATTCAGGTTCTTATCATAAATCTCTTACTCCACTTTCAAAGTTCTTATCTTCTCAAATTTAGTTACTGATTTGACATTGGGATTGTGAAGTGGTTTGAGGTTCTGGATGGGTTGCTTGGGAAGCATTGGAGGAATGTTGGTTTAGCCTTTAACTGCACTTTCCTTCTGTTTGGATCTGTCATTCAACTCATAGCTTGTGCCAGGTACTATTCTAATCCTTTCTTCAAGACTGATGATTGATCAATGTGGTTTTAATGATTAAGAAATGAATGAATGTTGCAGCAACATCTATTACATAAATGACAATCTAGACAAGAGGACATGGACATACATATTTGGAGCATGTTGTGCAACAACAGTCTTCATTCCTTCTTTCCACAACTACAGGATCTGGTCTTTTCTTGGACTTGTTATGACCACTTACACTGCTTGGTACCTCACCATTGCATCAATCCTCCATGGACAGGTAATGTACTTAACTTGATGGTTGGTTAAAAAGATTTGATAGCTGTTTTTGTTGTAGCTAAAGGGGACTCAAAAACATCAACAAAGTTGTCTGCTTTCTAATGTCTTTTAATCTTGACCCTTATGTTTCAAGCAACATGTGGTCCTTGGTCCCACTTTATTACAGAACCCTATAACATTGATGTCAGACAAGGTTTAATTGCAAAAATAATATATAAAACTCCTCAATAATTTAGAATTTTTCTTAAATGAATATAATAGGTAGAAGGAGTGAAGCATTCAGGACCAAGCAAGCTTGTATTATACTTCACAGGAGCTACAAACATTCTATACACATTCGGTGGACATGCAGTAACTGTGTATGTGTCCTTTGTCTCTGTTCCTAAGGGTAAAACCGTAATTACAGATTAGTAATGAAAATGACAATTCACTCGCATTGTCTTTGTGCAGTGAGGTAATGCATGCTATGTGGAAACCTCAGAAGTTCAAGTCTATATACTTATTTGCAACACTGTATGTGTTGACATTGACACTACCTTCAGCGTCTGCAGTTTATTGGGCGTTTGGTGATATGCTTCTAAACCATTCAAACGCATTTGCACTTCTTCCAAAGAATCTATACCGTGATTTTGCAGTTGTTCTCATGCTCATTCACCAGTTTATCACCTTTGGTTTTGCTTGTACTCCACTCTACTTTGTGTGGGAGAAGCTAATTGGGATTCATGAATGTCGAAGCATGTGTAAACGAGCAGCTGCTAGACTTCCAGTGGTGATACCAATTTGGTTCCTAGCAATCATATTTCCATTCTTTGGTCCTATTAACTCAACTGTTGGATCACTTCTTGTTAGCTTCACTGTCTACATCATCCCTGCACTTGCTCATATCTTCACATTCAGATCCTCTGCTGCTCGTGAAAACGCTGTCGAGCAACCCCCAAAGGTCCTTGGACGATGGACTGGTGCTTTCACCATCAATGCATTCATAGTCGTGTGGGTGTTCATAGTTGGATTCGGCTTCGGTGGATGGGCTAGTATGATCAATTTTGTTCATCAGATTGACACTTTTGGTCTCTTCACCAAATGCTACCAATGTCCTACTGCTGCACCAGTAATGGCTTCCTCACCACCTCCAATCAGCCATCCTCACTTCAACCACACTCGTGGCCTTTGAATTTCACCTTATTGGTGTTTTCTAAACAAGTTTTGTTGCTCGTTTAAGGCTTCAAGCTAGTGTGTTTTTGTGTTACTTTTGCTTCTACAAAGATCTCTACTTGTCTCTTTTCTTTTGTTATGGAAAATCAACGAAAAGCTTTAGGGATAAAGCCAAATCTTTCATTATCACGAACCTCAAACTCATCACAAGAGAGAGATACAATATGAACAAAAACAAAGTGATGCACATAAACAATGAAGCCTGTCACACTCATCACAGAACCATAGCCACAAAGTCCTAATTAGATAAACAAACACAGAAGATAGATCGATAGGAGTGAAGGAGAAGAAGATCAATATTGAACCTTTCTTCTTTTTCAATTTGTTTGTTTTGCTTTTAACGACCACCACTTGTACAGTCTCTTGCAATATGTCCTGACCCTCCACAGTTGTAGCAGCTTCCTCCTCCGCCTTCACCACCTCCTCCTCTGTATCCTCCTCCACCACCACCGCCTTGAGAACATTCTCTAGCCATGTGACCTTCTTCACCACACTTAAAGCAATTACCATTTCCACCACTTCCTCCACGTCCACCGCCTCCTCCGTAGCTAACACCACGTCCACCACCACCAAAACCACCACGACCACCGGATGAACCACCGCTATTACCTTGAACAGCAACACCATCAGGTCCAGAAACATCAACAGCTTTTGCACGTCCAGTGTTATCAACTACGAAAGCCTTCCGATTTAACAGACGACTGATGAACAAAGATATCCTCAGCACCATTATCTGGTGTAATGAAACCAAACCCTTTCTGTGAATCAAACTACTTGACTGACCCCTTTCAATCTCTCTCCACCACCGCTCATTCTGATCAAAACACTCTCTTCTTAGTTATCTCCGAGACTCCGACGAACAAATTCACCGATGAAGCCAACGCTGTGTATTATATGTGTGAGATAACTCTCATTGCCACGTCATCAATTTTTTTCCTTTTCGGGACAGCTTTGATCTGGACGGTTGGGGATGCTTTGCAGAACATTTCTCAGCCGTTAGATTCAGCGTTGAATTATTGTATTTATCCGAAAAGATCTAACAATGTGAAGGGTATTATGGGAAACGTAAATACTGCGTGCCGTTTTGTTTTGTTATTATCTGGAACATCAATAAATACTATACATTTACGGAAAAAAATTGTATTTATTATCAAGTCTGTAAAAGAGTAATGACGTGACATGACGATTGGACTTGTCAATGCGATTACACTTGTAATGGGCTCACGAAGCCCAGAGATGCACATTCTTAACATTTAAGCCCAAAAATAAAGTGATTAAGGTTTCATTTTCTTTTTTGGTTCCCTTTTTTGTTTGTTTGATGTGATATTTAAGTGGTGCAGATGCAATTATCCGGTTATCTAACCGGTTCATGATATCCGGTTATGGACCACCATTCTCGATGGAGAGGTACTCTAATGAAACTTAGTTAATGAAAGATTTGATAGCGAAAGGTCTCAAGCCAAATGTTTCATCATCAATAATCTCAAGAGAGATACAATTATAAGCCAAAACAAAGTGATTCTTATGAAGAATCTCACTCCCATCACAAGAACCATAACCTCAAACTCCTAATTTTTAATTAGTAATTCCATAAACAAAACACATAAGATAACATAAAGATTGATTCATACAAGTGAAGGAGAAGAGGATCAATCGCTAACATTTTTTCTTCTTCAATGTGCTTCAACGACCACCACTTGTACAATCTCTTGCAAAATGTCCTGACTCTCCGCAGCTGTAGCAGCTTCCTCCTCCGCCACCTCCTCCTCTGTATCCTCCTCCACCACCTTGAGAACACTCTCTAGCCATATGACCTTCTTCACCACACTTATAGCAATTACCACTTCCTCCACGTCCACCGCCTCCTCTACCACCACCATAACTACCTCCTTCATATCTACCACCACCACCTCCGTAGCCACCACGTCCACCACCTCCTCTACCTCCACCATAACCAAAACCACCGCGACCACCAGATGAACCACCGTTATTTCCTTGAACAGCAACACCATCTGGACCAGAAACATCAACAGCTTTTACACGTCCTGTGTTATCAACTTCTACCACGAACTCAACAGATTCATCAGCTGCAAGACTACGAAAGCCTTCCGATTTAATAGACGACTGATGAACAAAAATATCCTCACCACCATTATCTGGTGTAATGAAACCAAACCCCTTCTGTGAGTCAAAAAACTTCACTGACCCCTTCAATCTCTCTCCACCACCGTTGTTTTCATCGCCACCGCTCATTCTGATCAAAGCTCTCTTTCTCGCTTTCTCCCGATCAGATCTACCTCTCTTTTGGCGTGAAGCAAACGCTGTTTATTATACCTGTGAGATATATGTGTGCAAACCCTATCACTGCCACGTCATCAATTTTATTATTCGGCCAAAAAAAAAGGCGGCGGAATTAGGGCAACCATGAGTCCATGACCCTTCCCCTTTGGAACTGGGCCTATTTCTCTGGCCCGTTTTCTTTTTTTACTGGGCTTACGAAGCCGAAAGATATAACTAAAATTAAGCCCAAAAATATACCCCTAAAAATTTGAGCCCAAATCAGGGAAAAACCGTATTTTTGTTGGTTTGATGTGGTAAGTGGTACAATTATCCTTACGACTTTTAATAGCAACCCAATCCGGTTATCTAATCGGTTCATGGTAATCGCGTGTCCGGTTCTTGATTTCAAAACATTACCGGATCAAAGTCACTAACTTGGCGAGAGTCTTTGAACGCCTTCGAATTTCTTCGTATAGAGTTTCAGTTCGCCGCCTGTTGTTTTCAGTCGGAGTTGTTTTTTTTTTTTTTTTGATAAAATTTCTATCAGTCGGAGTAGTTTCGATGGGGCAAGGGAAGAAGAGAGGTCGATCAGAAGCTGGTTTCACTAAGCAACCTAAAAACAGATACCCGATAACCCGCTTGATTTTGCCTCGTTGGCGTTTCTTTACCCTTCTTTCAAGCCCTTTGTTTTCTTCTCCGTGGTCGACCTCGCATCGATTGGACCGATTACAATGCAACCCGAGAACTCACTTGTATCCTCCTTTTACATGATCACGGCGTCAACTGGTGATTCAGTTAGAAAGTTCATCTTTTACAGTACAAAGGAACAAAATTTATGAACGTTCTTTGTTTATCTTTCACAGTATAAAGGAACTAGATTTAAGAAAGTCCTTGGCTTTATCTTTCACAGTACAAAGGAACTAGATTGATGAAAGTCCTTTATATATATAGGTGGATTCCGGATAGACAGCTTTGCCCAACTGTTCCTAATAGATCGAATTATATCCATTGGATCAATGATCTTTTTTCCTCTGATATCATTCAAAGTTTGGGTGGTGGAAGAAGTAAAGTAAAGGACTTTGACATTGGTAAAGGGGCCAATTGCATTTATCCTCTCCTCGGTACATCCCTTTTTGGATGGAGTTTTGTATTGGGTGCCAATGTTTTTTGTACCAGATTTTACTGATGTAGCTCTGAAATGGGCAGAGAAGAATGTCAAAAATAATCCCCATATCTCAGAGCTTATTGAGATTAGAGACTCTAAAATTCTTCCACAGTGTTCCTCTTTTCCCGATGTTGAAAGTACAGAGAATGAAAAAACCATGCCTTTGGAATCCACATTGTCCCCCACGGTTCATTCTGATTCTCTTGTAGATGACAACAAGAGCTATATTGAACCATCTGTAATTACTCGGTGTTGTCAAGGAAAATGAAACATTTGACTTTTGTATGTCCAATCCTCCTTTTTTTGAGACTTTTGAAGAAGCAGGCCTTAACCCTAAAACTTCATGTGGTGGAACTCCTGAGGAGAAGGTCTGCAGTGGTGGGGAGCAAGCTTTTGTATCCCATTACTGAGGGAAAGATTCAGGTAACTGTACCCCAAATAAACCTTTAAATCTTTCACCTTCTCGTTTTTCATTCACTAGAACTTATCATTTTGCAATAATTTTTTATATTAGGTGGTACACTTCAATGCTTGGGAAGAAGGGTAACCTCAAACTCTTAATATCTAAGCTCTGGGATGTGGGTGTTACAATTGTGAAGACTACTGAGTTTTTCCAAGGCCAAACATCCCGTTGGGGCCTCGCTTGGTCCTTCATGCCCACAGCTAGGAAGATTATAGCACCTCCTGTAGTCAAAAAGAGCGTGCTTTCTTTTATGCTCGAGGTAATCGACCTTTAACTTTTGTCATCCTTTACAAGCTCCGGTCAAAAAAGATTTCAGATTTTAGTTGAGCCTTACATTTTTCATGTTAAATTTGTGTGTTTATAGGGCATTAAACGGCAGTACGCTGCTGTAGATGTGCTGCATTCAGTTGAAAAATTCTTCAAGAGCTGTGGTGTATTAGTCTATATCAAAGAGACAAGAGGAAGCGCTTCGGCCGAAGACCTTTAAAGTCAAGAAGAAGAAGAGGAGAGTCAAGGCTGAAGTCATCAAGACAAGGCTGAAGACTACCCCAAGGACCTCCAAGAAGTTGGAAAATGGCCACCAAGGACCCATAAAGGTCATCAAATCATCAAAAGATTAAAAAATAACCAAAAGAAGGTGTTCTGGAAAAGTCAACGTTTTGGACCAGAAAGTCAACGGTTGGTGGTCATGTACCGCAGGTAGGCCATCGGGTCGAGAGGCATGTATCGCGGTACAGGGATTCATGCACTGCAGGATGGGTCAACGGACAAAATAGAAAGTCAACGAAAGGGCAAACGGACAGACTGATAGACGGACAGACGGACGAGTCATGTACCGCGGGTCGAGACACGGACGTACCGCAGCAAGGAGTTGTGGGTACCACGGGTCGAGAAAAAATAGACCGCAGTCCGAGCTCCTACGTACCGCGGGTTGAGAAAACACGTACCGCGATACGGGTCAACAACTGATGCAAAAAGTCAACGGACGAGCAAAAAGTCAACATTTTGAGAAATGTTTTAAATGTTGATTCTAATCAAACATGATGTTATGTAAGCTTGTTAGGACCTAATTGAAGCTTAGGAATACATGTGACTTTTCTTTATGCCAAAATCAAGAAAGATAAGATGTCACTTTCAATACTTGGGAACTCCACTTCTCTCTCCTCTCCAATGACCAAGACTGAACTGCCAGGGTTATTTTCAGCTGAGACACGCTCTCTTGTGATCTTCTATAAATAGAGACTTGTATTCCCTTTGTATCTAATTCACTAAGAAATAAAAGATGTGTTTACAATTTCTCTCTTCATTTAAGCTTAAGTTAGTAGTTTGCAATGTAGTTTCTAGGGTTAGTGAGCTCGTGTAGAGGCTGCCAATGGCAGATCTCTACCCAAACACTTCTAGATCTCCACCAAACTCTTTTTATTTCGTTTATGTAAATATAGTTGAATGGTTCTCTTAGATCCGAGTTATCCTTGTGATGCTTAACTCGGACTAGATCCAACCTAGATCCTTCAGTCATTGCTCAGTCCAAGCTACTCAATAGTAGTCTCAGATTTAGTAAGGCATTTACTTTTGAGACCGAGTCCATCTTTTGTGAGTTAAGTGGTTTCATTCATTAAGTGAAGTCTCCACCTTTTATGTTGAGCGTACTCTCATAAAAACCAACATGGTGCCTTGTGCAAATTAAACTCTTCTACATTTTCTCTTGACGTAAGTGCTCTAGAGCTGTATGGTTTTGTCATTCCATCCAATTTTTTTGTAGAATAACTCAAGCTCAACAGTCCCTTATATTGTTATGCAGATTGCCAGTGCAACAAAATCTCAGATGGCTCTAGAGATGTGGATAGTGTGAGAAGCCACATAAGTGAAAAACAGCCACTAGATGGCTCCAGCTTGCAAGTCCCTGAAGATAACTTATCTTTCCACATCTTGGTTTGTTAGGATTTGGTTTAAGAAATCCCTAAAGATTGCCTTCACCTTTTTTAAATCAGTATATGATGGAGAGAAACTTCTGTTACAGGTGTTCCAACTGATTCCAGGAACGTTGCTTATAAAAGGATCATTGCAGCTGAAAGATAGTCCCCTCTCAGGTCAGTCATTTTGCTCGGTTCCTCAAATTCCTGAAAAAATCTTCACTTCCTTATTTATAAATCTGCAAAAACTTCGATTCTATTCATCTTATCTCACCAAAAATTGTGAAATTATAAACTTTCGCTGTAAGTTACCAATGTGAAGACAACTGATTGTCCATTGAATTTTGTAGCTACAGGACTGTTTGCAGTGGTTTTTGGTTCCTTGGAAGAAGGTTTGAAGTCCAAATTTTGTCGATAACCAGTCCCAAGGTACTGTTCTGACTTGAAAAATGGCAATAGGCAAAAAAAGAAAAAAGAAAAAAGAAAAAAGAGGATATAAAGCTTTGAATCTCTGATTTATGATGTAACGTCTTTTTCACACAAAACATAAAACCGTGTTTCTATTTCTACGTAAACTGATATAACTCCTCCCAGCAGACTCAAGCAGAAATTTATAAGCAAATCTTGTTGTAGATGAAAAGTGTTGCATAGCAGACTGCTCGTGATTTTCAACTGCATGTATTAAGTTAAGTCTTGAAAAGAGTTACCTTTTGGGGAAAGATGTACAGAGCCAAGTTGATAACGAAAAGTATTTAATGTGTGTGAGAGAGAGGGTTCTTAGTTTCATGTGATAAAGCAAGCTGCTCTTGCTTTTTTTTTCTTTAGTTTTTATTTTTTTGATAAACCATAGCTTGTGAGGAGATCCCTAACATCTATATTATGTGAAGCATTGCATGCAGGCGTAGTTATTTGAGTTGCCACTTTCTCTCTTCACATTGATCTTCTATATACAACTTAGGTGAGCCTTCAACCCCTTAATTCATTTGGGAGAATATGAATCCTTGTGATGATGGACACTTTCTTGATCACCTGCCCACCACTCTAGCACACCCTTACAATATTCAGAACCCTTGCTTTCTGATGATTTGTATAAGTTCCGTCTTCTCTTCAAGTGGTGTGCTTTGAATCACTCTTCCTCTTCTGGTAAAGCTGTATCTTATTTGGTGTTTGTAGTCTTCACCTTACTAATCCCTCCCATAAGTTGTCTGTATGTCCAAATTCCTAGAACCCTGCCTTCATCAGTTATGGCTGCCAACTCATTCAATGTGCTTGTACAATTTCCGGAGTCTGGACTGGCCATCATCAGTTTCTTGATTCTACTATTTTTCTTCAGAATATATAATTTCAAAAAGTTTCTGTTTCGTGATGATTCCACCTTGCTGAGACTTAAATATTCGCAGGAACTTGACAATGCCTTACGTTCCCTAGCCTTCATATTTTTACCTTCTTTCCTTGTGGAACTTGTGCATAAGATCATATTTTTCTCCTCCCGCCCAGAAGTATCATTTCCTTTCATAAAGTCATCTGGTGCGGCATTGAACTTTATAATGTTCTTGCTCGTCTTATTTTCATGGGTTTACCGGACAGGAGTGTTCTTGCTTGTTTGTATTCTGTTCCAGTTGACCTCTGAGCTGCAGATACTGAGGTTTCGAGGGCTGCACAAGATGTTTGATAGATGTGGATGGGAAACTGTAGAAGATGTATGTTCGGAACATGTGAGGATCAAGAAACAGTTGTCGGCTACAAGTCACAGGTACAGGTTCTTCATCGTAGCATCCTTTGTTGTGATAAGTGGAAGTCAGTTTGTGGCCTTACTGTTGGTTCTTGGCTCAGAGCCTGAGAAGACTTTCCTCAGCTTTGGTGATTTGGTGGTAATTCATCTATTAAGCTCTGTTGAATAGCTCTTGAGCTTCAGCACTCTTCTTTTAATGCAGCATACATATTATTCTAATTTATAGGTATGCTCTGCAGTACAGCTAAGTGGATTCTCCTTGTGTATGTTGGGTGCTGGAAGAATTACACACAGAGCTCAAGGAGTAGTGTGTATTGCGACGAGGTGGCACATGGCTTTGACATGTGCTTCTGAATCCGTATCACCCGAGAGTGACACTGACTCATCCGACAACATTTTAATCATTGTCCCGCCCTCAATGGATCTATCTTGCTCCTTTTAGGCTACGCAAGCTCTAGGTGCGTTGCATACTCGTCTTTTCTTTCTTCTTTTAATAAAATTGCAATGAAATTTGATAATGGGAGTTACATTGCAGTGGAATACCTACGACATAATAGTAAGGGGATTACAATCTATGGATATGCTCTCGATAGAGGATTGCTCCATACACTCTTTGCGTTTGAGTTCTCTTTGGTGATGTGGATTCTGAGAAAGGTTGCAGTTCTATCGTTGTAATCTCAAATGTATCTATGAGACACTGCGAAAGCGTCAATCAATGCTTCTCTTGACGCCTCAGTATTCCAAAGATGGATGCAAGAGAGACTTGAAAAATAAGATGAATTTGAACTGGATTGTGAGTCTACTACACAGCCCTGATGAATGCACACAAATTTGGTGACCGGTTTAATAGACAGAACCGGGTTTTTGCACAGTGGCCTTATTGGGTTTGATTGAGACATCATAAATATTGTGGACTTCACATTTAATTGCCTGTCTTCAAGTTGTATTGGTCCCTGTATCAAACTTGCTGTCTCCATTGTTCTGTAATAACTACGAACTAAGCTAATATGAAACAAACCAGAGGGAAAAACATCTTTTATCCGAGTTATGTAGTCGAATTGAAGAAAATTTGCTTAATTTTTGCTTCTTTATCAAACAAAAAATCTGGAAGAGAAGGTTAAAACAGAATTCGACCACTGTAGTTTCTAGCTCTGTTAAGAATGACAAAACTTCTAAAACTAAAACGAAATCATCACAACGCGTATAAATCCCTACTCTTTTGCAGGCTTTAACAGTGTACAATCCTGGGAAGAAAAATGTGCAGGTGTTCAATGATGTATCTTCGTGTATCATATCATGTTCTTGAAGCTTCTTCTTCAATAAGTGCAGCTAGATTATGCAGAACGGAATAGATCTCTTCCTTCCGAGTATGAGCATGAGGCCCGTCTGAGACTGTGAAAGCTTCAACTTTGTTTTCGATTTCAATCCAACTAACAGCTTTTTCTTTGTTCACCTTTCTCTTCTTCATAAACCCTCTCAGCTTCTCTACTAAATCCCACTTCCCACGATCTGCGTAAATAATTGACAGCAATATGTATGCCGCAGACGATTCAGGGTCCAGTTTGATTAGCTCTTCTGCTGCTTTCTTTCCCAGTTCTACGTTCCCATGGATTCTAGACACTCCTAGGATTGCGTTCCAGATATGCTCGTTGGGTTCAAAAGGCATTTCCTCAATTTTGCACATCAGTTCTTTGAAACAACCGGCACGACCTAAGAGATCTACCAGACATGCGTAATGTTCTTGATCAGGAACAATCCCGTGCTGACTAGTCATTAATTCAAACCACCGAACTCCTTCCTCTACTAGACCTGAATGACTGCAGGCATTGAGAATCACAACCAGAGTTGTCCGGTTTGGATGAACTCTAAATTTGATCATGTCATCAAGCACTCGCAAGGCCTTGTGGCCAAGACCGTGCTGTGCCAATGAAGATATCATCGTGTTCCACAAAACACAGTCTTGCTTATCATCACAAAGATTGAAAACCCGCTCGCTTGCCTCCAAATTGCCTGATTTGGAATACATATCTATCAAAGAAGAGATAACAATCGCATTGGGTCTAAGATTGGTACGAATCATGTAGCCATGAATTTGTTTCCCGTGACTAAGAGATGCAATGGTCGCAGAGGCACAGAGACAACTGCTGAAAGTAAATTGCTCTGGTTTAACTCTCAAAGCAATCATTTTTCTGAAAAGCTCAAGCGCTTGGTTCCCTGAACCTTGTCTAACATATCCAGCAATTAATGCAGTCCACGAGACTGGATTTTTCTCTGGCATCTCACAGAATAACTTGTCAGCAGCTTCCATATCTCCGGCTTTAGCATATCCGGAGATTAGAGTGGTCCAAATATGAATATCCTTGACTGCCATCTCATCAAAACATCTTTTTGCGCTCTCCATCTGACCACATTTCGCATAAGCATCCATAATAGAACACGAAAGCACAACATTTGACAGAAACCCAACGACCAGAACCTGCCCGTGAGCTTGTTTATTGAGCTGGAGCTGCCTTGATTTCACACATGCTGTCAAAAGTCCAGAGAAGCTAAACTCGTTGTACTTGATTCCAGATCTCCTCAACTCTTTATAAAACAATAACGCTTCGTGAAGATTCCCATTCAGAGCGTACCCAATGACCATTGTGTTCCACGATACAACATCTCTCTCAGGCATACTATCAAACATGACTCGTGCACGCACCATCATCCCTGATTTTACATATCCAGAGACCATATTGTTCCACGAATACAAGTTCCTGAGATGCATTTTATCAAAAATTTCACACGCATCAATAGGTTTACCACATTTCATGTACATTCCGATTAAATGATTAGACAAAAGCGTATTGGGTCTCTTGAATCCAGTAATCTTCAAGTGACGATGAATCCATTTGCCTTGTTTCAGAGACCTAGTGTCTCCACACTGCTGAATCAAAGACGCAAGAACTTCAAAGGGTAATCGAATCCCTTGTTTCGTTAACTCCTCTAGACGAGATACGGCCTTAAAGAGCTCTGCTTTCGTTGCGTGTCTGCTGAGAAACGATCGGGCGACACAGATAGGCCGTTTCCTTTGGTTACTGATGGGCATTGGAGGGAGAAACCACCATGGTTGGAGACTTTAAGGATTTGCGATTGATTCTTCTTATTCCCGGCGGAAAGACGTCTGAGAAGGTTTGCGCCGGCGAGATCCGCCGGTACAAAATCATAAGGGGTCGGATGGGGTTTAGAAACCGGATCTGGTTTTGGTTTTGATCATACAAACAAAGACCATTTTTCTTACTATTGGGCTCAAGTCTTTAGCCCATACCTTATTTTTTATTGTCAAAAAGGCCCAGTTTTATGAGGCAATATGAAGCTTGCAACACTCTCAGAATCCTTGTCCAGTTGTCCATAAGCTTTGTGCAGGTTACAGAGTTCTCAGTTTCTGCTTCTAATTATCTGCTTCTTGCCGTGTTATAGTTTGGTGGTAGCACAAGACTGACCAGGAGCCACTACTCATCCCGACGACGGTTTGTCTTTGAGAACTCAACTTTATCTCATCAGACTTGTATCTACATATCCCCTCTCTCTTTTGTGGGGGTCAAATTATCCAGATATCTATTTACCTTACATACTGATAAATTGTATTACTTATTATTATTTGTAGGTGGTTTCAAAAATGACCTCTTTTTCAAGACCCAATTGCTAATCTAACCCACATTTTTTTCTCACCAAACTCATTATTTCTTTAATAACAAAAAAAACTTAAAAAGATATAAATATTTAATTTGTAAAACTTATTTACAAAAATAACATCATCTTTAATTTCTCATCCATGAAGCTCTAAATCCTTCTCCAACTATCATTTTCGGATCCTATAACCCTCAATTGAAGTTCATAACTTCACATTCTTCCATTTCCTCTCCAATTCCATCCATAAAACTCTCTAATTTTCATTTTCATAATTCCAAAATTCTTAGATTTTGTTGTTTTCGAGTTTCTTGCATCGAAAACGGTTGGTTTTTTATGTATTGACTATAATCGAAGTTCTAGGTAGTGATTGAAAGTAAACACAAGTTCAATCCAACTTTTTACTATTTTCGTTTATTTGCATAGAGTAGCTTCATATGAAATTTACATGTCAATAGAAAGATTAGTTTTGCATTTTACCAAATGTGTTGTCTACGCATTTATCCTTTGTAAAAAAAAATTCTTATGCAGATTTCATATGAAGTCTATTTTTAATTCATGTTAGTTTTGCATTTGACCAATGTGTTGTAGACTTCATATTAGTTATGCAGACTTCATATGTGAAGTCTACGCATTTAGCCTTTGTAAATTTTTTCTTAAAGTCTACTTTTAATTCATGTTATTTTGCAATTGATTAATGTGTAGACTTCAGAAGTAGATGAAGTCTACGTATGAAGTCTATACATTATTCAATAAATAGATTTCATATGAAGTCTACGCGGTGTAGACTTCCTAGGTAGACTTCATAAACAAAAATTAAACTTAGTCAATTTCAAACCTAACTTCAGTATACTTTATATGAAGTTTACACATTGATCAATTGCAAAACTAACCTGAATTAAAAGTAAACTTCATATGTCAAGTTTGTTAAAAATGGATTTATAGCATATGATTATGTATAATGTTTTTTTTTTTTTTGTATTTTCCCATGTGTATTTCTTCCCTAAGGTACTATGGGTTGGGGCTAGGAAATGGAGGCTATACCGTAACACTTCAGTTTGCTGATGTACAATTCTTCGGTTTAGGAAGACGGCTATTTGACATTTATGTCCAGGCGTGCACTACTTGACCAATTAAATTTTTGGTGTAATTGTTTTCTTTCTAATTTTGTTATGATGATTTCGAAGATCTAGCTCTGTTTTTCTAGTGAAGACTTGTTGAAAAGGATTGTGATGTACATAGAGCAGCTGGTGGCTCTACTTTTAAAGCAGTTCAGAAAGTATATAAAGCAAATGTATTAGAAAATCATCTCGAAATTCATTTGTTCTGGGCTGGAAAAGGGGTATGTTTATGGGCCAATAATATCGGCCGTTAGTGCAACACCAGGTAACACAAACCTTGAATTCTTTTTTTCCCTGATTTCCAATATCTCCTTATGTTAATTAGTGCTGATTTCCAATAATATCGGCCGTTAGAAATCGTTGTTCAGATTTCTTACCAACTGTGGGTAACAGACCACTATCAAAGGGAAAGAACAGAACTGGTACTATTGTGGGTATCATTGTTGGAGTAGGGCTTTTGAGCATATTTTTGGGTCTGGTTATACGCTCAAAATTATATTTCATTATCATCTTTTGAATTGGTTTATGCTAAGAACCGAGTTTTTCTTTCAGAGCTACTTAGTGTGGACGTAAAGCCTTATCTTTTTACTTACTCGGAACTTAAAAGTGCAACTCAAGATTTTAATCCCGCAAACAAGCTTGGAGAGGGAGGTTTTGAGCCTGTTTATAATTGTAAGTGCCATAATGATATGGACTAAGAGTATTCAATTTCATTTCTTTGAATAACATATTTAATAGGGAGTCCTCAATGATGGAAGAGAAGTTGCGGTCAGTGGGATCCCGACAAGGGAAAAGGCAATTTCTGCTGTGCAACATCGAAACCTAGTAAAACTTTATGGGTGTTGCTATGAAGGAGATCATTGTTTGCTCGTATATGAATATCTTCCTAATGGGAGTCTTGATCAGACTCTATTTGGTATGCACATAATTATGATTTATTGATCCATGCTTCTTCCAAGCTCAAAGAACTCATTATGCACTTGTCATTCTGTTGTTATACCAATGCAGTGGGTATCTTGCGCCAGAGTATGCCATGCATGAACATCTAACAGGGAAGAAGGATGTGTTGTGGCTCTATGCCATTCAGGCATGGAATCTACACGAGATTTTTCTCTAACGATGAGATGTTTGTGTATATGAAGATGACAAACATCTTTTCCTTTCTTTCTCATTAATGAGGTAAACTTAAATCATATTGATCTGTCTTTATTAACATATTGAATAAGTTACGCCAAATAACGTCTAAGAAAAGTCATTACACTTGGCATTATCAGACCCACTAGTACGTCGAAAGACGAATGAAACATCTCTTCTAAGACAAAGAAAAATCTCCATTTTTTGGTTTTTAAGTCCCAGGTCAAAGAAGAGACGGTAGAGGCAACTTCGTGGCAATAACTAAGTCATGCAGTAAGTCTTCTCTCAGCTTTCACATCTTATCATACCAAGATGTTGACTTATGTGGTTGGAGTGAAGAAACAATAATTTATCCACCTATCGGCAAAATGAATCTCTTTATAAAACATCCATTAATTGTCTAGTGAGTAGTGCAAATTTAAAACATCATTTATTCTGGACATTTGGTGATGCGTAGGGTACACAGTTCTCCGTTTCTGGTCCTAACTATCTGCTTCTTCTCGTGTTATAGTTTCAGTTCATTTTACTTGGTTGTAGCACAAGCCACTATTCATCCTGACGACGGTTTGTCTTTAAGAACTTGACATTATACTCAATCACCAATGTATAATAGATGATTTATTTTTTATTTAATAATTTACAACATTTTTGTATAAATGTAGTTTTATTTGAGACAAAAATTTCTTTCTAACTCGTGTTAGTTTAAAAATTTATTCATGCTGATTATTTGGTTGATACATATTATTTTGTGGGAATTTTGTCCACAATAGTTCTTTTGATTTTTAAATTGTACAAAATATCATATTTTTAAAATTTCGGAGAAATACCATTTTTGAATTTTAAATTATGCAAAATACCTCATTTTCTAGAAAAATATGTGTCCATCATAGATAAAAGTGTTTGTATATATATATTTGGCAATTATTTTACTGATTCATTGTTATTATTTACTGTGGACAATTACATATATATATATATATATATATATATATATATATATATATATCCACCATATAGCCACAACGTTATGTTATGTCCCTTATTTTGAAATATTTTTTATGCGAAAAAGAGTATCTTATATAATTTAAAACTTAAAAGTGATATTTCGCATGAATTTTTTGAAAACATATTTTGTACAATTTAACTTTTAGAAGAGCTATTGTGGATAATAATAGATAAACTAGATTACAGTTTTGCATAAAAAGAAATAACCTAATTAAATTTAAACATTTTCTTTGGCCATGATAATTATAGGTACAATATTCCATATCATAGATTTTTTTAATTGATCGCTTATTACCTATATATATATATATATATATACGTGTATTTCATGTTTTGAGCTTGATCTTAATAGTGCTTAAGTCGATATAGTATTTGATTTGGAAACTGATATATTGTTAGTTCACATATCATTAAATGTAAATAGACGAATCAAATCTATATATTTATAGCTGATATTTATATATATATATAATATCTCTGCATATTTTTAATATTAATTTCATTTAAAAAATAAAGAGAAAATAATGTTGTAGATATTTTTTTGACTATGTATTAATTCTTTTATTGGATATATAGATATATATATATATATATATATGTTAAATTTTGTGTGTAATGAAAATATATTATTTTTCTTATATTGATTTTGATTAGAAAATTAGTTTAATATTATTGATTAATTAAATATAAGGTGTATTAATGTTTGATTTTAATTGGTAGATGTTTTAAATAAAAGTAACATATGTCATCTTTAGAAGAGTTAGAAAAGCTGATTTGTGAGCTTGAGAGACACAACTCTTGTTATTTATATAATTAATATAGTTACCTCATAATAGTTAAATGTTTGATTTAAGTTATATATACACGCAAGTGGCCTTTAGTCCAGTGGCAGTTGATAAGTCCACTAAATGGCAGGCGCACATGCACCCGGGATCGAGTCCCACCACCTGTATTATGCAGGAATTTGACTAATAGGCCGGCCAGTTGTGGCCCATCATATAATGTGCCGTTGACAAAAAAAGAGTTATATATACACTATATATGTGTACATTAAGGCACTTAAAGATTTCATCAGCACTATATATGATTACATATAATGATACTCTTTCATTTAATGTCATTTTTAATCAATATTATGAATTACTAATATTTTTTGCCTTGAGAATCAAAATTGATGACATATCTTAATCAATTAAAATGATTGGTATTGAGAATTAAAATTTGTAGTTCTTGTTTCAGCTTCGCTCAACTATATATGTATTTACAGATATAATAAGTATTTTAATTTTATTGTTTCAAAGCCTATATTTAATTAAACACTTTTGAAAAGTAGAAGTGTTTTGTAGTGTTTTGATAAGATTATCAATTATTAGTTAGTTGGTAATTATATTGAGCTTAAAAATACTAATGTAATGTTGTGTCTTGAAATCGACGTAGCGCGTGCTTTGAGATCCATCTTCGCGTCATGGAAGTTTTTGTCGGAAATCGGATGGAACACAAACGGCGAACTTTGCTCCGGCGCCGCAGCTATAGATAATTTCTTCATCGACAACGCTCTCACATGCGACTGTAGTTTCAATAATTCTAAAATCTGCCGCATCACCGAACTGTAAGCCTCTTTTCCTCATTATCTACACCCCAAATGATCCTCAAACTCACATTCTTTCAGGAATCTGCGTGGAAATTATCTAACAGGCTCCTTGTCTCCTGCAATTGGAAATCTGACTCGATTGCAATATATGTAAAAAGCCTTCAATACCTTTTTCCTTATTCTTTTTCTCAATTCCTTGACTTGAACCTTACGCTCATCTGTTTAATTTATTTAGGAATTTTCGTAATAATTTTTTGTCTGGACCTATTCCTAAGCAAATCGGTTTGCTTACAGATTTAACATATTTGTAAGCTCAGTTTGCTTCTTCATCGTTTAAATATGATAATGTCTTTACAATGCTACTGGAGGATCTTGATGGTTCCTTATTTACATTCTACAGTGATATTAGTGTAAATAGCTTTTCCGGTTCTATACCACCTGAGATTGGGAATTGTATGAAACTACAGTATATGTGAGTGTATCTGTCAATTACGTAAACTATGAATACTTAACCTCTATGTCTTGTTCATACGTACTGTTGGACTCACTGGGACAATACCTTCATCATTTGCTAATCTTGTGGAGCTCGAACAAGTGTAGGATAAAATTAATTTAAATATAAGCTATATTTTTGTTAGATTTAAGTTGCAGCTATCTTTTGTAATCTATTCACTACTTCATATTTTAGCTTTTGCCTTGGGATAACTTTTTTTGGTACCAAATTTATTGGATATTGGACCAAACTTACTAGATTGTAAGAAGATCTCACTTTTACGCAATTATATAATGGACTTGCTCCATTGCTCTTGTTTATGTATTTGCTGTATTAATTACTAGTACACTTACTAGAAATTATTCATTGCACTAAATTTAAGGATTAAATGATTGGTATATGATCTATTGCAGGAGTATTGTGGGAAGTGGTTTGAGTGGTCCGATACCATCGTCATTTTCCAACTTAATACAGTTGACAGAACTGTATGTGTTGCATCGTTTTCATAAATATTATCGCCTACTGTTTCAAGTTCCTTCCCTTTTTTAACATGTTTATATTTTTTTATGTAGGAGGCTTAGTAATATATCCAATGGAGGCTCTTCTCTTGAATTTATCAAAGACATGAAATTTCTATCTACATTGTAAGACAAAACTTTCATTCAACTTTTACTCCAATTTTTGATCAGATTAATTAATGTGCTAATGAATTGTTTCTTTCTCTTTGGTGTATCTAATAGTAAACATTGAAAATACATATGTTGCAGAGTATTAGGGGACAACAATCTCACTGGGACAATACCATCTAATTTTGGAGAATACTCAAATTTAACGCAAGTGTAAGTACATATGTCAATGTGTTCTTCAAATCCTCTTAAAGCTTCTTATCTGTAAAAAGAATGAGATGTTTTGTGGAAGTCACCAAGAGAATGAGAAATTATGTCAATTTGATTATAAAATAATTTCTCAATCATTGCTAAACACGAATGGTTTAATTGTTTACCATATAACTCATGACTGTTTTCCAGTGATCTAAGCTTCAACAAACTACATGGACCAATTCCGGATTCACTTTTCAACAAGCTTCGACTTACTCACTTGTACGATGAGATATTTCTGTGCTTCTTTTGGAAATTCTGTACAAATACATCGGTAGTTAAAATAACATGTTGTCTTCATATTAGGGTTCTGGGAAACAACACGTTGACCGGTAGCTTGCCCACTGAAAAGAGTCCATCTTTACAAAATATGTGAGTCTGACTTTATAGCTTTTTATTTTGCATTTATTCAAGTAGAAGAAGGTTTCACTCTTAATGATCCGTATATGAGACTTTCCAAGATAATCAGGAAATATATATAACATAATATATAGACTCTAATTATTTTATATTATGCTTTTACAGAGATGTCTCGTACAATAATTTGTCTGGAAATCTTCCTTTATGGGTTAGGGGTGAACCAGACTTGAAACTGTAAGTAAACGAAACATTATATCTCATCTTTATCTCAATCACATAAGATTTTCCATTTTTATATTATAACTACATATGGACTGTGCAATGCCCGGGTTTTTGTCTAATAAAATTATATATATATATATATATATATATATATATATGATATTTAAATAATATTTTGTAATAATTTTTTTGGTTTAAAAATTAATTTAAATCATTCCATGGATTATAAAAATCAATAAACAATGTTTTGGGTCTATTTAAATCTATTTTTGGTAATTTTTATTTTATATTTATTAGAAACTTATATTTAAATATTTCATAATCTATAAATTTCGCTAAATCATTTTTTGACTCCATTTTAGGATATTTTTGTACATTTTATATTAAAAAATTGGTGAAGAAATTATTTTAAGACATTTGATGATTTATAACTTTCAATAAATCACTATTTGACTCTATTTTCTTTTAAAAACATTTTGTTAAAAAATTATTTTTAAAACAGTTTATGGACTATAACATTCACTAAATCAGTTTTTAAGTTTGTTTTGTGGTAATTTTGATAATTTTTTTTTTTTGGTTAAGAACTAAGAATCATAAGATTTACTAAATCATTCATTTGACTCTATCTTGTAATAATTTTTGGTCACTTTTAGCTTACATTTTTTTGGGTTAAAATGTTATTTTAACTCATTCATGAATTAAACATCCCTAAATCACTTTTTGACTCCTTGTGATCATTTTTTGTTAATTTTTGGATTTTTTTTTTTAGTTAAAAACATTTTCAAGACAATTCATGGACTATAATATTCACTAATTACTTTTTGATTTGATTTTGTGATAATGTTTGGTAATATTTAGATTTTAAGTTTTAGAAAACTAAAAAAAATAGAAGGTTTGGCAATGAAAAACCTCATTGGTAAGAGCTTTAGCTTTGAATTTTTTGTTCTAGGATTTAGGTTGTAGATTTTCTTTGTTGTATGTATTTTGGCGGTATAATGTTTTGCGGTAGGATTTAAGTTTTGTAAAGTTCATCAATTTTGATTTTATGTTTTTGGCATTCCACAACAAAAAAACATTCCATTAATAAAAAAATAGCTTTCAAGAACAATGAAAGCCAACAATACACCTAAAACATGATTGACTTAATTTTAATGCTTAATCTATTTTTGATTTCTAGAGCAAGGAAAACAATTCACAATCAAACCTGGAATTGTTTATTTGTTTATATATATATATATATATATATATATAGCAATTAATATTCATAATTTTTTAGGTTATTGTTCCTTTTTAGATCAATATCATGTATATAAATGAATATTTAGTAATAAAGAGATAAATCGACAATTATCTTCTACTGGGATTTGGATTAGAGATCATTTTATGATCGTTAGATTTGATTCGTGGAAGAATCTTATTAAAAAAGTAACTTTGAGAAATCAAATTTTATATAATAAGATTTTTTTTCTTATTCAAAAATATACACAGAAAAATTTCAAATAGTTAGATTTTGATAATAGGATTAGGAAAAAAGATAATATACTTTAAGAAATCAAGTTTTATATAATAAGATTATATGCTATGGAATAGTAAACAAATTTGTTTGTTATTTTGTGCAGCAACGTTGATGGTAACAATTTCTCATCGGAAGGTGTTAATGACAGGTCAACTAATAACACAAATGGTGAATTCATTTTTCTTTTCTTTAATTTCATTATCTCGTGATCCTACGTAGTGTCTAAGTAAAACATATTTGTGTTCAGATTTCACGCCACCGAAGGAAAATTACAAGACTAATACTATTGTAGGTATCATTACCGGTGTAGTACTTTTGAGTATTTTTGCGGTTGTAGTAATCTTCATCATCCGAAAAAGAAGAAAGCGGTACACAGATGATGAAGGTATATATGTTATAACCAGAACACAAGCAAGCCTTAGAAATGAAGAATATTGGCCCATATAGAACTTGAATATCATCTCCGAAATTCGTTTATTTTAAGATCAAATTCTTTCTGGCAGAAATACTAAATATGGAAGTAAAACCTTACACTTTTACTTACTCGGAACTTAAAAGCGCAACTCAAAATTTTGATCCTTCAAACAAGCTTGGAGAGGGAGGATTTGGGTCTGTTTATAAGGTAAGTCTCTTACCAAAACTTATGTACTCTTATGAGATACTAGGGAAGAGGGGAATATGTAATACCTTTTAATATGTTTTGTTTTGATTAACATATTAAACAGGGAAACCTTATTGATGGAAGAGAGATCACGGTGAAGCAGTTGTCTTCTGGATCTCGACATGGGAAGGGACAATTTGTTGCGGAAATTGTTGCAATATCTTCAGTTCTACATCGCAACCTAGTAAAGCTTTATGGGTGCTGCTTTGAAGGGGATCATCGTTTGCTCGTATATGAGTACCTCCCTAATGGAAGTCTCGAAAAGGCATTATTTGGTAAACATAAGTATGACTTATTTGTATCTGCTTCTACCAAGCTGAAGTATTCATTATGCTCTTGTTTGAGCAATACAGGGGATAAAAGATTACATCTTGATTGGTCAACTCGTTACAAGATATGTCTGGGAGTAGCTAGAGGTTTATTTTATCTACACGAAGACACGAGTGTTCGCATAGTACACAGAGATGTGAAGGCCAGCAACATATTACTTGACTCTGAACTGGTCCCAAAAGTTTCCGATTTTGGACTTGCAAAACTATATGATGACAAGAAAACTCATATAAGTACCCGAGTGGCAGGGACAATGTAAGTATTCCCCCAAGCCTTGACGTTTGGTTTGCAAGACAACTATGAATGAATATATATATATATATATATATGCATGTTATTTGTATCAATGCAGTGGGTATCTTGCGCCAGAGTATGCCATGCGTGGACATCTAACAGAAAAAGCGGATGTGTATGCTTTTGGTGTTGTGGCTCTTGAGCTTGTGAGTGGAAGGAAAAACTCTGATGAGAAGTTGGAGATGGAAAAAAAATATCTTCTTGAATGGGTACGTTCTTATCAATATATGGGGGAAGTTGGAGACAATAATGAATGGCAAGAGACCAATAATCTTTGTGTATTTCTTGTATGTAGGCGTGGAATCTACACGAGAAGGAGCGTGATGTTGAACTAATTGATGATAAGCTAAGTGAATATAACATGGAAGAAGTGAAACGTATGATTGGAATTGCGCTGCTGTGCACACAGACATCTCATGCATTGAGACCACCAATGTCACAAGTGGTGAACATGCTGTTAGGAAATGTTGAGGTCAATGATGCCACCTCTAAACCAGGCTACCCGATTGACTATACATTTGACGATACCACAAGCTCCTCTTCTTTCAGCAATTTTCAAACCAAAGGCACAAGCTTCTCCACGAGCTTGTGAAGCCTTCCTCTGAGTTTGCACCCGGAGATCTCACCGGAACTAAGCCAATGCTTGGATTCAATATCAAAGAGGGAAGATGAAAGATGAAAGTTTCTTTAGCCTATAATTTCTGTATTATTATAATATTTTTATATGAATGATGAAAGTTTTTTGTTTGACTGGTGATATACATGATTATTGCATAGGTTTTGCATAGCATTTACACGTAGTTTTGCATCATTTTTAGTAATTTATCTTCCATTTTAGTTTGATTTTGCTTCATATTGCATTTTAGAGTCTTAGGTAGATAGAGTCGCATATCTTTCGTTTTCGAGTCTTTTTCAGGTGAGTTTGGATGCGTTTCGGAACTTTGAAGGTTAAAGAAGGTATGGAGCTATCAAGTTATGAACAAATGGAGCAAACACACGAAGAGGAAAGGAGAACACACTCTGATGCGCAAAAAGTCGACCCTCACTCCGACATTTCAGGATGGTCGACGTTTTCAACACCCGAGAAGCAGGATTCTGGAAACATAAAACGTCGACCTCATCTCCGAGATTTCAACGGGTCGACGTTTTCAGCAGTCAGCAGACAACATTCTGGAAACACCAAACGTCGACCCTTGTCCCGAAGTTTCTGCAGGTCGACGTTTTTAGCGCAATGGTTGGACATTCTGGAGAACATGAAACGTCGACCCTTGTTCCGAGGTTCCTGCGGGTCGACGTTTTCAACAAGGGAAGACCAAGATTCTGCGTGCAAGAAACGTCGACCCCTTCTCCGATGTTTTCAACGGGTCGACGTTTTATGCAAAACGCGGAGTTTCCTTTTAATCCGAATTTTTTCCTCTTGACTATAAATACTAAACTTTAGGGTTTATGGAAAGGAGTTTTTTTTTATGTTGTAAACTTTGGAGGCTAAGGATAAGGGTTTGGATTTTATTTTGGATAATCTTTCAATCTATTGAAGAATCATTTGGATAATCTCTAATCTCTATTCTTCTCTTTCATTATGTTTCATTCAACTTGCATTTTGCTTTGTTTATCTTTGATCATGAGTGAGTAGTCCATAGAATGGCTTAGGGAAAGGTAGATTGGGGTTTCAATGATGGATTAATGATGCTTAGATGTTTAGATCCTTCTTTATAAGTGTGTTTAATGCTAGATTTGAACTGGCCAATTAAATCTAGAAGCTAGGAAATTTATCACCCGAGAGGTGTTTGATGAAATTCCCGAATGACTTATTTAAGAGCTTTTCTTCCCTAGCCATTGAGAGATGATGTTAGGGTGATTAGTGAACCTATTGGGCCTGTTATTAATGCTTGCTATCAATTGAATCTTGCAAATGAGAGTTTAGCAAGGTTGATTGTTGGCAAAGTGATCAATGCCATGAGAGTGGGTTGATCAAGTTGTGTCCATGTTCTAGGCGGTGTTTAAGTGAGTTCTTTTGCATCATTTGTTAGTCGTTGATCCCTCAATCCATTGCCTTCTCCCTAATCCGTTCGTTTTAGTAAAATTGTTATCGTTCCTTGATTTTCTCGAAATCGTTTGAATATCTGTTTTGTTTTAACTCCGTTTTATTTTACCTTAGTGTGTGTTGGTTAAGCTTAGTTTGGTAGTCCACTTCCCTTATTAATCGCTTTAGCTTAAGGAGAATCTTGCAATTCCAATGTGTTAATTCTAGGTTCTCTTGGGTTCGAACCTCAAATGCTTTCAATGATAGTTGTTTAGCGTTTGTTGATTATAAATGTAATTGATTGTTTGCATCAAAAACGCTTGCATCAATTTGGTGCCGTTGCCGGGGAACCTATTGCAATTAGCCCTTAGAATTTGGATTCGAATTACGACTAGAGTATTTGTTTTTATTTTGTTACTAAACGTTTTAGTTTGTTTATTTCTTGTTTCTCTTGAAGGTGCATGCAACGAAGGAGTCAACGGGGAGAAATTCTTGATTGTATTCCAGAATTAGGGGCAGCTGAGAGAGCTTACAAGAGAGCAGCAAACGAGAGACGAGCTAAAGAGCGAGAAGATCATTTAAGACGCCTAGGCATGGAAAACCAAGGCAATGACCCACCAGGGGTAGGAGATGATCAACGCCCACATGATTACGTTCATGGAGTTGGGGTTCAATACCAAGTTCCGGGGTTTGGACAGCCAGCTACTAGACCAATAGGGGCTTTTGATGAGCCGAATTTGAGAGAGGTTAGACGTGGTATTCCTTCTCCCGTCATAACCGCACACAACTTCGAAGTGAAGTCAAGTTTGATAAACATGGCTCAAAATCAGCGGTATAACGGATTGCCCTTGGAAGATCCATTGGATCACCTTGATCAATTTGAGAGACTTTGTAGAACGGTAAGGATGAATGGTGTTCACGAGGATGCAATCAAGATGATTTTGTTTCCTTTCTCTCTTGGGAACAAAGCAGCACAGTGGGAAAAGAATGTACCCTCAGACTTAGTCTCTACTTGGGAAAGAGTGAAGAAAGAATTCATTACTAAGTTCTATCCAAAGCAAAAGACTGCTAAGCTTCGAAACGACATCACTAGTTTCAAGCAAGGATGCCATGAGAATCTTTATGAAGCATGGGAAAGACTTAAGGAGTATACAAGACAATGTCCTCACCATGGTGTATCCAAAGAAAACCTCTTGGGAATATTCTATAGAGGAGTTCTTGAACAATACCGACGTGGTTTGGATACCGCTAGCTATGGATGTTTTGCCAACTTAACGGTGGAACAAGGGGAACAATTGATTGAGAATCTTGCCCAAAGTGAAGCTTGTTATGGAGGAGAGTATGATAGGAACATAAGGGATCAAGATGTGGAGAGTCAAAGGTACAAGGAGCTTAATGACAAGATTGACAAATTGAGTAAGGTTTTCCTTGTAAATCAAAAGTCAATTAACTATGTGGGAGAGATTGATGCGGATCAACAAGTGTACCAAGAGGGAGTTTGTGATGGTATTGATGGCGTGCAAGAAGAGGTTAACTACTTGGGAAACCAAAACAATTACCAAGGAGGCTATCAAAATCATCCTTACAATCAAAACTATAGGAACAATAATCTCTCATATAGAAGCAACAACGTTGAGAATCCTCAAGACCAATACTATCCACCAAAAGCTCCTCAAGGAAGCCAATTTCAACCAAGGCCTTATGTAAACCTCGCTCAACCGCAAAATACACCATGGAGGCTCCAAGGAGGAGCTTCAAACCAAGGTACATCAAATTTACATCCTCCAGAAAATAAGAGTAGGCCATTTGGGCAGCAAAAAGTGAACAACTTTCAGCAAGGCCAAAACAGTGAGCTAGATGATATGAGAAGCATGATGAGACAATTAATGGAGGGACAAGCTCGAACACAATCGGAATTAGCGCAAAAGATTGACAAATTGGACCGCAAGTTAGATGCTAGTAACAGTGAGTCTCAAGCGAAATTTGATGACATCTACTCTCATTTGAAAACTCTTGATAGCCGAATTGCGCAGGTGGCATCTTCTAGTCAAAGACCAACCGGGACACTTCCCGGTAAACCGGAAACAAACCCCAATGCATACTGTAATGTGATAACACTAAGGAGCGGAAAGGAGTTACCATCGGGGGAAGAGGTTCAAGATAAAAGTAAAGAGGTCGTAGATCAAGATGATGATGTTGTTCTCTTGGAAGAAATTCCGGTAGAGGAGAGCAAGGAAATAAAGGAACCTCTAGAACCGGAAAAGGAAAGTGATGATGTTGTTGAGAGAGCAAGGAGGTATGTTCCACCGCCTTATGTGCCTAAGCTACCTTTCCCGGGTCGCTTTAAGAAGCAAATCTTGGCCAAACAACGGGAGAGATTCTTAGAGCTAATGGATGGTGTGAATGTAACAGTGCCATTGATGGATATGATCAAGAATAACCCGACTTACTCAAGGTTTCTCAAAGACATGGTCACTAATAAGACAAAGATGGAAGAAGGTATGGTTATGGTTGGCTATGAGTGTAGTGCTATCATCAAGCGATCTTTGCCAAAAAAGCTCACGGATCCGGGTAGTTTCACTCTACCTTGTGCTTTAGGACCATTGAGATTTCCTAAAAGCTTGTGTGATCTTGGGTCTAGTGTGAATCTAATGCCTCTCACTGTTGCTAAGAAGATCGGTATTACAAAGTTTCAAAAATGCCGGATTTCGTTGATTCTTGCGGACCGCTCAGTTCGTATCCCGGTCGGAATAGTCGAAGATTTGCCTTTGAGAGTGGGTGATTATGATGTGCCTACCGATTTTGTTGTGTTAGAGATGGATGAGGAACCGGTTGATCCACTTATTCTTGGGAGACCATTCCTTGCTACAGCTGGTGCTCTTATCGATTGTAGGAGAGGCAGAATCGGTTTGCAATTAGGAGACTCTATTGTTAACTTTGACATAAAGCGGCTGATGGACAAACCGGATGTAGGCAATCAATGTTTCCTCATAGAGACATTGGACGTTCTTGAAGAAGATATGGTAGAGGAATTGAGAATTGATGACCCTTTACAAGTGGCTCTTACCGTTAAGAAGAACGATTTTGGGTACTTGAATGAAGAAAGCAAAGTTTATGAACAACTTATGGATTCTAGTGAAGAGGTTTATCAAGGGGTTAAGGTTTTGGAACTAAAAGAAGGTTTGAGTTCCAAAGAGAAGCTTAGTGGACAAGATTTGACTAATGATGACCCATGGAGTGAACTTAAGGCTCCAAAGGTTGAGCTCAAACAATTACCGAAAGGGCTAAGGTACGCTTTTCTTGGTTCAAATGCCACTTACCCTGTGATTATAAATGATGAATTATATAGTGAAGAAACCGCCTTGCTTTTGTGTGAATTGAGAAAGTTTAGAAAGGCAATAGGTTATTCACTAGATGACATTAAAGGAATCTCTTCATCGCTTTGTGTGCATAGAATCCATTTAGAAGATGAATCTATGAGCTCAATTGAACATCAACGTAGGCTAAATCCAAACTTGAAGGATGTTGTTAGGAAAGAGATCTTGAAGTTGCTTGATGCGGATATAATTTACCCGATTTCCGATAGTCAATGGGTTTCACCGATTCATGTAGTTCCTAAGAAAGGAGGTGTGACTGTCATTAAGAACGATAGAGATGAGTTAATACCTACTAGAACTGTCACTGGCCATAGAATGTGCACCGATTATCGTAGGTTGAACTCGTGTACTAGGAAAGATCATTTCCCACTACCGTTTATTGATCAAATGCTTGAACGATTGTCTAACCATTCTTTCTATTGCTTTTTGGATGGATATTCGGGATTCTTCCAAATCCCCATACATCCTAATGATCAGGAGAAGACGACATTCACATGTCCATATGGCACCTTCGCTTATCGGAGGATGCCATTCGGATTATGTAACGCACCTGCGACATTTCAAAGGTGTATGTTGTCTATCTTCTCCGATTTGATCGAAGATGTAATGGAGGTTTTTATGGATGATTTCTCGGTATATGGTGCTTGTTTTCGTTCTTGTCTTTCCAATTTGTGCAGGGTCTTACAAAGATGTGAAGATACCAACTTGGTCTTGAATTGGGAAAAATGCCACTTTATGGTTCGAAACGGTATTGTGCTTGGTCATCGGATTTCTGAGAATGGGATAGAGGTCGATAAGGCAAAGATCGAGGTCATGGTTCATTTGCAACCTCCAAAAACGGTTAAGGACATTCGAAGCTTCTTGGGACACGCTGGGTTTTATAGAAGATTCATCAAGGATTTTTCCAAGATGGCTAGGCCACTCACTCGTTTTTTGTGCAAGGAAACTGATTTTGTGTTTGATGAGGAGTGTCTAGAAGCATTCTCGAAGATCAAAGAAGCCTTAGTGTCGGCTCCAATAGTGCAGCCACCGGATTGGGATTTGCCCTTTGAGATAATGTGTGATGCTAGCGATTACGCGGTTGGAGCCGTTTTGGGGTAAAGGAGAGATAAGAAACTTCATGTCATATATTATGCAAGTCGGACCCTTGATGATGCTCAAGTCAAGTATGCTACAACCGAGAAAGAGTTCCTTGCTGTGGTCTTTGCTTTTGAGAAGTTTCGTTCTTATCTTGTTGGCTCTAAGGTGATTGTGTACACCGATCATGCTGCCTTGAGATATTTGATTAAGAAGAAAGACGCGAAACCAAGATTGTTAAGGTGGATTTTGCTACTTCAAGAATTTGGTGTCGAGATACTTGACAAGAAGGGCATAGAGAATGGAGTTGCGGATCATCTCTCAAGATTGCGGATTGATGAATGTATACCGATTGATGATTCCTTACCCGAGGAACACATTATGTTCATTCAAACAGCTCAGGAAGCCAATTTGATCATGAAAGAAGTTAGCGCAACAGAAAAATTGAACGAGGAAGGCCCTTGGTATGCAGATTTTGTGAACTACCTTTCTTGTGGAGCGGAGCCACTTAATCTTGACGGATATGATAGAAAGAAATTCTTCAAGGAAGTGACCCGGTATTTTTGGGATGAGCCCTATTTGTATAGGCAAGGTAAGGATCGGTTGTTTCGACGTTGTATACCGGAAGAGGAAATCCAAGGGGTTCTTTTTCATTGCCATGGTTCTAGTTATGGAGGGCATCTTGCGACTTTCAAGACTGTCACAAGGGTTTTACAAGCTGGATTTTGGTGGCCTTCAATGTTTAAAGATGCTCATGAGTTTATCTCCAAGTGCGATGAGTGTCAACGCCAAAGGAACATCGGAAAACGGCAAGAAATGCCACAGAATTTCATGTTAGAGGTTGAAGTTTTTGATGTATGGGGGATCGATTTCATGGGACCGTTTCCATCATCTTATGGGAATCTCTATATCTTGGTTGCTGTTGACTATGTGTCTAAGTGGGTGGAAGCAATTGCTAGCCCTACAAACGATGCTAAAGTGGTGGTTAAGTTATTTAAATCCATTATTTTCCCGAGGTTTGGCGTTCCACGGATTGTGATTAGTGACGGAGGAAGCCACTTTATCAATAAGGTTTTTGAAAACCTCATGAAGAAGTATGGTGTGAAGCACAAAGTGGCTACCCCGTATCATCCGCAAACTTCCAGGCAAGTAGAGGTTTCAAACCGTCAAATCAAGGAGATATTGAGAAAAACTGCGCAAAAGGCTCCTAAGGATTGGTCTCGGAAATTAGATGATGCTTTGTGGGCTTATCGGACAGCGTTTAAAACGCCATTGGGAACAACGCCTTTCAATATGCTATATGGAAAAGCTTGTCATCTTCCAGTGGAATTCGAGTACAAAGCCATATGGGCTACTAAGTTTTTGAACTTTGATCTCAAACCCGCATCCGAACAAAGGCTTATACAGTTGGAAGAACTTGATGAGCTTCGTCGTGATGCTTATGAGAGCTCCAAAATCTATAAAGAGAGAGCCAAGGCTTTTCATGACAAGAAGATACTGCGGAGAGAGTTCAAAGAAGGTGACAAAGTGCTGCTGTTTAATTCTCGGTTGAGACTTTTCCCAGGAAAGCTTAAATCTCGATGGTCCGGACCTTTTGTTGTGAAAGAAGTTCGATCTTATGGTGCTGTGGTACTTTTGAATGAGTCCGGTGAAGAATTCACGGTTAATGGCCAACGCATTAAGGCGTATCATGCTGATTCTCAGGACGCGTTAGTGGAGAAGATTCCACTTTCCGATCCTCCAACCGCATAAAAAGCGGTGCATTTCGTCGAGCTTGGGACGTAAAACAAGCGCACTTGGGAGGCAATCCCATGGTATCCTTGTACATATAATTTTTCTTTCTTTTGTTTGCTTGTTTTTTGTTTCTTTTTGCTTGATCTTGGTTGTATCTCAGTTTGAAAGGGATTGGGTCGAAAGGTGGATGTGGAAAACATGGAAAAAAAAAAAACATCTCTGCGTTAAACAAATTCGATACCAGCTCCGAGGAAATGGACAGGTCGACGTTTCTGCGCAACAAAATCATCAGTTCTGGAAACAGAAAAAGTCGACCATCGTCCCGAGGATTCTACAGGTCGATGATTCTTGCAAAATTTCGGAAGCCTTTCTGGTGCAGAAAACGTCGCCCTCTGTTCCGATGTTTCTGCAGGGCCGATGTTTTCTGCGAAACTCTGCACTGCTTCTGTTGTTAAAAATGTCGACCCCTCTTCCGATGTTTTGAGTGGGTCGATGTTTTTTGCAAAATCGCGAAAGACTTTCTGTGGTTAATAACGTCGACCCTTGTCCCGATGTTTTATGCATGTCGACGTTTTTAACCCAAGCCAAGGTAAGTTTTTACACTCCTTTCATCTTCTTCCTCATTCTTCCACAAAATTTTCTCCACAACTCTCTCTATTCAAATTTTTCACATATTCTCAAATCGCTTAAATTCATTGGATTCGAATTTCCTCTACCATTTTAATCACTCCTCATTCATCATCTTCTACTCCAAGGTATGACCTCCATTCCAAACTCTCTTCTCTTCTCAATTTGTTTAAAATTAGAAATTCTCATGTTGTGAGAAATTGAGATTAAATAGAAGTTTTTGGAATCAACTTGCGTTGGATATTGATTGGGTATCATGCTTAGAGGCTATTTGAACAAGAATCATGAAGGAATTGTGAGAATTAAAAAGTTAGGGTTCATAAGGTGAATAGTGACGAAATTTCGAAATTTTTGGAAAAATTGATTGGCATTGCTCTCTAATGATTCAAATTTATGTTCTATGTTGGAATGTAGTGTGAGCTATGATTGTATCTCTTCCTCTCTTGCGAATTTTGAAAAATCTCAAATTGCTCATATGGTGAAATTTGATCTTTTATGTTCTCTCAAGCTAGTTAATGGTTGTGTGTTCTTCATGTTGACTGGGTTGTGAATTGTGAAGCTTTGTGATGTTCTTTTGATATATGATTGCTTTTTATTGAAATTCTTTTAGCAACATTCCATCATATAGGCATTGTTCTTGTACTTATTTATTGATGAGATTTTGTAGGAACAATGCCACCTAAAACACGAAGCTCCACTTCCCAAGCTCAAAAACCCGCCTCAAAAGGGAAAGAAAAAGCAGCCGAGACGTCCAAAAGAGCTGGGAAACGACCACAAACACAACCTCAACGATCGAACCGAACAAGGGAAGAGAATCAAACCGAGGACATTCCGATACCCGACCCTCGTTTAGCTCCATTTACCGAGCAAGAAAGAGAGGATCATGAGCGCCTGATGCAACTGCGAATTGATCCCACAAAATACATCTCCGACGAATGTATGGAATCTCTGGAAATCAAAGACGACATCTACCTTATGCTCGACAACATGGGTCTCGCCAAGTTCCGAACTTTTAGAAAATATACGGTTCCTAGTTTGGTCCGTAATTTCTTCGCTACAGTGGAACTTGTGTATGCAAAACCAAGAACGCCAAGTCCGGATGAAGGGGTGTTGAAGTTTAAGATTCGCGAGAGAGCTTATGAAGTGTCGATAAAGGAGATATGCGAGATTTATGGGTTTCGCTATGGGAGTGAGGCAAAATTCCGAACCTTCCATAACATAGATCAATTCTGGAATTTGATTGCCAATGGAACGGCTGAGAAATCTCCGAAAATAACTATGATTAGAAACCCCGCGATTCGTGTTGTTGCAAAGTACCTCGCTAGCACCCTCTTTGGACGACCGGAATCCGGAACAATCAAGATCGGAGAGTTGTGTATGTTGTTTAAGGGGCTCTATCCACTTATGGAGTCAGACGATGGGCCTCTTTTTGAAGATCATTTGGGAGATGAGTTGAACTTGGGTTGTATTCTTGCCAAAGAATTAGTGAGGACTCGGTCTTGGTCAAGATACACCACTGAGCCAATCATTGTCACGGGCGGAGTCATTATGCCACTCTTCAATTACCTTAATATTCAGTTTGCGAGTCATCGGGTGGATCAGCGGGTTCTCTTTATCGATCGGTGCTATCTAAAGCAATGTAAGATTATCGAGGATCACAACAAGTATCGGTACTTTATCTACCTCAACCGCAACAAAGAGAAGAGAATTGTGTATGCTCCTTGTCCCGATAAAACATCTATTGCAACCATCACCGGTATCGCATTTGAATTTGATGAGGAAGCCGCAAGCGTCAACGCACCCCCACCTCGTCCAACTCACCCCTTACCTAGTCGTCTTCCTAAACCGACCTTGGACATGGAGACATGGACTCTTCCTAAGTACGACTTCAGGCCGGTTTCAAAACAAGAGAAGGCTCTCCACACCATTCTTAAGTTCCACCGAAGAGTAACAAAAATGGCGAAAAGGAAATTCGATTGGTTGGAGCGGAAGATAAGATCAATACCGGGGTATGTTTCCGATGAAGAACACGAAGCTAATGTTCCAAACACATCGAGTGATGATGACGGAGGGGATGACCACGATGATGGCTTCTATAAACGCTCCGATGTAGATCCCCTTGATTACGAACGATATGATGCTTCCCACTTCCCGGGTCCTTCCACAAGCTAGGAGGTACCAAATTCACCTTTGTAAATATTTTCCTTTTTGCATTTTTATTTTGTTTCTTGCGGTCTTCTTCTTTGTTTTTACTTTCTCACCGAGACGGTGAGAAGTAAGTCCGGGGGAGGAGACCGGTTTACTAATTTTCATTCGAGTTATTTTGTTTTTCTTATTTGAGTCTTTGCATTACATGAAAACCATAAAAATCCAAAAATATTTTTCATTTTTTTGCTTGCATTAGTTTAGTGTTTAAGGTTAGAATCATGTAGGATTTCATTGCATTTGCATTGGGAACAATGATTAGAATGCCTTAATTTAGCCGATTGCTCAACTTGTTAAGTTCAATGCCCAAGTTTATAGTTGTTTGATGCATAAATTGCTTGTTGAAAGGTAAAATTGATCCATGCTTGGAATTCTTGAACTTAGGTTCACCTTAGTTGAAGCATGCTTTGATTTGATGTCATCTCTTATCTATTGGAACCTAATATTGACTTTTAATTATCATTCTATGCATTGAATTTGAGCTCATGGATTTACATACACATACTTGGATTTCTTTTACCATTTTACCACTCTTTGTAATCCAAGTAGCCGGTTTAAATCGGTTTCCCTTACCCTTGCCTAACTTTCTTTTAAGCCATTCGATTATTGTGTGTGTGTGAGGCCTTATTTCGGAATGAGCTTGGTAGAAAGTGTTAGGTTTGAGCCGACAAGAATAGGTTCTCATGTAGTTTCGGTTCACGCTTTTTGAGCCGAATAGGACTAGGTGGGAGCTTGATTATAAGTGTGGGATTGTGTATGTTTGAACTTGGAAAAATGGATTGGGAAGGTTATGAAAGGAGAATGAAAGGAAAGAAAAGCAATGATTGTTCAAAGGAAATCCTAGGAGAGAAAGGGAATGTGAATGAAAAGAAAGTAGTCTAGTAAAGGGTTTTGGAAGTGTTGAAGTTTAAAAAGGGTTCTTTGAAGCAAAAAGAAAGAAAGAAATCAAAAGGAAGCAAATGAAAATAGAACCAAATTGCAAGTGAATGCAAACCCGCTAGACCAATCTGTTTTAACCCCTCTCTTAGGAAAAGAAGAAATGTAAGGAAGGAATGGTGGAAGTTGTTGGGTTGATCTAAGCTTAGAAAAGAAGTGGCAAAGCCTTGAAAAGGGTAGAATTAGGATCATTCTTGGGTTTAGATATAGCTTGGGTTTGGGAATAATATTTGTGTATTTGGGTAGATGAGAATCTAGTCTTGTATGCATCTATTGGAGCTTACCTTTAGCATTCTACTAAAGTTTCATTCCATTCATAGAGAGATCCTTACATTGAGCATATTGAACCTACGGATGAAGAGATCACTTTTATCTCTTGAATTTTCCCTTGACCAAATGAGTTCATTGAATGTGCATAGTATGATTCATGGTTCGAAATTTAATGAATGTTAAAAGAGATGATGGATTTGAATGTATTGTGTAGATTAAGGTTGAATTTGAATTGAGTTGTGATGAGTATGGCTAAGATTTTTGAGTAAGCTTGCTTACCTTGCATCCTAGAACTACAAACTTGGACATTGAGGTTAGCATTTGAGCAATTAGGTTGTGGCTATGAGTTCCCGAATTTATCTACTTCTCCGATTTGTTATATTTGCTTGAGGACAAGCAAAAGGCAAGTCCGGGGGAGTTGATATACATGATTATTGCATAGGTTTTGCATAGCATTTACACGTAGTTTTGCATCATTTTTAGTAATTTATCTTCCATTTTAGTTTGATTTTGCTTCATATTGCATTTTAGAGTCTTAGGTAGATAGAGTCGCATATCTTTCGTTTTCGAGTCTTTTTCAGGTGAGTTTGGATGCGTTTCGGAACTTTGAAGGTTAAAGAAGGTATGGAGCTATCAAGTTATGAACAAATGGAGCAAACACACGAAGAGGAAAGGAGAACACACTCTGATGCGCAAAAAGTCGACCCTCACTCCGACATTTCAGGATGGTCGACGTTTTCAACACCCGAGAAGCAGGATTCTGGAAACATAAAACGTCGACCTCATCTCCGAGATTTCAACGGGTCGACGTTTTCAGCAGTCAGCAGACAACATTCTGGAAACACCAAACGTCGACCCTTGTCCCGAAGTTTCTGCAGGTCGACGTTTTTAGCGCAATGGTTGGACATTCTGGAGAACATGAAACGTCGACCCTTGTTCCGAGGTTCCTGCGGGTCGACGTTTTCAACAAGGGAAGACCAAGATTCTGCGTGCAAGAAACGTCGACCCCTTCTCCGATGTTTTCAACGGGTCGACGTTTTATGCAAAACGCGGAGTTTCCTTTTAATCCGAATTTTTTCCTCTTGACTATAAATACTAAACTTTAGGGTTTATGGAAAGGAGTTTTTTTTTATGTTGTAAACTTTGGAGGCTAAGGATAAGGGTTTGGATTTTATTTTGGATAATCTTTCAATCTATTGAAGAATCATTTGGATAATCTCTAATCTCTATTCTTCTCTTTCATTATGTTTCATTCAACTTGCATTTTGCTTTGTTTATCTTTGATCATGAGTGAGTAGTCCATAGAATGGCTTAGGGAAAGGTAGATTGGGGTTTCAATGATGGATTAATGATGCTTAGATGTTTAGATCCTTCTTTATAAGTGTGTTTAATGCTAGATTTGAACTGGCCAATTAAATCTAGAAGCTAGGAAATTTATCACCCGAGAGGTGTTTGATGAAATTCCCGAATGACTTATTTAAGAGCTTTTCTTCCCTAGCCATTGAGAGATGATGTTAGGGTGATTAGTGAACCTATTGGGCCTGTTATTAATGCTTGCTATCAATTGAATCTTGCAAATGAGAGTTTAGCAAGGTTGATTGTTGGCAAAGTGATCAATGCCATGAGAGTGGGTTGATCAAGTTGTGTCCATGTTCTAGGCGGTGTTTAAGTGAGTTCTTTTGCATCATTTGTTAGTCGTTGATCCCTCAATCCATTGCCTTCTCCCTAATCCGTTCGTTTTAGTAAAATTGTTATCGTTCCTTGATTTTCTCGAAATCGTTTGAATATCTGTTTTGTTTTAACTCCGTTTTATTTTACCTTAGTGTGTGTTGGTTAAGCTTAGTTTGGTAGTCCACTTCCCTTATTAATCGCTTTAGCTTAAGGAGAATCTTGCAATTCCAATGTGTTAATTCTAGGTTCTCTTGGGTTCGAACCTCAAATGCTTTCAATGATAGTTGTTTAGCGTTTGTTGATTATAAATGTAATTGATTGTTTGCATCAAAAACGCTTGCATCAACTGGGAGGAACAAATTTTACTTTTGCTGAGTTTGTTTTGTTATATCGATTGCTTAGGGTCTTATTGTGGATGTGTGATTTAACCGTAAATGGGTTTAGAAAATGGATCTAAGTTTTGGTTTAGATCATAGATCATAGATCAGTTACCAATTTCTATTGTAAAAATGGAATTAAAGAATTATGTGAATAAGTTTTCCAACTTTTGACTGGTTTTGTCAATATGAGTTAGTGTGAAGAATAACTGCGAGCACCATTTCTAAAGCTATTATTTCTGACCATACAGAAGCAGAGACTGAAGTGTTATCAAAAGAAGAGTTATTCATCAGCAAAAGAATACATGTTAATTTGATGAATAGCTCCATATTTGCGGATTGGAAGATCAAGGTGACGAGTAATTGGAATATCAGCGTCGAACTTTGCTCCGGCGCCGCCATTGACAACAATGTCTTGGGAAACAACCCTTCTTACAATCCTTTCATAAAATGCAAATGTACTTTCAACAATTCCAGAATCTGCCACATCACTAGCATGTAAGCCCCTTTTCCTCATTTTCATCATGTTCGATGCATTCTCCTAGTTAATGCTTCATTCTCATTCTGACTGCTGTTGTTTTCACAGCAAGGTTTATGAGATGGATGTTAAAGGACCAATACCTCAAGAGCTATGGACCTTGCAGTATCTCACAGAGCTGTATATCCACCACATACAACTCACTTTTTTGTTCTTGCTAAATCATCATTTAGAGCACACACATTCACAAGTTGATACATCTTGACATTTTAATAATGCAGCTAATGGACCTCAACCTCATATTCTTACAGGGACCTGGCTAAAAATGATCTAACCGGCTCCCTGCCTCCTGCAGTTGGAAATCTGAATCAATTGCAATTTATGTAAAGCCTTTGAAATCTTTTTCCCTTTTCTTTTTCTCTATACGTTTAATTAACAATCTCTTGACTTGACCCTTATGCTCAACTCTTTAATTACTTAGGACTTTTGTTATTAATGTTTTGTCTGGCCCTATGCCTAAGCAAATCGGTTTGCTTACAGATTTAGAAATACTGTAAGCTTATACTAGAGTGCTTCTTCATCGTTTAAATATGATAATGTCTTCACATTGCTACTGGAGGATCCTTATTTACATTCTGCAGTGATATTAGTTTAAATAACTTTTCCGGTTCTATACCACCTGAAATTGGGAGTTGTACAAAACTAAAGAAATGTGAGTGTATCTGCCAAATCTACAAGTGATATAATTTATGTCATAATTTCTTATCTATTACATTGATATGATCATTTAGTCTTCGAGGACCACAAAATTCTCGATCAATGAATTATTTTTAAGGCATTAATTACATCAATTGCAGGTTCATACATAGTTCTGGACTCAGCGGAAAAATACCTTCATCATTTGCTAATCTTGTGGAGCTCCAAGAAGTATAAGATAAAATTAAGTTTATGATATGTATAAATCTTCTTTTTTTGTTAGATTTTATTTGCAATTATCTTTTGTAATCTATTCACTACCTCATGGTTTAGATTTTGCCTATAATGTTTTTTTTTATTTTTCTACCAGTTGGATTATGGATTTGGAGCTTACAGGTCCAATACCAAACTTTATAGGATATTGGACCAATCTTAATATCTTGTAAGAAAGTTTTCACTTTTATAGAGTAATATAATGGACTAGTTCCATTTGTTCTTATTTTGATATCTTCTATATAATATAATTGTAGCGTTTTGACTTGTTCCAATTATTTACAATTTCAATGTTTATTTGCCAAAAATCTTCCCCAATTAATAGTATAGATGATGATTGGTACATGTTCTACTGCAGGAAAATTGTCAGTACTGATTTGAGTGGTCCGGTACCATCGTCATTTTCCAAGTTAACTAATTTGACAGAACTGTATGTGTTGCATCGGTTGCAGAATGATTATTGCCTACTGTTTCTCGTTCCTTCTTTTTCACATAATTTATATTTTTAATGTAGGAGGATTAGTGATATATCCAATGGAGGATCTTCTCTTGAATTTATCAATAACCTGAAATCTTTAAAAATATTGTAAGGCAGATTTGATTCAACCTTCACTCCAATTCATGATCAGATTATTGTGCTGTTGAACTGTTTCTCCCTCCTAAATGTGTATGTAACAATAAACATTGATTATATATGTTGCAGGGTATTAAGGAACAACAATCTCACTGGGACAATACCATTTAATTTTGGAGAAAACTCAATTTTGGGACAAGTGCAAGTACAGAGTTTCTTCTTTTTTGTAACTCAGAAGTTCTCAGGCCTTATAAAAGGCTTTATCAGGGTCTAATCTGTAAAAAGATTGAGATGTTTTATCTTAAATTGGTTACAATGTAACTCATGTTTATCTTCCAGTGATTTAAGCTTCAACAAACTACATGGACCAATTGCGGTTTAACTTCTCAAAGAGTCCGTCTTTAAAAAATATGTGAGTCTGACTTTTCTTGAAGGTTTCACTCTTAATGATCACAGATGAGACTTTCCAAGATAATCAGAATGCTGCTTGGGAATAAATAACATATTCTGTATATTCTAATTATTTTTCTTTTATGATTTTACAGAGATGTCTCATATAATGATTTGTCTGGAAGTCTTCTTTCTTCTTACTTGCAACTGTAAATAAAAAAACCATTATATCTCAGCTTTAATCACATAAGATTTTTCCTTTATATATTTGTTAGAGTTTTGTCTTCATATCCACCATTGTTAGGAAAAAGTAGAATAAATTGTTTGTTATTTTGTGTAGCAACGTTCTTTCTAACAATTTCACATTGGAAGTTATTGACAACAGGTGAATTCTTAATTGCTTTTTTTTGGTTTCTTGAATTGTTAATATGTTATCTTTTTTTTCCAGCAAAACAAGTTAAATCTTTTTCTTTTTGTTAAAAGGAATTTACCAGGACTAAACTGCATGCAGAAGAACTTTGCCTGCAATCGAGGCCAGGGAACATGTAAGTTATAACTAAGAGAAAACACTTGGAGAATTTATGAATATTCTATTGGAAAATGTTTTGTTCAAAGACTTTCTCTGTCGACTGGTGTCCAGATTCTAACTTTTATATCAACTGCGGAGGCTTAACAAGAATCTCTCGTAGCGGAACAGTATTAATTTTTTATTCGTGTCGTGTTCTTGGCCCGTATTAATCAAAATGATCATATACATATATACTATATTATATATATATATATATTAAAATTATGTATTTTTAAAAATTACGAAGGATTCTTTCTTTGTTTAAAATCCACATATATCTACTATTCATGATATTGTTACTGAGATATTATTTTGAAGTTATTTAGAATCTTAATGGATTAATAGAAGACATATATCAAATTAATTTTAAATGTTATCAAAATTTAAAGTAGAAATTATATTTAAATATTATATAGTTTGTAACATTACCAGAACATCTCTTAAAACACTTGGAAAGACCTAAGTTTTTACATAACATTTGACTGTTGTGGATCATCATCAGCGTGTGCTTTGAACTCCATTTTCGCGGCTTGGAGGATCTTGGTGAAAAGAGATTGGAACATGAGCGGTGAACTTCGCTCTGGTGTAGCCATAAAAAAGTGCTATCAAAATTGATAACAATGCTTGCAACCACTTCGTCAACTCCACAATCTGCCGTCTGTAAGCCTTTTTCCCCATTCTCTGCACCCGAAGTGTTCGATACATTCCCCCAGTGAATGCTATTGGATAAGCTTCAATAGCTTAAAGCCCAAGACATCTTTAAAAAGGAAATTAAAGATAAGATAGGCTTAGAAAGATTCTTGATAGATTTAAGAGTTATAGATTCTATTATATAGGAATAGGAATAGTTATATCGATACCTTTATATATACTTAAGAAATCGAGTTTGTGATTCGTGTTTAGTAGGATGTTGAAGGATCTATACCTCAAGAGCTCTGGACCTTGGAATATCTTAGATATCTGTATGGTTTTATCATATAGACGCCTAGCTACAACCACTTACACCTTCTTCTTCTTCTTTATAATCACATTTCATTCTTTCAGGAACTTGGGTCAAAATGTATTGACAAGCTCTCTGTCTCCTACAATTGGAAATGTGACTCGAATGCGAGTCAGACATTCTTCCTCTGATTGTTGCACTGAAAGTATTGATAATGAGCTCTTTTATGGTATATTTATTGTGTTCAGCGCTTAACTGTTTTATCACATAGGAATTTTAGCAGCAATGTATTGTCTGGCCCTGTTCCTAATGAAATTGGTCTGCTCAGACATTTAAGATCACTGTAAGCTCAAGCTGCTTCGTCATTGTTTGTAAATGATCATGTCCTCACGCTGCTTCTGGAGGATTTTGATGGTTCCTTGTACCCATTTATATTTCTGCAGTGCTATTAATTCAAATAACTTTTCCGGTACAATACCAGCTGAGATTGGGAGATGTACAAAACTGCAGAAATTGTGAGTATGTCCTCCTCTCTATAATTTAGATATGACAACTTAACCATCGAAATCATTTAGTCTATCACTAACCGGAAAATTCTTGCGCATTAATCAGTTTTTTTTCCAATGAATTTCTTACATCTTGTTTCAGCTACATAGGAAGTTCTGAACTCAGAGGAGAAATACCTTTATCATTTGCTAATCTTGTAGACCTAAAAGACGTGTAAGTTCTAGACTGGATATATCAGATTCCCATATAAGCTTTGCTTTACATTTTATCATTGGGTTTCAAGAGTTTGTAATCTATTTATTACCTTACATTTTATCTTGCTAATTTTGGGTGATTTTTAATCTTAATTGTGTACCACTTGGATTACAGATCTGGAAGTAACAGGCCAGATACAAGACTTCATAGGAAGTTGGACCAAACTTACTACCTTGTAAGAAGATTTCACTGTTACAAAGTTATACAATTAATGGATTGTTCCATTGCTCTTGTTTATGTATTTTTCTTATATCTATATTACTATTAGTGGAAAATTTCTCATTGCATTGGTACATATTAATCTTTGGAACTGGTTTGAGTGGTGTTGTCATTTGCCAACTTAACTGATTTGACAGAACTACACGACATTTTTCTCTAACGATGAGATGTTGTGTATATGAAGATGACAAAAATCTTTTCCTTTCTTTCTCATTAATGAGGTAAACTTAAATCATATTGACCTGTCTCTATTAATGTATTGAAGAAAAGTCATTACGACTAGTCAATACACTGGGCATTATCTGACCCACTAATATGTGGAAAGACGAATGAAACATCTCTTCTAAGACAAAGAAAAATCTTCTTTTTTGGTTTTTAAGTCCCAAGTCAAAGAAGAGACTGCTAGAAACTTCAAAGTTTGATTATAGATGATTTGATCAAATGAATAATTGGTAGAGGCAACTTCGTGGCAATAACTAAGTCATGCAGTAAGTCTTCTCTCAGCTTTCACATCTTATCATACCAAGATGTTGACTTTTGTGGTTGGAGTGAAGAAGCAACAATTTATCCACTTGTCGGCAAAATGAATCTCTTTATAAAACAGCCATTAATTGTCTAGTGAGTAATTTAAAACATCATCTATTCCAAAAGAAAAAAAGGAAAAAAAAGTTGAAACCAAATATGTCTAGTTTTTCTGGACATCTGGGGATGCGCAGGTTACATAGTTCTCCGTTTCTGCTCCTAACTATCTGCTTCTCGTCGTGTTGTAGTTTCAATTCATTTTACTTGGTTGTAGCACAAGACCAAACACGAGCCACTACTCATCCTGACGACGGTTTGTCTTTAAATACTTGACATTATATTCAATCACCAATGTATAACAGATTATTTATTTTTTATTTAATAACTTACAACTTTTTTGTATAAATGTAGTTTCATTTGAGAAAAAAATTTCTTTCTAACTCGTGTTAGTTTAAAACTTTTATTCATGCTGATTATTTGGTTGATACATATTATTTTGTGGGAATTTTGTCCAAGGTAGTTCTTTTGATTTTTAAATTGTACAAAATATCATATTTAAAAAAATTCGGAGAAATATCATATTTGAGTTTTAAATTATGCAAAATACCCCATTTTATAAAAAAAATGTGTCCATCGTAGATAAAAGTGTTTGCATATTCGGCTATTATTTTATTATTTCACTGTTATTATCTACCACCGTGGACAATTAGAGTTGTATTTTTGTCTATTGTATACATAATTAATTATATATGTCCATTGTAGATAATATATATATCCACCATAGACACAACTTTATGCTATGTCTATTATTTCGAAATATTTTTTTATGCGAAAAGGAGTATCTTGTATAATTTAAAACTCAAAAATAATATTTGGAATGAATTATTTTAAAAAGTATTTTGTACAATTTAACTTTTAGAAGAGCTATTGTGGATAATACTAGATAAACTAGACTACGTTTTGCATAAAAAGAAATATCATCGTAAGGGTCAAAAATAACCTAATTAAATTCAAACATTATCTTTGGCCCTGATAATTATACGTACAATATTCCAATTATATATATGTATATATATATATACACGTGTATTTCATGTTTTGAGCTTGATCTTAATAGTGATTAAGTCTATATAGTATTTGATTTGGAAACTGATATATTGATAATTCACATATCATTAAATGTAAATAGACGAATCAAATCTAGATATGTAGCTGATATTTTTATATATAATATTTCTGCATATTTTTAATATTAATTTCATGTAAAAAAGAAAGAGAAAATAATGTTGTAGATATTTCTTTTGATATGTATTAATTCTTTATTGGATATATATATATATATATATATATATATATATGTTAAATTTTGTGTGTAAATGAAAATATATTATTTTTCTTATATTGATTTTGATTAGAAAATTAGTCTAATATTATTGATTAATTAAATATAAGTTGTATTAATGTTTTATTTTAATTAGTAGATGATTTGTCAGCTTCAGAGATACAACACTCTTGTTATTTATATAATTAATATAGTTTCCTCATAATAGTTATATGTTCGATTTAACATGGCGATGACACTCTTGTTCCAATCAATACTTGAGGATCTTATTCTACAAGTTGGTGAATTAGACACAACAAAAAAGGTGTGGGAGGCCATCAAAAGTCAAAATCTAGGAGTTGAGCATGTTAAGAAAACAAGGTTACAAACCTTGATGTCCGAATTTGATTGTCTTACGATGAAAGAACCCGAATCTATAGATGACTTTGTGAGCAAGTTATCGGCAATTTCATCAAAATCTTGTTATTTATATAATTAATATAGTTTCCTCATAATAGTTATATGTTCGATTTAAGTTATATATACACTCTTGTTATTTATATAATGATACTCTTTCATTTATTGTCATTTTTAATCAATATTATGAATTGCTAATATTTTTTACCTTGAGAAATCAAAATTGATGACATATATTAATCAATTAAAATGATTGGTATTGAGAATTAAAATTTGTAGTTCTTGTTTCAGCTTCGCTATGTATTTACAGATATATAATTTATTTTAATTCTATTGTTTCAAAGCCTATATTTAATTAAACACTTTTGAAAAGTAGAACTGTTTTTTAGTGTTTCTATAAATAATAATCTAAATGGTGTATATGTGAAATCGACGTAGCACATGCTTTGAATTCCATCTTTGCGGCTTGGCGGATGCAAGTGAGAACGGGTTGGAATATCAGCGGCGAACTTTGCTCCGGCGTTGCCGTTGACGACGTACCATACATCTACACTAATGAATACAATCCTCTCATCAATTGCGACTGTACTTTCAACAGTTCCAAAGTCTGCCACATCACCGCTCTGTAAACCTTTTTTCCCCATTCTCTATACCCAAAATATTCGACGCATACTCCCAGTGTAGTGCTTCATTCTCATTTTGGTCGCTATTGTTTTCACAGCAAGGTATCTTCGCCATCTGTTGATGGACCTATACCTCAAGAACTCTGGACCTTGAAGTACCTCACATATCTGTATACCCACCAGATACAACCCACTTACCCATTTTCTTTCTTCTCTATACATCATACACACATATTGACACTGTAATAATACATCTAATGGACCTCAAACTCACATTCTTTCAGGGACCTGTCTCAGAATTATCTATCAGGCTCCTTGTCTCCTGCAATTGGAAATCTGACTCGATTGCAATATATGTGAAAAGCCTTCAATACCTTTTTCCTTATTCTTTTTCTCAATTCCTTGACTTGAACCTTACGCTCATCTGTTTAATTTATTTAGGGATTTTGGTACTAATGCTTTGTCTGGCCCAATTCCTAAGCAAATCGGTTTGCTTACAGATTTAATATCACTGTAAGCTTAGAGTGCTTCTTCATCGTTTTAATAGGATAATGCCTTCATATTGTTCCTGGAGGATCTTGATGGTTTCTTATATTCTGCAGTGATATTGGTCCAAATAACTTTTCCGGTTCTATACCACCTGAGATTGGGAATTGTAAAAAACTACAACAAATGTGAGTGTATCTGTCAATTACGTAAAATATGAATACTTAACCTCTAAGTCTCGTTCACTTAATAATTTTAAGAATTACTCATTTATTGCAGGTACATACATAGTTCTGGACTCACTGGGACAATACCTTCATCATTTGCTAATCTTGTGGAGCTCGAAACAGTGTAGGATAAAATTAATTTAAATATAAGCTATTTTTTGTTCGATTTAAGTTGCAGCTATCTTTGTAATCTATTCACTACTTCATATTTTAGCTTTTGCCTTGGAATACTTTTTTTGGTACCAGTTGGATTATGGATCTGGAACTTACAGGTCCGATACCAGACTTTATTGGATATTGGACCAAACTTACTGAATTGTAAGAAGATCTCGCTTTTACGCAATTATATAATGGACTCCTTCCATTGCTCTTGTTTATGTATTTTCTATATTACTGTTAGTGTTACTAGCAATTCTTCATTGCAATAATTTAAGGATTAATCACTTGGTACGTGTCCTACTGCAGGAGAATTGTAGGAAGTGGTTTGAGTGGTCCGATACCATCGTCATTTTCCAACTTAATACAGTTGACAGAACTGTATGTGTTGAATGGTTTTAAGAATTATTATTGCCTACTGTTTCTCGTTCCTTCACTTTCTTCACATATTTATATTTTTTTATGTAGGAGGCTTAGTGATATATCCAATGGAGGCTCTTCTCTTGAATTTATCAAAGACATGAAATTTCTATCTACATTGTAAGACAAAACTTTCATTCAACTTTTACTCCAATTTTTGATCAGATTAATTAATGTGCTAATGATTTGTTTCTTCCTCATTGGTGTATCTAATAGTAAACATTGAAAATATATATGTTGCAGAGTATTAAGGAACAACAATCTCACTGGGACAATACCATCTAATTTTGGAGAATACTCAAGATTGCAACAACTGTAAGTACATACGTTAATGTGTTTCTTCAAATCCTCTTAAGGCTTTATCAGGGTCTAATCTGTAAAAAGATTGAGATGTTTTGTGGAACTCACAGAGAGAATGAGAAGTTATGTTAATTTGATTATAAAATAATTTCTCAATCATCGCTATGTAACTAATGTATGTTTTCCAGTGATTTAAGCTTCAACAAACTACATGGACCAATTCCAGCTTCACTTTTCAATTCAAGTGGACTTACTCACTTGTAAGATGATATGTTTTTGTGCTTCTTTTGGATGTTTATGTATAAGTAACTTATATACTAGCTGTTAAAATCATTTAGGTTTCTGGGAAACAACACGTTGACCGGTAGCTTGCCCACTCAAAAGAGTCAATCTTTGAAAAATATGTGAGTCTCACTTTATAACTATTTCATCTTTATAACATATCCCCTTAATTTTTGGAGCGTTTATTCAAGTAGAAGAATGTTTCACTCTTAATAACACATATTAATGCTTGTGTAGATTCTAATTACTTTTCTTTTATACTTTTACAGAGATGTCTCATATAACGATTTGTCTGGAATTCTTCCTACATGGGTCAATGAACCATACTTGCAACTGTAAGTAAACAAAACAAATGTTTCCCTTTTAATATTTCTTAGGTTTCGTCTTGAAGCTCTGTTTATAGGAACAAAACTGTTTGTTATTTTTGCAGCAATGTTGTTGTTAACAATTTCACATTGGAAGGTCTTGAAAAACTGGTGAATTCTTAATGTTTCTTTTTTAATGTTAATATGCTTCTTTTTTTCGTTTTTCTTTTCTTGCAAAACATCTTAAACCTTTTTATTTTTGTTAAAAGGATTTTACCAAACCTAAACTGCCTGCAGAAAAACTTCCCCTGCAAAGGAAACTGTAAGTGTAACAAGAGGATATCCTCATAACACATGGAAAATTCTTGAATGTTCTATTTGAAAAAATAAAAGTTACAGACTTTCTTTATCTATTCGTGTCTAGATTTTAATTTTTCTATCAATTGCGGAGGTCCTCCGATAAAGTCTGTTAGAGGCACACTATTTGATAAGGATGATATAGATCTTGGACCAGCTTCGTTCTTCGTGAATGATAAACTGAGATGGGCAGCCAGTAATGTAGGACTATTTGCTGATAATATCAACAAGAATTACATAAACGCTTCAGAATTACAATTTAGTAAGACTGAGGATTTGGAGCTTTTTCGGCCGGCACGAACTTCTGCATCTTCTCTTAGGTACTATGGGTTGGGGCTAGAAAACGGAGGCTACATCGTAACACTTCAGTTTGCTGAAATACAAATTGGATTGATTTTGGAATCTTGGAGAGGTTTAGGAAGGCGGCAATTTGATATTTATGTCCAGGTCTACACTACTTGATCGACTTTTTTTGTGTAACTCCAAATTTGGTTCTGATGAATTCTAAGATTGAGCTCTTTTGTCCAGGGAAGACTTGTTGAAAAGGATTTTGATGTACGCAGAACAGCTGGTGAATCTTTTCGTGCAGTTAAGAGAGAATACAAAGCAAAAGTATCAGAAAATCACCTTGAAGTTCATCTTTTCTGGGCTGGAAAAGGAACATGTTGTATTCCTGACAGAGGGACTTATGGGCCATTAATATCAGCCATTAGTGCACAACCAGGTAATACAAATGGTAAATTCAATTTCTTTTCTTTATTTTCATTATCATTATGCTACTTAGTGTCTAAGTGTAACATATTTGTGTTCAGATTTCACGCCAACTGTGGGTAATAGGCCACCACCAAAGGAAAATTACAAGACTAATACTATTGTAGGTGTCATTACCGGTGTAGTACTTTTGAGTATTTTTGCGGCTGTAGTTATGTTAATCATCCGAAAAAGAAGAAAGCGGTACACAGATGATGAAGGTATATATGTTATAACTAGAACACAAGCAAGTCTTAGAAATGAAGAATATTGTCCCATATAGAACTGGAATATCATCTACGAAATTGGTTGATTTTAAGATCAAATTGTTTCTGGCAGAAATACTAAATATGGAAGTAAAACCTTACACTTTTACGTACTCGGAACTTAAAACTGCAACTCAAAATTTTGATCCTTCAAACAAGCTTGGAGAGGGAGGATTTGGGTCTGTTTATAAGGTAAGTCTCTTACCAAAACTTATGTACTCTTATGAGATACTAGGGAAAAAGAGAATATGTAATACCTTTTAATATGTTTTGTTTCGATTAACATATTAAACAGGGAAATCTTATTGATGGAAGAGAGATCGCGGTGAAGCAGTTGTCTTCTGGATCCCGACATGGGAAGGGACAATTTGTTGCAGAAATTGTAGCCATTTCTTCAGTTCTACATCGCAATCTAGTCAAACTCTACGGGTGCTGCTTTGAAGGAGATCATCGTTTGCTTGTATATGAGTTTCTTCCAAATGGAAGCCTTGATCAGGCATTATTTGGTAATGAACATAAACATAACTTATCTATATCTGCTTCTACTGAGATGAAGTATTCATCATGTTCTTGGTTTGAGTGATGCAGGGGATAAGACTTTACATCTTGATTGGTCAACTCGTTTTCAAATATGTTTGGGAGTAGCTAGAGGATTATTTTATCTCCACGAAGACGCGAGTGTCCGCATTGTACACAGGGATGTTAAGGCCAGCAACATTTTAATTGACTCTGAAATGGTCCCAAAAGTATCTGATTTTGGACTTGCAAAACTATACGATGACAAAAAAACCCATATAAGTACTGGAGTGGCAGGGACAATGTAAGTATTCCCCAAAACCTGACTTTTGGTTTGCAATTCACAACTATGGATGAATAACATATGCATGTTATTTGTAACAATGCAGTGGGTATCTTGCGCCAGAGTATGCCATGCGTGGACATCTGACAGAAAAAGCGGATGTGTATGCTTTTGGTGTTGTGGCTCTTGAGCTTGTGAGTGGAAGGAAAAACTCTGATGAGAAGTTGGAGATGGAAAAAAGATATCTTCTTGAATGGGTACGTCCTTACTTATCAATATATATATGGGGGAAGTTGGAGACAATCTTGAATGGCAAAAGACCAATAATCTTTGTGTATTTCTTGTATATAGGCGTGGAATCTACACGAGAAGGATCGTGACGTTGAACTAATTGATGATAAGCTAAGTGAATATAACATGGAAGAAGTGAAACGTATGATTGGAATTGCGCTGCTGTGCACACAGACATCTCATGCATTGAGGCCACCAATGTCACAAGTGGTGAACATGCTGTTAGGAAATGTTGAGGTCAATGAGACCACCTCTAAGCCAGGCTACCCGATTGACTATACATTTGATGACACCACAAGCTCCTCTTCTTTCAGAAATTTTCAATCCAAAGGCACAAGCTTCTCCACGAACTTTGTGAAGCCTTGCACCGAGATAATACCCGGAGACACCAGCACTAAGCCAATGCTTGGATTCAATATCAATGAGGGAAGATGACAATGATGAAAGTTTTCTTGTTTGAATAGTTTTCACTTGTGTTGAGTTTGATGTGTGACTTTATGGTTTAGAAACCACATCGGATTTTGATAAAGAAATTCAACAACTTGAATAAATATGATCTCAAGGAATTAGACAAAGAATTTATAATTTGGCAAAAAATGAAATTTTGATTCACTCATGAGACGCGAGGAGATTTCGTTTGTTTACAACGATAATGTTACAAAACACTAACAGAAGACACAACACACTACCTTGAATCAAGAACATGTTTCTCCACAAGAAACAGAAACATGAACTTGACAAAGGAGAAACATTGAGAGAGCAAACTCCAGTGGAACCTACAAAACAGAAGAACATAGTTCCTAAATTAAAGAAAGATCTTCAACCGTTGGATTCAGGCTAAGGGAGGGCCTTTTCTGCCTGGGCGATCTGAGATCAAATAACAACCGTAAGCTTGATTGAAATAGTAAAGATATAAGATGCTTAGAGAAGTTTATTGAGAGGACTGTTACCTTAACGGAAGCTGGCGAAGCTTCCAGGGGATATATAATCCAAGAGAATCAGCTTTTCATGTTGTGTGGGACCCCTATAGTCTCTACAACATTGCTGATTTTCTAGATACAATTACATATTGCTGATTACAATTCTTATAGCTGAACCATTTACAATCACAGTTTGACATGTATCATCTGTATGTATGCCTAGAGATTGTAGAGACAGCAACCCATTGTTGAGTATGAGGCTTGAATTTGTTGTTGTGTTCTTCCTTTTATCAGACCACACAGCTTGTTCTCTGCAACATTCCTTTTGCTTGATAGTGAGAAAGAGACTGAATCTGAAGTGGGCTTCACTGAATTGAGTTGTCGTATATTTGATGCAAAGAGGTTCAAATTCACTTCTTCACTCTATGGCTTCAACATTGGTTCGTGGACTGGGCTAATAAGTGGCGTACATGCATTTTCTGTAATTAAATTTGTTCCTACAGGGAGGAATGATTCAGGCCCTGTCTCTATCAAGATATTGAATTAAAAACACCAAATAACGTCTTAGAAAAGTCATAAAGAATAGTGAATATGTAATTTTGTCATTTTAAAAACAGTCGACTACTTGACTAACCCGGCATGAGTTTAGACGGCAACTTTGTCTATGCCAATATCGTGAAGTCTGGCAGTTTTTTCTTTGGCTGTGAGCCAGTTCTCCTGCAATGATCAACTTTGTAGCAACTTTTTCTTTGGCTTAGTCGAAGGAAAAATTGAGTCATCGCTTCCAAGCAAACCCATTCCCTGAAAGAAGCCTAGACAAGAATCCTTCACCAGCTATTGTCTTCTTCTCTTTGCTCATATTACTAATCAAAGACCAATGAGTCTCAAAATCAATTTCATAGCCACACTTTCGCATCAAATCCATCATCTTTGAAGATTTCATTGCATTGTTCTCTACTCGAAACCGATTGATCACTGTCTTATACATCTCTCGACACAGTGTTTCGCCTAATTCAACCATTGATCTAATAAGTTTTTCTGATTCCACAACTTGACATGCCTCACAATACTTATGAACAAGATCACTCCATGTAATAATGCTTGGTCTTAGACCTAACTTAATCATTTCTGTATGAATGTCCATACCTTTATCCAATTGATTGTTACATCTAAGGAATCCACTGATAACTGAATCATAGCTTGCAGAATCCGAAGTCTTTTGCTTCTGTAACATTGTGTTTAAGAGATGAACGGCAATGTCAAGATTTCCACGATCAGATAGTTTCTTGATGAGATTATCGTAGTTGGGAGTCATTGTGCCATCCTGTGTCACACGGATCAGAAAGTCTTCAGCTTTTTGAATTTCTCCTTTGGAAGTAAGGGATTCAACTATTTTGGTTAGGAGAACTGAAGAATCCATAATCCAGCCTTTTGATTCCATTACCTGCCACAGGTCAAGAGCTTTTTCGACATCTCCATTGTCACACAGAAAGCTTGCAACTACTCTTAAGCTTCGATTATTCAGTTTCATCCGCTCTGAGATCATAGTTGAGTGATAACGCAGAGAACTTGAATAATCTCCAGACGAAGAGTATCCGTGTACATGAAAGTTAAATGTTGTTTCATCAGGCAACATTCCTCTTTCCCCCATTTCGAGCAAGACTTTATTAACCTCCAAGCAATTCTTTGCCCGAAACAGATAGAAAATCAGCAGACTATAGATAATTACTCCACCTGGATAGCTTTCTCTTAGCAACAGAAACTCCTTCAGATTAGTTGCATAGAAAAATTGACGCTCTGAACACATTTTCGGATATATTCTCTGTAACTCATAATCGAACAGTTTATGTTCTTCCTCACCAAGATTCCTAATAGTTCCTCAACCTTCCTCCAGTTGTTAGCTTTACAATAACCTTGAAACATCAGGCTGTAGATATTGTTATCCAGAAAAAGGCCCCTTGATGACAATATCTGTAACTGATTTTCTGCATCAGACATCATCCCAGCTAAGCATAGTCCTTTTATCAAAGTATTGTAGACAGAAGATGAATCTGATTGCTCTGCTAAAGTAAATGCCTTTTCTGCTTTGTCAACTCTACAAAACCGAGGAATTAACATCAAACAACTTCCCAAGCTTAGATTGTGTTTCTTGTCTAGCATTTCGTCGAGTATAGCAAATCCAGCTGAATCATTCTTCTCCTTGCAGAGTCCTTTGATAAGAAGATTGTAAACTTCTTCTTCCACAATGTAACCCTCTCCTTCACATCTTTTAACAACAGAATGAGCGATACAAGAAAACCCAAGAACCGTAAGTTTCTCAACAAAAATCCTACACACTTTTGACTGTGATAGAGGATTAGATGTAAAAATACGCTCAAAGAGTTCAACCGCTTCCTCCACCAGTCCTTTATGGACAAGACATTCCCACAGAGCTCCACAATTGCTTAAATCAGGTAACCAGTTAACATTTTGGGCAGCACCCCACACCTTCAGAACATCACTCGGTGCTTCTTTCTTACAGAAACAACTTATCAAAGATGTGTAAGTTGCGTATCAATAGGATGATGCATTTGAACCATTCTATGGAAAATGAGTTTGCAATGGCGGTTAAATCCCTTCTTGCAATATTCTTGGAGAAGAATGTTATAGGTTGCTCCATCCAACTGATTAGCAAGCTTCGGCAATTTTTCCAATAGGCTAAGACTTACTCTGACAAGGGAACGCAATGCACAAAGACTTTTCACTAAAACAGCGAAAACCCGATGGGATAGTTTTTGACCCCATCGAGCCATTTCATCATGAAGCTCCAAAGCTGTTTGTAAATCACCATCCCTACATGCTTTATTGATAAGCAAATTAAATTACGGTAGCACAGATCTGTCAAGCAGCATATTCACTCTCTTCTCGTACGCATCCAAATCAGTGTCCAAGTACAGTCCATTTCCAAGATCGTCGAAGAACTCTGCTTTGGAGAATCCAGAACCATTATCTCTTTTTAATCTAACAGCTAATGGGTCAAATCCTACTTAACTAAATGCTTCTGAAAGGGGATCTTCAACTTCAGATGCTTCGATTAACCCATAACCAAACATCTCGTTACAATTGACTTAGCTTCTTCAAACAGCCTAGCTTTGCAGTATCCAGCTAACGTTATCTTATATGTAGACAAGCTGGGTAAATTTCCATTTTCCTTCATCTCATCCAGAATAAATTGGGTACTTTGCCACATTCCTCTTCTAAAAAGCCCACTTAAAATAGCATTATAACTATACACACTGGGTGTTAAACCCTTCTCTGTGATCCTGGAAAAATAAAGAAATGCTCTTTTAATATCTCCTTCATAGCAACACCAACCAATCAAGATACCAAAAGATACTTCATCGGGTTTTAAACCTAAGCGTTCATGCTCCCTATGTATTCATAAGCTGCCTCTGAGCCAAACTTCCAGCTGAGAGAATGCAGAATCCTATTACCAACAAACACATCAGGGTGATATTTAACTTCAACAATAAAACTCATCAAATCCTCAAAGTCTTGTTTCTCACTGTATCCTGAAGTAATCTTACTATATATTGAGCTATTCAGGCTCAACCTAAAGCCACAAGCTTTCTCGTGAGAACTCTAGCCTCCTGAACCCTCTGATCCAAGCAAAGCAACTCGATAAGTTTCTTGATTCTATCTACGTTCACGTGATTTGATTCAGCTGATGTTTCTAACCAATCTAAACAAATTCTATATGCTGGATTTGTTATGTGAACTCTAACCAAATGATCAATCAGAATCTGGTAACACAAAGTTAAAGGTACTAAAGCCTTATGCCTCATCCAATCAAACAACATAACTGCCTTCCTCGAATCGAAATTATTGATATATTTCTCCATTAAATCACAGAAAGCCTCAAAGGGGCACCTACGCTCCATATTCATAATGCTTGATGCAGCTATTAGCAATTCCTTCACATTGTCCTTGGGTTGAATCTTCCGTGAAGCTCTTCGGTGAAAGAGTTGCAGCTCCATAAAACTGCGCATATCTCATAGAGTGAAATGTCCATCGACCTGTTCCAATGCATATTAGGAGCTAAACCACATCAACATCGAATTTATATAAAAAGATGAAATAAAAAAATTGTTATAAATTGCTAAATCAAGATAACGAAATTCCAAAACAAAGCTTGAAATGAAAAACGATTCCATTAACGAACAAAAGGATGTTATCACAATCAAAAAACCCCAAAACTGCACATATAATTATATTCATTGACACAAAGTAAAAGAGAGTGTACATGGATTTGGATGGTGGACGGAGAAAAGAGAAAAAGCACGAACTGAGATTAAGGAGAGAATGGTTTTGCTGGAGTTCATGTGCTTTTTGTTAGTGTCTGAGCTTAAGACAATCACAGAGCCAAATGGCTCGCTCTAATTCCGATCCCACGACCAGCGATTGTCTCTCGGCGACTCTCGCCGTCACGAACCAACCCAAGATAATCGCTTTCTTCTAAATGGAGTTTTGGGTTAAAGAATATTAAATTACCAATCCGGTTTAAGAAATTAATAAATTCGCTTTCCGGTTCTTTTCTAACCGACACAAACCGGTTTACCGGGCCAAAAAATGAAATTTTCATTCACTCATGAGACATAAGCAGATCTTCGTTTTTTACAAGTTACTAAAAACTAACAAGACAACACACTACCTTAAATTAAGAACATGTTTCTCCTGAAAGAACAGAAACATGAACTTGACAAAAGAGAAACATTGAGAGACCAAACTCCATTGGAACCTACAAAATGCAAGGAAGAAACACAAGACCATAGTTCCTAGATTGAAGAAAGATCTTCATAAATGGTCTTAATACCAGGTCTCTCAGAAACCGATCTTATACACCTCAAAGCAATTCCAAGAACTTCTTTCATGCCTTTCTCTGTAACAGGCTCACTTCCCATCTCCTGAGTCAAGACTGAGTCAAAGCATTCTGCACCACGCCCTTCTGCAAAACACGTAACCTAACCCAATCTGTTAGATCAAAACCTTTTTGTTCACCTGTGATTACATCTCCTGCACATCTCCTAGTTAGGATCTCAAGAAGTATCACACCAAATGCATAGACATCTGATTTGAAAGAAGGTAAAGGTTTTCGTGAAGCAGCTAGCTCAGGAGCTCGGTAACCAAGGAATCCTGCGTCTAGAATCTGTTCCACTGTGCCTGCTTGTGTCATTAGACGATGGAGGCAGTAATCTGCTACACTTGCGTTTAGCTCTGCTCCATCTAACAGAATATTTGTGGCCTTGAGGTTACCATGAGGAACAGCTCTGTCAAAATGGAGGTAGTTTAGACCACGTGCCACATCAACTGCGATTTTCAACCGTTGGTTCCAGGCTAAGGGAGGGCCTTTTCTGCCTGGCCGATCTGAGATCAAACAAGAACAGTAAGCTTGATTGAAACAGTAAAGATATAAGATGCTAAGAGAAGTTTATTGAGAGTGTTACCGTAAAGGAAGCTGGCGAGGCTTCCAGGGGATATATAATCCGAGAAAATCAGCTTTTCATGTTGTGTGAGACCCCAATAGTACCCCCGGAGAGTCACAACATTAGGATATCTAATGTTGGAAAACGTCTTCACCTCTTTAGCAAACTCCTTTCTCTGCTTTGCCACACCTTCTCTTAGACATTTCACGGTTAAAAACACTCCATTATAGCCCTGTAAGAAGTCCCATAGCTACTTCTTCCCAGAACTTCAGCTGGTGCCCTTGATAATTCCTCTGGAGTCAACTTAATTGAATCATCCAGAAAATGTAGTTCTCCAACAAGTCTATCTGGTGACCTAACATCAAGCCGTGCTAGTTGCCGATCAGCTGGGAATGAATCTCCTGAGCCAGGCGACCAAGATAAGTTGCTGGTCTTGGAAGGAGAGAAGCCAGTCGCAACAGCTAATTTTTCATCTGGACTGAGGATTTCGGATGATGAGCCTTTTCTTGAAGCAAAAAGATCCTCGGCAGAGACAACCATATCACCTCCACTACCTGAGGGGATTGTTTGAGGCCGCCTATTAATTTCTTTACCTGTTATGATCTTCGCGTCTTCTTGATTGGTAGATGCAGAAAAGAAGGATAGCCACAAGGATAAGAATAATTAGAGCAATTGCACACGAAACTATTATGACAACCTTAACAAGTAAATTCATGGATTTCCTCTTGGAAACTTCTGATGCACTTGAATCAGGGGATCCAGCAGGCAACATGAGCTTACTGTTTCTAGGATGATAAGAAGATGGAGGGAAGTTCTTCAGATTCTCTGGCACAGTCCCTGATAGATCATTGTATGACACGTTAAAGGCCACAATGCTTCTGGATAAGTTGCTCGGGAGTGGTCCAGTGAAATGATTCTGGGATATGTCTAATGAGCTTAGAGAGACTATGCCATTCATAGAGTTGGGCAAAGATCCAGACAAATTATTTGCTACGAGATTCAGCACTTGGAGATTGAACAAAGATCCAAATACATCAGAAAGATTGCCATCAAACTGGTTGTGAGAAAGATCAAGAAAACGGATTTTGGAACCAAAAGCAGGCAAGGGTCCAATGTTACCTGTCATGCCATTGTTTTGAAGATGGATTTCCTCCAAAGTGGGCATGGATAGTAGTGCACCTGGGATTGGTCCTTCTAAGCTGTTAGAACTTATATCAAGAACCTGAAGTTTCGGATAATGGATATGAATCCGTTCTGCAAGTGACCCTGTGAGTTTATTGTAGGAAATATTAAGATGATTTGCTCGCAGAATCTGGGGAGTTACATCAGGGAATGACCCAGTGAAATGGTTCTGGCTGAGATCAAGATACTCGATATTCTCTCATTTTGACCATCTTGTCAGATTTCCCTCAAACTGGTTGTTTGACAGATCAAGTAAAACACAGATCCCAGTCAAGAGAGGAAGCTCCCCAGTCAGTGAATTGGAAGAAAGATCAAGGGTGTGAAGAGTGGTGGATAAGATAGAACTTATTGGACCTGGAAAACAAAAAGAAAACCGGTCAGAAAAATATTAGATTCCTAGTTTTCTTGGTGCCATCATCAACATATACATAACAATTCCCATTCTGTAGAGTACCTGAGAGATTGTTGCCACTTAAATCCAGCGTTGTTAAAAGCAAGGAGTCACCTTTTTACAAATTATTGGGAAGGGAACCTGAAAATCTGTTGTTGCTAAGCTTAAGTACTTGAAGATCATGGACATAATTGAAACCTGGCAACTCTCCAGAAAACTGGTTGTAGCTAAGATCCCAGACTTTTAAGTTCTGAAACAACTGAAGACCACTAGTCAATGGACCTTCAAGCTGATTGTGGCTGAGATTTAAGTGCTTGATGCTCTCAGAAACACCAGTTAACAGTTTTCCAGATGATGTCACCAATCTGTTCCCACTTAAATCAACATGGCTCGCATTGGTTAAAAGGAAAAACTCCCCGTCAAGATTACCATCGCTTGAGTTACCATGCAAATCAAGCACTTAAAGACTTGAAATTAACTCAAAGCCCCTTGGGATTTTTCCTGTGAATCCATTAGAAGAAAAATTCAAGTACAGCAGATCATTTAGCCTTGTCAAGGACTTTGGCAAAGGTACAGATAAGGAATTGCGACTCATATCCAACGACTGAAGCGAAATTAGCCCACCCATAGATTCTGGAATCTCACCAGAAAAGTTATTACCAGCTAATAAAAGATTCCTCAAGCTAAGTGATCGACCAATCTCTTTAGGCAATGATGAAGAGAAGAGATTGTCAGATAAATCCAGGAACTGGAGGCTTTTGAAATTGCCTAAATTACTTGGCAAGACACCAGAAATGGAATTGTTCGACATAGAAAGTTTGACAAGCATTGTCAAATTCGAAAAGATACTGATATCAGCTTCAGCAGTCAAACCCAAATTGTCCAAAACAACAGCAGCTACATTACCACCGTTGCATACGATGCCATTCCACGAAGAAGGACAACCATTAAAGTCAATAGACTCATCATTCCACGAATTAAGTACATACCCAGTAGGGTCATGTTTAATCCCTTTCTTAAATTCCAGCAATGCCATGATATCCTGTGATGGAAGTTGCCCCATTGCAGACAGAAAAAAAAATGGATAGTAACAAAATCCTTGATAGATTCATCCTTAACTTCAAATAATTCCCTCAAAAGCTAACAGTTTGCGGAAACCCAACAACTTCTCTAGCTCACTAACACAGAAAACTCAAGGAATCCCAAGTAAATCTGAAAAGAATCACAATGAAACAAGACAAAAAACCATCAATCTTTCACAAAAACAACTAATTCCAAAAACATTACTTAGAACAAAACATTAAAACATTTGGTTGAAGATTTGCTATGGTTGCAGGCTACTAGTGAGAAGGAACAATCTTCAACCAAAGCAAATCAGCTTATAAAACATTAAATGAAGAATGGGTTATTGAATATTGGGTCCCATTCCGAGATCTAACCTAAAATCAAAGCAAAGTAAAGGTTTTTTATCCTAAAAAAAAAATTAAAAATACCTTCACTGAACAACAACAATGTCGACAGAGTGGAAGAAGAAGAAAGACAGAAACTTTGAAGCTAAATCATTTTGTTCCTTAGCTCAAACAGGCAAGGGGTTTTGGATTTGGTTAAACACTATAGACTGAGTCACTAAGAACAACCTTTGTGGGTCACTCTCACTCTCTTAAATTAAAAACCCTTAAAGATTGCCACTTTCACCAAAACCAAACAAAGAAGCCAAAATACCAAAAAGTAAAATTAGAAATTAGCTTTGATAGTTTCCAGGTACGACAGTGACGAACGACAAGAACTTTTAAAAGGGTATTGAAGCGTGTGAACCGGAAAATTTTACCAAATTCAAAAACCTAAATATTTGAAAAAGAAGACGTTTTTATTTCTTGGGTTCACGAGAGAGAATAATATTTATTTTAAAATTAATACTTTTTGTGATAGTCTTGAGATGATTTTAGGGAATTACCCGCCAGGATTGGCCCGGGAAAGGAATAGAAAACCTAAATGAGAAAACGGTCAAACAAATACCGAACTTTCCCGTTTTTGCTGTTTTAAGACTGAAGTTTATGACTCGCTAAAAGAAACACAGACAAGTGTTGACCAAGCCAAATCGATACCCAATTTAGTCAACCTAACTGAAGATTAAACCCCGTTAAACCCAGTTAACTAGGCGTGAACTCCTCCGTTAATGACCAACACAAAACGACCCGTTTTAATAAAAATTCCCAAATCAAAAACGAAAACCCTAAATCCCCAAATTGGAAAATCGATCCTCTCTGTTTCGTCCTCTCTTTCTCTGCGATCCATCTCTTCTCTTCGACCATCTCTTTATCGATTAGTCGTGCTTTCTTCTTCGATATCTTCTCTCATTCTATCACATCTTTCTCTCTTTCCCGTCGATTATCTCTTTCGTGACATGAGTTCGATCTCCGAGAGCTCCAACGGTGACAAAAATGGAATTCACGTGGAGTGTGGATGTGGTGCTGAGGTCAAGCAGTACACGTCGAAGACGCAGGAAAATCCTGGGCGTCCCTTCTTTGGATGTTCCACAATGAAGAAGGTAAATTTATGAAGAACTAGGAGTTATGTTTTCCGAAATTGAATTTTTTTGCCAAATGCAGGGCCACCTTTTTAAGTGGGTAGAGGAAGCAATGCTTGAGGAAATCGAAGATATAAGCTCGAAGATTCGTATGGTAGAAGGTTTAAAATCAGCAGTTGACTCCATTGAGAAAGAGGTCAACAAACTGAAAACTGAGATTGACGTTACAAAGGAGGTGGTGTATGAGCTGCACAAAAATGGATTGGAAGGGAGAAGGGACTTGAAGATGATAAAGATTTTGTGCATTCTCAGTATTCTATTGTCTATTTTTTCAATGTTTATTGCAAAAAAATTCTTCGGATTGGATGTTGTTGATGTCGTTAGTGGCAGTTGAAGTATATGTCTTTGTTGTAATTGATGATATTGGATGTTCTGTTTTATGAAGTCAATATAGAAAACTTGGGATTTTGTGAGATTAATTAGTAGGAAATTGTATAATAACAAGGGTCCCACATGCTGACTACGTTGACCATAGTCAATTTTGGTTACTGTGTTTTTAAGTGAAAGCATTATGGTAAATTAAAAAGTCTTTAGTGAATTTCTTTTTACATATTCATCTGTCAGTAGCTACATACACTTTTTACATAGTGTATACTCACTTAAAAGAGGAAAAAATGTTCCACCTAGAAATGATGACAGATAATCAGTTATGAAAAAACAAGACTAGTCTATAACAAAGTTCTTCATATAAATGGTTTGAGTAGAAAGACAAGATCGCTTTATCACTAAGAAAGTAATGAAGAAAGAAACAGAAATAAAGACGTCAACGACCGGTAAGTAAAGTAAAATTAAAAAAGAAAGAAGCTTTCATCCGAGCTCTCTCTCTGACCCAACTATCGAGGTAAAAGCAAACTCCTTCATCTCCGACGCCGGTGAGGCCACCATCCGAGCTCGCCGGCGTCGGGACTTATTCACTGCCATGACCTGCTCAGTTTCTTCTCGTGCTTCTTCTGTGTTGATTCTTCTTTGTCTCTTCCCTGTTCTGTTCCCCCCGAGTCCTCCCCCGGAAATCTTGTTTGGTGTGGAGAGTATCGAAGTACTGTCTCTCGAGGACGAAGACAGCTCCAAGATCCTCATCTGCTCCTTCCTCCGGCGGAACTGTGGATGGCTTCTCTCTATCCCAACGATGGCCATCTCCTACCCCATTGCTCGCCGGAATGTTTCGTGGATGCTCGAAGCGTCGTCTCCAGAGGACGAGACTCTCTTCAGCGTTCACACCTCCGGGTCTCTTCGGTGGTTTTGAGTTGGCCTCGCCTCTCCGCCTCTGTTTCGTATCTTCCCTCATCTCACTCGCCCACTAGTTTGTCCGTGGTTACTAAATTTCCGGAAGCTTATGCATTCCGAGATCGATCTTGTCATCCTCCACCACTCGCTGCGACCTCCTTATCGGAAGCTCAATCTCTAGCCAGAGACGGGACTCCGGCCAAAGAAGTCGTTCCACCCTCCACCACGAATCCATCTACTCCCGCTTCCTTTAAATCTCGTCGGGCTTGTCGACAGATGGATCGAGAAGACATGTATCATGATGGCCGAAAATGTGCTTTTCTCCGGCAGCTTTTCCGGCGGTCGGCAGGTCATAAGGTGACCGGCGATGACGTCAGCTTCAATAGCGGCGGCCCCCTCTCTTTCCAAAGAGACAAGATGGATAGGATTAGGTCAAACTTTTGGCCCCTCTCTCTTACTGGGCTCAGTTGGACCAAGCTGCATTATGGATCTAGGGATGGATTTAAGGCTTCAATTGAAAGAAGGTATATCTCCTATTTTCTTTTAAATGACCTGTTAGTATTAATTGTAGAGGACACAATTAGGATAATAGGCTTTATAGAGAAAACTAGTAGATATCCATTGGGTTCTAGACCTTATTCTAGACAATATTTTCTTAGGATTATATTACTAGACTTATCTTCTCTTCGTGAGAAAACTTTTCAAAGTTTGAAACGAACCTTCAGCTACTTGGTGTGTTCAACTACCCTTGATGGTGACCGAACTAGGAATGTCTCACCACTCTCTCCAGAGACGAGACTACAATTCCAGCCCTTGTCGTGTGGTTCCAATGTGTTTGAGTTACTCCACATGGAATCATTTTATATATTAGTTATAACTATTTGGTTTACGACTTGTATTTCAATCTTTATGCTGATGTATTATGAACGTTTGAATTAATGATCACAAAAAAAAAAAAAAGACGTCAACGACCAAAGGAAAGCAAGTAAACGAAACAAGCAAGTAAGCAAACAGCTAAGTATGACGACATCGATGTATATGAATGTATTTTATGCATTAATCTATGTTTTTTGAAGAAGTGTTCTTCGATGAAATCTGTTTGGTGCAGAGGAAAAGAGACAACAACATCATCAAAATGTAGAAGCAAAATCAAAAGACCATCCATGAGATAATAATATCTTCAGAAAGAATCAGTCACATTAATTTGATACGCCTGAAAGTTATTAGAATGAAATAAGAGAGTACAGAGAATAGAAAGTTGATAGGAAGAGAAGAAGAAGAGGAAACTAATTTGAAATTTTAAATTTGGAGGAGCCATGTCTGTCTTTATTGGTTTAGAGCTTGAATTCAAATATGATTAGAATGCTACTGGAGGATCTTGATGGTTCCTTATTTACATTCTGCAGTGATATTAGTTTAAATAACTTTTCCGGTTCTATACCACCTGAGATTGGGAATTGTAGAAACAAATGTGAGTGTATCTGCCAAATCTACAAGTGATATAATTTATATCATTATTTCTTATCTATTACGTTGATATGATCATTTAGTCTTCAAGGACCACAAAATTCTCGATCAATTAATTATTTTTAAGGAATTAATTATATCAATTGCAGGTTCGTACATAGTTCTGGACTCAGCGGGATAATACCTTCATCATTTGCTAATCTTGTGGAGCTCCAAAAAGTGTAAGATTAAATTAAGTTGAATATCTTGAAAGAAAGTTTTCACCTTTATAGAGTACTATAATGGACTTGTTCCATTTGTTCTTATTTTGATATCTTCTATATAATATAATTGTAGCATTTTGACTTGTTCCAATTATTTACAATTTCAATGTTTATTTGCCAAAACTCTTCCCCATTTAATAGTATAGATGATGATTGGTACATGTTCTACTGCAGGAAAATTGTCGGTACTGATTGAGTGGTCCGGTTCCATCGTCATTTTCCAAGTTAACTAATTTGACAGAACTGTATGTGTTGCATCGTTTGCAGAATTATTATTGCCTACTGTTTCTCGTTCCTTCTTTTTCACATATTTATATTTTTAATGTAGGAGGATTAGTGATATATCCAATGGAGGATCTTCTCTTGAATTTATCAATAACCTGAAATCTTTAAAAATATTGTAAGGCAGATTTGATTCAACCTTCACTCCAATTCATGATCAGATATTATTGTGCTGTTGAACTGTTTCTCCCTCCTAAATGTGTATGTAACAATAAACATTGATTATATATGTTGCAGGGTATTAAGGAACAACAATCTCACTGGGACAATACCATTTAATTTTGGAGAAAACTCAATTTTGGAACAAGTGCATGTACATACGTTAATGTGTTTCTTCAAATCCTCTTAAGGCTTTATCAGGGTCTAATCTGTAAAAAGATGGAAATGTTTTATCTTAAATTGGTTACAATGTAACTCATGTTTATCTTCCAGTGATTTAAGCTTCAACAAACTACATGGACCAATTGCGGTTTAACTTCTCAAAAGAGTCCGTCTTTAGAAAATATGTGAGTCTGACTTTTTTTGAAGGTTTCACTCTTAATGATCAGATGAGACTTTCCAAGATAATCAGAATGCTGCTTGGGAATAAATAACATATTCTTCATATTCTAATTATTTTTCTTTTATGATTTTACAGAGATGTCTCATTTAATGATTTGTCTGGAAGTCTTCTTTCTTCTTACTTGCAACTGTAAATAAAAAAAACCATTATATCTCAGCTTTAATCACATAAGATTTTCCCTTTATATATTTATGGATATGTTCTTTTGTGTAGCAACGTTGTTTCTAACAATTTCACATTGGAAGTTATTGACAACAGGTGAATTCTTAATTGCTTTTTTTTGGTTTCTTTTGGTTTTGAATTGTTAATATGTTATCTTTTTTTTCCAGCAAAACATGTTAAATCCTTTTCTTTTTGTTAAAAGGAATTTACCAGGACTAAATTTATTTATTATTTTACCATTGCTCCATGTGTCGTGAGCAAACACTTGGAGAATTTATGAATGTTCTATTGGAAAATGTTTTGTTCAAAGACTTTCTCTATCGACTGGTGTCCAGATTCTAACTTTTATATCAACTGCGGAGGCTTAGCAAGAATCTCTCGTAGCGGAACAGTATTTGAGAAAGAGAATACGAATCTTGGACCAGCTTCATTCTTCGTAAGTGATAATCTGAGATGGACAGCCAGTAATGTAGGAATTTTTGCTGATAACAACAATACATACACAACTACTTCAGGATTGAAAATTAACAATACTTTGGACCCGGAGATTTTTCAGTCAGCACGACTTTCTGCATCTTCACTTAGGTACTATGGGTTGGGGCTAGATAAAGGAGGCTACACCGTAACACTTTAGTTTGCTGAAGTACAAATCTTAGGTTCACTAGACACTACAAGAAAACACATGATTTACGATGGCAAAAAATGTTGCAGGGCCGTCGCAGTCGTCGCAGCGCCGTCGCAAATAAGGAAATTGCTATAGCTCTGCGACGTTGTCAAAAACGTCGCAAATCGTGTGTCGCAAATCCAAAACGTCGCAAAAACGTCGCAGATATTGCGACGGAAGGTACGACGTCGCAGACCTGCGACGTACGGAGCCATCGCAGATTCGTCGCAGGTCTGCGACGTCTCTGCGACGTTTTCCTGCGACGTCTCTGCGACGTTTTCCTGCGACGTTTTCCTGCGACGTTTTTGCGACGTTAACTCTGCGACGTTTTTGCGACGTATATCCTGCGACGTCATTGCGACGTATACGCTGCGACGTTGTTGCAATGTTATAGGTGCGACGATTTTGCGATGTCGTTCCTGCGACGTGTTTGCGACGTCCTTTCTGCGACGTCTTTGCGACGTCTTCCTTGCGACCGCTTTGCGACGTTTGTTTTTTTTTTTGTTTTTTTGTAGTTATTTATTTTATTTTATTCGAATTAATTTTTAAATTATTTTGGATAAGTCTTGGAAGACGACGTTTTGACATCTACCTCCAGGTCTGCACCACTTGATCTAGCTGTGTGCTTTTTTTTCTGTCGAACAACTTCTATTGATTAGAAATTAGAATTACAATTTCAACTTGCAATCATAGAATACAACAAAGTCGATAAGAAACTACAACATATAATAGATAAAGTCAGGCGGAGGAGATTTTGACGCTCTGGACGTCTTAGATAGAGGTTGGATAACGAGTCTCGAAACTGAAAGTCGAAGACTAATCCTAGTGCTTAAGTTAACTTTTTTGGTGTTTTATTATTTTCTTAAATTTTTATGATGAATTCCAGGGAAAACTAGTTGAATAGGATTTTGATCTAAGCAGAAAATCTCGGTGAAAAGAGATTGGAAAATTAGCGGCGAACTTCGCTCTGGTGTAGCCATAAAAAAATGCTATCAAAATTGATAACAATGCTTGCAATCCTCTCATCAAATGCAACTGTACTTTCGTCAACTCCACAATCTGCCGCATCACTGCTCTGTAAGTGCTTTTCCCAATTCTCTGCACCTGAAGTGTTCGATACATTCTCCCAGTAAATGCTGTTGGATAAGCTTCAATAGCTTAAAGCCCAAGACATCTTTAAAAAGGAAATCAAAGATAAGATAGGCTTAGAAAGATTCTTGATAGATTTAAGAGTTATAGATTTCTATTATATAGGAATGGGATTAGTTATAACGATACCTCTATATATACTTAAGAAATCGAGTTTGTGATTCGCGTTTAGTAGGATGTTGTAGGATCTATACCTCAAGAGCTCTGGACCTTGGAATATTTTAGATATCTGTATGGTTTTATCATATAGACGCCTAGCTACAACCACTTACACCTTCTTCTTCTTTATAATCACATTTCATTCTTTCAGGAACTTGGGTCAAAATGTATTGAGAGGCTCTCTGTCTCCTACAATTGGAAATGTGACTCGAATACAATGGATGTAAGTTAAAGCGAGTCAGACATTCTTCCTCTGATTGTTGCGCTGAATCAGTATTGATAATGAGCTCTTTATGGTATATTTATTCTGTCTAACGCTTAACTGTTTTATCACATAGGAATTTTAGCAGCAATGTATTGTCTGGCCCTGTTCCTAAGGAAATTGGTTTGCTCAGACATTTAAGATCACTGTAAGCTCAAGCTGCTTCGTTATTGTTTGTAAATGATCATGTCCTCACGCTGCTTCTGGAGGATTTTGGTGGTTCCTTGTACCCATTTATTTTTCTGCAGTGGTATTAATTCAAATACCTTTTCCGGTACTATACCAGCTGAGATTGGGAGATGTACAAAACTGTAGAAATTGTGAGTATGTCCTCGGCTCTATAATTTAGATATGATAACTAAACCATAAAAATCATTTATTCTATCACTAACGGGAAAATTCTTGCGCAATCAGTTTTTTTTCCAATGAATTTCTTACATCTTGTTTCAGCTACATGGAAGTTCTGGACTCAGAGGAGAAATACCTTTATCATTTGCTAATCTTGTAGACCTAAAAGACGTGTAAGTTCTGGACTGGATATATCAGATTCCCATATAAGCTTTACTTTACATTTAATCATTGGGTTTCAAGAGTTTGTAATCTATTTACTACCTTACATTTAATCTTGCTAATTTTGGGTGATTTTTAATCTTAATGGTGTACCCCTTGGATTACAGATCTGGAAGTAACAGGCCAGATACCAGACTTCATAGGAAGTTGGACCAAACTTACTACCTTGTAAGAAGATTTCACAGTTACAAAGTTATACAATGGATTGTTCCATTGCTCTTGTTTATGTATTTTTTATATCTATATTACTATTAGTGGAAAATTTATCATTGCATTGGTACATGTTTTACCGTACGGGAATCTTTGGAATCATTTGCGAACTTAACTGATTTGACAGAACTGTATGTGTCGAATCATTATTGTTTGCTGTTCCTCTCTTCTTTCCGGTGGCAATTCTTCTATTGAATTCATTAAAGATATGAAGTATCTAAGTATTTTGTAATTCAATTCAAATTTTATTCCAACTCATGATCAAATTAATATACTCTTGGACTATTTGTCTTCCTTTGTGTATATACTATTGATGATATATGTCGCAGAGTATTGAGGAATAACAATCTTACTGGAACAATACCATCTAATATTGGAGAATACTTTGAAAACTCAAAATAAATCGCTAATGAGCAAGTCGAATAGATAAAGAAATAAGGTTCTATCTGGGTGTACGGGAGGATTGGTGTTCGGACATGGATCCTCTTCTATAGGCAACAACAGTCCCTTATTCTCTTTGTTTCTTCTATTTCACAAATTCAGCTTTATTTCAGAATCATATTGTAAATATTATTGGTTTTTTTGTTGAATAAAATTTAACATTCATACAAAAAAAAATATTGGAGAGTACTTAAATTTGCAACAACTGTAAGTACATATGCCAATATGTTTCCTCAAATGCACTAAAAAGATGACTTGAAAGTCACAGAAAAATATGAAATAATCATAAATTTCTAATAATATAGTTTCTTATATTCCTTCATTCGCTGCTAAAAAGGATTGGTTTAATGTATTAGTGCATAATTCATATATGCCTTCCAGTGATTTAAGCTTCAACAAACTACATGGACCAATTCCAGCTTCACTTTTTAACTTAGGTCGACTTACTCACTTGTAAGACATATGTTTTCTGAATCTTTTGGGTCTTTATGTACAACTACCCAAATAAGTATGAAACAAATTGTTGTCTTTATATTAGGTTTCTGGGAAGCAACATGTTGAATGGTTCCTTGCCCACTCAAAAGAGGCAGTCTTTACGCAATATGTGAGTAATAATATCCTTTATAACTGTTTCATCTTTAAAGTTCTTTACAACTTTTACTCGACATTTATTCAAGTAGAAGAAGGTTTCAGGATAATCGTTGCTCTTTTATGCTTTCAGAGATGTGTCGTGCAATGATTTGTCTGGAAGTCTTCCTTCATGGGTCAGTTTACCAAACTTGAAACTGTAAATACACTATGTTTCAACTTATATACAAATGTTTTTCAATCTCATAAATTTTCCACATATATATTGATTAGTCTACTTCATTTCCAGCATAAAGCTTCCTTTTTGTAGGAAATTTATGTTATAATCATAGATTAGGGAATACTAAACATAACTGGTTGTTATTTGTGCAGTAACATAGCTGTTAACAACTTCACCTTGGAAGGTCTTGAAAACAGGTGATTTCGTCACATCACTTTGTTAAACTTGTTGATCTCTTTGTTAAAACGGTTTTATCAGGACTGAACTGCTTACAAACGAACTTCCCCTGCAATAAAGGCAAAGGAATCTGTAAGTGTTACAAATAGATATCTTTTTGTCTATGTGGGCTTGTCCCTTAAATAAAAACATGGAAAGTGCTCGAATATAGTATTGAAAAATATATTGCAAAAGGTTTACTTTACTGACTGGTGTTTAGATTCTGACTTTTCAATCAACTGCGGAGGCCCAAAGAAAAGGTCTGCTAGTGAAGTAGTATTTGAGAGGGAGGACAAGGATCTTGGACCAGCGTCGTTTGTTGTGAGTGCTGATCAGAGATGGGCAGACAGTAATGTAGGACTTTTTGCCGGAAGTAGCAATGTTATATACATGTTTACTTCAACAGCACAATTTATCAACACATTGGACTCAGAGCTGTTTCAGTTAGCAAGACAATCTGCTTCTTCCCTAAGGTACTATGGGTTGGTGCAAGAAAATGGAGGCTATACCGTAACACCTCAGTTTGCTGATGTACAATTTTTAGGTTTAGGAAGACGGCTATTGACATTTATGTCCAGGTCTGCACTACTTGACCAATTAACTTTTTGGTGTAATTGTTTTCTTTCTAATTTTGTTATGATGATTTCGAAGATGTAGCTCTGTTTTTCTAGGGAAGACTTGTTGAAAAGGATTTTGATGTACATAGAGCAGCTGGTGACTCTACTTTTAATGCAGTTGAGAAAGTATATAAAGCAAATGTATCAGAAAATCATCTCGAAATTCATTTTTTCTGGGCTGGGAAAGGGATAAAGGGATATGTTGTATTCCTCCTATCCAAGGGGTCTATGGGCCAATAATATCGGCCGTTAGTGCAACACCAGGTAACAGAAACCTTGAATTCTTTTTTTCCCTGATTTCCAATATCTCCTTATGTTAATTAGTGCTTAAGTTTTAGAAATCGTTGTTCAGATTTCTTACCAACTGTGGGTAACAGATCACAATCAAAGGGAAAGAACAGAACTGGTACTATTGTGGGTATCATTGTTGGAGTAAGACTTTTGAGCATATTTTTGGGTCTGGTTATATTCACCATCCGAAAAAGAAGAAAGCGGTACACAGATGATGAAGGTATAAATGTTATAAGAACATAGACAAGCCTTTGACCTGAAGAATTGGGCCCTCAAAATTATATTTCATTATCATCTTTTGAATTGGTTTATGCTAAGAACCGAGTTTTTCTTTCAGAGCTACTTAGTATGGACGTAAAGCCTTACCTTTTTACTTACTCGGAACTTAAAAGTGCAACTCAAGATTTTAATCCCGCAAACAAGCTTAGAGAGGGAGGATTTGGGCCTGTTTATATGGTAAGTGCCATAATGAAATGGACTAAGAGTTTTCAATTTCATTTCTTTGAATAACATATTTAATAGGGAGTCCTCAATGATGGAAGAGAAGTTGCGGTGAAGTTGTTGTCAGAGAGATCCCGACAAGGGAAAAGGCAATTTGTGGCAGAAAATGTAGCAATGTCTGCAGTTCAACATCGAAACGTAGTAAAACTTTATGGGTGTTGCTATGAAGGAGATAATCGTTTGCTCGTATATGAATATCTTCCTAATGGGAGTCTTGATCAGACTCTATTTGGTATGCACATAATTATGATTTGTTGATCCATGCTTCTTCCAAGCTAAAAGAACTCATTATGCACTTGTTATTGATTTGAATATTGTAGGGGATAAGACTTTACATCTGAATTGGTCAACACGTTATGAGATATGTCTGGGAGTAGCTAGAGGTTTAGTTTATCTCCATGAGGGGGCAAGACTTCGCATAGTACACAGGGATGTGAAGGCCAGCAACATTTTACTTGATTCTGAACTGGTTCCAAAAGTTTCTGACTTTGGGCTTGCAAAACTATATGATGATAATAAAACCCATATTAGTACCCAAGTTGCAGGGACGATGTGTGTTGGGCTTGCAAAACTATATGATGATAATAAAACCCATATTAGTACCCAAGTTGCAGGGACGATGTGTGTATCCTCAAACCTTGAAAACCTAGCCTGTCCGTTTTGTTTGCTTATTGTCGAAGTTAATCATGATTCTTCAACATAAATAAGTTACGTTAATTATGTGTAGTATAAACTATGTATTAAAATAATAGGTTAAGTATATTAGGGATTGTGTAGATGAAGATTAAGTCTTCGTATCATGAAAAGGTACGAAGAAAGGTTTCAACTGTTGATCGGTTATACGATAAGGCACGTGTTCAGTTTTGTATGTTTGTGTCTCACTAGGAAGGGTTATATCTCTTTATTTGTGCTTTACCATATGTTGTATATATACTTCATTATACATAAAAAACAAATATTATGTTTTACAAGAAATCAACGAGTATTCTAAGTGTTTACGTTTGAGTGCGACGCAAGTAAACAAGTTGTGATTAATTATACAAAACAGAATCCTTCTGCTTTTCGTATAGTTTTTCGAGTACGTTTAAGTTAACATGGTATCAGAGCCACAAGCAGCAATGCAACAAGTGATCCCCATCTTCAATGGAGAAGCTTATGGTTTTTGGAAGATTAAAATGAAGACAATCTTTCAAACAAGAAAACTATGGGACGTGATTGAACATGAAGCCGCACCAAGTAGTTCAATCGATGAAGACACACCCATAGATCCAAAGCGAAATGAAGAAAGAACCTTGAGAGACATGATGGCCTTACAGTTACTACAGACAGCAGTCACTGACAGCATTTTCCCAAGAATCGCTCCGGCTTCTAGTGCACAAGAAGCTTGGATGATGTTAGAATCTGAGTATCAAGGCAGTCCTCAAGTTCGCATGATTAAGCTTCAATCATTAAGAAGAGAGTATGAAAATTTGAAGATGGAAGAGGGTGATAGCATCAACACATTCGTTACAAGATTGATTGAAGTCGGCAATCAATTGAGACTTCATGGTGAGGAGAAATCAAATTACCATTTAGTGCAAAAGATCTTGATCTCTTTGCCTGAAAGGTTTGATTCTCTTGTAACTGTGTTAGAATAAGTCAAGGACCGAATTAGTGGGGACATTGAAGGCGCATGAGAAGAGAGTAGAAGTGAGACATGAAACCGTCTCGGAAGGAGCGTTCTATACGCAGAGTAAGGGAAACAAGTTTGGTTCAAAAGGTGCGAATAAATCCAAGACCAAACAACAAAAGAAAGCCGGAAGGTGGTGTGATTATTGTAAGAAGGATAATCATGATGGAGAACGATGCTGGAAGAAGAAAAACAATGGTGTGTTTCCAAAGATTAAGTATGGAGAAAAGCGTTGTTACTCGTGTGGAAAAGCTGGTCACTTTGGTAAAGATTGTAGAAATAAATCCGAAGGTGCAAATTTAAGTCTCGAAGAAACCATTTGTGTCCAAGAACAAGAAGAGAATCATATGTTGTTTACTGCCCTGGATGAAGGATCGTCATCAAAGAATGATGATGATTCTTGGTTGATTGATAGTGGTTGCTCAAATCACATGTCAAAAAATTTGAAGCTTTTCACAACACTTGACAAAAGTAAGAAGATTCTCATCAAAGTTGGAAACGGCCAGAGTGTTGAAGCATTAGGAAAAGGAGACGTTGAAGTTGAAGCAAGCAAAGGAACACACACGATCAAAGATGTGTTACTTGTTCCGGATTTAGCAAAAAATTTGTTAAGTGTTGCTCAAATGATATCTAATGGATATCGTTTGGTGTTTGAAAATGACATGTGTATGGTTGAAGATCCTCAAAGAAAGAAGATTATGGAAATTAAGATGGTGAATAAAAATTTTCCAATCAAATGGAGAAAGAACAAAGAAACTGCGATGCTAGCAATGAAAGAAGTTGAAGATCAATCTAAGTTATGGCACAATCGTTTGGGGCATTTGAACTTTGAAAAGATGAAAGCGATGCAACGGTTTAATGTTGTTGAGAATCTACCTAGATTCGTTGTGGTAAAAGAATTATGTGATTCTTGTGAAAGAGGGAAGCAATCGAGAAGAAGTTTTGTGAAGAAATCTCAAAGTGTCTCGAGTAATGTTTTGGACTTAATTCACTCAGATGTGTGTGGACCAATGCAAACATCATCCTTGAATGGAAGTAAGTATTTCGTCTTGTTCATCGACGACTTTTCAAGGATGACTTGGGTTTATTTCATTAAGAGAAAAGATGAAGTGATAATTAAGTTCAAAATATTCAAGTCTTTCGTCGAGAAGCAATCCGGTAAGAACATCAAGGCATTGAGAACTGATGGAGGAGGAGAGTACACATCTAAAGACTTCATCAAGTTGTGTCAAGATGCTGGAATTCTCAAGCAAGTAACAACTCCATACTCTCCTCAACATAATGGAGTTGCCGAGAGAAAGAATCGGACATTGGTAGAAATGGCGCGTACGATGCTTGTGAATCAAGCAATGCCATATTTGTTTTGGGCTGAAGCCATTTCTACATCAGTTTACATTCAAAATTTACTGCCCTCAAATTCATTAAGTGAAGGCGTGTCTCCTTATGAGTTATGGTAAAAGAAGAAACCGGATGTGAGTCATTTAAGGGTATTTGGATCCTTATGTTACGTTCAAATACCAAGTGAGACAAGGAGAAAGCTTGATGAGAAAGCGAAGCGTGGTGTGTTGGTCGGTTATAGTTTGGAGTCTAAAGGTTATAGAATCTTTGTGATTGATGATGAACGTGTGCAAATATCAAGAGACGTGACGTTTCATGAAGGAAACTCTTGGTGTTGGAATAAAAAAGAGATAAGAAGCAATCACGAATCACTTGTGGAAACTAAGTCATTTGAATTAATTTTCAATCCTAGGATGGAATCAAGCGATCAAGTTGAAGACATTACAAAAGCAATGTCTCAACTTAACATTTCAAGAAGTCTAGACGATCAACAAGGAGATTTGGATGATGTTGGTCCAAGAGGAATGCGATCAATAAATGAGTTGATTGGACAAACACCAAGCATAAATGAGGAAGCATACATACTTGAAATGTGTATGATGTCGGCTGAGGAACCAAGTACATTTGAAGAAGCATCAAGTATCGAAGATTGGAAGCAAGCAATGAGAGAGGAGATCTCAATGGTAGAAAAGAACAAGACTTGGGAATTGGTGGAAAAACCGACAGAGAAAAATGTGATTAGTGTCAAGTGGATCTTTAAGTTGAAAACTAATGCATATGGAAAGGTTGTGAAGCATAAAGCAAGACTTGTCGCAAGGGGTTTTATTCAAGAATATGGTATAGATTACTTAGAGACATTTGCACCAGTCTCAAGGTATGATACAGTAAGACTCATTTTGGCAGTTGCTACACAACAGAAGTGGCGTCTCTATCAAATGGATGTCAAATCGGCCTTTCTAAATGGCGATTTGGAAGAAGAAGTGTACATTCAACAACCGCCTGGATTCATTCGTGAGGGAGAAGAAGAAAAGGTTTTAAGATTGTACAAGGCGCTTTACGGTTTGAAACAAGCACCTAGGACTTGGTATGGACGCATTGATTCATACTTTGTGAAGAACCGTTTCACCAGAAGTATGAATGATGGCGCATTGTACGTTAAGAAGGAAAAAGAAGATGTCTTACTTATTAGTTTGTATGTGGACGATGTGATTATCACCGGAAGCAACACAAGAATGATTGAAGCATTAAGGAAGATATGAAGCAAGAGTTTGAGATGACCTATCTTGGTGAACTCAATTACTTCTTGGGGATGGAGATTAAGCAAAGTGAAGATGGAATATTTCTAACACAGGAGAAGTATTCTAACAAACTTCTCAAGAAGTTTGGGATGGAGAATTGCAAAGCCATAAGAATGCCTCTAACTCCTCACCGCAAAGAAGTTAAAGAAGAAGACAAAGCATATGAAGATCTCACTAATTATAGAAGCATGGTGGGTGGTCTTATGTATTTAAGCGCTTCAAGTCCAGACTTGACTTACTCAAGTTCCTATCTATCAAGATACATGTCAAATCCGAAGAAAAAGCACTTCCAAGAGGCTAAGAGAGTGATGAGATACGTTCAAGGAACCAAGGAATTTGGAGTGTGCTTTAAGCATGTTCAAGACCCTAAACTTGTGGGTTTTTCTGATAGTAATTTGGGGTGGATCAGTTGAAGATAAGAAGAGCACTTCAGGGTATGTTTTCTCACTTGGTTTGGCTGTGGTTTCTTGGCAATCCAACAAACAAAAGACAGTAGCACAATCAACCGCCGAAGCCAAGTACGTGTCGGTTTTTCTTACAGCAAATCAAGCGATTTGGCTTAAAGACTACTCAATGATGTTGGATTCAATTGTGAAGGAAGTGTGAAGATTATGTGTGATAATATGTCAGCAATTGCCATAGCCAAAAATCCGGTTCAACACAAAAGGACGAAGCACATTGCGATCAAGTATCATTTCATCAGGGAAGCTGTTCAAGAAGGTTTAATTCAGTTAGAACATTGTTCTGGAGATGATCAACTTGCTGACATACTGACAAAGCCATTAGGAGCATCAAGATTGAAGATTTGCGATTGAAGATTGGCGTGAAAAAGATTCATGATTAAGAGGGAGTGTTGAAGTTAATCATGATTCTTCAACATAAATAAGTTACGTTAATTATGTGTAGTATAAACTATGTATTAAAATAATAGGTTAAGTATATTAGGGATTGTGTAGATGAAGATTAAGTCTTCGTATCATGAATAGGTACGAAGAAAGGTTTCAACTGTTGATCGGTTATACGATAAGGCACGTGTTCAATTTTGTATGTTTGTGTCTCACTAGGAAGGGTTATATCTCTTTATTTGTGCTTTATCATATGTTGTATATATACTTCATTATACATAAAAAAATAATATTATGTTTTACAAGAAATCAAACGAGTATTCTAAGTGTTTACGTTTGAGTGCGACGCAAGTAAACAAGTTGTGATTAATTATACAAAACAGAATCCTTCTGTTTTTCGTATAGTTTTTCGAGTATGTTTAAGTTAACACTTATAACACATTCTTGTTCAGTTGTTATACAATGCACTGGGTATCTTGCGACAGAGTATGCCATGCGTGGACGTCTAACAGAGAAGAAGGATGTGTTATGCCTTTGGTGTTATGGCTCTTGAGCTAGTGAGTGGAAGGTCGAACTCTGATGAAAAGTTAGAGGATCAAAGAAGATATCTTCTTGAATGGGTACTTTCATACTTGTTATAACTCATTGATTTACTTCAACACTCATTCGATACAACTTCAATGTATGTGAGTCTGAGTTGTGCACTTTAGATATTAAGGCATGGAATCTACCCGATGTTGATGTTTGTGTATATGAAGATGACAAAGAAAAATCTCCTTTTATGGTTTTTTTTTTGTATGAATGTTAAATTATATTCCACAAAAAACTGATGCTATTGTTTTACATTTTGTCCGAAATGATTTGAAAAGTAAATAGAAGAAAACATAGAAGTATTAATTCGCTGTCGCCTATAGAGAGGATCCATGTCAAAGACCAATCCACCCGTACGCCCAGTACAAATCAATAAATCTAAGAGAGGAGGAAGAAAGATCATACGGTGTGAAGCCTTGTTGAAAACCAAGTGCTCATTCCCGTCGTGTACTTAGAGTCACCTTGTCTTTGTATAGCACTAATGTTATTCCGAATAGCTTTGTCAATGATCCTTTTCATGATTCTCGAGTTGAGGTGTGGCTGTCCATGGTTCCTGTTGTTTCGTTCTCTCCATATGTGATAAATAGTAGTTTGAAGAGCATAACAAACCAGAAAAAATCTAACTTTAGAGCCTTGCTGTCGAAGAAGAACCGACGGCAGTTGAGCCCATGATGAAGTATGTTCCGTGCCTAAGAGAGTGCCCATAGTAGTTTGCCATATATCTCTCGTGTATCCACACTCAAGAAAATGTGGTTCCTAGTTTCGGCCTCTTGGTTACAAAGCAAGCAACAAATGTTTACTCCATTGTTCCAAAGTGACATCCTATCTCCAGTAGATAACCTATCCTGAAAGGCAAGCCAAGTACAAAAAGCATATTTTAGTGTGGCATGAGAAAACGAAATTAGTTTATGCCACACCACAGTCAACCTTTGTTCTCGAGTATGCAACCAAGTGAATTTCGAAGAACAGTGGTTTAAATACTTTGTACTTGAGTGACGCCAAAGAAATACATCCTTATCATCTTGGCCTAAGGCTTCGTTTTGTAGGTTTTGAATTTTTTCTTCAATCTGATTCATAAGCTCATGTTGATGTCTTCTTGTAAGATGACTATGAATAGCATCATGCAAACTAGCCTTTGTGGGAATGCCCAACTGAATGACTCCTCTGCTGCCAAATAGATCATAAAGGCAACCCATGTCAGTCCAATTATCATACCAAAACGATATTAGCTTACCATTCCCAACTTGAAGCTTGTATAGATTTTGCGCTTCTTCTCTATGCTTTAAAATTTTCTTCCAAACCCAAGAGCCCATTGACATGGTATCTTTGATTGACCAGAAAGATCCATCCCGGATCAACTAATCCCAAGTCCAATCCACCCACAAAGATGACTGCCGAGATATGATGCGCCAAATTAGCTTTAGGTAACACACTTTTGTTGTCTCCATCAAATTCCGAATTCCCAACCCTCCTTCCCACTTAGGAGTACAAACATCCAGCCATGCAACTTTCGCTTACCTTGTGTTTAGTTCTGGACCAGACCAGAGAAAAGCAGAGCAAATACTGTTTATCTCCTATAGACACTTCTTTGGAAGACAAAAAGCAGCTAACCAGAAATTCGTTATACCAACTAACACTGAATTTATTAGTTGTAAGCGACCAGCATAAGATAGATACCTTGCTGTCCAGGAACTTACTTTCTCCTTCAAGCGAGCTATTAAACGGGAACAATCTACCATTGTGAGCTTCTTTGTGGTTAGCGGCAAACCTAGGTACTTTACCGGGAATGCACCTTCAGCAAACGAAAACTGTCTGTAGATATGATCCCTATTATTGGTGGCGTGACCTGCAAGGTAAAGAGTAGACTTTTCCAAGCTAATTCTCAATCCCGAATACTTAGCAAAAATTCCAAAAACCTCAACAATTCCCTGAATACAGTTTAGTGTACCATTTGAAAAGACAAGCAAATCATCAGCGAAGCAAATATGGGTAAGATAAAGGTGCCGACATTTTGGATGATATCCTATTTTTCCTATTTGAGCGGCCACATTAAGCATGTTAGATAGCACATTCATACAAATAACAAATAAGTAAGGGGAAAGAGAACATCCCTGCCGAAGACCGCGTGTATTACCGAAATATCCAGCAAGCTCTCCGTTTACTTGAACTGAGAATGAAGCAGTGGAAACACAAAGCATAATCCAATGAATGAATTGCTCCGGTATTCCCATTGCCGTAAGTGTAGACTGCAGGAATGGCCATTGAATAGTATCAAAAGCCTTCGCAATGTCGATCTTCACTGTACTCCTCTTTGAAATCGAATCTTTATGATAATCCTTTACAAGCTCCGTAGCAAGAAGGACATTCTCCATAAGCAACCGTCCAGCAACAAACGTAGATTGATTCCTAAGAATAACACGTGGGAGAATTATTTTCAATCGTGTTGCTAGAATTTTCGATATTACCTTATAGATCATATTGCAACAGGAAATTGGTCTGAAGTCTCTCATGTCGGACACCACCTCCTTCTTAGGAATCAGGGCCATAATCGTAGAGTTAATTCCCTTTGGAAGAAAACCGAACTTGAAGAATGATTGGCCAGCATTTGTAAAGTCCATGCGAACTATAGGCCACGCTGCAATGTAGAACTCGGCTGAGTAACCATCAGGCCCTGGAGATTTATTTTTCGGCATCCTGAAGAGAGTCATTTTGATTTCCTCGTTCGTGACAGCCTGAAGCAAATTCTCATGCTCCTCCACTGTGCATCTAAATCTGACCAAATTATCTATTTCTGTTACTGTGGGAAAAATCAAGTCCGAGGCAGAAATGTAGAAAATGTTGAAAAAATCTCGCAGCCTCTTGTTAAATCTCTAACAGATGAACTAACATATTGCCTTGAGCATCCTTTATTTCCCGAATAGAGTTCCTATATTGCCGCTGCTTAGCAATTCTATGGAAGGATCCATTGTTTTTATCACCTACTTGTAACCAATGAAGCTTCACTTTCTGACGAAGATAAGCCTCCTCTATTCCTGCAATAGTTTCCCATTTTCTTTGTGCTTCTAACTCCAACTCCATATTTTGTATTATAGGATGCTGCATATTTTCCGCCTGAGTTGTACAAAGATTCACATATGCTTCATGTGATCGGACTTGGATATGGCCAATGTAAGATCGTCCAAGACCTCTAATAATTGGCTTCAATGCTTTTAACTTCTTTGAGAACATGAAAGCTTCAGCTGTGGAGACATAGAGAGGCGTAATAGTCTTCCAGTAATCTGATATTGTCTCAAGAAAGCCTGGATACTGAGAAATCACATTCACAAATTTGAATGGAATTCGCTTATGGTGGGAAGGAGTATGTAACTGAAATCTTGCCCTGAGATGATCTAAACAACCACCAGCTTCATATGTTCCATAGGAATTGTCAAATGTGCCAAACCATGATTGATTGCGAAGAATACGGTCCAATTTCTTACATATTAGACCATCCTCACGTTTATTACACCAAGTATAATGAGGACCAGCCATATGGAGATCCATAAGGGAGCAGTAATTCACCATATCCCTGAAATCATTCATACCTGCATCATCAAACGAAGAATAAATGTTAGAATGATCTCTCATACTCAAAATTTCGTTAAAATCACCACTAATCAACCATGGATTATTTTGAAACATTGGTAAACTATAATGATCCTTAAGATCTTGCCAAATAACTTTTCTATCCGTTATAAAATTTGATGCATAAATGAAGGATCCAAACCGTAATCATTTGAGCACTTTTGTATACCGGTGTAACTCGAGTAGAGCTATCCCAGAGAACCCAAATGCGACCCAAGTGGTTGTACTCATAATTAGATAAACATGACCAATCCGCTCCTATTGTAGACGTGAGCTTAGAAAATTTACACTCCTTCACCCGCGTTTCTAGAATAGCACCGAAATTAAACCCATGTAGATTCAGCCAATTCTGAATAACCCTTTGCTTAGAAGCTTTATTAAAGCCTCGAATGTTCCAACAGAAACCTGACATTAAGCTTTTTTTTGAATTTGGACGTTTACTCTGAGTATCCGCAGGGAGACTTGGAGCATTGATGGCTTGTTTGTACTTGGCAGGTGGTTTTCTATTCCTAGTAGATGTTTGTCTAGTTGTTACTTGAGTCGCATAAATATCAGATGGTGGAATCTCCTTAACCTTAAGTGTCGTTGAAATGACAGCAGCTGTAACCTTCTCCTTATTTGATGGTTCCAAAGCAGCACCTTCCATACTTGTTTGAGTGTTGTTGTCATCATGAGCATCTGCAGCATCTAAAACCGCAAAACAAGATGATATAGCAATAGGTTGGGCCAAAGTAACATTCTTCTTTGGACTTCTTGCACTTTTTGATGGAGTCTGCCAACGCTCATCACTTAATGGCGTAGCAGTACTTGTTCGATTTTGTGTAACTAGGTTCTCTGAATTTGCTTTGGTTTCTACTTGAGAACTCGTAAGAGAACATGATGCTGACAGAATTTCCATCGAATCCACAGATTCACCAGAAGGAGTCATAGTGTCAACAACCGGGTTTACAATGCTATCCACGTGTAGCTGATTCCTTGAAGCGGAACTTCTGATCCTTTTTTGGTTTTTAAGTCCCAAGTCAAAGAAGAGACGGCTAGAACTTCAAAGTTTGATTATAGATGATTTGATAAAGTGAATAATTGGTAGAGGCAACTTCGTGGCAATAGCTAAGTCATGCAGTAAGTCTTCTCTCAGCTTTCACATCTTATCATACCAAGAAAATAAAAGCAAATGTTGACTTATGTTGTTGGAGTGAAGAAGCAACAATTTTTCCACTTGTCGGCAAAATGAATTTCTTTATAAAACAACCATTAAGTCATGCAGTAAGTCTTCTCTCAGCTTTCACATCTTATCATACCAAGAAAATAAAAGCAAATGTTGACTTATGTGGTTGGAGTGAAGAAGCAACAGTTTATCCACTTATCGGCAAAATGATTTCTTTATAAAACAACCATTAATTGTCTAGTGAGTAGTGCAAATTTAAAACATCATTTATTCTAAAAAAAAAGGAAAAAAAAGTTGAAACCCATCTGTCTAGATTTTCTGGACATCTGGGGATGCGCAGGTTACACAGTTCTCCGTTTCTGCTCCTAACTATCTGCTTCTTGTCGTGTTATAGTTTCAGTTCATTTTACTTGGTTGTAGCACAAGACCAAACAGGAGCCACTATTCATCCTGACGAAGGTCTGTCTTTAAGAACTTGACATTATATTCAGTCACCAATGTATAATAGATGATGTATTTTTTATTTAATAATTTACAACATTTTTGTATAAATGTAGTTTTATTTGAGACAAAATTTTCTTTCTAATTCGTGTTATTTAAAAAGTTTTATTCATGCTGATTATTTGGTTTATACATATTATTTTGTGGGAATTTTGTCCACAATAGTTCTTTTGATTTTTGAATTGTACAAAATATCATATTTTGTGTGTAAATGAAAATATATTATTTCTCTTATATTGATTTTGATTAGAAAATTAGTCTAATATTATTGATTAATTAAATATAAGGTGTATTAATGTTTCACTTTTGTTGAGTTTGATGTGTGACTTTATGGTTTAGAAACCACTCTAGTTATTTATATAATTAATATAGTTACCTCATAATAGTTATATGTTCGATTTAAGTTATATATACACTATATATGTGTACATTAAGGCACTTAAAGATTTAATTAGCAAAACGTAGCCATAGAAAATGATTACATATAATGATACTCTTTCATTTAATGTCATTTTTAATCAATATTATGAATTGCTAATATTTTTTGCCTTGAGAATCAAAATTGATGACATATATTAATCAATTAAAATGATTGGTATTGAGAATTAAAATTTGTAGTTCTTGTTTCAGCTTCGCTCAACTATATATGTATTTACAGATATAATAAGTATTTAAATTTTATTGTTTCAAAGCCTATATTTAATTAAACACTTTTGAAACGTAGAAGTGTTTTGTAGTGTTTTGATAACATTATCAATTATTAGTTAGTTGGTAATTATATTGAGCTTAAAAATAATAATGTATTGTTGTGTCTTGAAATCGACGTAGAGCGTGCTTTGAGATCCATCTTCGCGTCATGGAATATTTTGTCTGAAATTGGATGGAACACAAGCGGCGAACTTTGCTCCGGCGCCGCAGTTATAGATAATGTCGACAACGCTCTCATATGCGACTGTAGTTTCAATAATTCTAAAATCTGCCGCATCACCGAACTGTAAGCCTCTTTTCCTCATTATCTACACCCCAAATGATCGATGCATTCTTCCAATTCTCCCACTGTAATGCTTCATTATCATTTTGGCTGCTGTTGTTTCACAGCATCATTTATGCGATGGATGTTGAACGACCTATACCTCAAGAACTCTGGACCTTGAAGTACCTCACAAATCTGTATACACACCAGATACAACCCACTTATCCATTCTCTTTCTTCTCTATACATCATACACACATATTGACACTGTAATAATATATTTAATGGACCTCAAACTCACATTCTTTCAGGACCCTTGGTCGAAATCATCTAACAGGCTCCTTGTCTCCTGCAATTGGAAATCTGACTCGATTGCAATATATGTAAAAAGCCTTCAATACCTTTTCCTTATTCTTTTTCTCAATTCCTTGACTTGAACCTTACGCTCATCTGTTTAATTTATTTAGGAATATTGGTACTAATGCTTTGTCTGGCCCTATTCCTAAGCAAATCGGTTTGCTTACAAATTTAACATATTTGTAAGCTCAGTTTGCTTCTTCATCGTTTAAATACGATAACGTCTTCACATTGCTACTGGAGGATCTTGATGGTTCCTTATTTACATTCTGCAGTGATATTAGTTTAAATAACTTTTCCGGTTCTATACCACCTGAGATTGGGAATTGTAGAAAACTACAACAAATGTGAGTGTATCTGTCAATTATGTAAAATATGAATACTTAACCTCTAAGTCTGGTTTAATTAATTATTTAAAAATTATTACAGGTTCATACATAGTTCTGGACTCACTGGGACAATACCTTTATCATTTGCTAATCTTGTGGAGCTCAAACAAATGTAGGATAAAATTAATTTAAATATAAGCTACTTTTTGTTAGATTTATGTTGCAGCTATCTTTTGTAACCTACTTCATATTTTAGCTTTTGCCTTGGACAGTTGGATTATGGATCTGGAGCTTACAGGTCCCATACCAGACTTTATTGGATATTGGACCAAACTAACTCACTTGTAAGAAGATCTCACTTTTACGCAATTATATAATGGACTTGCTCCATTGCTCTTGTTTATGTATTTGCTATATTACTATTAGTGTTACTAGCAATTCTCCATAGCAATAATTTAAGGATTAATCAGTTGGTACGTGTTCTACTGCAGGAGAATTGTAGGAAGTGGTTTGAGTGGTCCGATACCATCGTCATTGTTCAAGTTAACTAATTTGAGAGAACTGTATGTGTTGCATGGTTTTCAGAATTGTTATTGTCTAGTACTGTTTCTCGTTTCTTCACTTTCTTATTTTTTTTTATGTAGGAGGCTTAGTGATATATCCAATGGAGGCTCTTCTCTTGAATTTATCAATAACAAAACTTTTATTCCAATTTTTGATCTAAAAATATTGTAAGACAAAACTATCATTCAACTTTTACTCCAATTTTTGATCAGATTAATTAATGTGCTAATGAATTGTTTCTTCCTCTTTGGTGTGTAAACATTGAAACTATATGTTGCAGAGTATTAAGGAACAACAATCTCACTGGGACAATACCATCTAATTTTGGAGAATACATAAATTTTACCCAAGTGTAAGTACATATGTCAATGTGTTCTTCAAATCCTCTTAAGGCTTTATCAGGGTCCAATCTGTAAAAAGATTGAGATGTTTTGTGGAAGTCACCGAGAGAATGAGAAATTATGTTAATTTGATTATAAAATAAATTTTTAATCATTGCTAAATTAACACGAATGGTTTAATTGTTTACCATATAACTCATGACTGTTTTCCAGTGATCTAAGCTTCAACAAACTACATGGACCAATTCCAGATTCACTTTTCAATTTAGATGGACTTCGTCACTTGTAAGATGATATGTTTTTGTGCTTCTTTTGGAAATTCTGTACAAATACATGGATAGTTAAAATAACATGTTGTTTTCATATTAGGTTTCTCGGAAACAACATGTTGACTGGTACTTTGCCCAATAAAACGAGTCAGTCTTTGGAAACTATGTGAGTCTCACTTTATAGCTTTTTATTTTGTATTTATTCAAGTAGAAGAAGGTTTCACTCTTAATGATCCGCATATACGACTTTCCAAGATAATCAGGAAATATATTCAAACACATTCTGTAGATTCTAATTATTTTTCTTTTATGGTTTTACAGAGATGTCTCTTATAATAATTTGTCTGGAACTCTTCCTTCATGGGTTAGTAGTGAACCAGGCTTCAAACCGTAAGTAAACGAAACATTATATCTCATCTTTTCTTAAAAAAATACTAGGGAATAGTAAACAAAACTGTTATAGTCGGAAAATTCAATCAGCTTGGAATCCGTAGTTTGATGATAAGATTGTCAATGATAACGCAAATCCGTAGATGGAAAATATGGATGGTCTTGTAAATATGAATCACTTTATATTGTAAAGTGAACAAAATGTGCGTTATTTTGTGCAGCAATGTTGTTGCTAACAATTTCACATTGGATGGTCTTGATGACAGGTCAATTCTGAATTTTTTTAAAATTAATATGTTGTTTTAATTATTTTACTGTAAAACGTTTTAACTATTTTTATTTATGTTAAAAGGAATATACCAGGACTAGATTGTCTGCAGAAGAACTTCGCCTGCAATCGAGGCAACGAAAAATGTAAGTGTAACAAAAAGATATCCTCATAACCATTGTTCTTCATGTGTCGTGAGCAAACACATGGACAATGCTTGAATGTTTATTGGATTTTTTTTTTGTTTAAAATTTTTCTCTATCGACTGGTGTCTAGATCTTAGCTTTTATATCAACTGCGGAGGCTTAGCCATAAACTCAAATAGCGGAACACTATTTGAGAAGGACAACGATGATCTTGGACCAGCTTCGTACTTCGTGAGTGAAAATCAGAGATGGGCAGTCAGTAATGTCGGAATTTTGGCCGGAAATGGCAAGATAATTACTTCATCATTACAAGTTAACAACACTTCGGACCCGAAGCTTTTTGAGTCAGCACGACTTTCTACATCTTCTCTTAGGTACTATGGGTTGGGGCTAGAAAACGGAGGCTACACAATAACACTTCAGTTTGCTGAAATAGAGATTAGTAGGATTCCTTCTCAAACTTGGAGAGATTTAGGAAGACGGAAATTTGATATTTATGTCCAGGTCTACACTACTTGATCGAATTTTTTTTTGTGTAACTCCAAATTTGGTTCTGATGAATTCTAAGATTGAGCTCTTTTGTCCAGGGAAGACTTGTTGAAAAGGATTTTGATGTACGCCGAACAGCTGGTAACTTTTCTTTTCGTGCAGTTAAGAGAGAATACAAAGCATATGTATCTGAAAATCATCTCGAAGTTCATCTTTTCTGGGCTGGGAAAGGAACATTTTGTACTCCTATCGAAGGGATGTACGGGCCATTAATATCTGCCATTAGTGCAAAAGCAGGTAACACAAATGATGAATTCCTTTTTTCCCTTACTTTCATTATCTCGTGATGCTACTTAGTGTCTAAGTATTACATCTTTGTGTTAAGATTTCACATCGAAAGGAAATGACAAGACTCATACTATTGTGGGAGTCATTATTGGTGTAGTACTTTTGAGTTTTTTTGCGGCTGTAGTCATCTTCATCATCCAAAAGAGAAGAAAATGGTACACAAATGATCAAGGTATATATATGAGTTATAACTAGACCACAAGCAAGCCTTACAAATCAAGAATATGTTACAACTTGAATATTATCTCTCAAAGGCTGACTTTAAGAACCAAATTGTTCCTGGCAGAACTATTGAATATGGACATAAAACCTTACACTTTTACTTACTCGGAACTTAAAAATGCAACTCAAGATTTTGATCCTTCAAACAAGCTTGGAGAGGGAGGATTTGGGTCTGTTTATAAGGTAAGTTTTTTACCAAAACGAATGAAATATATATAAGGTTGTACTCCCTTGAGATACTAGGGGTGAATAGATTATGTAATACCTTTTAATATGTTTTGTTTTGATTAAAATATTCATCAGGGAAACCTTAATGATAGAAGAGAAGTCGCAGTGAAGCAGTTGTCTGTTGGATCCCGACATGGGAAAAGACAATTTGTTGCGGAAATTATAGCAATTTCTTCAGTTTTACATCGGAACCTAGTAAAACTCTATGGGTGCTGCTTTGAAGGAGATCATCGTTTGCTTGTATATGAGTACCTCCATAATGGAAGTCTCGACAAGGCATTATTTGGTAATGAACATAAACATGACTTATTTATATCTGCTTCTACTAAGCTGAAGTATTCACCATGCTCTTGTTTGAATAATGTAGGGGATAAGACTTTACATCTTGATTGGTCAACTCGTTATCAGATATGTTTGGGAGTAGCTAGAGGTTTATTTTATCTCCATGAAGAGGCGAGTGTTTGCATAGTACACCGGGATGTGAAAGCTAGCAACATTTTACTTGACTCTGAACTAGTCCCAAAAATATCTGATTTTGGGCTTGCAAAACTATACGATGACAAAAAATCCCATATGAGTACCGGAGTTGCAGGGACAATGTAAGTATTCCTAAAAACCTGACTTTTGGTTTGCAATTCACAACTATGGATGAATAACATATGCATGTTATTTGTATCAATGCAGTGGGTATCTTGCGCCAGAGTATGCCATGCGCGGACATCTAACAGAGAAAGCAGATGTGTATGCTTTTGGTGTTGTGGCTCTTGAGTTAGTGAGTGGAAGGAAAAACTCTGATGAGAAGTTGGAGATGGAAAAAAGATATCTTCTTGAATGGGTATGTCCTTACTTATCAATATATGGGGGAAGTTGGAGACAATCATGAATGGCAAAAGACCAATAATCTTTGTGTATTTCTTGTATATAGGCGTGGAATCTACGCGAGAAGGATCGTGACGTTGAACTAATTGATGATAAGCTAAGTGAATATAACATGGAAGAAGTGAAACGTATGATTGGAATTGCGCTGCTGTGCACACAGACATCTCATGCATTGAGACCACCAATGTCACAAGTGGTGAACATGCTGTTAGGAAATGTTGAGGTCAATGATGCCACTTCTAAGCCAGGCTACCCAATTGACTATACATTTGATGACACCTCAAGCTCCTCCTCTTTCAGCAACTTTCAAACCAAAGGCACAAGCTTCTCCACAAACTTTGTGAAGCCTTCCACCGAGATAATACCCGGAGACACCAGCACTAAGCCAATGCTTGGATTCAATATCAATGAGGGAAGATGACAATGATAAAGTTTTCTTGTTTGAATAGTTTTCACATTTCTTGAGTTTGATGTGTGACTTTATGGTTTAGAAACCACATCGGACAAGGAGTTAGACAGAGAATTTATAATTGGGCAAAAAATGAATTGTTCATTCACTCATGAGACGTGAGCTGATTTCGTTTGTTTACAGCGATAATGTTACAAAACACTAACAGAAGACACAACACACTACCTTGAATCAAGAACATGTTTCTCCACAAGAAACAGAAACATGAACTAGACAAAGGAGAAACATTGAGAGAGCAAGCTCCATTGGAACCTACAAAACAGAAGAACATAGTTCCTAAATTGAAGAAAGATCTTCAACCGTTGGATTCAGGCTAAAGGAGGGCCTTTTCTGCCTGGGCGATCTGAGATCAAATAAGAATCGTAAGCTTGATTGAAATAGTAAAGATATAAGACGCTTAGAGAAGTTTATTGAGAGGAGTGTTACCTTAACGGAAGCTCGCAAAGCTTCCAGGGGATATTTAATCAGCTTTTCATGTTGTGCGGGACCTCTATAGTCTCTACAACATTGCTGATTTTCTGGATACAATTACATATTGCTGATTACAATTCTTATAGCTGAACCATTTACAATCACAGTTTGACATGTATCATCTCTATGTATGCCTAGAGATTGAAGAGACTGCAACCCATTGTTGAGTATGAGGCTTTGAATTTGTTGTTATGTTCTTCCTTTTATCAGTCCACACAGCTTGTTCTCTGCAACATTCCTTTTGCTTGATAGTGAGAAAGAGACTGAATCTGAAGTGGACTTCACTGAATTGAGTTGTAATATATTTGATGCAAAGAGGTTCAAATTCACTTCTTCACTCTATGGCTTCAACATTGGTTCGTGGACTGGGCTAATAAGTGGCGTACATGCATTTGCTGTAATAAAATTTGTTTCTACAGGGAGGAGTGATTTAGGCCCTGTCTCTATCAAGATATTGAATCAAAAACACCAAATAACGTCTTAGAAAAATTCATAAAGAATAGTGAATATGTAATTTTGTCATTAAGAAAACAGTTGACTACTTGACTTACCCGGCATGAGTTTAGACGGCAACTTTGTCTATGCCAATATCGTGAAGTCTGGCAGTTTTTTCTTTGGTTGTGAGCCAGTTTTCCTGCAATGATCAACTTTGTAGCAACTTTTTCTTTGGCTTAGTCGAAGGAAAAAATTGAGTCATCGCTTCCAAGCAAACCCATTCCCTGAAAGAAGCCTAGACAAGAATCCTTCACCAGTTGTTGTATTCTTCTCTTTTCTCATATTACTAATCAAAGAGCAATGAGTCTCAAAATCAATTCATAGCCACACTTTCGCATCACATCCCTCATCTTTGAAGATTTCATTGCATTGTTCTCTACTCGAAACCGATTGATCACTGTCCTAAACATCTCTCGACTCAGGTGTTTCGCCTAATTCAACCATTGATCTGATAAATTTTTCTGATTCCACAACTTGACATGCCTCACAATACTTATGAACAAGACCGCTCCATGTACTAATGCTTAGTCTTAGACCTAACTAAATCATTTCTGTATGAATGCCCATAGCTTTATCCAATTGATTGTTACATCTAAGGAATCCATTGATGACTGAATCAGCGCTTGCAGAATCCAGAATCTTTCGCTTCTGTAACATTGTGTTTAAGAAATGAACGGCAATGTCGAGATTTCCACGATCAGATAGTTTCTTGATGAGATTATCGTAGTTGGGAGTCATTGTGCCATCCTGTGTCACACAGGTCAGAAAGTCTTCAGCTTTTTGAATTTCTCCTTTGGGAAGAAGGGAGTCAACTATTTTGGTTAGGAGAACTGAAGAATCCATAATGCCTTAAACAACCACGTCTCTTCATTGCTCCACGTCTCTTCAGGTTAAGAACTTTGACTGCAACAACCATGTCCTCAGTCGGGAGAAATGCCTTAACCCCAGTACCAAACCTACCTGACCCAATCATATTGTTCAAAGAGAAGCCATCTGTTGCAGTTCGAATAACTCCATCACTTATTTTCTCATGGAACACCTCCAACGTGGAAAGAGTTGGATTATTAATATTTTTGCTCCTCTTTTTCTTTTTGAACCAGCATAAAGAAACTGAAGCTATGAACAACAACAATAGCAAAGCTATGCCTACGCTAACCTCGAATAGAACTTTTTGAAAATGAGAATGAGGTTTATTCTCCATTGCTGGTGGCTGCACAAGACATAGCTTTAGTTTCAAATCTTTGATGCCTCCACAAAGATCTTTGTTTCCAAATAAGGAAACCTTAGTTGCATTCTGAAAAATTCCTCTGGTTGGCACTTTTCCTTCAAAATTGTTGTTAGTTAGATACATTGAGATATTCCAAGACGGAGAAGTTTACAAAATATTTAGGTATATTTCCAGAGAGAATATTGTTCGAGAAATCAACCTCCTTAAGTCCCACCAACTTACTAATGTCTGGAATGGCACCATCAAAAGAATTTCCATTCAGATAAATTTCTTCAACTGAGAGACAATTTCCCAAATTCTTTGGAAGTTTCCCTAATAATTTAGGGAGAACGGTCTATTTCCACCTCGGAACTTTGATATCACAAAAGATCAACCCGAAGTTTTACTTTTGGCCTAATTACACAGAAGTATCATTTTTTGGGTCTAATTGCACAAATTCTCGATTACGCGTAAAATCGTTAACCGACCCCTCTAATTTATTCATAACCTAAACCCAAACCAATATTTAACCCAATTTTGTTCCGGGTTGTGACCCGTTTTACTTATGGGTCTTCTTCTTCAACAACTATTCTACTTAATTGAGAAACGGACAAAGAAAATAGGAACTGGTCTTCCAACCAAACCATATCAACATCATTGTAACCCAGCTCCACAATTTGCAAAAGATGTAGCGGCCTCCAAGAGGAAGGGATTCTACAAGTGAGGTGGTAGCAGTAATCTCGTCATTCTTAGTTACCTCCTTGAAAAACCTAATCAAATTCTTACCTGAAATTCCTGGGGATTCAAACACTCTTACCACAAAATCTAAGTGTAAGTCCACATTAAGAGCTTTAAGACCAAATTCCAAAGACTCCTCATCGCTTCGTAACAAAGACAGTACAGATTCAAACTTTTTGTCATCAAATTGGTAAACCTTGCCAACATGAGAATCCCCATTTTCTAGAGCATATACATCAATTTTTACATTTCTCAATTAATTTTTGAGACAGAGAGATGGAGAGAAAAAAGCTTGGCCTTTGGGAGTAAAATGGTGTGAGAGTTTCTTTTTTTTGTTGTGTTGTGCGAAATTTAGGATATGGTGAAAGAGAAAGAGAGAAGAGAATAGAGAGGAAAGTGAAGAAAGAAATGGTGGGACCGAAGAAAACTTTTTTTTTTTCTAGTTTGGAATTAAACAACACAAGCCAGGTCATTAATCAGGTCAAAATTTGGTTAAAATCTGGTTTCGGTTTGGTTTATTATTAAATTACGCGAGCTGGTTAACGATTTTATGCGTAATCGGGAATTTGTGCAATTAGACCCAAAAAATGACACTTCTGTGCAATTAGGCCAAAAGTCAAATCTCGGGTGGATCTGTTGTTATATCAAAGTTCCGAGGTAGAAATAGACCGTCCTCCCAATAAATTATTATGTGAAACATCAAGCCTTTGAAGATTTTGAAGTTGTTCAACATCTTTTGGTAGAAAGCCAGTGAAGAAATTATGTGACATGTTAAGGTCAATAAGGGAAGAGATTTTAAAAATTTCTAGAGGTATAGTCCCTGTCAAATGATTAACCCCAATCTCGAATCTTAGCAGGGTAGTACAGTTACCGATACTTGAAGGAACAGTTCCTTCAAAACTATTGTTGGACAAATAAAGAATTTGTAACTGAGTGATGTGCCTATAGAAGATAGTATCTCTCCTGACAACCTATTTGATTGGAGATATAATTTTCCCAAATTAGAAAGTTTGCCAAGAGAGGTTGGGAGTGGTCCAGTCAATATATTATCTTCTAAATCAAGTGCTTGTAGGCTAATGAGATTACCAATGTCATGAGGAATACCTCCATATATGAAATTCTTATAAAGGTATAAATAGGAGAGGCTCACAGATAGATTGGCAATTGAAGTAGGCAACTGACCCCCCAACCTATTCTCACCAATATTTAAAAACTGTAGTTGGGTGTAGTTAGTCAAAGCATCAAAAAATCCAAGATCACCCGAAGAGTAACTTCCTAGAGAATTACCATAAAGATAGAGATTTTGCTAATTCCCTAGTTTCCCAAGACTTTGAGAAATACTTCCTGTAAAACTGTTATAATAGATAGCAAAGGCTTGAAGAGTTGAGATATTGGATAGTGTTGTTGGAATTTCTCCTGTGAGATTATTAGGCCCAATATCGCATATTTCAAATTTTGGTAGCAGATAACCAAAATCAGATCTTAATTTTCCAGATAAATTATTATCAAAAATGCCTAAAAATACAAGTGAGGAAAAATTGTAGATTGCTGGAGGAAAAAATCCCGAAAAATTGTTTATGTATATAATACATAATACTCCAACTGACTCAATTTAGATATATCACCTGGAATTTCTCCTTCCATGTTGTTTGCTCCAAAATTAGGAAATCTGAGAGATGTCAAATTTCCAATAGATGGAGGGAATTTCCCTGTCAGCTTATTAGCTTGAAGATTTAAAATAACGAGCTTCGTCATTGACCCTAGTTCTGAAGGAACATTTCCCCCAAGATTATTTTCAAGTAGAAGTAGTCGTAACAATCTAGAGCAGTTAGACAAACTGGTTGGAATCGCTCCTCCAAGATTATTTGAGCTCACATTCAAGTATTCAAGTCTAAATAAGTTTCCAACCTCTCGAGGGATGGTTCCACCAAAAGAGTTACTAGATAAAGTAAGGACTCTTAGAAACGAAAGATTACCAATGGATGGTGATATCACTCCACCTAATTGCAATCCTCCGAGATTTAGATGAGTAATGCTTCTGTGTTTACGACCACATGTAACCCCCATCCAGTTGCACAAAGGGAACGAGTTGTTCCATGAAGACAAGACAACTCTTTTGTCTTCAGAAACTTGAGACTTGAACTCCAACAAAGCTTGACCATCAGTCTCATCATTAAAACTATATGCTTCAAGTAACATGAGAGTACTGAAACCAAATAGAAGAAAAAATCTTATGCTTCTCATTTTTAATGTATTTTTGTTGGTGAATAGCTTCTCACTTTGTCTGAAAATATATATAAAGAATGAAGCAAATGAAAAATGCCGTTTTGTGGTTATAACGTGTTTGTTCACTGTAGCCGATTGAATTTAATGTTTGTAGGCATAAGTGGTTTGTGGTTGCTTATAACGTAATATGAAACATAATAGTCAAGTAGTTGTGACTCATTTCGTCATAACACTCATAACACATACGTCAAAGTGTAATCTATAAGAATCTAGATACTTATCTTAAGAAGACTAATCAGTAACATTACGATCACACAAGAGTTATCTTAAGAAGACTAATCTTTATCATTACAATCACGCACAAGAGTTATTTGACCAAATACACTTCTCATAGATAATATATTTTTTTGAATTGAGATTGTATAATTAAGAATTATAAAGAAAAAATCTGAATTTATTTAAGCAAACATGGATTGATTTTATAACATTTTGGAGCATTTATACCCAAGACTCAATTTTTGGTTTAATTTTATGTATACTAATTTTGTCAATACTCATTATTATCTTCTTAAAAAACAACTTCTTACAAATCTATCATTTATTGATGAAATGAATTTCATATTCGATTTGGGGCTAACCAAATTCTATCATATAGTACACTTACAAAAACCGGATATATATATATATATATTTCTTAATTACTATTAAACTGAGCCACTCCTCTAGCCATCTTAAACTTTCGTCGACCTCCTACTACTGCAACTTCTATCTTCTTCTCCGTTATAGTCCCCAATTATTTGCTTAGATAATGATTTTTTAGAGTATATTTGATTTTTTTTCATCGCGAAAACTTTAATTTTATATATTATTTATAATAATTTAAAAAATTTGATGGATGTGACGGTATGTTATATTACATATTATTTATATTTCTAATTAATAATTGACTCGCATTTATTCAATGAAAAAGGTTTTTACGAAAAATAGTAATTTTAGACAAAAAGTCCAGATAAGAAGAAGACATGTAAAACTAAGAGGAGAGGCACAGAGGTATAAGTAAAGAATGTGAACTAAACAAACTCTTGTCTGTGCAGAATGAGAGAGACCACAAAAATGAAATCACTATCATTCCCATCAGATTTGTTGATTGATATTAGAGTATCAAATTTGAGGTTCCTGATCGGCTAGTTTTAGAGATGGTTTTCTTAATCTTCCTAGTATTTTGGGCTGTATAGACTTATTAGATGTTCTCAGTTTGGTATTCAAAAATATGACCATATCAAAACTATGATTGAATCAAACGTCCTCAGTTGTCATAAAAGTTTGACCTTCAATACATGGAACTCTCTCATTTATAAGCTTCCTCAATACCACTCTATCTTGGCAACACAATATAAATACCCTTATCTTCTTCACACACTTACACTATTAAGCCAAACAAAGCAAAAGTAGGAAGTTCAAGCTGAGAAAAAGAACATAAATACAAATTCGAATATCTTAAATTCCAAGAGCAGAGAAACTCAAAATATAATGGGGAATATTGATGATTACCAAATTGTATATAACACAATTGCAAGCCTTCTATGTTGATGAAACCATAGCACTTCAATGTCTGTATGTTCTTCTAGCTTTAAAGAACCTCTCTCTGACTGAGATCAACTCTTTTCTGGCTTCACTCGTTGCCAACCTGTTCGTAGGAGTTGCTTCACAACACCTAAGTCCCACTTCCAAAACCTGAGTCAAGCACTCAGCCACAGGGAAACACAATTCTGAGGCCAACCTGAAGAATTTGTTCATGGAAATCAACATGAAGATAATCCAAAACATAAGCAACAGCTACGGGGGTAGTGTCTACGAAGTCCATTTGTGGAAAATGGTTATCTCTTATATCCAGTTTTGATCTCTACACCAAATATGATTAATGAAATGTGATATACCTATTATACCTTTATCTTCCATTTTCAGTATTTAATTTTCATTTTTTAAAAATATGACTGATTTTTTGAAAAAGAACGAAACTCAACGATTTATCGCGGTATTGATTTCGCCGGCGACAACGTTCTTTGGCGAAGACATTCTCCAGAGCCGACGATCCCCCGCCGCCAGTATGAACATCCCCAATATCTTCATCCTGCAACAACGTTGTGTTAGTACCGGAGTCAATCTAGGTGGAATGCAATTAATTTGTGTCAATTAGGAATCATTGATTAGAACCCGAGTCAATAGAAATTTCGATGAAATCGGTGATAATAGATTAACTTGTTGATAATAGATATAGTGTCCGATTGATTCCGTATTTGTTTTCCCTTATTTTTGCCAGGATATAATAGATAGATTTCGTAATTGTTGTATATGTTTCGGCAGGAATAGATCGAGATTGTTTATCGAGAGAAGTGAAGTGTCGAGTGTTGTCAAAATGTAATATACCCAGTATAACTGGTACTAGTTTTACTAATTTTACTTGCAAGTACAACTAATACTAGTTTTACATACTGTAAAGTGTCACTCTTCACTTGGTTTGTCTCATGGGCTGGACCGAAGTTTTGCAAGGCCCATGAAGAGAAGCGAAGAAACCGAGAAGTGGTAAAGCCGAAGTAGGACTAAGATGGGCTAATTCTTTGCGCACCCCAAAAACGAGTGTTAAGTTTGCTGACAAACTTAACGGCCCGATAATGAAGAGATAGGATTCTTCTTCGGGATCAATGTCTCAAAAGCTATTAATTGAAAGAAAGTTGTCTCACATACTCTCCCGTAAAAAGATAGAATAATTTAAATCTGTTTTTAATAAATTTTCAAATATTTACATAATCCAACCAATCAAACCCACCCAAACTCATTACCAAATTAACAATTCGGATCTACTTTGGTTTATTTACAATAACCATATTAAATGTACCAATCATCGAAACCATGGATCCACAAACTTCTTCGTGTTCGTTGACTATCTTTTCCTCTTTATATATTTCTGCTTCATTTGTTTCATCGTCGATATGGTGTTGAGTGCCTGAACGAACCTTCAATCGCTTTGATTTGTTTTTATCGATCATTTTTTGTTATTAAAAATTTGTAATTGCATCATCAACAAACAAATTTATCGGGTGGATTTCAATTTCTTCACGCTATGTACGCGGAAACTAAATTACGCATCCATCTATCCTTAATCGTATTTCTTCGCTTTGCAGCTAAATTGATCGGACCAAAGGCTAAATTTTGTTCTGAGTAATTCCTTTTTGTTGCAGTTTGGTTTTGGTATTGCTAACACTGAGATAATCTTGAGATTTTCATCAATTCCTTGATGACAAATATTTACTTTGTGTAAAGGGATTCCCTTTTGAAACAACCTTTATAGATTGAAAAATTGTTCTTTTATGGTTTATTGAACGACCGCACAGAGATGATATTTTGTGACAAGAGTAATTCAAATGGAGAGATTGTGATGTCATATAAAGAGATTCTGGGTTGATACTTGATCATCATCATTCTTTGCCGTTTTGTTGATCATGAGTTGATGGTAACACAAGGAGATGCGTGATGATGGGAGAATAACACAAGGTACTGCCAATATTTTGATGCAGTCAGTGGATGAGGCACTTGACCTTGTTTCAGACAATTCGTTAAAAGACTGGAGAGGTTTAGAACCACGTGTTCATTTCCCAAAATACTACAAGTTTCTTCAGTCAAGAATCATTCCCCGCAAGTTGGTCAACTCCTTCCGCACAACAAATCATTTCGGCCATAAAAGTAATTTTGAGTGAAATTCAAAAAAATTTGAAATAAATCCGGAAAATTTGAGTTTTGGTTTGGGAAATACTAAAATAGAAAAGAAAATCTTTATCAAGCAGTGTATAAGTGGTTAAAAAACAGAGGGAGATTCGAATTTTTTTTTATTTTGGAGGGAAAGTTTAATTTTTTCGCGAAATGTAGGTGAAATATCTAAATTCTTCGAAAATAGTTATACCAGTTTTGTAATTATGCACAAATACACATAGTTATACTTTGACTATTTTAAAGAAATTATTACTTTACTCTAATCTAAATTTATGAATAATAATTTAACCAATGATATTATGATGGTTTACAACATTTATGAAGATTATACACACTCATTTTTTGTTTTTTGAATTATATACAAATTTGGTTTCATAATGACATCCTATGTATCAAACTTTTCATATTTTGATAAGATATGCATGGTAGTATGTAAAAGATGTAATGTGTTTATTTGAAATCGTAAAATATTATTTGATTAAAAATAAGAGATTAAGTGTATTACAAATATGATATCATAAATGATAATATCATCGGCATTTTACATTCGTGAATCTAACAAAAGTGATCAAAATCACCATTTATGTAAAGAATTGAAACTCTTGTTTTCTCACATTCTTTATTATGAAATTAAGAAAATAGTCAAAACTCTCTGATTATTTTTGACTTCATGGTTGCTTATGCGTCAACGAACTTTGACCAATACTAATGTGATCTCCAGACCCAATTCATCTCCTCTACTGGTATACCTTTTGTCTCCGACAAGAACAAATAAACAAAAATCAACATCACCACCACGTAAAATGCAAAGAATATGAACAATCCGAATTTCATGTGGCAAAGCATCATTAGAAACACTTGTGCGATTATGAACGTGAAGATCATGTTCATCGACACCGTTATGCTCTGAGCCGCCGATCAGATTTCCAACGGAAAAATCTTGGATGGTACTAACCATCCACGTGGACCTCATGACCATGCGAACGCTGCCACGTTGATGCATATGAATAATACCACAACAAAAGACCGTTATTGTACTATTGATATTTTAACTAGTTATACATTTGTACATCGAATATTGAAATCGAGACTACATCGAATATTGAAATCGAGAGTACAACGGAGCTCACGCCAAATCTTGGATGTCGTGTGTCACATCAGAAGCTGAAGGTCGGCGTCAAGAAAATAGCTCTAGCAGTTACTCCCGAGATCGTTACCAGATTCGGATTGAATTCATTGGTTTTGTCTCCCTTTCACGTACAGTAAACATAACAAAGAAGTAGAAGAGGGGATGCGTTGAATTGGGAATATCGATTATTGGGATTGGTTTGTTTATTGGTTCAATTGACTTCTCACCGACCAAACCACCAACCAATCTCGGGTGGATTTTTAATATTTTTGTATTTTCTTTTATTAAATTCTAGGGGCAAAAACATAACAAAAATAAAGGAGGAGAGTAGAGGAGTATTTGAGTCAAAGGAGACTAGCTTAATCAATCTCTTCTCCAACTAAGAGCCTTTTAGACACTCACCCTTCTTGTTGTATTGTTCGCCATTCTTGTAACAGAGAGAAAGAGAGAGAAATCTCCATTGTTGTAACACCTGAAACACAAAGAAAAAACTAGTGAATTCCGGATTCAAATCCGAAGAGAGATGTACCCAAGTTGATTGGAGAACTCTATAATTGCGTGTGTTCTTACCTTGTTTCATCTCCGCGATCATTCTTCTCTTCTTTCTATTCTTCTCGAACTTGATTTCATTCCGCAAAGCTTGAGGTCGAGGTGATTGAGCTGTAATCATCAACACATACTGATTGAATTTTTTTGTCTTTGTCCGTTATGGAAGGAGATTGGTACAAATATCTTTTAGTATTCCAATAACATACCAATAAAAAGTAGAAGTTTATACAAAATAACAACATAGCTACCATAAAACAGTTACATATTAGTGACAAATGTATGGTTAAAGAGTGCAAGTGTTCCCCACCTTTCATCAAGATTCCAATGGAAACAGTTAGTTACTGAGAAAATCTTTTGTGTCGTCATAATACCAATACGGTATGTAAAGCTGTTCATTCGTACTCGCAAAATTATACCAATTTCAACCATATTGTTCGTATTTCTTCCAAGGAGATTTGTCCTATTAACATCTCCAAGACTGTGCATCCGAAAACCCAAATTTCAACATCAAAGTTGATTGTCCTTGAAAGTACAAGATCCAGAGAATGGTACATCTTATCTATTGACCCAAAGTCTGCAATTGCACACGAATATTCACTCGCTCTCCATGCAGTATTGACAGGGCATATGAGTATGTTGCTTGGGTTGATGTCTCAGTGTACTATGTTGTTGTCGTGTATAGCTTCAAGCCCTTTGAGCATATCTCTGGCCATACCTCTAACGAGTGACACTCAATCCTCTTGGATGATTTTTGCGAATCAACTGCTTAACACTTCCACCACACAAGTACTTGAGAAGAATGTTGTGATTCGTTCTCAACAGATCTAAGTCATCATAAGCTATCTCGTGACCGTAAACACGAACAACGTGCAGAGACATAACATGTTCTAACAGACGTTCCTCTTCAAGGAGAGCATCCAAGTGTGAGATGTCAACAGATTTGATCGCCTTATCACAATCTCCAAACTTCCATCTTGCACGATACACAAAAGATGTTACGCCTCTTCCTAGTTCATTTCCTTTAAACCACTCTAAGAGAGATGAAGAGTTGGAAATGGAGTCATATCGGATGAAGATGAGGAGTTGAGAAATGGAGCCATCTGGAATGAAGATGAAGAGTTTATGAAGAGGAAGAAGAATAGTTTATGAAGCGGAAGAAGAAGAGTTGATGACGAGGAAGAGGAAGAATATGTGGAGTTGATGAAGAGGACGAGATGTGTCTATAATATATAGTGTATGAAGAAAAAGAGGAAGAGTCGCGTCTGTTGAGGAAGAGATGGAGATGTTGAAGAGGAAGGGCTGGAGATGTGTCTATAATATAGAGTGTAGGAAGAGGAAGAAGAAGAGTCGCGTTCGTTGGGGAATTAAGAGGAAGAGGAAGAGTCGTGTACTGTAACAATAATACCTACACCAAGAAATGTCACTATAGGCTAGTGGTTGAGTCCCCCGTTGTGTTGGGTCCGGGACAGTGCACAATTTTAAATTCCAACGTGGCGTTTTGAAATGTAGAGGTGTTAAAATTATCAATTAATTGGTAACTAAAAATAATGATTTATTTCTTTTGGTTGTGAAATCAACATAGCTCGTGCTTTGAACTCCATCTTTGCGGATTGGAAGATCAAGATGACGAGTGAATGGAACATCAGCGGCGAACTTTGCTCTGGCGTCGCCGTTGACGACAATGTTTTGGGCAACAACACTGCTTACAATCCTTTCATCAAATGCAACTGTACTTTCAACAATTCCAGAATCTGCCGCATCACCAGCATGTAAGCCTCTTTTCTTCATTTTCATCATATTCGATGCATTCTCCTAGTTAATGCTTCCTTCTCATTTTGGATGTTGTTGTTTTCGCAGCAGGGTTTATGAGATGGATATTAAAGGACCAATACCTCAAGAGCTATGGACCTTGCAGTACCTCACAGTGCTGTATATCCACCACATACAACTCACTTTTTTGTTCTTGCTAAATCATCATTTAGAGCACACACATACATTTTGACATTTTATTAATGCATCTAATGGACCTCAACCTCATATTCTTTCAGGGACCTGGCTAAAAATTATCTAACCGGCTCCCTGCCTCTCCTGCAGTTGGAAATCTGAATCAATTGCAATCTATGTAAAGCCTTTGAAACCTTTTTCCGTTTTCTTTTTCTCTATACGTTTAATTAACAATTTCTTGACTTGACCCTTTTGCTCAACTCTTTAACTACTTAGGAATTTTTTTATCAATGCTTTGTCTGGCGCTATCCCTAAACAAATCAGTTTGCTTACAAATTTATAAACACTGTAAGCTTAGTGTGCTTTTGTAATCTATTCACTACTTCATGTTTTAGATTTTGCCTATAATGTTTTTAAAAAATTTCTATCAGTTGGATTATGGATTTAGAGCTTACAGGTCCAATAGCAAACTTTATAGGACATTGGATCAATCTTAATATCTTGTAAGAAAGTTTTCACTTTTATAGAGTTATATAATGGACTTGTTCCATTTGTTCTTATTTTGATATCTTCTTTGTAATGTAAGTGTAGCATTTTGACTTGTTCCAATTATTTACAATTTTAATGTTTATTTGCCAAAAATCTTCGCCATTTAATAGTATAGATGATGATTGGTACTGATTGTCGTGGTCCGGTTCCATCGTCATTTTCCAAGTTAACTAATTTGACAGAACTGTATGTGTTGCATCGTTTGCAGAATTATTATTGCCTACTGTTTCTCGTTCCTTCTTTTTCACATATTTATATTTTTATTGTAGGAGGATTAGTGATATATCCAATGGAGGATCTTCCCGTGAATTTATCAATAACGTGAAATCTTTAGAAATATTGTAAGGCAGATTTGATTCAACCTTCACTCCAATTCATGATCAGATTATTGTGCTGTTGAACTGTTTCTCCCTCCTAAATGTGTATGTAACAATAAACATTAATTATATATGTTGCAGGGTATTAAGGAACAACAATCTCACTGGGACAATACCATTTAATTTTGGAGAAAACTCGATTTTGGAACAAATGCAAGTACATACGTTAATGTGTTTCTTCTTTTTTGTAACTTAGAAATTCTCAGGTCTTATGAAAGGGCTCTGAAATCTTTCCCTGGGGGTGGTGCAGCCCACAAATAGACCCTCACCTCCGGGTATTCAAATGGTTAATGTGTTTCTTCAAATCCTCTTAAGGCTTTATCAGGGTCTAATCTGTAAAAAGATTGAGATGTTTTATCTTAAATTGGTTACAATGTAACTCATGTTTATCTTCCAGTGATTTAAGCTTCAACAAACTACATGGACCAATTCCGGTTTAACTTCTCAAAAGAGTCCGTCTTTAAAAAATATGTGAGTCTGACTTTTCATGAAGGTTTCACTCTTAATGATCACAGATGAGACTTTCCAAGATAATCAGAATGCTGCTTGGGAATAAATAACATATTCTGCATATTACAGAGATGTCTCATATAATGATTATTTTTCTTTTATGATTTTAGAGAGATGTCTCATATAATGATTTGTCTGGAATCTTCTTACTTCATGGGTCAATGAACAAGACTTTTATATCAACTGCGGAGGTTTAGCAAGAATCTCTCGTAGCGGAACCTTGGAATATTATTACAGCAGTTGAGAAAGAGAATACGAATCTTGGACCAGCTTCATTCTTCGTAAGTGGGGCAGCCAGTAATGTAGGAATTTTTGCTGATAACTACAATACATACACAACTACTTCATGATTGAAAATTAACAACACTTTGGACCCGGAGATTTTTCAGTCAGCACGACTTTCTGCATCTTCTCTTAGGTACTATGGGTTGGGGCTAGATAAAGGAGGCTACACCGTAACACTTTAGTATGCTGAAGTACAAATCTTAGCTTCACTAGATTTGTTGGGGAAACCTTGGATAAGTCTTGGAAGACGACGTTTTGACATCTATCTCCAGGTCTGCACCACTTGATCTAGCTGTGTGCTTAAGTTAACTTTTTTGGTGTTTTATTATTTTCTGAATTTTTTATGATGAATTCCAGGGAAAACTAGTTGAAAAGGATTTTGATCTAAGCAGAAAACCTGGTGACTCAACAATTCGAGTAATTAAGAGGGAATACAAAGCAAATGTATCCGAAAATCACCTCAAAGTTCACCTTTTCTGGGCTGGAAGAGGAACATGTTGTATTCCTGACATAGGGACTTATGGGCCATTAATATCAGCCATTAGTGCACAACCAGGTAATAAAAATGGTAAATTCATTATTTTCTTACTTTCATTATCTTGTGATGTTACTTAGTGTCTAAGTATTACATATTTGTGTTAAGATTTCACCCCATCATCAGAGGGAAATATGTAAAACTGCACGGGTATAATTTTTGAAGTTTGTTTATAGTCAATGTAGAATAATTGGTAGAGGCAATATCGCAGCAATAACTAAGTCATGCAGTAAGTCTCCTCTCACCTATTAACATCTTATCGAACAAAAAAAAGAAAACAGAAAAAAGAAAGAACAATTTTTACCAACTTTTGACTTATGTGAAGAAGCAACTATTTTCCCCTATCAGTTAACAGTGATTATGACTTGCTTGTAGGCAAAATGAATCTCACTATAAAACAACCATTGTCTATTGAGTAGTGCAAATATAAAACTTCATTTTTTCCAAAAAAGAAAGTTGAAACCTCATCTGATGATGCGCAGGTTACAGAGTTCTCTGTTTCTGCTCCTAACTATCTTCTGCTTCTTCTTGTGTTTCAGTTCAGTTTATTAATGATTAAATCCCATCATAATTGTAATACTATCTTTCTTCTTTATTTTCTTTTCTTTTCTTTTCTATATGGGGTCAAATTATCCAAATATCTATATGCTAGATAATTACATATGTTATGCAAACATATTTTTTGAGTGTATTTGTATTTTTGTCTGTGAAAATAACATATGTAGTTATTTATTTTGATTTATACTATTTTGATTTGTATTTGATAATGTATGTTAATTTTTTATTCGTGTCGTGTTCTTGACCCGTATTAATCAAAATTATCATATACATATATACTATATTATATATATTTTATTAAATTATGTATTTTTAAAAATTACGAAGGATTTTTTCTTTGTTTAAAATCCACATATATCTACTATTCATGATATTGTTACTGAGATATTATTTTGAAGTTATTTTTTTTTTGATAAAGGTTAATATATATATATCAAAAGGTCCGATAATGTGGATTTACAATCAACAGTGACTTCACATTCCCAAAAAAATTAAAAGAGGTGAAAGTCAAAGTTTATGATGTTAGAGACCGTTAAGCATGCGTAAACCAAACTGAAAGAAGACCCTTGCCTTTTTTTGTATACCTAATCGCTAGCAATGCATCCCTTATGTTCCGGTCGATCTTTGTAAAGAGTTGGTGGGGGTCCAGCGGCGGAGAGCCGTGCAAACGGCCATTCCTCTCGGACCAAATAAGATAGGTGGTTGCTTGAGTTACTAGCTTCTTCAAGGTGGATGGAACTGATCGGGTGATACCTAGGAGCCAAGAGATGAGAACATTCCAATTGATGAAAGGGGCCTGCGGCATACCTAGCTTGTGCATCACCTTGTGCCAAATTTGAGTGGAGTAGTGACAATGAAGGAAGATGTGGTCTCGGGTCTCGATATCTACCGAGCATAGATGGCATATTGGTGAGGATTGAATAGACCAGTTCGTCATTCTATCTTTTGTGGGGAGCCGGTTTAAGTTTGCAACCCAAAAGAAGAACGAGTGACGAGGAATCGCCTTTGAGAACCATACCGCCTTGAACCATGTCTTTGTTTCTTCCCTTGGTCTAATTGCCTCCCAGGTTTGTTTGGAGTTGAATTTGCCGCGTGGTGTAGGAACATCTCTCAGCCCCCAACAATATATATCTGAGCCGAGATGAGTAGTAGGTAAAGCTTGCTCTTGGAGGATGTCTCTGATGGTAGCCATTCCGGGGGTTCTATGCCTAACAGAAGGTAATATCCATGTGTTATGCCGAGAACCCGCAATGACCGGAGCAATAGCTGGAATACCTAGTAGTCTTGGACCTTCAGAACCCACGATATCAATGAGCGGGCCGAAAGAAGTCCAATCTTCGAACCAATAACTGGCGGTCAAACCATCATTCACATTTACTCCAACAAACTGTCGCGCTAGTTGCCTTAGGCTCATAATAGATTTCCATATCCAAGAGGTGGAAGGGGAGGGGGTAAATGTCCATATAGTCTGGCGCTTAAGGATGTGAGCCTTTGACCAAGCGACCCAAAGGGAACCGCTACTGGAGAAGAATAGCCAGATGAGCTTCAAAATGAGAGTTTTGTTCCACCTACCGAGGTCTCTTAGACCTAAGCCCCCCTCCGATTTGGGTAAGCAAAGTTTGGACCATGCTACTTTAGCTGAGTGAGTAGACCTTGTGTCTCCCGACCAAAGAAAAGCTGAGCACATGGACTCAATCTTCTTGATACACCCTTTTGGAAGGATAAACGCTGAGGCCCAGAAGTTGACGGTGCTATAAATGACTGAGGTGATTAGTTGGAGTCTCCCAGCAAAGGACAGCTTCTTCGCACCCCACGAGTTAAACCTACCCAAGATTTGGTCCATCAATGGAGAGTAGTCTGCTTTTCGGAGCCGCCTATGGAGAAGGGGCAGCCCGAGATATCGGACCGGTAAGTGGCCTGATTGGAACCCCATGTTAAGGGCAGCGGCAAGGTCTGAATCAGTTCCTCCCGAGAGGTAAAGAGTTGATTTATCTTTGTTCATAGTGAGACCTGATAGCTCTTGGAACTCCTCCAATACCTCTGCGATGTGGGCAAGAGAATCCACTGCTCCATCGAAGAAGATCATTAGGTCATCCGCAAAAGCCAAGTGGGTTACCTTAGGATTCTGACCAAGAGGGTGAAGTCCTATGTCTCCTCGATCAAATTTCCTGCAAAGTAATTCAGAGAGTATCTCCATAGCAATTACAAATAATGAAGGAGAGAGGGGGTCTCCTTGACGTAAACCTTTGGTGCCTTGGAAAAACCCACAAAGAGAACCATTAACATTGATAGAGAATGCAGGGGTAGTGATAAGAGAACGGATCCATTCCGTAGTAGTTGCTGGAAAATTAGCAGTCTGGATAACCGTAATAAGAAAGTCCCATTTCACACTGTCGAAGGCTTTACAAAGATCGACTTTTAGCATTCCCCTGCGCACTGCGTTAGCCCTTGCGGATCCTTGAGTCATTTCCGAGGCAAGGAGTACATTCTCCACCAATAGACGGCCTTTGACAAAGGCGGATTGATTATAGGAGATCATTTCTGGAAGAATGTCGCGAAGTCTGCGGGCCAGTAATTTGGAGAGAACCTTGTAGAAGACATTGCAACAAGAGATAGGACGAAAGTCACAAAGCTTATCTGCGCCAACTCTTTTTGGAATCAGGGAGATTGCTGTTGCATTAAACTGCCGTAATAGCTGGGATGAAGTGAAGAATTCACTGACCGCATCTGTAGTTAGAGCCCCAATGATTTCCCAAGATGTTCGGAAGAACTCGCCTGTGTAACCGTCGGGCCCCGGTGTTTTATTGGGAGGTAAGAGCCAGAATTCTCTTTTGATATTTGCAGGCAAGACAGGAGCACTGAGAGAGGAAGCATGGTCTTGAGAGCATCTAAATTTGGTTAATGCCACAATCCTGTCACGATGAGCGGTGGAGAGACGGTGGGATGGAGGACCAAGAAGATTCTGGTAGTAAGACACACAGTGAGCTTCAATGTCTTGTATTGAGTCCAACCTATTGTCATTATCGTCCATTAAGTAGTGAATTTGGTTTAATGCTTTCCTGGAACTGATTGCTCTGTGAAACATGGCTGAATTGGAGTCCCCATGTTCCATCCAATTCACTCTTGATCTTTGATTTAGAAATTTGTGCTCTGCCTGCAAAAGAGTAAACCATTCACAGTATTTTTGATTTTCAGTTTCAGCCAATTGCAAAGAGGGGTTTGAGAGGAGTGAGAGCTGGGCTGAAGCAAGGTCCTGGAAGGCATCCTTTACTCTGTTCTCTAATCCCGAGAAGAATTCCGCATTTATACCTCTCATAATGCTTTTAAGGGACTGAAGTTTCTTAGCTAAGCAAAACTGCGCTGTTCCCCTAACGTTGTGCTCAATCCATTGATAAGTGAGGCGAGGGAGGAACGAGGGGTGGGAGAGAATGAAGTGGGAAAGCATGAACCGTCTTTTCCCATGGGTTGGAGACCCAAAAGAAACTTGCGCTGGGCAGTGGTCAGAGAATTGCGGTGTAGCAAAGTGAACAAATGAGAGAGGGAAGGATTCAGCCCAAACCTCATTCACTAGGACCCTGTCTATCTTCTTCGCGATAGGGTCTAGAGTTCGCTTATTCCACCAAGTATAAAAGCAACCCCGCTGAGTTAGGTCGTGCAGGTTAGAGTGGGAGAGGCAATTTCTGAGGTCACGCATACCTCTACTTACACGAGTTCCTCCTGCTGAGTGGTCGTTGGGGTTTAATGTTTGGTTAAAGTCTCCCAGAACTATCCAAGGCTTAGAAGTAACTGAGATATCCTGAGATAAAGTACATATGTCCTCCCAAAGGGCGCGTCTTTCTATCAGTAAGTTGGAGGCATAAATGAAAGAGACGGTGATTTCCAAGGGGGAGTGCGGGAGACGGACAAAGCAGGTGATCATTTGGGAAGACTTGGAGTGGACGCTGAGGTGAACTGCTGGCTGCCACATAACCCAGATACGACCCAAAGGCGCAAATTCATAGTTCGAGATCACGTTCCAACCAATGAGAGTTGAGGAGGCAACAACCGCGGCCTTACTCTGACGGATTCTTGTTTCTATGATACTACCAATTAACGGCTTGGACTGCCGGAGCCATTTCTTGAAATTACTCCGCTTTACAAGATTGTTGAACCCCCTAAGGTTCCAGCAAAAAATGTCAAAAGACATGATCAATAATTGGGTTTGGGTCGGGTCCTCTCATTAAGACCCTTCATCCGCTTTCGCTGCTTCTTAGAAAGTAAATTGAGGACTGGAGTATGGTCGTGGTCGTTGTCGTCTTCCTCAGAGGGATAGCCCGAGGTGGTAGAATCCGGAGGAGAGTTAGATTCTGAAGAAGAGGAAGAAGTTGCAGGTTTCATTGGTTTTTTCCCTGCACCTTTGCGTTTTGGCTGAGAAGCAGAGATTGATGGTTGGCCAATTTCAACAATGAGTTCAGCCTTTCTTGGAGAAACAGTTTCAGTCACAGACTTACTGTGGGTGGAAGGTGTTGGCTTTGATTTCTCCACCAACGGCGTCAGAGGTTTGTGGTGGCGTTTTCGGTCTTTCCTTGGCTTTCGAGGACTATGAGAGTCAAGAGGAGTCTGGGTTAACTTCCTGGAACAAGACTCCGTGGGGTGGGTAGTGGATACACAAACAGAGCAGGAGATTGGGGCAGTGGGGCAACGTCTAAGAGAGTGGCCGATTTGTTCGCAATGAGAGCATGTCGGGGGTAACCATGGGCTGGAAACTTCAACTTTTGCTTTAGCTCCGCTTTCAAATTCAGCAAAGATTGTCTCAGGTAGCGGTTTTGTAATGTCCACTATAGCAAGAACCTTTGGAACATCCAGGTCCGTGAAGTTTGCCGTTGAGGGGTGGAGACGAATTGGATCTCCGACAATTCCCGCAAGGTGTTCAAGAGCCTCTTTAACGCAAAATTGCTTTGGGACTCCTCGGAATTCAAGCCAGATTGGCATTTCTTTGAGCTCTGGCATGACATGAGTACATCCTGGTTCCCATTCGGCGACGAACATAGATTGACCCTCGATGAGCCAAGCGCGCTGGGCGAGGATACGTTTCCGCGTGATGGGGCATGGGACCTTAATTAGGACAGATTTTGGACCAAGCTTAGAGATCGTGATGTCTCTTTTTGTTTTGCTCCATATACCATTAAATATTGCAAATAAGGTGCCCTTCGGGGGGAGGTTGCCGTGAAACTGGCCAATGAGGAAATCCTTCCACACATGTTTGTTGCGGTGGATGACGGCATCAGGGATTTTGACACACAGCTCACCGGAATCAAGGGTGTACGGGGACCCTTTGCGGGACATAAGACCCTCAGATCCGGCGAACAAATCAGCCCATTTGGGCTGTGACGGAGAAGGCGGAGGAGTTACAGAGGCAGCCGGAGGGGCCGATGTGGCAGAATCCAGGGGGCTAGAAGGCAATGATGCAGTCTTCGATGCAAGCGATTCGGAGAGGGGAGGAGAAATCGATTTGGTTAACGAAGGAGGTGGGTCGGGAGGAGAAGACGCAGCGGCGGGAGGGAGCGAGTGAACCCCTAGAGGGGCCGGAGGAGCTCCGACGAGCAGAGAAGGGGGAGAGGACGAGGGCGAAAGATTTTCTTGAGCTTTGGGGGGCTTGGGTTTTGAAGGACGCTTCGCAGAAGAGTGCTTGTGCTTCGCCATGGCTGAACGAAGCAAGAGAAGGAGGAAGAGATGGCCAAACGGAGCAAGAGAAGGAGGAGGACGGGTTGCCGCCGCCGAGATCGGCAACGGCGGGGAGGAAGGGAGGTGGCTCTCTTTTAGGTTTCTCTCTCTCTCACAGTACGGTCGGAGAAGACGAAGGGAGGTGGCTCTCTTTTAGGTGGCTATTATTTTGAAGTTATTTAGAATGTTAATGGGTTAATAGAAGACATATATCAAATTAATTTTAAATGTTATCAAAAATTTAAAGTATAAATTATTTCTACATATTTTATAAATTTAAAAGTATAAATTATAATTAAATATTATATAGTTTGTAATTTTGGTTAGAATAAGAGCCGCTAAAAAGAAGAAGTTTATTTTAGTTTATTAATATTTTGCTATTAAAATAAGCTAAAATATTAATTTAATGATTCATTATATTTTAAGAAATCAAAACATTTTAATTTTGTTTTAAATTTGTAATTTAATATTTTCTAATAATAAATATTTAATTAAACATAATTAAAAAGAAAATATTTTAATAGATAAATATGAAATTTTTTGTGTATCTGATAGATTGTAGGGACTGAATCGAGAAAAACCGGACTTAGCCAAAACTAACATTTCAATAATTCTAGATTTTTAACTAATTTCTAATTACATAATATAACACATCAAGCAAGATTAATCCATAAATTTTTATATTTTTATTAGAAAAAAGATAGGTAAAATACTGTGAAATTATATAAGCTTAGATTCCAAATATGGGGTTTCCTAATGTACATTTACCTACGTATAGACTCAGTCTTTTTTTTGTTAAATTGAAAGTGTAAAATTTCCAAAATTCAAATGTTAAAGTATTATAGAATAGACTAGTTCTACTATTTTATGTATTAGAAAAATAGACTATATCCATATATATTTTCATTTATTTATTTTGGAAAAAGAGAGTATTAAGTAGTTGGTAATTAAATTAAGTCGCTCAACTATGTTTCAAAGCCTATATTTAATTAAACAAAACGATTATGTCCTATAGATAACATTTTGTTCGTTCGAGCATAGTTTTGGTCATTAACCAATATCTAAATTGTAAATAGGACTCAAGACTAATCTATTTCAAAATAACATACAACCAAATTTACTAGAGATCATGATTGGAATCGTATAAAAACGATTAAGCTAAAGGAGCACTTCATAATTACTTATTAACAAAGCTAGATTAATGAACGTTACGTACGGACTCAGTAGTACGGCCTCCAAAATTACTTCCATGCTGTATGAATAGTATAGCTAGATTAAGCTTTTTCGGATGCATGGAATGCAGCACGTAAGTTGTAAGACTCAGCCATGATTTATGTACCGAAAGGAAGGTATTTGGTTAGTTGGGAAGTTCGGTTCGATGGAAAAAACTAAGATATAATAATAGTTAGAATTTTATTGTTTCAAAGCCTATATTTAATTAAACACTTTTGAAAAGTAGAAGTGTTTTTTAGTGTTTTGATAAGATTATCAATTATTAGTTAGTTGGTTATATTGAGCTTAAAAATAATAATGTATTGTTGTGTCTTGAAATCGACGTAGCGCGTGCTTTGAGATCCATCTTCGCGTCATGGAAGATTTTGTCGGAAATCCGATGGAACACAAGCGGCGAATTTTGCTCCGGCGCCGCAGTTAAAGATGATGTCAACACCCCCACCGACAACGTTCTCATCAAATGCGACTGTAGTTTCAACAACTCCAAAATCTGCCACATCACCAATCTGTATGCCTCTTTCCCCATTCTCTGCACCGCAAATGTTCAATGCATTCATCCAGTGTAATTGTTCATTATCATTTTGGCTGCTGTTATTTCACAGCTCTGGACCTTGCAGTACCTCACAGCTCTGTATACCCACCAGATACAACCCACTTACCAATTTTCTTTCTTCTCTATACATCAAGCACACATATTGAGACTGTAATGGTGTATCTAATGGACCTTATACTCAGATTCTTTCAGAAACCTTGTTCAGAATTATCTAACAGGCTCTCTATCTCCAGCAATTGGAGATCTGACTCGAATGCAATGGATGAAAAAGCCTCTGAAACCTTCTTCCTTTTCCTTTTTTTATACACACTCAATTGAAAAATTCATTTACCCTCAAGCTCAACTGTTTAATTACTTAGGACTTTTGGGATCAATGCTTTGTCTGGTCCTAAATGACAAAGTACATGTTTCACTGCAGGAGACTTGTCAGAACTGGTTTGAGTGGTCCGATACCATCGTCATTTTCCAACTTAACTAATTTAGAAGAACGGTATGTGTTGCATGGTTTTCAGAATTATAATCGCCTACTGTTTCTCGTTACTGCCCTTTCTTCACATACTTATATTTTAAATGTAGGAGGCTTGGTGATATATCCAATGGAAGTTCTTCTCTCATTAATTTCATCAAAGACATGAAATTTCTAAGTGTATTGTAAGGCAGCTTGGATTCAACTTTCATGATCAAATTGACAATTACATTGATGATATATGTCGTAGAGTATTAAGGAACAACAATCTTACTGGGACAATACCATCTAATATTGGAGAATACTCAAGTTTGCAACAACTGTAGGTACATACGTTAATGTGTTTCTTCAAATCCTCTTAAGGCTTTATCAGGGTATTTCTGTAAAAAGAATGAGATGTTTTGTGGAACTCACCGAAAGAATACAAAATGGACCTTACGTTGGTTATAAAATCATTTCTCAAGCATTGGTAAACAGGAATTGTTTTATTATTTACTATGTAACTCATGTCTGTTTTCCAGTGATCTAAGCTTCAACTTGTAAGATGAGATGTTTTTGTACTTCTTTTGGATGTTTATGTACAAAATAACATGCTGTCTTCATATTAGGTTTCTGGGAAACAACACGTTGACTGTTTTTTTTGCCTATTCAAAAGAGTCTGCCTTTGGAAAATATTTGAGTCTTAATATATTTTATTTTGCATTTATTCAAGTAGAAGAAGGTTTCACTCTTAATGATTATATGAGACTTTCCAAGATAATCAGGAAATATATAACAAAATATGTGGACTTTTTTTTGTTCAACAATTGGATCGATCGATACCCACCCCTATATTCCTTTTTTTAAGCTACCATAATGCAGTGGTATGAATCGAACCCTGGTGCCAAGTCATTAGCTGGATCATCCTAACCACCAGACTGAGAGCAACTCGGCTAATATGTAGACTCTAATTATTTTTATATGCTTTTACAGAGATGTCTCACACAATAATTTGTCTGGAAATCTTCCTTTATGGGTTAGTAGTGAACCAGACTTGAAACTGTAAGTAAAGGAAACATTTTATCAAATCTTTTCTTCAATCACATAAGATTTTCCTTTTTCTATAGTATAATTATATGCTAGGAAATAGTAAACAAATCTGTTTGTTATTTTGTGCAGCAACATTGTTGCTAACAATTTCACAGGTCTTGACAACAGGTCAATTCTTAATCTTTTTTTTTTTGAAATGTTAATATGTATCTTTTTTTAAGGCACAGGGATCTAACTAGAGTCATGTAAGTGTATAACAAAGATATGTCTTCATAACCATTGTTCTCCATGTGTGGTGAGCAAACATATGGACATTGCCTGAATTCTATTGGATGTTTTTTGTTTAAAGACTTTCGTTATCGACAGGTGTCTAGATTTTAACTTTTCTATCAACTGCGGAGGCCCTGAGAAAATGTCTGATAGTGAAGTACTGTTTGAGGAGGAGAACACGGGTCCTGGACCATCTTCGTTTGTTGTGAGTGCTGATCAGAAATGGGAAGTCAGTAATGTAGAACTTTTTTCCGGAAGTAGCAATGATATATACATAACTACTTCACAATCAGAATTCGACATTTTGGACTCAGAGCTTTTTCAGCAGCAAGACTTTCTGCATCTTCCCTAAGGTACTACGGGTTGGCGCTAGAAAATGGAGGCTACACTGTAATACTTCAGTTTGCTGACATACAAATCCAAGGTCCTTTCCGTTGGCAAAGTATTGGAAGACGCCGTTTTGACATTTATGTCCAGGTCTACACCACTTGATCGAGCTTTTTGCTTTACAAGTTACCTTTTTGGTGTTTACATATTCTTCCGAATTTGGTTCTAATGAATTCAGAGATGTAGCTCTATTTTTCTAGGGAATACTAGTTGAAAAGGATTTTGATGTTAGCTGGTGGTTCAACAATGCGAGTAGTTCAGATAAAATACAAAGCAGATGTATCAGAAAATCACCTCGAAGTTCATCTTTTCTGGGCTGGAAAAGGAACATGTTGTATTCCTATTCAAGGGGCTTATAGGCCATTAATATCTACCGTTAATGCAAAACCAGGTCAGTTATCACATATTTTAACTTTATTCTTTTTCTTTTCTGTACTTTCTATTTTTTGGTATCAAATGTAAAATCTTTCGCAAGTGGTCTTTAGTCCAGTGGCAGTTGGTAAGTCCACTAAATGGCAGGCGCACATGCACCCGGGATCGAGTCCCACCGCCTGTATTATGCAGGAATTTGGCTAATGGCCGGCCAGTTGTGGCCCATCATATTATCTGCCGTTGACAAAAAAAAAAAAAATGTAAAATCTTTCATTATACCATTTTCGAGTTTTTGAGAGAATTACAAAGATAACACAAAAATCAGAGAAAAGAAAAAACTACATAAATGAGGAAAATTACAATACAACTATCAGAGAATCGAGATACTAAACTAACAGAGGAAACAAAGTCGAAAATGGAGGCAAAGTAGGGCCAACACCAAAACCTGGCGATACTTTCGAAATTGATTGCTGCGAGCGAACTAATAACAAGATTTAATTTACTATCAAATACCTATTACTAGATCATATCATCGCAGTACAATAGACTATCAACCCAACTGGCAGTGTAACTAACAATGAGAATACAACCAACTTCTCTAATTCAAGCCATTCAGAGTAACTTGTATCTCACAACGTAAATCAAACTCGAAAATAAACTAAAGGAAAAACAGAGGAAATAACATGAACAGAGTGAATGCAAAACAGAGTAGTGAAAAATAGAGCAGTAAACAAAGTAATAGGCAATGAGAAAATGAGTTCATGTGGAGTGGTAATCATGGATTAGTGGATCACTTAAATATACTAAATCACTTAACAAAACTCATATTGAGTGGAACTTTAGGCAATAAGAACACAAGCTATTGAATCCACTCTCGTGGTAAACAAACTTAGCGAAGCTATCAACAAACCTATCATCACAGGCGTTTAACAACCTAGCTGGCATGAAGAAACAACTTAATCTAGCTGTTAAGCACCTTAGACATTTGATCCCTCGAGCCAAGAGTGTGAATTTTTGAGATGGTTTAATCAGACATTTTATCAAACACCTTTTAGGTGCTAAAATGTCTAAGAGCAGATTTCAATTGATCAAAGAGAAATGAGCATTAACAACACCAAAACAGATGACATCTAAGCTATTCTACTCTTATGCAACCTAGAAAATCTGAGATCTGCACTAATCTAACCCATTAAGAAAAGCCCTAAGTAATCTACTAAAAAATCATCAAGTAAACAAGCGCAGCGGAAATCTAAGAAAAAACATTAGCAGTAAACTAAGAACGAGATGATGAACAAGATAAAAAGAAAACAAAATTTGCATTAGAAGTTGGTAAGAAGAAAGTTGCTCCTTGATTACAAAGTCGGAAAAAGCGGCTCTCAAATATTCTTGCACAAAAGATGCATAAAACTTCTTTTTTGTTTTTGGTAACCACCAAAAGTACTTATACTTCTACTTCTTAAAAACCTAAAATATCTTGGCCCATCTATAGCGGCCTATCAAGTGGTCAAGCTTAGATTCAATTCGGCCCATCTGCTGAAGTGGCTCGTCGAGTTGGTAACAGAAAGACTCGACCTCGAGCTCGAGTGGTGCAATTAACTTGGACGGTGCAAATTCGACTCAACCTCAAGCTCGAGTGGGATGGCATGGACTCAGCTCGACCACATGCTCGAGTGGTCACGTCGAGTTGGTTCTGTTCTGTCCATCATCTGCTTCCATTTGACTCCAAATGCGCCCCAATACTCATGTTGATGCGTCAAAGCTGATTATTTAGTCCCAAAGTCTCCACAACGTATAGGATGTTCCAATTTGTGCTCTTATAGTACCTGAAAACTCCTTCAATGCAATATGTGTGCAATGCAGACGCAAGGTATGCAAATGAAGCAATTGGGACTCTAAAACAGATGCGAATGTTACGAAACGTATGCAAAAAGAGCTAAATGAGACACCTAAAACTAGTTAAAATACATACATATCAGCTTCAAGGTAAACTCATCATAATCTCTTATGCAAATGCCTAGACTACATCCCAAAATGAATGCAAACTTAATGAAAGCCGTGAAGTTGAACTTATTGTTCATGAGCCAATTTTTCTCTAACGATGTGATGTTTGTGTATATGAAGATGACAAACATCTTCTTCTCATTAATGAGGTAAACTTAAATCATATTGACCTGTCTCTATTAACATATTGAATAAATTACGCCAAATAACATCTAAGAAAACTCATTACGACTAGTCAATACACTGGGCATTATCTGACCCACTAATATGTCGAAAGACGAATGAAACATCTCTTCTAAGACAAAGAAAAATCTCCTTTTCTTGATTTTTAAGTCCCAAGTCAAAGAAGAGACGGCTAGAAACTTCAAAGTTTGATTATAGATGATTTGATAAAATGAATAATTGGTAAAGGCAACTTCGTGGCAATAACTAAGTCATGCAGTAAGTCTTCTCTCAGCTTTCACATCTTATCATACCAAGATGTTGACTTATGTGGTTGGAGTGAAGAAGCAACAATTTATCCACTTATCGGCAAAATGAATCTCTTTATAAAACAACCATTAATTGTCTAGTGAGTAGTGCAAATATAAAACATCATTTATTCCCAAAAAAAAAGGAAAAAGAAGTTGAAACCACATCTGTCTAGTTTTTGTGGACATGTGGTGATGCGCAGGTTACACAGTTCTCCGTTTCTGCTCCTAACTATCTGCTTCTTGTCGTGTTATAGTTTCAGTTCAGTTTACTTGGTTCTAGCTCAGAATCATAGAGAAGCCACTACTGATCCCGACGAAGGTCTGTCTTTGAGAACTTGACATTATATCCAATCACCAAGTATATATAATTGATTGCATCGTATACATTGTTAATGATTAAATCACATCAGAACTGTATCCAGATATTCTCTATCTCTCTTATTTTCTTTTTCTTTTTGGGGTCAAATTATTCAAATATGTGAATAGTAGAGTTGTTTTTAGTCTTTATATAGGATTATCAATTATTAATTAGTTCGTAATTAGATCAAGCCCATATATAAACAAATAATAATCTAATGGTGTATATGTGAAATCGACGTAGCACATGCTTTGAATGCCATCTTTGCGGCTTGGCAAATTGAAGTAAGAAGCGGTTGGAATATCAGCCGCGAACTTTGCTCCGGCGTTGCCGTTGACGACTTATCAAATGTATCCACTCCTGAATACAATCCTCTCATCAAATGTAACTGTACTTTCAACAGTTCCAAAGTCTGCCACATCACCGCTCTGTAAACCTTTCTTCCCCATTCTCTATACCCAAAATATTCGACGCATTCTCCCAGTGTAGTGCTTCATTCTCATTTTGGTTGCTATTGTTTTCTTAGCCAGGTTATTCGCGAGGAGTTGAAGGACCTATACCTCAAGAACTCTGGACCTTGAAGTACCTCACAAAACTGTATATACACCAGATACAACCCACTTACCCATTTTCTTTCTTCTCTATACATCATACACACATATTGACACTGTAATAATACATCTAATGGACCTCAAACTCACATTCTTTCAGGGACCTGTCTGACAATTATCTAACAGGCTCCTTGTCTCCTGCAATTGGAAATCTGACTCGATTGCAATATATGTAAAAAGCCTTCAATACATTTTTCCTTATTCTTTTTCTCGATTTCTTGACTTGAACCTTACGCTCATCTGTTTAATTTAATTCCTAAGCAAATCGATTTGCTTACAGATTTAAATATCATTGTAAGCTCAGTTTGCTTCGTTTTAAATACGATAACGTCTTCACATTGCTTCTGAAGGATCTTGATGGTTTCTTATTTATATTCTGCAGTGATATTAGTTCAAATAACTTTTCCGGTTCTATACCACCTGAGATTGGGAATTGTATGAAACTACAAACTATGTGAGTGTATCTGTCAATTACGTAAAATATGAATACTTAACCTCAAAGTCTGGTTCAATTAATTATTTTTAATACCTTCATCATTTGCTAGTCTTGTGGAGCTCAAACAAGTGTAGGATAACATTAATTTGAATATAAGCTATGTTTTGCTAGATTTTAGTTGCAGCTATCTTTTGTAATCTTTTCACTACTTCATATTTTAGCTTTTTCCTTGGGATAATTTTTTTTGGTAGCAGTTGGATTATGGATCTGGAACTTACAGGTCCCATACCAACTTTATTGGATATTGGACCAAACTTACTAAATTATAAGAAGATCTCACTTTTACGCAATTATATAATGGACTTGCTCCATTGCTCTTGCTTATGTATTTTCTGTATTAATTACTAGTACACTTACTAGAAATTATTCATTGCACTAAATTTTAGGATTAAATGATTGGTATATGATCTATTGCAGGAGAATTGAGAGAAGTTGGTTGAGTGGTCCGATACCATCGTCATTTTCCAACTTAATACAATTGACAGAACTGTATGTGTTGCATCGTTTTCATAAATATTATCGCCTACTGTTTCCCGTTCCTTCCCCTTATTAACATGTTTATATTTTAAATGTAGGACGCTTACTCATATATCCAATGGAGGCTCTCCTCTTGAATTGATCAAAAACATGAAATCACTAAGGATATTGTAAGGCTGATTTTATTCAATCTTCACTCCAATTCATGATCAGATTATTGTGTTGTTAAACTGTTTCTCCTTCCTTTGTGTATGTAACAATTAACATTGATTATATATTTTGCAGGGTATTAAGGAGCAACAATCTCACTGGGAGAATACCATCTAATTTTGGAAAATACTCAATTTTGCAACAAGTGTAAGTACATACGTTAATGTGTTTCTTCAAATCCTCTTAAGGCTTTATCAGGGTCTAATCTGTAAAAAGATTGAGATGAAATAATTTCTCAATCATCGCTATGTAACTCATGACTGTTTTCCAGTGATCTAAGCTTCAACAAACTACATGGACCAATTCCGGATTCACTTTTCAACTTAAATTATCTTACTTACTTGTAAGATGAGATATTTCTGTGCTTCTTCTTTGGACGTTTATGTATAAGTAGGAGGATAATTGTCAAAATAACTATGCTATCTTCATATTAGGTTTCTGGGAAACAACATGTTGACTGGTACTTTGCCCAATAAAACGAGTCTGCCTTTTAAAAATATGTGAGTCTGACTTTATAATTTTTTATTTTGCATTTATTCAAGTAGAAGAAGGTTTCAGTTTTAATGATCCGCATATGAGACTTTCCAAGATAATCAGGAAATAAATAACACATTCTGTAGATTCTAATTATTTTTCTTTTATGCTTTTACAGAGATGTCTCATACAATAATTTGTCTGGAAGTCTTCCTTCATGGGTTAGTAGTGAACCAGACTTGAAACGGTAAGTAAACATAAGACTTCATGGGTTCTATTTTTTCAATCACATAAGATTTTCTATATTTATATTATAACTACATATGGACCGTGCAATGCCTGAGTTTTTGTCTAATAAAATTATATATATGTATATATATGATATTTAAATAATATTTTGTAATAATTTTTGTAATTGTTTGGTTAAAAAATTAATTTAAATCATTCATGGATTATAAAATTCAGTAAACAATGTTTCGATCTATTTAAATCCAGTTTTGGTAATTTTTATTAGAAACTTATATTTAAATTTTTCATAAACTATAAATTTTGCTAAATCATTTTTTGACTCCATTTTAAGATATTTTTGTACATTTTATATTGAAAAAATTAGTTCAAAACTTATTTTAAGATATTTCAAGATTTATAACTTTCAATAAATCACTATTTGACTCTAGCTTCTGTTATTTTGGTAATTGTTTTTAAAAATTTTGGTTAAAAACTTATTTTTAAAACATTTTATGGACTATAACATTCACTAAATCAGTTTTTAATTTTGTTTCGTGACAATTTGGATAATTATTTTTTTTTGGTTAAGAACTTAGAATTATAACATTTTCTAAATCATTCATTTGACTCCATTTTGTAATAATTTTTGGTAACGTATAGTTTAAAAATTTTTTGGTTAAAAATTTATTTTAACCCCTTTTTGACTCACAATTTGTGATCATTTTTATTAATTTTTAGATTTTAATTTTTTTAGCTAAAAAAATTTTCAAGAAAATTCATGGACTATAATTTTCACTAAATTACTTTTTGATTTGATTTTGTGATAATGTTTGGTAATATTTAGATTTTAAGTTTGAGATAACCAAAAAAATATAGAAGGTTTCTATTGCAATGAAAGACATCATTGGTAAGAGCTTTAGCTTTGAATTTTTTGTTGTAGGATTTAAGTTGTAAATTTTCTTTGTTGTATATATTTTGGTGGTATAATTATTTTCTGTCGGATTTTAGTTTTGTAAAGTTCATAAATTTTGGTTTTATGTTTTTGGCATTCCACAACCAAAATATTCCTTAGTAAAATATTTAAAATTACTTTTTATGTTAGGATTAGTATGAGATAAATATTAAAATTATTTACAATTATTATTGTTTTAAGATTAGTATGAGATAAATATTTATATTATCTACAATTTTTTTTTAAGATTACTATGAGATAAATATTGTTAAGAAAAATTACATTGGGCTATAAAGATAAGTATATACAAATAAATATTAATATTGAAAACTTTTTTTGTTAGGATTATAATTATTTTCAGTTATATAAGAAAATTTCTATTTTAATTGTATTTGTTTTCTTAAATATAATACTATTTTATTTACTCAGTAAGGGATAAATATTTATGGCTACTTTATTTTATAATTATAAATAAAGATAATTTCTTACAATTATTTTGATGTTAGGATTGTGAATAGAGATAAATAATTTGTGTTATATATATATATATATATATATATATCTTTTATCATCTATTTTTAAACATATAAATAAGACATAATGTTTGATTATTGGATTTAATATATAAATCATGTTAATAAGTAAATTTTAGATATAAAACTTTCTATCACAAGATTAGTTTCATTTATTAAATATATACAACAAAATTTCAAGTCATTAGATTTTTGAAAATCTATTTTATTAATAGGATTGAGAAAAAGAGAGAAATACTAATAATTTTGTGGTTTAAAATATATAAATATTACAAAATTTCATAGGTTTGATTTGACACGGTAGAAAGATTTTGTTAAAAAGTAACTTTGAAATTTAAAACTTTATATAATAAGATAAGATACACAGGACTATAGATAAACACTAATAATTTTTATCTTTCAATTATACATTATCATTTTTAAAAATATATAAACACTGGAATATTTCTAATGTTAGATGTGACATGAGTCAACATCTTGTAATTTATTAACTTTTAGAAACTAAGCTTTATATAATAAAATTAAGAATAGAGACAAATACCAACAATTTTTATGTTTTAAAATATATTTTATTTTAATTTTAAATATATAATATATAATATTTCAAATTTCTGATTGTTAGATTTGATTCATGGAAGGATCTTATTAAAAAAAGTAACTTTGAGAAATCAAATTTTATATAATAAAATTTGTTTTCTTTTCTTTTTCAAAAATATACACAGCAAAATTTCAAATAGTTAGATTTTGATAATAGGATTAGGAAAAGAGATAATATACTTGAAGAAATCAAGTTTTATATAATAAGATTATATTCTAGGGAATAGTAAACAAAATTGTTTGTTAATTTGTGCAGCAACGTTGTTGGTAACAATTTCACATCGGAAGGTCTTAATGACAGGTCAATTGTTAACACAAATGGTGACTTCATTTTTCTTTTCTTTATTTCATTATCTCGTGATGCTACGTAGTGTCTAAGTGAAACATATTTGTGTTCAGATTTCACGCCACCTGTGGGTAAAACATATTTGCTTCGACCACCACCGAAGGAAAATTACAAGACTAAGACTATTGTGGGTGTCATTACCGGTGTAGTACTTCTGAGTATTTTTGCGACTGTAGTTATGTTAATTATCCGAAAAAGAAGAAAGCCATACACAGATGATGAAGGTATAGATGTCGTAACTAGAACACAAGCAAGCCTTAGAAATGAAGAATATTGGCCCATATAGAACTTGAATATCATCTCCGAAATTGGTTGATTTTAAGATCAAATTGTTTCTGGCAGAAATACTAAATATGGAAGTAAAACCTTACACTTTTACGTACTCGGAACTTAAAAGTGCAACTCAAGATTTTGATCCTTCAAACAAGCTTGGAGAGGGAGGATTTGGGTCTGTTTATAAGGTAAGTCTCTTACCAAAACTTATTTACTCTTATGAGATACTACTAGGGAAGAGGAGAATATGTAATACCTTTTAATATGTTTTGTTTCGATTAACATATTAAACAGGGAAACCTTATTGATGGAAGAGAGATCGCGGTGAAGCAGTTGTCTTCTGGATCCCGACATGGGAAGGGACAATTTGTTGCGGAAATTGTAGCAATTTCTTCAGTTCTACATCGCAACCTAGTAAAGCTTTATGGGTGCTGCTTTGAAGGGGATCATCGTTTGCTAGTATATGAGTACCTTCCTAATGGAAGTCTCGACAAGGCATTATTTGGTAAACATAAACATGACTTATTTGTATCTGGTTCTACCAAGCTGAAGTATTCATTAAGCTCTTGTTTGAGTAATACAGGGGATAAAAGAATACATCTTGACTGGTCAACTCGTTATAAGATATGTCTGGGAGTAGCTAGAGGTTTATTTTATCTACACGAAGACACGAGTGTTCGCATAGTACACAGAGATGTGAAGGCCAGCAACATATTACTTGACTGTGAACTGGTCCCAAAAGTTTCCGATTTTGGACTTGCAAAACTATACGATGACAAGAAAACTCATATAAGTACCCGAGTGGCAGGGACAGTGTAAGTATTCTCCCAAGCCTTGACCTTTGGTTTGGAATTTACAACTATGGATGAATAACATATGCATGTTATTTGTATCAATCCAGTGGGTATCTTGCGCCAGAGTATGCCATGCGTGGACATCTAACTGAAAAAGCGGATGTGTATGCTTTTGGTGTTGTGGCTCTTGAGCTTGTGAGTGGAAGGAAAAACTCTGATGAGAAGTTGGAGATGGAAAAAAAATATCTTCTTGAATGGGTACGTCCTTGCTTATCAATATATGGGGGAAGTTGGAGACAATCATGAATGGCAAAAGACCAATAATCTTTGTGTATTTCTTGTATATAGTCGTGGAATCTACACGAGAAAGATCGTGACGTTGAATAATTGATGATAAGCTAAGTGAATATAATATGGAAGAAGTGAAACGTATGATTGGAATTGCACTGCTGTGCACACAGACATCTCATGCATTGAGACCACCAATGTCACAAGTGGTGAACATGCTGTTAGGAAATGTTGAGGTCAATGACACCACCTCTAAGCCAGGCTACCCGATTGACTATACATTTGATGATACCACAAGCTCCTCTTCTTTCAGCAATTTTCAAACCAAAGGCACAAGTTTCTCCACGAACTTTGTGAAGCCTTCCACCGAGATAATACCCGGAGACACCAGCACTAAGCCAATGCTTGGATTCAATATCAATGAGGGAAGATGAAAGATGAAAGTTTCTGTAGCCTATAAGTTCTGTATAATAATAATAGTTTTATATGAATGATGAAAGTTTTTTGTTTGACTGGGAGGAACAGATTTTACTTTTGTTGAGTTTGTTTTGTTATATCGATTGCTTAGGGTCTTATTGTGGATGTGTGATTTAACCGTAAATGGGTTTAGAAAATGGATCTAGGTTTTGGTTTAGATCATAGAACAAGTTCCAATTTCTATTATAAAAATGGAATTAAGGAATTATGTGAATAAGTTTTCCAACTTTTGACTGGTTTTATCAAAATGAGTTAGTGTGAAGAATAACTGGAAGGTCTTGACAACTGGTGAATTTTTTTAATGGTTGGTTCTTTAGCAATTCAAAGAATGAAAGCAAGAGTAGCGTCATTGGTGTTTCCCTCAGTCTACTAACTGTGCACCGACTTTGGTTTTATAGTTACTTCAGACATAGATCATTCAGCACAAACACATAGAAAAGACTAGAGAGAAGGGGAACCACACTCAACAGATAAGTCATTTAGACAAGAGGGTGACCCGATCTGATGTATACCAACCCTTGACAAGAAAATTAATTTAGGTTAAGCGTGAAGTCGGCATGAGATTCTTGGAATACCCAAGAAGATGTGGGTAACGTTGAGAAGTTGCAAGGTCTCTAGGTTTTCCAACAGTCAATCGATTCCTGTCAAATTTGAGTCAATGGTTACTTAAATTCATGAAAATGCATTAGAATTTGAAAATCATAGTTCCAACATCGGTTTTTAAAAACTCAAATAAAAGTTAACTGACTCACGAAAAACATAAAAATGACTCAAAATATAAACAAAACAAAGAAAAATAGCTTTAGCTTTCTCTATAACTGAACTTCAACCATGTTTTTCCATTCAACAAAATTCTTAAAGACCTTGTCCTTGTGTTTCAGATTGTATATCCATACCTTTCTGGTATAGTCATCTGTGAATGTTAGGAAGAACTGGCACTTACCAATGCTATGAGGTACATTAGGAGATCCCCAAAGCTCTGAGTGCACGTAATCAAGTTTATCTTTTGTGACATAAAGAGTTGACTCAAAACTGATCTGATGTGTCTTTCCTATGATACAGTCTTCACAGAATCCAATATCTGATATCTTGTAATCCTTGAAACACCCCTTTTGATTCAATACTTGAAGCCCTTTCTGATCAATATGTCCAAGCCGGCTGTGCCATAACTTTGTACCATCTTTTCCTTTTGTTTCATCTTCTGAATGTGTTTTATTTGCTTGTTTTTCTTCTGCCACATTACTGTAATCATCTACAGATTTATCTGAGATATTAGCTCTGGCCAAAAGAGTGTATTGATTCTCTGTCCTTTCATAATCACGATACAACCCTTTACAACTTTCAGAATTCTTAGGTTTAGGATGACGGCTATTTGACATATATGTCCAGGTCTGCACTACTTGACCAATTAACTTTTTAGTGTAATTGTTTTCTTTCAATTTGGTTATGATGATTTCGAAGATCTTGCTCTGTTTTTCTAGGGAAGACTTGTTGAAAAGGATTTTGATGTACATAGAGCAGCTGGTGACTCTACATTTAAAGCAGTTCGGAAAGTATATAAAGCAAATGTATCAGAAAATTATCTCGAAATTCATCTTTCCTGGGCTGGGAAAGGGATATGTTGTATTCCTCCTATCCACGGGGTCTATGGGCCAATAATACCGGCTGTTAGTGCAACACCAGGTAACACAAACCTTGAATTCTGTTTTTTCTCTGATTTCCAATATCTCCTTATGTTAATTAGTGCTTAAGTTTTAGAAATCGTTGTTCAGATTTATTACCAACTGTGGGTAACAGACAACTATCAAAGGGAAAAAACAGAACTGGTACTATTGTGGGTATCATTGTTGGAGTAGGACTTTTGATCATATTTTTGGGTCTGGTTATCTTCACCATCTGAAAAAGAAGAAAACGGTACACAGATGATGAAGGTATAAATGTTATAAGAACATAGACAAGCCTTTGACCTAAAGATTTGGAACTACTCGGAACTTAAAAGCCTTATCTTTTTACTTACTCGGAACTTAAAAGTGCAACTCAAGATATTAATCCCGCAAACAAGCTTGGAGAGGGAGGATTTGGGCCCCTGTTTATAAGGTAAGTGCCATAATGAAATGGACTAAGAGTTTTCAATTTCATTGAAATGGACTAAGAGTTTTCAATTTCATTTCTTCGAATAACATATTTAATAGGGAGTCCTCAATGATAGAAGAGAAGTTGCGGTGAAGTTGTTGTCAGTGGGATCCCGACAAGGGAAAAGGCAATTTGTGGTAGAAATTGTAGCAATTTCTGCAGTTCAACATCGAAACGTAGTAAAACTTTATGGGTGTTGCTATGAAGGAGATCATCGTTTCCTCGTATATGAATATCTTCCTAATGGGAGTCTTGATCAGACTATTTGGTATGCACATAACTATGATTTATTGATCCATGCTTCTTCCAAGCTAAAAGAACTCATTATGCACTTGTCATTGATTTGAATATTGTAGGGGATAAGACTTTACATCTGAATTGATCAACAAGTTATGAGATATGTCTGGGAGTAGCTAGAGGTTTAGTTTATCTCCATGAGGGGGCAAGACTTCGCAGAGTACACTGGGATGTAAAGGCCAGCAACATTTTACTTGATTATGAACTGGTTCCAAAACTATATGATGATAATAAAACCCATATTAGTACCCAAGTTGCAGGGACGATTTGTGTATCATCAAACCTTGAAAACCTAGCCTGTCCGTGTTGTTTGCTTATAACACATTCTTGTTCTGTTGTTATACCAATGCATTGGGTATCTTGTGCCAGTGTATGCCATGCGTGGACATCTAACAGAGAAGACGGATGTGTTATGGCTCTTGAGCTAGTGAGTGGAAGGTCGAACTCTGATGAAAACTTAGAGGATCAAAGAAGATATCTTCTTGAAAGGGTACTTTCATACTTGTTATAACTCATTGCCTAAAGGATCCTTTCAAGTCGTCACTCGAAGATGGCAACTAGAGACTGAACATAAACCTTGAAACTTGTAATAATATGAGTTACAGTACTTACTTTGTTTATTAATCTTGAGTTCTTGACAGTGAACAAAGAATCAAAACAGAAATCGTTGTTTGGTAACTAAAACATACACGCATGTAATAATACAACTTGTTAAGTAATATCAAGTTCTTCTTAGTATAGTAGTTAAGATTATTCAGCTAATTACATTGGTATTAGAGGTTCAAACCCTCCCCTTTACAGTTTGGTAGATTATAAAGGGGTTTTAGGTAATTATCGTACTTCTTTGGTCCCAACTTTTACATAAATATTCATCAGCCATCATTGTCTTGTTAAGTGTCTAAAGGCCCACTAGTGGTGATGACTGTTGCAGTACACAGCACGTAACCTCCATTGTTGAAATTTATACTGACACGGCAACTCCCTCTAGGTCCACGCTCGTGGAGACCACATGTTTTGATCCTTTCAAAGTCTTGCCCTCGTAAGAAGGGACTTATATGAGTGAGTATGTGTTGGTTAAAAGACCATTATTAGTCTATTAAAATTGCAAGTCTCTTATCTTATAAGTCCCCAAAATAAACACCTCTTTCTGAAAATGAAAGTATCAACTTTTGTCATCTAGTTTTTGGACGCCGACGATGACCAAGGTATGGCAGCAGTCGGCGTTTCTGTTTCTCATGGTCTGGCTCTTGTGTAGTTGTGGTTATGTTCACGTGGTTCAAGCCAGAAACAAAACCAAAGACACTACTCATCTCGACGACGGTCTGTCTTCTTCTTCTTCTTCTTTTAAAACACTTGGAAAGGCCTAAGTTTTTACATAACATTTGACTGTTGTGGATCATCATCAGCGCGTGCTTTGAACTCCATTTTCGCGGCTTGGAGGATCTCGGTGAAAAGAGATTGGAACATTAGCGGCGAACTTCGCTCTGGTGTAGCCATAAAAAAAAGCTATCAAAACTGATAACAATGCTTATAATCCTCTAATCAAATGCAACTGTAGTTTCGTCAACTCCACAATCTGCCGCAACACTGCTCTGTAAGCCTTTTTCCCCATTCTCTGCACCTGAAGTCTTTGATACATTCTCCGAGTGAATTCTGTTGGATAAGCTTCAATAGCTTAAAGCCCAAGACATCTATAAAAAAGAAATTAAAGATAAGATAGGCTTAGAAAGATTCTGGATAGATTTAAGAGTTATAGATTTCTATTAGGAATAAGATTAGTTATATCGATACCTCTATGTATACTTAAGAAATCGAGTTTGTGATTCGTGTTTAGTAGGATGTTGTAGGATCTATACCTCAAGAGCTCTGGACCTTGGAATATCTTAGATATCTGTAGGGTTTTATCATATAGACGCCTAGCTACAACCACTTACACCTTGTTCTTCTTTATAATCACATTTCATTCTTTCAGGAACTTGGGTCAAAATGTATTGACAGGCTCTCTGTCTCCTACAATTGGAAATGTGACTCGAATGCGATGGATGTAAGTTAAAGCGAGTCAGACATTCTTCCTCTGATTGTTACGCTGAATCAGTATTGATAATGAGCTCGTTTATGGTATATTTATTGTGTCTAATGCTTAACTGTTTTATTCATAGGAATTTTAGCAGCAATGTATTGTCTGGCCCTGTTCCTAAGGAAATTGGTCTGCTCAGACATTTAAGACGACTGTAAACTCAAGCTGCTTCGTCATTGTTTGTAAATGATCATGTCCTCACGCTGGTTCTGGAGGATTTTGATGGTTCCTTGTACCCATTTATTTTTCTGCAGTGGTATTAATTCAAATAACTTTTCCGGTACTATACCAGCTGAGATTGGGAGATGTACAAAACTACAAAAATTGTGAGTATGTCTTCCTCTCTACAATTTAGATATGATAACTTAACCATCGAAATCATTTAGTCTATCACTAACCGGAAAATTCTTGCGCATTCAGTTTTTTTTCCAATGAATTTCTTACATCTTGTTTCAGCTACATAGGAAGTATTTTGTAATGCAATTCAAATTTTATTCCAACTCATGATCAAATTAATATACTCTTGGACTATTTGTCTTCCTTTGTGTATATAATATTGAGGATATATGTCGCAGAGTATTGAGCAATAACAATCTTACTGGAACAATACCATCTAATATTGGAGAATACTTAAATTTGCAACATATGCCAGTATGTTTCCTCAAATGCACTGTGAGTTTTTTGAAGTTTTTTTTTTTGGGTAAAAAGATGACTTGAAAGTCACTAAGAAATATGAAATAATCATAAATTTCTAATAATACAGTTTCTTATATTCCTTCATTCGTTGCTAAAAAGGATTGGTTTAATGTGTTAGTGAAAATTCATATATGTCTTCCAGTGATTTAAGCTTCAACAAACGACATGGACCAATTCCAATATCTCCTTATGTTAATTAGTGCTTAAGTTTTAGAAATCGTTGTTCAGATTTCTTACCAACTGTGGGTAACAGACCACTATCAAAGGGAAAGAACAGAACTGGTACTATTGTGGGTATCATTGTTGAGTAGGACTTTTGAGCATATTTTTGGGTCTGGTTATATTCACCATCCGAAAAACAAGAAAGCGGTACACAGATGATGAAGGTATAAATGTTATAAGAACATAGACAAGCCTTTGACCTGAAGATTTGGGCCCTCAAAATTATATTTCATTATCATCTTTTAAATTGGTTTATGCTAAGAACCGAGTTTTTCTTTCAGAGATACTTAGTATGGACGTACAGCCTTATCTTTTTACTTACTCGGAACTTAAAAGTGCAACTCTAGATTTGAATCCCGCAAACAAGCTTGGAGAGGGAGGATTTGGGCCTGTTTATAAGGTAAGCTCCATAATGAAATGGACTAAGAGTTTTCAATTTCATTTCTTTGAATAACATATTTAATAGGGAGTCCTCAATTATGGAAGAGAAGTTGCGGTGAAGTTGTTGTCAGTGGGATCCCCCAAGGAAAAAGGCAATTTCTGCAGTTCAACATCGAAATGTAGTAAAACTTTATGGGTGTTGCTATGAAGGAGATCATCGTTTCCTCGTATATGAATATCTTCCTAATGGGAGTCTTGATCAGACTCTATTTGGTATGCACATAATTATGATTTCTTGATCCATGCTTCTTCCAAGCTAAAAGAACTCATTATGCACTTGTCAGTGATTTGAATATTGTAGGGGATAAGACTTTACATCTGAATTGATCAACACGTTATGAGATATGTCTGGGAGTAGCTAGAGGTTTAGTTTATCTCCATGAGGGAGCAAGACTTCGCAGGGACGATGTCTGTATCCTCAAACCTTGGAAACCTAGACTGGCCGTATTGTTTGCTTATAAGACATTCTTGTTCTGTTGTTATACCAATGCAGTGGATATCTTGCGCCAAAGTATGCCATGCGTGGACATCTAACAGAGAAGAAGGATGTGTTATGGCTCTTGAGCTAGTGAGTGGAAGGTCGAATTCTGATGAAAACTTAGAGGATCAAAGAAGATATCTTCTTGAAAGGGTACGTTCATACTTGTTATAACTCATTGATCTACTTCACTCATTCGATACAACTTCAATGTATGTAAGTCTGAGTTGTGCACTTTAGATACTAATTGTGTACTTCTTACATTTAGGCATGGAATCTACACGAGATTTTTTTCTAACAGTATAGTTAGTTGCGGTTAACATTGGACATACTATAGAAGTAAACTTAAATTCTTCTTCTCATTAATGAGGTAAACTTAAATCATATTGACTTGTCTCTACTAACATATTGAATAAATTACGCCAAATAACGTCTAAGAAAAGTCATTACGACTAGTCAATACACTGGGCATTATCTGACCCACTAATATGTCGAAAGACGAATAAAACATCTCTTCTAAGACAAAGAAAAATCTCCTTTTTTGGTTTTTAGGTCCCAAGTCAAAGAAGAGACGGCTAGAAACTTCAAAGTTTGATTATAGATGATTTGGTAAAATGAATAATTGGTAGAGGCAACTTCGTGGCAATAACTAAGTGATTCAGTAAGTCTTCTTTCAGCTTTCACATCTTATCATACCAAGATGTTGACTTATGAATCTCTTTATAAAACAACCATTAATTGTCTACTGAGTAGTGCAAATTTAAAACATCATTTATTCCAAAAAAAAAAAGGAAAAAAATTGAAACAACATCTGTCTAGTTTTTCTGGACATCTGGTGATGCGCAGGTTACACAGTTCTCCGTTTCTACTCCTAACTATCTGCTTCTTGTCGTGTTATAGTTTCAGTTCATTTTACTTGGTTGTAGCACAAAACCAAACACGAGCCACTACTCATCCTGACGACGGTTTGTCTTTAAGAACTTGACATTATATTCAATCACCAATTTTTTATTTAATAATTTACAACATTTTGTATAAATGTAGTTTTATTTGAGACAAATTTTCTTTCTAATTCGTGTTAGTTTAAAAGTTTATTCATACTGATTATTTGGTTGATACATATTATTTTGTGGGAATTTTGTCCACAATAGTTCTTTTGATTTTTAAATTGTACAAAATATCATATTTTGTGTGTAAATGAAAATATATTATTTTTTGTATATTGATTTTGATTAGAAAATTAGTCTAATATTATTGATTAATTAAATATAATGTATTAATTAGTAGATGTTTTAAATAAAAGTAACATATGTCATCTTTAGAAGAGTTAGAAAAGCAGATTTAATATATACACTATGTGTACATTAAGGCACTTAAAGATTTAATTAGCAAAAGGTAGCCATAGAAAATGATTACATATAATGATACTCTTTCATTTAATGTCATTTTTAATCAAAATTGATGACATATATTAATCAATTAAAATGATTGGTATTGAGAATTAAAATTTGTAGTTCTTGTTTCAGCTTCGCTCAACTTTGTATTTACAGATATAATAATTATTTTAGAAGTGTTTTTTAGTGTTTCAAAAAATAATAATCTATCGTTGTTTCTTGAAATCGAGGTAGTGCGTGCTTTCAAATCCATCTTCGCGTCATGGGATATTTCGAGGTACAACAATTGGAACACAAACGTCGAACTTTGCACTAGCGGCGCCGTTGATGTCAGGGCTATAGTCAAATGCGACTGTAGTTTCAACAACTCCACAATTTGCCACATCACCAATCTGTAATTTCCCCATTCTCTGCACCGCAAATGTTCAATGCATTCTTCCAGTGTAATGCTTCATTATCATTTTGGCTGCTGTTGTTTCACAGCAAGTTTTATGCGATGGATGTTGAAGGACCAATACCTCCAGAGCTGTGGACCTTGCAGTACCTCACAAATCTGTATACCCACCAGATACAACCCTCTTACCCATTTTCTTTCTTCTTTATACACACATATTGACACTCTAATGATGCATATAACGGACCTTATACTCACATTCTTTCAGGACCCTGGGTCTAAATTATCTAACAGGTTCTCTATCTCCAGCAATTGGAGATCTGACTCGATTGCAATATATGTAAAAGAATATGTGATAAGTAAAATTTCTTCAATTAATAATTCCTTGACTTGACCTTCACGCTCATCTGTTTAATTTATTTAGGAATATTGGTACTAATGCTTTGTCTGGCCCTATTCCTAAGCAAATCGGTTTGCTAACAGATTTAACATATTTGTAAGCTCAGTTTGCTTCTTCATCGTTTAGATACGATAACATCTTCACATTGCTTCTGAAGGATCTTGATGGTTCCTTATTTACATTCTGCAGTGATATTAGTTTAAATAACTTTTCCGGTTCTATACCACCTGAGATTGGGAATTGTGTGAAACTACAGTATATGTGAGTGTATCTGTCAATTACGTAAAATATGAATACTTAACCTTTAAGTCTGGTTCAATTAATTATTTTTAAGAATTACTCATCTATTGCAGGTTCATACATAGTTCTGGACTCACTGGGACAATACCTTCATCATTTGCTAATCTAGTGGAGCTCCAAGAAGTGTAAGATAAAATTAAGTTGAATATAGTCTTTTTTTTTTTTTTGTTAGATTTAAGTTGCAGCTATCTTTTGTAATCTATTCACTACTTCATATTTTAGCTTTTGCCTTGGGATAAATTTTTTTGGAACCAGTTGGATTATGGATCTGGAGCTTACAGGTCCGATACCAAACTTTATAGAATATTGGACCAATCTTAATATCTTGTAAGAAGATCTCACTTTTACGCAATTATATAATGGACTTGCTCCATTGCTCTTGTTTATGTATTTTCTATATTACTATAAGTGCTACTAGCAGGAGAATTTAAGGATTAATCAGTTGGTACGTGTCCTACTGCAGGAGAATTGTAGGAAGTGGTTTGAGTGGTCCGATACCATCGTCATTTTCCAACTTAACTTTTTTGATAGAGCTGTATGTGCTGCATCGTTTTCATAAATTATCTTGTCTCTTTCCAACTTAACTAATTTCTCGTTCCTTCCCTTTCTTTTCATGTTTATATTTTAAATGTAGGAGGCTTAGCGATATATCCAATGGAGGCTCTTCTATTGAATTTATCAAAAACATGACATCACTAAGTATATTGTAAGGCAGATTTTATTCAATCTTCACTCCAATTCGTGATCAGATTATTGTGTTGTTAAACTGTTTCTCCTTCCTTTGTGTATGTAACAAGTAACAATTAACATTGATGATATATGTTGCAGGGTATTAAGGAACAACAATCTTACTGGGACAATACCATCTAATATTGGAGAAGACAGATATTTTTTGGAACAACTGTAAGTACATATGTCAATGTGTTCTTCAAATCCTCTTAAAGCTTTTTATCAGGGTCTTTTCTGTAAAAAGATTGAGATGTTTTGTGGAAGTCACAGAGAGAATGAGAAATTATGTTAATTTGATTATAAAATAATTTCTCAATCATTGCTAAACACGAATGGTTTAATTGTTTACCATATAACTCATGTCTGGATTCCAGTGATCTAAGCTTCAACAAACTACATGGACCAATTCCAGATTCACTTTTCAATTTAAATGGACTTTTTGACTTGTAAGATGATATATGTTTTTGTGCTTCTTTTGGAAATTCTGTACAAATACATGGATAGTTAAAATAACATGTTTTCATATTAGGTTTCTCGGAAACAACATGTTGACCGGTAGCTTGCCAACTAAAACGAGTCTGTCGTCTTTACAAAATATGTGAGTCTGACTTTATAGCTTTTCATTTTGCATTTATTCAAGTAGAAGAAGGTTTCACTCTTAATAACACATATGAGACTTTCCAAGAAATTCATAACACATTCTGTATATTCTAATTATTTTTCTTTTATACTTTTACAGAGATGTCTCGTATAATGATTTGTCTGGAAGTCTTCCTTCTTGGGTCAATGAACCAGGCTTGAACCTGTACGTAAACGAAACATTATATCTCATTTTAACTTCAATCACATAAGATTTTCACTATTTATATTATAACTAGATATGGACCGTGCAATCACATAAGGTTTTTGTCTGATAATATTATATATATATGATATTTAAATAATATTTTGAATTTTTCTTTTCTTTTGCAATTTTTTTTCCAGAAAATAATAATATAAATTATAGGTAAAATTAATATTTAAATACCTTAATTATAATTTAGACTATTGTGATTAATTTTAGTAGTTATTATTTTGTTCAAACTTATATATATATATATATATATTTCATTAATTTTTGTAATTAAATTAATCATAAGATATGGGTAAAGTTTTTATTTTTGATTCATTTCAAGGATTATAAGCTTGACTAAATCAAATTTTTGACTACATTTTGTATAAACATCTAGATTTTAATTCTTTTGGTTAAAAACTATTCAAGTCATTCTATGGATTACAACATTCACTAAATCACTTTTTGATTCCATTTTGTGATTTTTTGTAAATTATTTATTTTAATTTTATAGGTTAAGAAAATCATTTAAAGACATTTCATCAAATATAACCTTCACTAAATCAATTTTTAACTCCATTTTGTCATAATTTTTGGTAATTTGATTTGTTTTGGTTTATTCTTATTTTATGATATTTTATGAACTATAACCTTTTTAAATCACTTTTTGGATCTATTTTGTAATAATTTTTGTAACTGTTTTGGTTAAAAAATTAATTCAAATCATTCCATGGATTATAAAATTCAGTAAACAATGTTTTGGGTCTATTTAAATCTATTTTCTGGTAATTTTATTTATATTTTAATTAGAAACTTATATTTGAATATTTCATAAACTATAAATTTCGCTAAATCATTTTTGACTCCATTTTAGGATATTTTTGTACATTTTATATTTAATTAAAAAAAACAATTTTACTACATTTCATGATTTATTACTTTCAATAAATCATTATTGGAGTCTATTTACTGTTATTTTAAAAACTTATTTTTAAAACATTTTATGGACAATAACATTCACTAAATCAGTTTTTAACTTTGTTTTGTGATAATTTTGATAATTTTTATTTTTTTTGGTTAAGAACTTAGAATTTTAACGTTTACTAAATCATTCATTTGACTCTATTTTGTAATAATTTTTGGTAACTTTTAGCTTAAAAGTTTTTTGGTTAAAAAGTTATTTTAACTCATTCATGAATTATAAACATCGCTAAATCACTTTTTGACTCCAATTTGTGATCATTTTTGTTAATTTTTGGATTTGAATTCTTTTGTTAAAAACATTTTCAAGAAAATTCATGGACTATAATTTTCACCAAATTACTTTTTGATTTGATTTTGTGATAATATTTGGTAATATTAATTTAGATTTTAAGTTTGAGAGAACTAAAAAAACTATAGAAGGTTTATATGGCAATGAATGACCTCATTGGTAAGAGCTTTAGCTTTAAATTTTTTAATGTAGTATTTAGGTTGTAGATTTTCTTTGTTATATGTATTTTAGCGGTATAATTTTTTTAAAAAGATTTTTGTTTTGTAAAATTCATAAATTTTGCTTTTATATTTTTGGTATTCCACGACCAAAACCTTCCATTAATAGAAAATGGCTTTCAAGAGCAATGAGAACCAACAAGACACCTAAAACATGTTTGAATTAATTTTAATGCTTAATCTTTTTTGCTTTCTAGAGCAAGGAAAGCAATTCACAATCAAACCTGGAATTGTTAATTTGTATATTTCTTTTTAAATATACAAGTATTTTATTATATACTTAGTAAGATATTTAAAATTACTTTGTATGTTAGGATTAGTATGGGATTAATATTTAAATTTTTTACAATTAATTTCTTTTAAGATTGGTATGAGATAATTTACATTGGGCTTATAAATAAAGATAAGTATATACAAATAAATATTAATATTGACTATTTTGTTTTTAGGATTAAAATTATTTTCAGTTTAATAGGAAAATTTGTATTTTAATTGTATTTTTTTTCTTAAATATAATACTATTTTATTTACTTAGTACGGGATAAATATTTATGACTACTTTATTTTATAATTATAAATAAAGATAATTTTTTACAATTCTTTTTATGTTGAGGATTGTGAATAGAGATAAATATTTTGTGATAGATATATATTTTCAAATAATTTTAAATATATATATTTTTATCTTTTAATTTTAATATATAAATATAAGAAAAAATGTTTGATTATTGGATTTAACATGTGGATAAATCATGTTAATAAGTAAATTTAGATATCAAACTTTCTATCACAAGATTTGTTTCATTTTTTAAATATATAGACAACAAAATTTCAAGTACTTCGATTTGTGAAAACCTAATAAGTTTTATCTTTTGAATTATAAGTTATCATTTTTAAAATACATAAACACTGGAATATTAATAATGTTAGATTTGACATGTGTCAACTTCTTGTAAATTATTAATTTTTAGAAACTAAAAATTAAGAATACAGATATATACCAATAATTTTTATGTTTTAAAACATATTTTATCTAGTAAGATTTGTTTTCTTTTTCAAAATATACACAGCAAAATTTCAATAGTTAGATTTTGATAATAGGATTAGGAAAAGAGATAATATACTTTAAGAAATCAAGTTTGATGTAATAAGATTATATGCTATGGAATAGTAAACAAAATTGTTTATTTTGTGCAGCAACGTTGTTGCTAACAATTTCACATTGGAAGGTCTTGATGACAGGTCAATTGTTGAATATGTTCTATGTTCTTTTCTTTTTTTGTTTTATTATTTTCCTGCGAAACGTCTTAAATCTTTTTCTTTTTGTTAAAAGGATTTTACCAGGACTAAACTGCTTGCAGAAGAACTTCCCCTGCCATCGAGACAAAGATATATGTACGTGTAACTTAGAGAACATAACCACTGTTCTCCATGTGTCGTGAGCAAACACATGAACAATGCTTGAATGTTCTATTGGAATGTTTTTTGTTTATTAATGACTTTCTCTATCGACTGGTGTCTAGCTTTTAACTTTTCGATCAACTGCGGAGGCGTAGCGATAAACTCTAGTACCGGAACACTATTTGATAGCGAGGATACAGATCTTGGACCAGCTTCGTTCTTCGTGAAACATGATCAGAAATGGGCAGCCAGTAGTGTAGGACTTTTTGCTGCTAGTAGCAACAAGACATACATAAGTACTTTAGGAGTACAAATTAACAACACTACAGACTCGGGGATTTTTCAGTCAGCACGACTTTCTACATCTTCCCTTCGGTACTATGGGTTGGGGCTAGATAACGTAGGCTACACCGTAATACTTCAGTTTGCTGAAATACAGATTTTAGGATCTACTTTTAAAACTTGGAGAAGTTTGGGAAGACGGCGATATGATATTTATGTCCAGGTCTACACTACTTGATCGAGTTTTATAGTTCACCAGTTACTTTTTTTGTGTAACTCCAAATTTGTTTCTGATGTATTCTAAGATTGAGCTCTTTTTCCAGGGAAGACTTGTTGAAAAGGATTTTGATGTACGCAGAACAGCTGGTGACTCTTTTCGTGCAGTTAAGAGAGAATATAAAATAAATGTATCAGAAAATCACCTTGAAGTTCATCTTTTCTGGGCTCGAAAAGGAACATGTTGTATTCCTAATGAAGGGACTTATGGGCCGTTAATATCAGCCATTAGTGCACAACCAGGTAACACAAATGGTGAATTCATTTTTCTTTTATTTATTTCCATTATCTCGTGATGCTACGTAGTGTCTAAGTGAAACATATTTGTGTTCAGATTTCATGCCACCTGTGGGTAATAGGCCACCACCGAAGGAAAATTACAATACTAAGACTATTGTGGGTGTCATTACCGGTGTAGTACTTTTGAGTATTTTTGCGGCTATAGTTATGTTAATCATCCGAAAAAGAAGAAAGCCATACACAGATGATGAAGGTATCGATGTCATAAATAAAACACAAGCAAGCCTTAGAAATGAAGAATATTGGCCCATATAGAACTTGAATATCATCTCCGAAATTGCTTGATGTTAAGATCAAATTGTTTCTGGCAGAAATACTAAATATGGAAGTAAAACCTTACACTTTTACTTACTCGGAACTTAAAAGCGCAACTCAAAATTTTGATCCTTCAAACAAGCTTGGAGAGGGAGGATTTGGGTCTGTTTATAAGGTAAGTCTCTTACCAGAACTTATATACTCTTATGAGATACTAGGGAAGAAGAGAATATGTAATACCTTTTAATATGTTTTGTTTCGATTAACATATCAAACAGGGAAACCTTATTGATGGAAGAGAGATCGCGGTGAAGCAGTTGTCTTCTGGATCCCGACATGGGAAGGGACAATTTATTGCGGAAATTGTAGCAATTTCTTCAGTTCTACATCGCAACCTAGTAAAGCTTTATGGGTGCTGCTTTGAAGGCGATCATCGTTTGCTCGTATATGAGTACCTCCCTAATGGAAGTCTCGACAAGGCATTATTTGGTAAACATAAACATGACTTATTTGTATCTGCTTCTACCAAGCTGAAGTATTCATTATGCTCTTGTTTGAGTAATATAGGGGATAAAAGATTACATCTTGATTGGTCAACTCGTTATAAGATATGTCTGGGAGTAGCTAGAGGTTTATTTTATCTCCATGAAGAGGCGAGTGTTCGCATAATACACAGAGATGTGAAGGCCAGCAACATATTACTTGACTCTGAACTGGTCCCAAAAGTTTCCGATTTTGGACTTGCAAAACTATACGATGACAAGAAAACTCATATAAGTACCCGAGTAGCAGGGACTGTGTAAGTATTCCCCCAAGCCTTGACCTTTGGTCTGCATGACAACTATGGATGAATATATAACATGTTATTTGTGTCAATGCAGTGGGTATCTTGCGCCAGAGTATGCCATGCGTGGACATCTAACAGAAAAAGCGGATGTGTATGCTTTTGGTGTTGTGGCTCTTGAGCTTGTGAGTGGAAGGAAAAACTCTGATGAGAAGTTGGAGATGGAAAAAAAATATCTTCTTGAATGGGTACGTCCTTACTTATCAATATATGGGAGAAGTTGGAGACAATCATGAACGGCAAAAGACCAATAAGCTTTGTGTATTTCTTGTATATAGGCGTGGAATCTACACGAGAAGGATCGTGACGTTGAACTAATTGATGATAAGCTAAGTGAATATAACATGGAAGAAGTGAAACGGATGGTTGGAATTGCGCTGCTGTGCACACAGACATCTCATGCATTGAGACCACCAATGTCACAAGTGGTGAACATGCTGTTAGGAAATGTTGAGGTCAATGATACCACTTCTAAGCCAGGCTACCCAATTGACTATACATTTGATGACACCTCAAGCTCCTCCTCTTTCAGCAACTTTCAAGCCAAAGGCACAAGCTTCTCCACGAGCTTTGTGAAGCCTTTCACCGAGTTAACACCCGGAGATCTCACCAGCACTAAGCCAATGCTTGGATTCAATATCAAAGATGGAAGATGAAAGATGAAAGTTTCTGTAGCCTATAATTTCTGTATTATAATAATGTTTTTATATGAATGATGAAAGTTTTTTTGTTTGACTGGGAGGAACAGATTTTACTTTTGTTGAGTTTGTTTTGTTATATCGAATTCTTAGGGTCTTATTTGTGGATGTGTGATTTAACCGTAAATGGGTTTAGAAAATGGATCTAGGTTTTCTCTTAGATCATAGAACAATTACCAATTTCTATTGTAAAAATGGAATTAAAGAATTATGTGAATAAGTTTTCCAACTTTTGACTGGTTTTGTCAATATGAGTTAGTGTGAAGAATTACTGCGAGTACCATTTCTAAAGCTATTAGTTCTAGCCATAAAGAAGTAGAGAATGAAGTGTTATCAAAAGATGAGTTATGCATCAGCAAAAGAATTTAATTTGATGAATAGCTCTTGTGCCCCTATAAGTCAAGAAAAGCATTCAGAGACTTAGAACACCAAGCTCATCCAACATTCATGCAAAACAAAAATAAATATAACACAAGTAATTTAGATTGATCCCTTACCAAAGCATCCAAATTGGTAAATCTAGTGCTCTTAGTTTCAAAGTGAGGCCTTCCAACTTCTACTGTTTTGCCCTGTCAAGTGTAGCAAAACACATGGAAGTATCTTGAGCCTTTCTTCTTCATTAGTATCCATTATGTATGCCATATTCCTTCTCATACTTTTGGATATGTCGATCATCCACCTGACCGCTAAGGAAATGAATCTGTCCTGCAATTGTAGACTCCAAATACAGGTTGGCCCTCTTATTGGGCCTATGAGATCTACAGACTTGTTGGCTGTGTTTTAATGAAGGGTTCATGAACACACATATATAAGTCGAAGCTATCAAAGGGAATATGAAGAGAGTGACGTGAGTAGAAGTTGAGAAGTCATTGTCTGTTCTTCTTCTTGGTGTGAGAATCCATACCTTCTGTGTGTGTTTCCTTGTAATTTACAAAATAGATAGTGTGTGTGAGAGTCAAGTGGTTGTAAATCACATTATCTATGGATTTGGGAGTCACCGTAACTCCCACGAGACGTACCGGTGCGTTTCCGGGAACTCGTTAAATTACTTGTGTCACTCATAAGCTTCAGATCGATCGTAACCTGCATATAATGATAACAACCAAGTCGATCCAAAACTCAACAAAAATGATAGTCAAACGAGTGAAGCCATCTGTAATCCATTTGCCTTGTTTTAGAGACCTCGTGTCTCCACACTATTGAATCAAAGACGCAAGAATTTCAAAGGATATAACTCCTCTAGACGAGATACAGCCTTAAACAGCTCTGCTTATGTTGCGTGTCTGCTGAGACCTCGTGTTTCCACACTGTTGAATCAAACACGCAAGAACTTCAAAGGATATAACTCCTCTAGACGAGATACAGCCTTAAAGAGCTCTGCTTTTGTTGTGTGGCTGCTGAAACCTCGTGTCTCCACACTGTTGGCCGTTTTCTTTGGTTACTGATGGGAGAAACCACAATGGGAGGAGACTTTATGGATTTGAGATTGATTCGCACAAACAAACACCATTTTCTTACTGTTGGGCTCAAATCCTCATCACGTGAGATTATTGTCCCAGTGAGATTGTTGTTCCTTAATACTCTGCCACATATATCATGATCAATGTTAATTGTTAAATATGTGAAGGAGGAGGAAGAAACAATTCATTAGCATATTGTCTTACAATATATTCAAATATTTCATGGCATTAATTAATTTGATCATAAATTGGAGTGAAAGTTGAACCAAAGCTGTCTTACAATATACTTATGAATTTCATGTGTTTGATGAATTCAAGAGAAGAGCCACCATTGGATATATCACTAAGCCTCCTACATTTAAAGTATACATATGTGAAGAAAGGGAGGGAAGGAGAAACGGTACCTAGGCGATAATAATTCCCATAAAAGATGCAACACATACAGTTCACTCAAATGTATTAAGTTGGAAAATGACGATGGTATCGGACCACTCAAACCAGTTCCGACAATTCCCCTGCAATAGAACATATACCAATCATTTAATCTGGATATAGGAATTACATAAATAAGAGCAGTGGAATGAGTCCATTATATAACTCTATAAAATTGAAACCTCCTTCAAGTCCATAAGATAAGTTGGATATCCGATAAAGTCTGGTATTGGACCTGTAAGTTCCACATCCATAATCCAACTGGTATAACAAATAAAAAAATGACATTCCATGGCAAAAGCTGAAGTATGAAGTAGTGAACAGGTTACAAAAGATAGCTGTAACTAAAATCTAACAAAAAATATCTTATATTCAAACTAATTTTATCTTACACTTTTGAGATCTTCACAAGATTAGCAAATGATAAAGGTATGCTCCGTTGAGTCCAGAACTATGTATGTACCTACAATAGATATAAAAAATTCCTTTAAAATAATTAATTGAACAAAACATTTGTGGTCGGTGAACAATAAATGATTTTAGAGGTTAAGTATTCATATCCACATCCACTAAATAGACAGAAAATAAAGACATAAATTGTTCCATTTGTAGATTTGACAGATACACTCACATACGTTGTAGTTTTGTACAATTCCCAATCTCAGAATTCTAATAACTATGCTATCTTCGTCTAATTTGAGAGCGGGGCTAAACATGTTCTTTCTGCAAACATATAGGCCACTCGCTCAGACGATGTCCCTCTGCCTCAATCTCCTGCAGTGTTTGTGTTTCCACCACCCACTCCATAGAGTCATGCACCAGGGCTCTACCCCGTGAACAATAGGGGTCCCGAAAGTCTATGAGGGATCGGAAGCACCGCCCGAAACCTCACACCCCTTTGGTGGAGAAAACAACCCCATCTACTTCTAACCCAACCGAGACTATGATCCCAACTGTTCCTTCAAAAAAGCCAGAACTCGTTGTTGCGATAGGGCAACCATCAAAGCCCAATGATCACCACAAATGCAAGGCGGTGAGAGAAAAATGTATGAGACCAGTAACCTCCTCCTCGTCTTCGAAATCCGAATCACCTCTGGCTTCTTTCGCATCGGATTATCCTTCCGAGGAAGATGACAATGTCCTCGACCATTCTCGAGTACTCAACTTGCTTTCTAAGAAGCAGCAACGACAATTGAAGGGTCTAACTGTGAAGACCCAACCCAAAACCAAAAATTAATCATGTCCTGCGACTCTTTTTGCTGGAACCTTAGGGGGTTCAACGATCTTGTAAAGCGGTGTAATTTCAAGAAATGGCTACGACAGTCCAACCCGTTTTTTGGTAGTATTAGAGAAACGCGAATCCGATATAGTAAGGCCTCGGATGTAGTCTCCTCCACGTTCAAAGGCTGGAATGTGATCTCCAACTATGAATTTGTGTCTTTGGGACGCATTTGGGTCCTTTGGCAGCCAATGGTTAACCTCAACATCCACTCCAAGTCGTCCCAAATGATAACTTGCTTCGTCCGCCTTCCACACACCCCTCTGGAAATGGCTGTCTCCTTCATTTACGTCTCCAATTTTTAAATTGATAGACGTGTTTTGTGGGAGGATATGTGTCGCTTATCTCACGATTCTTCGGTTACCTCTAAGCCTTGGATCCTTTAGGGTGACTTTAACCAAACTTTGAACCCATCGATCATTCTGCTAGCGGTACACGAATCAATAGAGCTATGCAAGACTTCAGGGACTGCCTATCCTATTTTGACCTTCACGATTTGTCTCTGCGAGGCAGTCTATTTACTTGGTGGAATAAACACACAGTCAACCCTATCGCAAAAAACATCGACAAGGTTCTGGTGAATGAGCTCTGGGCAGACAGATTTCCCCTCTCATATATCCACTTCGCCTCTTCGCAGTTCTTTGACCATTGCCCTGCTGAGCTTTCTCTTGGGACCCCAAGACACGAGAAGTGTAGGTTTATGATCTCCCACTTCCTCTTCTCCCACCCTATGTTCCTTCCTCACCTCATAAATATAGATAAAACACAATGTCACATGTACTGCTCAGTACTACTTGGCTAAGAAGCTCCAATCCCTCAAAACCACCATTAGAGGTGTAAATGCGACTTCTTCTCAGGGTTGGAAAACAGAGTAAAGGTCACTCTGTTGGAGCTTGCCTTGGCTCAAATCTCTCTCCTTTCAGACCCCCTCTTTGCACTTGGCAGAAATAGAGGAGCAGAAATACTGTGATTGGGCTACGCTCTTGCAGGCAGAGCACAAGTTCTTAAACCAGAGATCAAGAATACGATGGATGGAACATGGGGACTCCAATTTGACCATGATTTATAAGGCAATCAACTCTCGAAAGTTTCACAACCAAATTCACTACTTAATAGATGATAACGCCATTAGGTTTGACTCCACCCAAGACATTGAAACTCATTGGGTCTCTTACTATCAAGGTCTCCTTGGACCTCCCACCCAAAGCCTCTCCGCAAATTAGCTTGACAAGATCTCCTGCTTTGACTAAATTCAAATGCTCACCAGATCAATCTTCCTCTCTAGAAACTCAAGTCTTACCGTCCGATGTTAAGAGAGAATTCTGGCTTTTGCCCCAAAACAAAACCCCGGGCCCCGACGGTTACACATGCGAGTTTTTCCGAGCATCTTAGGAGATCATAGGAGCCCTTACAACAGACGCGGTCATTGAGTTCTTCGTTTCTTCCAACCTCTTACGACATTTCAATGCAACGAAAATTTTGCTAATACCGAAAAGAGTTTGTGCATATATACTTTGTGATTTTTGTCCTATCTCTTCTTGCAACGAATTCTACAAGGTAGTCTCCAAGTTAGTGGCCCGCAATATTCTCCTAGATATGATTTCATATAATCAGTCTTCCTTTGTCATGGGCCGCATTTTGGTGGAAAATGTTTTACTTACGTCTGAGATGACTCAAGGTTCCGCAAGGGCCAATGTTACCTGCAGGGGAATGTGGAAGGTTGATCTCCGAAAAGCCTTCGACTGTGTGAAATGGGATATCCTCATCACAGTTATTCGGACTGTCAATTTCTCGGCTACCACCACGGAGTGGATCCATACCCATATATCCACCACTAGCTTCTCTGTCAATGTCAATGGTTCCCTCTGTGGATTCTTTAGAGGCACAAAAGGTTTAAGACAAGGTGACCCCCTTTCTCTTTCACTATTTGTAATCGCTATGGAGATACTATCTGAATTGCTTCGTTGGAGATTTGATCAAGGTGACATTGGCTTCCACCCTCTTGGTCAGAATCCTAAGGTAACTCACCTTGCTTTTGCGGATGACTTAATGATTTTCTCCGACGGGACAGTGGATTCTCTTCGCCACATTGCTGAGGTTTTGGATGAATATCAAGAGCTCTCTGGACTTTGTATGAATAAGGATAAATCAATATTATACCTCTCGGCAGGATATGACTCTGACCGTGCCTCAGCTCATGGGCTGCAAAAAAAATTGATATTTCCTGGGAGACTTCAACTTATCACCTCAGTCATCTATAGTACCGTTAACTTTTGGGCTTCCACGTTTATCCTTCCTAAAGGATGTATTAAGAATATATAGTCCATGTGTTCTGCCTTCCTCTAGTAAGGAGACACAAAGAACACTCACTCAGCTAAGGTGGTGTGGTCTAAGCTTTGTCTACCCAAGGGCGAGGGAGGGTTACGTCTTAGAGACCTCGCCCGTTGGAATAAAATTCTCATCTTAAAGCTTATTTGGATTTTATTTCCAGCAGTGGCTCCCTTTAGGTTGCATGGTCCAAGGAACACATTCTCAAGCACCAGACTTTGTGGACTTCCAACCCCTCTCCTTCTGTCCCTTGGATGTGGAAATCTATTATAAGTTTACGGCATTTAGCGAGTAAGTTTATTGGTGTAAATGTGAATGATGGTTTGTCAACCAGCTATTGGTACGAAGATTGGACTACTTATGGTCCGCTTATTGATATCATGGGAGTTGATGGACCAAGACTATTGGATATCGTGGGAGTTAGATCTTTCTTTTTGCTAGGCACAGAACCCCAGGTATGGCCATAATTAGAGGCATCCTCAACCAACATGATCTATCCAATTCAGCTCTCGGTCCAGATGCGTACCTTTGGGGACTGCGAGATGCTCCTACTGCCTGCAGCTGTAAGTTCAGCTCCAAATTAACCTGGGAAGCAATAATACCAAGGGAAGAAACAAAGGGTTGGTTTAAGGCAGTTTGGTTCTCAAAAGCAATCCCTCGTCACTCGTTCTTCTTTTGGGTTGCCAACCTGAACCGATTGGCTAATATGGATAGGATGTCGACTTGGTATGCACATTTCTCTCCCACCTGCCACGTGTGCTCTGTGGAGACCGAGACTCGGGACCACATATTGCTTCATTGTCCATACTCAGCTCATGTTTGGAACATGGTGCTTCAAAAGCTTGGTATGCCGCATGCTCCCTTTATAAATTGGAATGTCCTCATCTCTTGGCTGCTAGGTAACACTCAAGCAGTTTCATCGACATTGAAGAAACTTGTCACTTAGGTAACCACTTATCTCATATGGTCCGAGAGAAATGCCCAAATCCATGGTTCTCAGCAACTTGTACCCCACAAACTTTTCAACAAGATCGACCGGAATATAAGAGATGAATTTCTGGCCATTAGATACACGAAGAAAGGCAAGCGTCTTCTTTCAACTTGGTTTGCGTACGTTTAACGGTTTCTAACTCCACAAACTGTTGGCTTTCACTTCTTTTAATTTTTTTGGGATGTGAAGTCATTGTTGATTGTAAATCCATGTAACCGGATCTTTTGATATATATATATATATATATAATATATATATATTTATTACAATCATCTATTATTAGGGAATAGTAAACAAAATTGTTCGTTATTTTGTGCAGCAACGTTGTTGCTAACAATTTCACATTGGATGGTCTTGACGACATGTAAATTCTTAAATATGCTTTTTTCCAATAATAATTGAATTGACAAGACTCAATCCATAGTCAAGTTGCTCCAACTAGAGCATGGTGGTATTCGAACTCACCACCTAGGGCAAGCCAACTGACCACCTATTTCTTGGCAATATGATCCATGTTTCTTTTCTTTTATTTTCTCGTTTTTTTCCCCTCAAAATGTCTTAAATCCTTTTCTTTCGGTTAAAAGGATATTTTCGGGACTAAACTGCCTACAGAAGAACTTCGCCTGCATTCGAGGCTAAAGAATCTGTAAGTGCAACAAAGAGATGTCCTCATAAACCTTATTCTCCATGATCATGAGCAATCACATCAAAATAAATTGAATGTTCTATTGAGAAAATGTTGTTTACAAATTTTCTCTATTTACTGGTGTCTAGATTTTAACTTTTCTATCAATTGCGGAGGTCCTACGATAATGTATGTTAGAAGAACACTATTTGAGAAGGATAATACAGATCTTGGACCAGCTTCGTTCTTTGTGAGTGTCGATAAGAGATGGGCAACCAGTAATGTAGGACTTTTTGATGGCTATAGCGACAAGAAATACATACACACTTCAAAATCAGAATTTAGCAACACTTAGGTCCCGAGATTTTTTCAGTCAGCACGACTTTCTGCATCTTCTCTTAGGTACTATGGGTTGGGGCTAGAAAACGAAGGCTACACTGTAACACTTCAGTTTGCTGAAATACAAATGGTAGATTTAATTTGTAACTATAACGGTCAGAAAAGTCATGGAAGACGACATTTTGACATATACGTCCAGGGAAGACTAGTTGAAAAAGGTTTTAATGTGTGACAAAAAAAACGAAAAAAAGAGATAAAGGTTTTAATGTACGCATAACAGCTGGTAACTCTTCCTTTCAAGCAGTTCGGAATGAATATAAAGCAAATGTATCCGAAAATCACCTTGCAGTTCATCTCTTTGGGGCTGGCAAAAAGAACATGTTGTATTCCTAGCACAGGGACTTATGGGCCACTAATATCAACCATTAGTGCAAAACCAGGTAACACAAATGGTGAATTCATTTTCCTTTTCTTTATTTTCATGATCTTGTGATGCTACTTAGTGTCTAAGTGTAACATACTTGTGTTCAGATTTTACGCCAACTGTGAGTGATAGGCCACCACCAAAGGAAAATTACAAGACTGATACTATTGTGGGTGGTGACACTATTGGTGTAGTACTTTTGAGTATTTTTGCAGCTGTAGTAATGTTTATCATCAGAAAAAGAAGAAAGCAGTACACAGATGATGAAGATATATATGTTATAACTAGAACACAACCAAGCCATAGAAAAAAAGAATCTTGTCCCGTATAGAACTTCAATATCATCTTTGAAATTGGCTGATTTTAAAACCATATTGTTTCTTGCAGAAATATTAAATATGGACGTGAAGTCTTACACTCTTACTTACTCGGAACTTAAAAGTACAACTCAAGATTTTGATCCTTCAAACAAGCTTGAAGAGGGAGGATTTGGGTCTGTTTATACTCTTCTGATGAGATAATATGGAAGAAGAGAATATGTACGACCTTTTAATATGTTTTGTTTCGAATAACATATTCAACAGGGAAACCTTCATGATGGAAGAGAGGTCGCGGTGAAGCAGTTGTCTGCTGGATCCCGACATGGAATGGGCAATTTGTTGCGGAAATTGTAGCAATTTCTTCATTTCTACATTGCAATCTAGTCAAACTCTACGGGTGCTGCTTTGAAGGAGATCATCGTTTGCTTGTGTATGAGTTTCTTTCAAAGTTAGGTTATAGTCAAAGGCAACTTCAAAGTTAGGTTATAGTCAAAGGCAACTTCGTAGAAAATAAAATATGCTTATAGTCTTCTTCCCTCAGCTTATACATCTTATCTAACAAAGAAAATAAAAAAGACTAAAAAGTATGATATTGATTTATGACTCGCTTTGTTATCAAAATGTATCTCTTTATATAAACAACTATTATCTAGTGACAGACAAGTATCCCCAAAAAAAACAATTGAAAGCACATCTGAGTTCTCTGTGTCTACTCCTAACTATCTGCTTCTCGTTTTATTTGGTTCGAGCCCAAAACCCAATAGGAGCCACTACTCATCCTGACGACGGTGTCTTTCATAACTTTACATTATCTTCAATCTTCAATAATATTTTTATTGCATTGTAGATTGTTAATGTTAATGATTTAAATTCATCAGAATTGTATCTGCATATATATAAATATATATATATATATAGTTACATACATTAAGTTTTCAAAAATTTTAAAAAATTTATTTGTATTCTTTAGGATGAGTTTTAATTTGATATATTATTTAACCAAATTTTAAAAATTGAAAACTAAAAACAAGAGTTATAATACTGCTTATAATTTTTGATTTAGTGATTTTTTTTCCACAAAACCTAGTCGTTATATTATACTCTCTGTTCCTTAAAGATATATTTTCTTGGTATTTTTGATTATTTTTTAAAGATTATTATTTAAGTTTCTTATGCAATCAGTTAATGAGTATAAAGTTATTAATTATTAATTTTATTATTAGGCTTACATAATAAAAGCGAAATCACGTGCAACAATTTTCCCTCTCAGTTAAGAGTGATTATAACTAGCTTGTGGGAATCTCTTTATAAACAACCATTGTCTTGAGTTTTTCTTATTTGATTTTCTGGATAGACAATTGCAGAGTCTGCAGTTTACAGTTCTTATAACAACCATTTACAATCACAGATTGACATGTATTATCTCTATGTATTCTTACAGATTGTAGAGAGGCTTGAATTTGTGTTACGTTCTCTACAACATTCCTTTTGCTTGATGGTGAGCGAGAGACTGAATCTGAAGTTGGCTTCACTGAATTGAGTACTTGTATTTTGATGCAGAGAGGTCCAAATTAACTTCTTCATTCTGTTGCTTCAACATCGGTTCGTGGACTGGACTAATAAGTGGCATACATGCATTTGCTGTAACAAGATTTTTTTTTACAGGGAGGAGTAATTCAGGCCCAGTCTCTATCAAGATGTTGAATCAACAACACCAGATGACGTCTAAGCAAAGTCATAAAGAATAGTAAATATGTAACTTTGTCTTTTTAGACAGTTAGTTGATTACTTGAGTTACACGGCAACTTTATCTATGCCAGTTTGGTGAAGTCTGTCAGTTTTATTTTTGGCTGTGGCCCAGTTTTCTTGCAATAATCGATTGGTTTTTGTTATTAAGTCTGATACATTTATTCTCTCTATTGACTTGAAACTTGAAAATTTGTTTATTGTCAATACAGAGAATAAATGACATGAGAGGCAACTTGCTAGCTAGTTGATCAACAACATTGACGTAAAAAAGAGGTAACTAAGTCGCGGATGTGAAACTTCTTAAAGAATTACAATTGTTAACAACAAATTCAGGCTACTTCTTTTGGTCATGATCATGTCGAGTTCAAGACTGTCTCTCTATCTCTCCCTCGCTTTTTGGTTTATGTTAATGTCTAGTTTATTCATGTGGTTCGACCACAGAACCAAACCAGAAGAGCCACTACTGATCCCAACGAAGGTGATGATCATGATTGACAACTTGTCTTTTTGTTGTTGTTGTTAACAGTTCTTTATGATGATGATTCAGCTCGAGCTTTGAACAACATATTTCGGAAGTGGAATATAATAGCTACAAAAGGATTGCAACATAAGTGGCTAACTATGCAGTGGAGTTGCCATACAAGACAGCGTCGTCATCGACACCTTAGCATACAATCCTCTCATCAAATGTGACTGTAGTTTTAGATGTTCTTTTTTATTACCAGGACTTTTGATGCGAATGCATTGTCTGGACCACTTTCCAAAGAATTAGGACTACTTACTGATTTAAGATCATTGTAAGGACCTCTTTTTCATCAAGGATTTTGATCATATTTTCTTCTGGCTCATTAGTTTTGATAGATTGATTCTAGCATACTCTGCATTTTTGAACTCAGTGCGATTGATTCAAATAATTTCTCTGGTTCTCTACCACCTGAAATTGGTAATTGCACGAGGCTAATGAAAATGTAGTGGTGACTTTTAGTATTGCTTGCATCAACACTCCATCACAATCTCTGAAGTGCTTCTGAGATGCAGCTAGTTAAGCTTTTTGGTTCTCATATTTGTGATAGGTACATTGGAAGTTCAGGAGTTAGTGGTGAAATGCCTTCATCATTTGCTAATTTTGTAGACTTGGAAGAAGTGTAAGATTTATATTATCTGTCTGCTTATTTGGAAACATAAGCATACTCATAATTGAATTGTTTTTCATGTCGTTTCAGCTGGATTAATGATGTCCAACTTACAGGTCAAATACCAGAGTTTGTAGGAAACTGGACCAAATTCAATACTCTGCATGTTACAGCTCTTCAAGTATCCAGTTTTAATACTCTGTGTGGTTAAACTATCTTCTCTATGTTGAAACAAGCTTTACTTTACTGCAGGAGACAAGATGACTATATCTTAAGATGCTCCTTTGTCGTTTTGTTACTAAACTGAGATGATATCCATTTGTTCTTAAGTGATTTGAGTTTCAACAGCCTAAATGGGCAAATTCCAGCTTCGCTTTTTTAACTCAAGCCAGCTTACTCACTTGTAAGAATATATATATCAATCACATACTCTTATTCCATATTTACAGACAGACTGAGTATAAATATTGTTAACTTCAATTAGGCTTCTTGGAGATAACAAGTTGAGTGGTTCATTACCCACTCAGAAGAGTACCTCTATTACCACTCTGTTAGTAACAAAATATACTTAAGAGGAACGTTTGTCTCACTGAATACCGTGTCAATATAATTTAAAATACTTTGTTTGCAAAGATGTGTCATATAATGATTTATCAGGGAATCTTCCTTCTTGGGTTCGCTTACCAAACTTGAGACTGTAAGTTTAAGAACTATGTGCTTCTATTCCATGACTACATAATATGTAGTTTTGCTGAAATCAAAGTTTGCTATGCTGCAGCAACCTGATTGCCACCTACTTTACAGTAGGAGGTTCTAACAAAAGGTGACTTCTTAAATCTTGCTGTGTTCTTAGTGCCTAAAATTATGTGTTATATCTATTTCACAAGCATACAACTTTGTGTATTGTAAAATGGGTTTTCCCTGGACTAACCTGCCTACAAAAGGATTTCCGCTGCAATCCAGGAAAAGGAGTATGTAAGTGCATCTATCTTATATACTTTTGAAACTTATTTCAGTTCTAGCATTTACAATTTTAAGATCACAAATGTTATACATTACGTTGGTGAAGATATGTCTCTTTTCATGGGTTTCCAGATTTCAACTCCTCAGTCAATTGTAGTGGATCTTTGTATGAGAAGGACAATGAGGAAATTGAACCAGCTTCATTTTTCGTAAGTAAAACAAAGAGATGGGCAGTCAGCAACATAGGACTATTTACTGGGAGTAGCAATACTAAATACATTGCTAAAGCTCCTCCAAATACACGATTTGCAAATACCTCAGACTCAGAGCTTTTCCTATCAGTGGGAGCCTCTGCATCTTCTTTAAGGTATTATGGACTGCGCCTAGAAAATGGAGGCTACCGTGGAATAGTTCAGTTTGCCGAAATACAAATAAAAAGCTCTAGTACCTAAACAAATCTTGGAAGACGCCTTTTCAACATATATGTTCAGGTCTCTACTATTACATAGATCCCAACTCTTCATGAAGAAATGAAGTCTGACCTATGTACTTCTTTTTATTTCAGGGAAAGCTTGTTGAAAAAAATTTCAATGTGCATAGAAATGCTAATAGTTCTAGTGTCCGGATAATTCAAAGAGTACATAATGCAAATGTATCTGAAGATTACCTAGAAATTCATCTTTTTGGGATGCAAAAGGGACACGTTGTATTCCTGATCAAGGTGCTTATGGGCCATTAGTCTCAGCTATCAATGCAGTTTCAGGTATATATATAACAGAGCGTTTCATGATCTTTAGTAGAATCCAATGTCTCTTCTCATCACTACCAGCTTTTTGTCTCTGCAGATTTCATACCCACTGTAACTAATAAGTTACCCTCGAATTTTAAGAAAAAAATGGTATTATTGTAGGGACCATTGTAGGACCAGGAACTGCAACTCAAGATTTTGATCTTTCGAACAATCTTGGGGAAGGAGGATTTGCACCTGTATTTAAGGTAAGACCCTACACAGAATGTTATGAAACATCACTATAGGTAGTACAGTGTAATAGAAGGTCATGTAAATTTGTTCATTGGCTATATTCTGAAACACTGTACTACCTATAGTGATGTTTCATAACATTCTGTGTAGGGTCTTACCTTATCATTGGGTTTCAAGAGTTTGTAATTTATTTATTACCTTACATTTAATCTTGCTAATTTTGGGTGATTTTTAATCTTAATGGTGTACCACTTGGATTACAGATCTGGAAGTAACAGGCCAGATACCAGACTTTCATAGGAAGTTGGACCAAACTTACTATATTACTGATACTAACAGGCCAGATACCAGACTTTCATAAGAAGTAACAGGCCAGATACTACCTTGTAAGAAGATTTCACTGTTACAAAGTTATACAATGGATTGTTCCACTGCTCTTGTTTATGTATTTTTTATATCTATATTACTATTAGTGGAAAATTTATCATTGCATTGGTACATGTTTTACCGTAGGGGAATCTTTGGAATCATTTGCGAACTTAACTGATATGACAGAATTGTATGTGTCAGAATCATTATTCTTTACTGTTCCTCTCTTCTTTCCCGTGGCAATTCTTCTATTGAATTCATTAAAGACATGAAGTATCTAAGTATTTTGTAATTCAATTCAAATTTTATTCCAACTCATGATCAAATTAATATACTCTTGGACTATTTGTCTTCCTTTGTGTACATAACATTAATGATATATGTCGCAGAGTATTGAGGAATAACAATCTTACTGGAACAATACCATCTAATATTGGAGAATACTTAAATTTGCAACAACTGTAAGTACATATGCCAAATAAGTATGAAACAAATTGTTGTCTTTATATTAGGTTTCTGGGAAGCAACATGTTGAATGGTTCCTTGCCCACTCAAAAGAGGCAGTCTTTACGCAATATGTGGGTAATAATATCCTTTATAACTGTTTCATCTTTAAAGTTCTTTACAACTTTTTTACTCGACATTTATTCAAGTAGAAGAATCTTGTTCTTTTATGCTTTCAGAGAGGGAGGACAAGGATCTTGGACCAGCGTTGTTTGTTGTGACTGCTGATCAGAGATGGGGAGTCAGTAATGTAGGACTTTTTGCCGGAAGTTGCAATGATATATACATGTTTACTTCAACAGCACAATTTATCAACACATTGGACTCAGAGCTGTTTCAGTCAGCAAGACAATCTGCATCTTCCCTAAGGTACTATGGGTTGGGGCTAGGAAATGGAGGCTATACCGTAACACACTTCAGTTTGCTGATGTACAATTCTTAGGTTTAGGAAGACGGCTATTTGACATTTATGTCCAGGCCTGCACTACTTGACCAATTAAATTTTTGGTGTAATTGTTTTGTTTCTAATTTTGTTATGATGATTTCGAAGATCTAGCTCTGTTTTTCTAGTGAAGACTTGTTGAAAAGGATTGTGATGTACATAGAGCAGCTGGTGGCTCTACTTTAAAGCAGTTCAGAAAGTATATAAAGCAAATGTATTAGAAAATCATCTCGAAATTCATCTGTTCTGGGCTGGAAAAGGGATATGTCTATGGGCCAATAATATCGGCCGTTAGTACAACACCAGGTAACACAAACCTTGAATTCGTTTTTTCCCTGATTTCCAATATCTCCTTATGTTAATTAGTGCTTAAGTTTTAGAAATCGTTGTTCAGATTTCTTACCAAATGTGGGTAACAGACCACTATCAAAGGGAAAGAACAGAACTGGTACTATTGTGGGTATCATTGTTGGAGTAGGACTTTTGAGCATATTTTTGGGTCTGCTTATACCCTCAAAATTATATTTCATTATCATCTTTTAAATTGGTTTATGCTAAGAACCGAGTTTTTCTTTCAGAGCTACTTAGTATGGACGTAAAATCTTATCTTTTTACTTACTCGGAACTTAAAAGTGCAACTCAAGATTTTAATCCCGCAAACAAGCTTGGCGAGGGAGGATTTGGGCCTGTTTATAAGGTAAGTGCCATAATGATATGGACTAGGAGTTTTCTATTTCATTTCTTTGAATAACATATTTAATAGGGAGTCCTCAATGATGGAAGAGAAGTTGCGGTGAAGTTGTTGTCAGTGGGATCCCGACAAGGGAAAAGGCAATTTCTGCAGTGCAACATCGAAACCTAGTAAAAATTTATGGGTGTTGCTATGAAGGAGATCATTGTTTGCCCGGATATGAATATCTTCGTAATGGGAGTCTTGATCAGACTCTATTTGGTATGCACATAATTATGATTTATTGATCCATGCTTCTTCCAAGCTAAAAGAACTCATTATGCACTTGTCATTCTGTTGTTATACCAATGCAGTGGGTATATTGCGCCAGAGTATGCCATGCATGGACATCTAACAGAGAAGAAGGATGTGTTATGGCTCTATGCCATTCAGACATGGAATCTACACGAGATTTTTCTCAAACGATGAAATGTTTGTATATGTGAAGATGACAAACATCTTTTCCTTTCTTTCTCATTAATAATGAGGTAAACTTAAATCATATTGACCTGTCTCTATTAACGTATTGAATAAATTACGGCAAATAACGTCTAAGAAAAGTCATTACGACTAGTCAATACAATTGGCATTATCTGACCCACTAATATGTCGAAAGACGAATGAAACATCTCTTCTAATACAAAGAAAAATCCTCTTTTTAGGTTTTTAAGCCCCAAGGCTAGAAACTTCAAATTTTGATTATAGATGATTTGATAAAATGAATAATTGGTCGAGGCAACTTCGTGGCAATAATTAAGTCATGCAGTAATCTTCCCTCAGCTTTCACATCTTATCATACCAAGATGTTGACTTATGTGGTTGGAGTGAAGAAGCAACAATTTTATCCACTTATCGGCAAAATGAATTTCTTTATAAAACATCCATTAATTGTCTAGTGAGTAGTGCAAATTTAAAACATCATTTATTCTGAACATCTGGGGATGCGCAGGTTACACAGTTCTCCGTTTCTGCTCCTAACTATCTGCTTCTTGTCGTGTTATAGTTTCAGTTCATTTTACTTGGTTGTAGCACAAGACCAAACACGAGCCACTACTCATCCTGCTGACGGTTTGTCTTTAAGAACTTGACATTATTTATATTCAATCACCAATTATATATAATTGATTGCATTGTATACATTGTTAATGATTAAATCACATCAGAAATGTATCCATATATGTGAATAGTAGAGTTGTTTATAGACAATATATATATATGTACCATAGACACAACGTTATGCTGTCCTTTATTTCGAAATATTTTTTATGCGAAAAGGAGTATCTTGTATAATTTAAAACTCAAAAATGATATTTTGGCATGAATTTTTTTTTTAAATATTTTGTACAATTTAACTTTTAGAAGAGTTATTGTGGATAATAACAGATCAACTAGTCTACAATTTTGCATAAAAAGAAATATCTTTGACCCTGATAATTATACGTACAATATTCCATATCATAGATTTTTTAATTGATCGCTTATTACTCGTATATTTCATGTTTTGAGCTTAATCTTAACAGTGTTTAAGTCTATGTAGTATTTGATTTGGAAACTGATATATTGATGGTTCACATATCATTAAATCAGGGGCGGCCCAATCTAAAATGGTGCCTAAAGCTTTTTCAAAATTTTTTGCCCCTAACGGGAGTTGAACCTTCGCCACTTTGGGAATAAACAAAGTTTCAACCAACTGTACTAAAGGAGATTTTTGAAAATTGATGCCCCTAAATTTCTTATATTTTTTGGCGCCTAAAGCCCTAGCTTTACGAGCTTTAGCTCAGGGCCACCCCTGATTAAATGTAAATAAACGAATCAAATCTAGATATGTAGCTGATATTTTTATATAAAATATTTCTGCATATTTTTAATATTAATTTCATTTTAAAAAGAAAGAGAAAATAATGTTGTAAATACTTTTTTGATATGTATTAATTCTTTTATTGGATATATATATATATATATATATTTTGTCAAGGGATATATATATATATATATTAAATTTTGTGTGTAAATGAAAATATATTATTTTTCTTATATTGATTCTGATTAGAAAATTAGTCTAATATTATAGATTAATTAAGTATAAGGTGTATTAATGTTATATTTTAATTAGTAGATGTTTTTAATAAAAGTGACATATGTCATCTTTAGAAGAGATAGACAAGTTGATTTGTCAGCTTCAGAGACACAATACTTTTGTTATTTATATAATTAATATAGTTTCCTCATAATAGTTATATGTTCGATTTAAGTTATGTATACACTGTGTGTACATTAAGGCACTTAAAGATTTAATTAGCCAAAGGTAGCCATAGAAAATGATTACATATAATGGTACTCTTTAATTTAATGTCATTTTTAATCAAAATTGATGACATATATTAATCAATTAAAATGATTGGTACTGAGAAATAAAATTTGTAGTTCTTGTTTCAGCTTCGCTCAACTATAAATGTATTTACAGATATAATAATAATTTTAATTTTATTGTTTCAAAGCCTATATTTAATTAAACACTTTTGGAAAGTAGAAGTGTTTTTTAGTGTTTCTAAAAGTAATAATGTATTGTTGTGTCTTGAAATCGACGTAGCGCGTGCTTTGAGATCCATCTTTGCGGCTTGGCGGATGCAACTTAGCAGGGGTTGGAATATCAGCGGCGAACTTTGCTCCGTCGTTGCCGTTCACAATCCTCTCATCAGATGTAACTGTACTTTCAACAGTTCCAAAGTCTGCCACATCACCGCTCTGTAAACCTTTTTTCCCCACTCTCTATACCCAAAATACTCGACGCATTCTCCCAGTGTAGTGCTTCATTCTCATTTTGGTTGCTATTGTTTTCACAGCTATGTTTCTTTTGGAGGAGTTGAAGGACCTATACCTCAAGAACTCTGGACCTTGAAGTACCTCACATATCTGTATACCCACCAGATACAACCCACTTACCCATTTTCTTTCTTCTCTATACATCATACACACATATTGACACTGTAATAATACATTTTTTACATCTAATGGACCTCAAACTCACATTCTTTCAGGAACCTTGGTCGAAATCATCTAACAGGCTCCCTGTCCCCTGCAATTGAAAATCTGGCTCGATTGCAATATATGTAAAAGAATATGTGATAATTAAATTTTCTTCAATTAATAATTCCTTGATTTGACCTTTACGCTCGTCTGTTTAATTTATTTAGGAATATTGGTACTAATGCTTTGTCTGGCCCTATTCCTAAGCAAATCGGTTTGCTTACAGATTTAACATATTTGTAAGCTCAGTGTGCTTCTTCATCGTTTAAATATGAAAATGTCTTCACATTGCTTCTGAAGGATCATGATCGTTTCTTATTTATATTCTACAGTGATATTAGTTCAAATAACTTTTCCGGTTCTATACCACCTGAGATTGGAAGTTGTAGAAAACTACAGTCTATGTGAGTGTATCTGTCAATTACGTCAAATATGAATACTTAACCTCTAAGTCTGGTTCAATTAATTATTTTTAAGAATTACTCGATCATCTGATACAGGTTCATACAAAGTTCTGGACTCACTGGGACAATACCTTCATCATTTGCTAATCTTGTGGAGCTCCAAGAAGTGTAAGATAAAATTAAGTTGAATATAATCTTTTTTTTTTGGGTTAGATTTTAAGTTGCAGCTATCTTTTGTAATCTATTCACTACTTCATATTTTAGCTTTTGACTTGGGATAAAAAATTTTGGTACCAGTTGGATTATGGATCTGGAACTCACAGGTCCCATACCAGACTTTATTGGATATTGGACCAAACTTTATATCTTGTAAGAAGATCTCACTTTTATGCAATTATATAATGGACGTGCTCTATTGCTCTTGTTTATGTATTTTCTATATTACTATTAGTGTTACTAGCAAATTTTCATTGCAATAATTTAAGGATTAATCAGTTGGTACGTGTTCTACTGCAGGAGAATTGTCGGAACTGGTTTGAGTGGTCCAATACCATCGTCATTTTCCAACTTCACTTTTTTGAGCGAACTGTATGTGTTGCATCGTTTGCAGAATTATTATCTCCTACTGTTTCTCGTTCCTTCCCTTTCTCACATATTAATAATACATTTAATGTAGGAAGCTTAGTGATATATCCAATGGAGGTTCTTCTCTTGAATTTATCAATAGCATGAAATCCAAATTTCTCAGTATATTGTAAGGCAAATTTGATCAATTTTCAATCCAATTCATGATCAGATTATTGTGTTGTTAAACTGTATCTCCTTCCTTTGTGTATGTAACAATTACATTGATGATATATGTCGTAGAGTATTAAGGAACAACAGTCTCACTGGGACAATACCATCTAATTTTGGAGAAAACTCAAGTTTGCAACAACTGTAAGTATGATGTCAATGTGTTCTTCAAATCCTCTTAAAGCTCTTGATCAGGGTCTAATCTGTAAAAAGATTGAGATGTTTTGTGAAATTATGTTAATTGTTTACCATATAACTCATGACTGTTTTCCAGTGATCTAAGCTTCAACAAACTACATGGACCAATTCCGGATTCACTTTTCAATTCAAGTGGACTTGCTGAATTGTAAGATGATTTGTTTTTGTGCTTCTTTCGGAAATTCTGTACAAACAAGTAACAATTAACATTGATGATATATGTTGCAGGGTATTAAGGAACAACAATCTTACTGGGACAATACCATCTAATATTGGAGAAGACAGATATTTTTTGAAACAACTGTAAGTACATATGTCAATGTGTTCTTCAAATCCTCTTAAAGCTTTTTATCAGGGTCTTTTCTGTAAAAAGATTGAGATGTTTTGTGGAAGTCACAGAGAGAATGAGAAATTATGTTAATTTGATTATAAAATAATTTCTCAATCATTGCTAAACACGAATGGTTTAATTGTTTACCATATAACTCATGTCTGGATTCCAGTGATCTAAGCTTCAACAAACTACATGGACCAATTCCAGATTCACTTTTCAATTTAAATGGACTTTTTGACTTGTAAGATGATATATGTTTTTGTGCTTCTTTTGGAAATTCTGTACAAATACATGGATAGGTAAAATAACATGTTTTCATATTAGGTTTCTTGGAAACAACATGTTGACTGGTACTTTGCCCAATAAAACGAGTCAGTCGTCTTTACAAAATATGTGAGTCCCACTTTTGATGATCCGCATATGAGACTTTCCAAGATAATCAGGAAATATATAACACATTCTGTAGATTCTAATTATTTTTCTTTTATGCTTTTACAGAGATGTCTCGTACAATAATTTGTCTGGAAGTCTTCCTTCATGGGTTAGTAGTGATTCATACTTGGAAGTGTAAGTAACCGAAACATTATATCTCATCTTTATCTCAATCACATAAGATTTTCCATTTTTATATTATAACTACATATGGACCGTGCAATGCCCGGGTTTTTGTCTAATAAAATTATATATATATATATATATATGTATGATATTTAAATAATATTTTGTAATAACTTTGGTAATTGTTTTGGTTAAAAAGTTAATTTAAATCATTCCATGGATTATAAAATCCAGTAAACAATGTTTTGGGTCTATTTAAATCTATTTTTGGTAATTTTTATTTTTATTTTTATTAGAAACTTATATTTAAATATTTCATAAACTATAAATTTCGCTAAATCATTTGTTGACTCCATTTTAGGATATTTTTGTACATTTTATATTAAAAAATTAGTTAAGAACTTATTATAAGACATTTCATGATTTATAACTTTCAATAAATCACTATTTGACTCTATTTTCTTTTATTTTGTTAATTTGTTAAAAAAAATTTGGTTAATAACTTATTTTAAAAACATTTTATGGACTATAACATTCACTAAATCAGTTTTTAAGTTTGTTTTGTGATAATTTTGATAATTTTTATTTTTTTTGGTTAAGAACTTAGAATTATAACACTTACTAAATCATTCATTTTGAATATATTTTGTAATAAGTTTTGGTCACTTTTAGCTTAAATTTTTTTTGGTTAAAATATTATTTTAACTCGTTCATGAATTATAAACATCCCTAAATCACTTTTTGACTCCAGTTTGTGATCATTTTTTGTTAATTTTTGGATTTTAATTTTTTTTAGTTAAACACATTTTCAAGACAATTCATGGACGATAATTTTCACTAATTACTTTTTGATTTGATTTTGTGATAATCTTTGGTAATATTTATATTTTAAGTTTAGAGAACTAAAAAAATATAAAAGACCTCATTGGTAAAAGCTTTAGCTTTGAATTTTTTGTTCTAGGATTTAGGTTGTAAATTTTTTTGTTGTATGTATTTTGGCGGTATATTTTTAGTTGTAGGATTTTAGTTTTGTAAAGTTCATCAATTTTGATTTTATGTTTTTGGCATTCCACAACCAAAAACTTTTCATTAATAAAAAATGGTTTTCAAGAGCAATGAGAGCCAATAATACACCTAAAACATGATTGACTTAGTTTTAATGCTTAATCTGTTTCTGATTTCTAGAGCAAGGAAATCAATTCACAATCAAACCTGGAATTTTTTTTTGTTTATATATATATATATATATATATATAGCAATTAATATTTATAATTTTTTAGATTATGGTTTCTTTAAGATTAATATCATGTATATAGATGAATATTTAGTAGTAGAGAGATAAATCAACATTTATCTTCTACTGGGATTTGGATTAGAGATCATTTTTTCTATTAAAGATTAATATCGAAAATTGTTTCGAAAATTCTTTATAAATATACAAGTAATTTCTTATATAATTAGTAAAATATATAAAATTACTTTTTATGTTAGGATTAGTATGAGATAAATATTTCAACTATTTACAATTATTTTTGTTTTAAGATTAGTATGAGATAAATATTGTTGAGAAAAATTATATTGGGCTTAGAAATAAAGATAAGTATATACAAACAAATATTAATATTGACAATATTTTTGTTAGGATTATAATTATTTTCAGTTTTATACGAAAATTTGTATTTTAATTGTATTTGTTCTCTTAAATATAATACTATTTGATTACTTAGTAAGGGATAAATATTTATGACTACTTTATTTTGTATATAAATAAAGATAATTTTTTACAATTCTTTTTATGTTAGGATTGTGAATAGAGATAAATATTTTGTGATAGAGATATATATTTTTAAATAATTTTAAATACATATACATACATATATATATATATTATCTTCTATTTTTAAATATATAAATAAGAAAAATGCATAATTATTGGATTTAATGGATAAACCATGTTAATAAGTAAATCTTAGATATCAAACTTTCTATCACAAGATTTGTTTCATTTTTTAATATATACACAACAAAATTTGAAGTCGTTAGATTTGTGAAATTCTACTTTATATAATACGATTGAGAAAAGAGAGAAATACTAATAATTTTGTTGTTTAAAATATATAAATATTTCAAAAAATTTTGGAAATTAAGTTTTATATAATAAGATTATATGCTATGGAATAGTAAACAAAATTGTTTGTTATATTTTGTGCAGCAACGTTGATGGTAACAATTTCACATCGGAAGGTGTTAATGACAGGTCCACTAATAACACAAATGGTGAATTCATTTTTCTTTTCTTTAATTTCATTACCTCGTGATCCTACGTAGTGTCTAAGTAAAACATATTTGTGTTCAGATTTCATGACACCTGTGGGTAATAGGCCACCACCGAAGGAAAATTACAATACTAAGACTATTGTGGGTGTCATTACCGGTGTAGTACTATTGAGTTTTTTTGCGGTTGTAGTAATCTTCATCATCCGAAAAAGAAGAAAGCGGTACACAGATGATGAAGGTATATATGTTATAACTAGAACACAAGCAAGCCTTAGAAGTGAAGAATATTGGCCCATATAGAACGTGAATATCATCTCCGAAATTGGTTTATTTTAAGATCAAATTGTTTCTGGCAGAAATACTAAATATGGAAGTAAAACCTTACACTTTTACTTACTCGGAACTTAAAAGTGCAACTCAAAATTTTGATCCTTCAAACAAGCTTGGAGAGGGAGGATTTGGGTCTGTTTATAAGGTAAGTCTCTTACCAAAACTTATGTACTCTTATGAGATACTAGGGAAGAGGAGAATATGTGATACCTTTTAATATGTTTTGTTTCTATTAACATATTAAACAGGGAACCCTTATTGATGGAAGAGAGATCGCAGTGAAGCAGTTGTCTTCTGGATCCCGACATGGGAAGGGACAATTTGTTGCGGAAATAGTAGCAATTTCTTCCGTTCTACATCGCAACCTAGTAAAGCTTTATGGGTGCTGCTTTGAAGGGGATCATCGTTTGCTCGTATATGAGTACCTCCCTAATGGAAGTCTCGACAAGGCATTATTTGGTAAACATAAATATGACTTATTTGTATCTGCTTCTACCAAGCTGAAGTATTCATGATGCTCTTGTTTGAGCAATACAGGGGATAAAAGATTATATCTTGATTGGTCAACTCGTTATAAGATATGTCTGGGAGTAGCCAGAGGTTTATTTTATCTACACGAAGATACGAGTGTTCGCATAGTACACAGAGATGTGAAGGCCAGCAACATATTACTTGACTCTGAACTGGTCCCAAAAGTTTCCGATTTTGGACTTGCGAAACTATACGATGACAAGAAAACTCATATAAGTACCCGAGTGGCAGGGACAATGTAAGTATTCCCCCAAGCCTTGACGTTTGGTTTGCAAGACAACTATGGATGAATATATATGCATGTTATTTGTATCAACGCAGTGGGTATCTTGCGCCAGAGTATGCCATGCGTGGACATCTAACAGAAAAAGCGGATGTGTATGCTTTTGGTGTTGTGGCTCTTGAGCTTGTGAGTGGAAGGAAAAACACTGATGAGAAGTTGGAGATGGAAAAAAAATATCTTCTTGAATGGGTACGTCCTTATCAATATATGGGGGAAGTTGGAGACAATCATGAATGGCAAAAGACCAATAATCTTTGTGTATTTCTTATATGTAGGCGTGGAATCTACACGAGAAGGATCGTGACGTTGAACTAATTGATGATAAGCTAAGTGAATATAACATGGAAGAAGTGAAACGTATGATTGGAATTGCGCTGCTGTGCACACAGACATCTCATGCATTGAGACCACCAATGTCACAAGTGGTGAACATGCTGTTAGGAAATGTTGAGGTCAATGATGCTACCTCTAAACCAGGCTACCCAATTGACTATACATTTGATGACACCTCAGGCTCCTCTTCTTTCAGCAATTTTCAAACCAAAGGCACAAGCTTCTCCACGAGCTTTGTGAAGCCTTCCACCGAGTTAGCACCCGGAGATCTCACCGGCACTAAGCCAATGCTTGGATTCAATATCAAAGAGGGAAGATGAAAGATGATAGTTTCTGTAGCCTATAATTTCTGTATTAGTATAATATTTTTATATGAATGATGAAAGTTTTTTGTTTGATTGGGGGGAACAGATTTTACTTTTGCTGAGTTTGTTTTGTTATATTGATTGCTTAGGGTCTTATTGTGGATGTGTGATTTAACCGTAAATGGGTTTAGAAAATGGATCTAAGTTTTGGTTTAGATCATAGATCGATTACCAATTTCTATTGTAAAAATGGAATTAAAGAATTGTGTGAATAAGTTTTCCAACTTTTGACTGGTTTTGTCAATATGAGTTAGTGTGAAGAATAACTGCGAGCATCATTTCTAAAGCTATTATTTCTGACCATACAGAAGCAGAGACTGAAGTGTTATCAAAAGAAGAGTAATTCATCAGCAAAAGAATACATGTTAATTTGATGAATAGCTCTTGTGCCCCTGTAAGTCAAGAAAAGCATTCAGAGACTTAGAACACAAAGCTCATCCAACATTCATGCAAAACAAAATTAAATAGAACACAAGTAATTTAGATTGATCCCTTACCAAAGCATCCAAATTGGTAAATCTAGTGCTCTTAGTTTCAAAGTGAGCCCTTCCAATTTCTATTGTTTTGCCCTGTCAAGTGTAGCAAAACACATGGAAGTACCTTGAGCCTTTCTTCTTCATTAACATCCATTATGTATGCCATATACCTAGCATACATGGCCGTATTACTTTAGTCTTGTGCTTCCTTCTCATACTTTTAGATTTGTCGATCATCCACCTGACCGCTAAAGAAAAGAATCTGTCCTCCAATTGTAGACTCCAAATACAGGTTGGGCCTCTTATTGGGCCTATGACATCTACAGACTTGTTGGCTCTGTTTTAATGAAGGGTTCATGAACACACATATATAAGTTGAAGCTATCAAAGAGAATATGAAGAGAGTGTTGGACTTAAGAAAGTTCACGAAGGTTCATGAAATCAAAGATTATAAAGAAATAATTATTCTTTATTAGCTTAGCAAAATAGCTCAAAACTTAAACTCCCAATCTCTTTTTGATCTCATAAGTTATGCCAAAACCTTAATATTTCTTTATATAGATTAGATAATTTCCTATTTCTATTAGGAATACTATATTCTAAATAACTCCTAAAATATTTTAAGTTTATATCCTTGGCTAATTAACGTAAGTAAACGAAACATTATATCTCATCATTTCTTCAATCACATAAGATTGTCCATTTTAATATTTGTTTGTAGGAAATATTTATTATAATAAAAAAATACTAGGGAATAGTAAACAAAACTGTTATAGTCGGAAAATTCAATGAGCTTGGAATCTTTGAAGGTTGATAATAAGATTGTCAATGATAAAGGAAATCCGTACACGGAAAATATGGATAATCTACCATGACTTTATATTCTAAAGTGAACAAAAATGTTCGTTATTTTGTGCAGCAATGCTGTTGCTAACAATTTCACATTGGATGGTCTTGATAACAGGTCAATTCTTAATTTTTTAAAAAAATTAATATGTTTTTTTCATTATTTTACTGCAAAACGTGTGAACTATTTTTATTTTTGTTAAAAGACTAGATTGTCTGCAGAAGAACTTCGCCTGCAATCGAGGCAACGAAAAATGTAAGTGTAACCATATTTACAATTTTTATTGGATTTGTTTTTTTGTTTTAATTTTTTCTCTATCGACTGGTGTCTAGATTTTAGCTTTTATATCAACTGCGGAGGCTTAGCCATAAACTCAACTAGCGGAACACCATTTGAGAAGGACAACTATGATCTTGGACCAGCTTCGTTCTTCGTGAGTGAAAATCAGAGATGGGCAGTCAGTAATGTCGGAAGGAGCAATATAATTACTTCATCATTACAATTTAACAACACTTCGGACCCGGAGCTTTTTCAGTCAGCACGACTTTCTACATCTTCTCTAAGGTACTGTTCGTGCCGGTCTTAGCACACCTCATATACGAACAATATTTTTGGTTATTGACTGAACCGTTGTATGGGCTGCCTACGTATCCGTTTCACGGAATCAAGTCAATTCGTAGTTCTTAGTTTCGAAGGGACATAAAGATTGAGTGGGTTGAGATTCTCGTTTATATGATCAGATGGTCGTCAACCACTAATTGCTTTAGTTGTTTCTTTCTGGAATAATGCTCGACGATCGTGCGGTCATCGATCGGTAAATAATATCTTATTAGTGCGCTCGTCAGTATATATCACCACTAGGGTGTTTAATTCACATGTATAGGTGTTGAGTTTCTGTTCGTCAAGGTGTCAATTTAGTGTACGTTCGTTGAATGTCTCACCACTCAGGGTGTTTAGGCTCGTCGATCAGATTATGTAAAGTTGCGTTCGTCGTTTATGTTTTAATCCTTGCGCTCGTCGATTGCCTCACCACTTAGGGTATTTAGGCTCGTCGATTAAACTACGCTCGTCGTTCAAAGTTTCGGTTTTCTCGTTCGTCGTTTTAATATCCTAAATTATGTTGATAACTTACATTCGTCGATAAGATCTTTTTAAGTTGTGTTCATCAATTTGTTTGTTACGCTCGTCCAGTTGATTTTTCTTCTCAATTCTCCCAGATTTTTCGAATGGTCCCTCCGTTGATCTAGGCCTCCCTTTTATAGTGGACTGAGGGTGATGACGAGCAGGTGGTTACGGATCACAAGTGTCAGCTCGCATGTAAGTCTATGGGACACGTGTCGGAACCTTATGCTCGTCATCATTGTACAGGTGTCATTTTAGCCGGACGTGGGCCATGCATAGTTGGGCCCTTCTGCTAGTGGGCCATTTCTTATCAGACCTTAGACGATTTGGGCCGTAAAGTTGGGCCCAGTCAAATTGGGCCTATACAGACAGTCCCCTCAAGTTTGTTGAATGCGGCCCAGTTGCGATTCGACGAACTGATGGATGCCACGTGTCAACAGGTTGGTGGGCAGTTGATTCTTCCGATAAAGCGAACGCATGCTTGAGGGTCGAAGGCCACTATAAATAGGGCTGTCCTTTTCTCATTTGTCTCATTTGCATCCTCTCTCTCAAGGTACTTTCTCTCTCTAAGTTTTTGTCTTTTTCCTTTTTGCTTTTTCGGGTTTTGATTGTGCTCGGCGACGAACGTATAAAATGTCTCAAAAGAATTCTGCAAATTCCGGATATGTGCTCGTCGATTCATCATCAGAGGATGAATCGTTTAGAGTTGTCGAGCGTGCGGACCACGCTCGTCTTTCAGAGGTGGAATCGTTATTCAGGCCACTTGAGGTAGATGAGGGCGTTCGGCTATTTGAGGGTGAAGCGGCTCAGCTTCCTGAAGTCGAAGGGAGAACGGACGTCGACGAGCGTCAGTTCGTCTTCCGTGAGGAAGGCGAAGCAAGTACGCCCATAGACGACGAGCCTGGAATGGCTCAGAGGGTCGTCGACCCCAATCGCCTCGCGTTGATTCCTTTTACAGGAGGCTACTATATGGGGCTTGGCGGGGAAAACAGAGGTGTGGACGAGCGCACGACGTCCTTTGACGAGTGCAAAATTGAAGAAATGCTTCAAGAAATGGGCGGCCCGACATTTGGCGACGACGAGCGGCCTATGTCTCCTCTAGGGCAAGGGCTGATCAATTTTTCCAGCAGCTCGAGAGGGAGTGCTTCCCGAGAGGCTCCAAGCGACGAGCAGTCGCCCGGCTCTTCGTACGTTCCGAGGCCGGTAAGAAACTTGCAAGACTGGTTGGACTCGCTGAGGGGCCTTCCTTCGATGTGCGACGAGGCATCCGTTCGTCAAGTGATTGAGAGTCATCAATTGGGGAACATTGAATTCATGATTCCTCAACCAGCCGATTGTCCATGGCAGGCTCTAGAAGGATATTTTTGCGTCTACGAGAGCTTCTTTGCCTGTGGCTTGAGCTTCCCGCTTCAACAGCTGTTCGTCGACTACTGTGACGAGCGTAATGCCGCATTCACGCAGCTGGCCCCCACTTCAGTTCACAATCTCTTAACGTTCGCCTGGATGGCAAACAGGTGTGACGTTCAAGTCGACGCTCGTCTTTTTGAGGAAGTGTCGACGATCGCCCGATGTACGGACTATCCAGGGGCCTACTATGTCAGCATGAAGCCCAAGTTCGAGATTATTTGCGGATTGCCGAACAAGATCTACAACTGGAAGCGGCGATTCTTTTATGTGAAGATTAACGAAGCCTCGGTGCTCGACGTTCGTCGATCTTATCGAGGACGTTGGAGTGCTCTCGTCGGTCTGATTTTGAATCTTTCATCTCCTTTTCAATGATTCTAACTGTTTTGTAATAATTTTCCAATTTTGCAGATCGTCATCCAGTTGGTCGACCACTACGAGCACACTTTAGAGAGGAAGTCGACCGAATCTGAGACTTCTATCATCGGCATTTTCCAGCCATACTCGAGGCTCGTCTTAGCAAAAGATCTGCTCGTCTAGACAGAGGTAAGCCTTCTCGACGAGCGTGTTTTTTTTTTGGTTTTATTTATTTTGTTTTTCATCTTGAAAAAACTTGCAGGCGTTGAGGATATGGACTACTCCGCTCGTCTTCGGGAGGCCACAGCGAACAAAAGAATAGCCGAGGAATCGGCTCGTAAAAGTCCCGCCAAGAGGCCGGCCGTCGAGCAAAGGCTCGGCGAACAGACACCTGGAGCTGAAAGGACTCCTGAACAAACGCGAACCGCTCCGAAGTCGAGCGCTCGCCAAACCAAGACCGTGGCTGCAGACGCTTCGGCTCGTCGACCTGCCGTTCGGCCAACTAAGTCCGCTCCGAAGTCGAGCGTTCGACCAAACCAAGACCGTGGCTGCTCGGCGAGGCGAAGTCGTCCTCTCTTTGGCGGCTGATAAAGCGAAGGGGTAAAGATTCGAAGTTCCCGCTCATTCGTCGAGACGAACGGGGCCCTCAAGCAGCGCTCGTCCCCACTTCATCGACTTCTGTTATAAGAATGAAGAGACTTCGTTCGTCAACCATCGACGAGCGTGTGCGGAGTACATATACTCCGTTAGGAATGTGGATTACGAGTGTCCCGAGCTCGACGACTTGGACGAGAAGGACACCTATTTGGATTTCGCCCGGGCGAGAGTTCGAGTGAGTACTCGTCATTATGTTATTATTTTTGTTGATTTATTTCCCTTCTGTTCGTCATCATATATATATATATATTTTTTTTTTGCAGAGCGACGCGCTCCTGAATCAAATGATCGTCGAATATCAGGAGAAGTTGTCGACCGCTCGCAAAGCCCTGGAGGAGGCTGGGGACGCCGAGCGTCTGAAAGAGAACTTAAAGAAGGAGCAGGATGAGAACACGCTCCTCAAGTCAGAGATCATCGGCTTCAAGAGTCGGATCGAAAATATGGAGCAGGACAGCTCGGCCGTAATTTCTGGGCTCAAGTCTGAGTTGTCGAGCAAGACGAACGAGCTCGACGCATTGAAGGGTCGCTATCAGAAATTGCGGAAGGTTAATGATACCCTGAAGGCAGAGAAAGACGAGCTGCGAGCGTCAATAGACCCAATTTCTGCTCGTTCAGAGAGGCTGCGTCGTCGGCTCGTCTACTTAAATGCTGTGAAGGGCCCATCTGCCCTGTTCGACCAATGTCAAGGGACTCTGAACTGTCTCAAGTTCCTGAAAGAGGAAGGGGTTGAGATTCCCCAGGAGACGTTCGACATGATGGAGGAGGACCTGAAGCTATATGATCTCCAAGTCAGGGAGATCGAGGCGTTCGACGTTGCTGAAGAGGATCTTCTACCAGCGTCCACTCCTGTCGCAGTCCAAGACGAGGCTGCGGTCGTCCTTCCGCCTACTCAAGACGAGCTCGTCCAGGTTAATCCTGCCGCCGAAGCCGAGCCTGTGCTTGACGTTTCTCCTGCTCCAATGGAAGCTCCAGAAAGCCGGGCTGAATAGATTAGGCTCGTTGTAATATATTTTATTTTGTACTTAGATTTTTTTTATCTTCGGTTTTTGTACACTGTAATGACGTTCGTCGTTTTGACGTTCGTCCATTCTTTTGATAAATGAAATATTTTCTTCGGCAATTATGTGTTCGTCCAATCTCTAATTCCAGTCAACGTCTGAAAACATAAAATGACTTAGAATTTATTTTCACAATGAAATAATGAAACTATCTCACAACTCGGCTCGTCGAGCCATAAAGATCTGATATCATAGACTTCTGCGATTTTACGCTCGTAGACTTTGTGAAGGTTCTTGCGTTATTTTTAGGTTTTACGCTCGTATATCGTGATACTCATTACTGTGCTTTGAGATTGGGCTCGTCCACACAGCAGGAGACTTGGCTTAGTGTTGAGAGACTAGGCTTCGATCAACACGTTGCACAAGGATTTTGCGCTCGTCGCTGTCTATCGCGACTGGGCTCGTCTACACAGCAAGAGACTTGGCTTAGTGTTGAGACTAGGCTTCGATCAACACGTCGCACAAGGTTTTTTGTGCTCGTCGATGTGTACCGAGACTGGGCTCGTCTACACAGCAAGAGACTTGGCTTAGTGTTGAGAGACTAGGCTTCGATCAACACGTCGCACAAGGTTTTTTGTGCTCGTCGATGTGTATCGAGACTGGGCTCGTCTACACAGCAAGAGACTTGGCTTAGTGTTGAGAGACTAGGCTTCGATCAACACGTCGCACAAGGTTTTTTGTGCTCGTCGATGTGTACCGAGACTGGGCTCGTCTACACAGCAAGAGACTTGGCTTAGTGTTGAGAGACTAGGCTTCGATCAACACGTCGCACAAGGTTTTTTGTGCTCGTCGATGTGTATCGAAACTAGGCTCGTCTACACAGCAAGAGACTTGGCTTAGTGTTGAGACTAGGTTTTGATCAACACGTCGCACAAGGTTTTTTTTTTTTGTGCTGCGAATGGTTGGTCGTAATTGATCGAGCGTTGTTCTACGACCCTGCAATCGTTTATAAGAGAGATTTTTTTTTTACAGTGGCTGCACCGTATTCGGTTGCCTACGTACCCTCTAAAAAGGGATCAAGCCCAACGTAGTTCTATTTACAAATATTCACAATAAGAAATACTTAGTAGTAGTAACGCCGTAAATTGACCACGTTCCAGCTCCGGGGTATTGGTGTTCCGTCCATATTTAATAGTTTGTATACTCCTGGCTTAACAACTCTCGAGATTATATAAGGCCCTTCCCAATTCTGGCCTAATTTCCCCGCATTTGGTTCCATCGTATTTTCGAATACTTTGCGCAGAACCAGGTCTCCTTCTTGAAAATGACGTCCTCGAACTTTGGCGTTGTAATACTTCGCTGCTTTTTGTTGATAATTTTGAAGCTTTAGCAGCGCTTGGTCTCGCAGTTCTTCTATTTGATCTAAGGAATCCTCGATCATTGTGTTGTTTAGTTTGGGCTGTTTTGGTAATTCCATTCTTCGCAAACTTGGAACACTTGCTTCAGCTGGTGCTAACGCTTCCGTTCCATGCGATAATGAGAAGGGAGTTTTTCCCGTCATACTTCGAGGAGTTGTTCTGTACGACCACAATACGCCGTCAAGTTCATCAGCCCACTTCCCTTTCTTCTTATCTAAGCGTTTCTTAAGCCCATTGATAATGATCTTGTTCGATGCTTCTGCAAGCCCATTTCCTTGCGGATGTCGCGGCGTTGACTTGCTTAAACGGATCCGCCAATTTGCACAAAAATTCCCGAACTTGTCGGATATGAACTGCGAACCGTTATCACACACTATTTCGTATGGCAACCCGTGGCGGCAAATTATGTTCTTCCACACAAACTTTCGAATGTCTGTGTCTTGAATCCTTTTATAAGATTCTGCCTCGACCCATTTGGTGAAATAATCCGTGAGTACTAATACGAAACGTTTTTGTCGAGATGGGGGTAGTGGTCCGATGATATCCATTGCCCACCTCATGAACGGATAAGGTGTGGTGGCAGTTGAGAGAAATTCTGCCGGCGAATGGATGAGAGGTGCGTGATGTTGACACGCTTCACATTTTGCGGCGAATTTTTCGTAGTCGGCGTTCATAGTAGGCCAAAAGTACCCGAGTCGCCGAACTTTAAGAGCGAGTGATCTTCCACCCGAATGGTTTCCCCCAGCTCCTAGATGTAAGCATTGTCCCGTCGACGCTTCTTCTTAATAAATGTTCGTGGTGCAAAGTGTAGTGCGCACCTCGGACTTTTATTCGACGCGCCGCCCATTTGTCCTCCGGAAGAGTTCCATCGGCTATGTATAATCTGATTTCGTGTCGCCAATCGACGGGATCTTTAATACTTTGATTGTCCTCGGGAAATTCGTCAGGAACACTTTCTTCTGTTACGCTTAAACATAGTCCTTTGGACAAAGCTATACTCGGGGCTTGAATACTCTCGACAGGAATGATTCTGTGCCGATCTGGATCTGATGTTGATGCTAATGCAGCTAGTGCATCGGCTGAGGAATTTTCGCCACGTGAGATTTTTGTTAGACGAAATTCCGAGAATTCCTTAGCTAATTCCTGGACCATTTTAAAGTATGCGTCCATTCTTTCGTTTTTTTGCGTCGAACTCGCCGCTAAATTGGCTTGTTACGAGTTGAGAGTCGCAATATGCCTCTATTTTTTGGACTCCAAGTGACCGAGCAAGTCATAACCCGGCTATAAGAGCCTCGTATTCCGCTTCATTGTTGGAAGCTGCGAACATTAATCGAAACGATTGTTCGATAATACTTCCTTCCGGCGAGACAAGTTGTATCCTAACTCCCGCTCCGCGTGTGGATGACGATCCGTCCACAAATAAGGCCCATTTTTCATCGGGACAATCGTTTTCCCGTGATTCCGGTTCTAATTCGATTATGAAGTCGGCAAGGACTTGCGACTTCGTGCTTGTTCTTGCTTTATAGTCGATGTCATATTCGCTCAATTCAACGGCCCATTTGGTCAGTCTCCCGGATTGGCTTGGGCTATGCAATATTGATCGCAAGGGATGATTCGTTAAGATGGTTATGGCGTGAGATTGAAAATACGGTCGTAATTTTCTCGCGGATGTTACGACTGCTAATGCAAGCTTTTCAATTGTCGCATATCTTGTTTCGGCGTCGTTCAGTGACTTGCTTATATAAAATATTGGTTTTTGTTCTCCGCGATCGTCTCGAACCAATACCCCACTAACTGCCGCATGTGTCACCGAGATATAGAGATATAACGTTTCCCCGTCTTCGGGTTTTACCAACACCGGAGGCGTCGATAAGTACCTTTTTAACTCTGCGAATGCTAGCTCGCATTCGTCGCTCCATTCGAATTTCTTATTGTTGCGGAGTATTTTGCAGAAGGGAAGACATTTATCAGTGGATCGTGAGATAAATCGGTTGAGTGCCGCGATTCTCCCGGTAAGTCGTTGAACTTCTCGTTTGTTTTTTGGCGACGGTAGATCCATTATTGCTTTAATTTGTTTTGGGTTAGCTTCGATTCCTGGCTTTGTTACCACATAACCCAAAAATTCCCCGGATTTTACGGCGAAAATGCATTTCGTCGGGTTTAGCTTCATCTCGTATTGTTTGAGGGTTTTGAAGCAGGTTTTAAGATGGTCCAAGTGATCTTCGGCTTTTGTCGATTTGACGAGCATATCGTCGATATATACTTCCATGGTTTTTCCTATTTGGTCATTAAACATTTTGTTGACCAAACGTTGGTATGTTGCGCCGGCATTTTTAAGTCCGAACGGCATCACTTTGTAACAGTATATTCCGCGATCGGTGATGAAAGATGTTTTATCACGATCGCCGGGATGCATTTGAATCTGGTTGTATCCCGAGAATGCGTCCATGAAGGATAAGAGCTCGTTTCCCGATGTTGCTTCAACTAATTGGTCGATGCGTGGTAGCGGGAAACTATCCTTCGGGTAGGCTTTATTTAGGTCGGTAAAATCGACGCACGTTCGCCACTTTCCAGTCTTCTTTTTGACGACGACTGGATTCGAAAGCCACTCGGGGTAGCGTACCTCAATTATCGAACCTGCTTTTAGTAACCGGTCAACTTCCTCGATCACAGCACGTGATCGTTCTGTTCCCAACTTTCTTCTTTTTTGTCTTATCGGTTTGAACGTTGGATCTACGTTCAATTCGTGAGAAATTATTTTCGTACTTATTCCCGGCATGTGTTCGGTTGTCCAAGCGAATGTGGTGACATTTTGGCGGAGAAAATCGACAATTTTGTCTTTTAGGCCAACCGACACTTCCGAGCCTATTCCGATGCATTTCTTTTCGTCGGAAGGATCGATGTTCACTTGTTCGACCTCTTCTAAAATATCGGCCTCGATCTTGCGGTCGTGTTGTACTAGTGCCGAGTTTGTGACCATAAAGGTTTTTTCCTTATTTCGAAGCTTGTGTTCTGTGACGAAACACGTTCTTGCCATCTCCTGATTACCTCGCACAGTGCACGTCCCACCATTGGTCGGAAATATCCAAGGAGTCCCCAAGATGACGTTATAGATTGCCGGCTTGTCGATAACGCGGAACTTCACCCAAGTGGTTGTTCCGCCGAGGAAAACGGGAAGCAGCGTCATGGTCGTGTCTCCATCAAATCCTGTCAACGGGCGAGGCGAATATTTTACTTTGATGTCTTTTAGATCGACAGAGCTTCCGGTATCAACTAGGACTCGCGACACGTCGCAATCCGAGATTCTTAGTTCTATAACGAGCGGGTCATTGTGCGGTGTGGCAATACTCATCATGTCCTCCCTTGTGAAGCATATGTCTTCTGTGGGAACCCATTCTGTTTGTCTATTCTCATTTGTTTGATTTCGACGATTCTGTGCCGTTCGTGCTTCTCATCTGTAACTTTTGATAGCTCGGACTGAATCTTTGCACGAAGTAAGTCCCCCCATTATCATATTTATTCTTTTTCTTGGTGGTGGTAATTTATCTTTGTCGTCATCGTGTGGACGCTTGGACGACTCCGTCGGGGTTCTCGTATTTGGCGAAGAATTTCGTTCCTTTCGAGCTTCCCGATCATCCCGATTATCTCTTCTTGATGTTCCCTCGTCTCTTTTATCTTTTTTATGATTGTTCGTATTCAGGTCACCTCTGTCAGGGTTTTCCTTTTGATATTTCTCGAGGAGCATACGTTGCAATTGTATGCATTGCGACGTATGATGCCCGTATCGCTTGTGAAACTCGCAATATGCTTGCATATCTGGGACATAGGCATTGGAACCTCTGTTCCGACGGTAATTTGCGTTTTCTAGTGTTGACTAATAAGTCGATGAATTGACGTTAAATGTCTCGGCCTTGTCGTCGTTTTTGGGGTAATTTCCCTTGTATTGTCGTTGTCGAGGTTCTCTGCCTCTTCGATTTTCTTCTTCTTTGCGGAATTCTCTAGCCGCAAGCTGATTGTTGAATTGAAATTTCCGATCCTCGACCTCAGCAAATTTATTGGCTCGATGGAGAGCATCTTCCCAGGTTTGCGGTGCGTTGATATGTAAATCGTCTTTGAAATTTGAATCTTCGCGCAACCCATTTTGGAGAGCCGGAATCGCGACATCATCGGATACGGCCACTTTTGATGCAATGGCCTTAAATCGTTTGATGTATGATCGTAGGCTCTCTCTTTGTCCTTGGAAGATTGTGTAAAGATCGGCGCTGGTCGTTGCCGCCTGAATGTACATCGAGTAGTGCTTGAGGAACATTCTCGACAGTTGTTCAAAACTATCGATGGAATTGGGCGTGATTTTGGAGAACCAATCTAGCGCGTCTCCGATTAGGTTTTCCACAAACATTTGACAATATCCCGCATCGTATTCTTGTGGAGAATATTGTGCTCGACCCATCGCGATTCCAAAAGCGGTGAGAAACCTGTTTGGATCAGTCCTCCCGGTATATGTTGGGCATTTGATTTTGATGGTGTGTTGAACTCGAATTGCCAATAATCGTTTAGTGAAGGGTGAGTTTCTAGTTCGAGTCAACATATGATCGATCTCTGGTGCTGATCAGGTTGCGTTGTGGAATTGCGATGCCATTTTCATCATTTCTTCTTTCATCGTCTTTATCGTTAAGGCTTGGTCTTCTAAACGATCGAGCGTCGAATATGATGGCTCGATCGGACTCGCGCGTAACTCATGGTATCGAGGTCTCTCGACACGCCTATTCACCATTTGTTCTTGTAATTCGATTGTCGGCTGATTTTGTCGTGTATTTGAGTCGGGTGATTCTTCGATTCGGATTTTTTGGTGAGGAGAATGGTCCGCGCTTAAAGGGAGTGCCCTTGTTTGTGCTTCTTCAATTGTCGTGATTTTGTTTTGGAATTCCTCGAGCTTTTGATGCGTGTTTCGAGAGGCTTCCTCCGTTTTCCTCAAGAGAGTTTGGAGGAGCTCAGGAACATCCATTTGTTCATTGATTGACGCGGGCGAGGCTTCTTGAGGAGTTGTTTCTTGATTTTGTTGATTAAGGGGAATCGTCCCCGGCCTCGATACTTGTTCATTGTTCATATTTCCAACTTGTTGTGACAGCTCGTCACTGTTTTGCGCTTCATTCCTTGGTACATCGACCACCATCTTGACAGGTGTCTAGAAAATTCTCTGTCCCCACAGACGGCGCCAATTGTTCGTGCCGGTCTTAGCACACCTCAGATACGAACAATATTTTTGGTTATTGACTGAACCGTTGTATGGGCTGCCTACGTATCCGTTTCACGGAATCAAGTCAATTCGTAGTTCTTAGTTTCGAAGGGACATAAAGATTGAGTGGGTTGAGATTCTCGTTTATATGATCAGATGGTCGTCAACCACTAATTGCTTTAGTTGTTTCTTTCTGGAATAATGCTCGACGATCGTGCGGTCGTCGATCGGTAAATAATGTCTTATTAGTGCGCTCGTCAGTATATATCACCACTAGGGTGTTTAATTCACAGGTATAGGTGTTGAGTTTCTGTTCGTCAAGGTGTCAATTTAGTGTACGGTCGTTGAATGCCTCACCACTCAGGGTGTTTAGGCTCGTCGATCAGATTATGTAAAGTTGCATTCGTCGTTTATGTTTTAATCCTTGCGCTCGTCGATTGCCTCACCACTTAGGGTATTTAGGCTCGTCGATTAAACTACGCTCGTCGTTCAAAGTTTTGGTTTTCTCGTTCGTCGTTTTAATATCCTAAATTATGTTGATAACTTACGTTCGTCGATAAGATCTTTTTAAGTTGTGTTCATCAATTTGTTTGTTACGCTCGTCCAGTTGATTTTTCTTCTCAATTCTCCCAGATTTTTCGAATGGTCCCTCCGTTGATCTAGGCCTCCCTTTTATAGTGGACTGAGGGTGATGACGAGCAGGTGGTTACGGATCACAAGTGTCAGCTCGCATGTAAGTCTATGGGACACGTGTCGGAACCTTATGCTCGTCATCATTGTAAAGGTGTCATTTTAGCCGGACGTGGGCCATGCATAGTTGGGCCCTTCTGCTAGTGGGCCATTTCTTATCAGGCCTTAGACGATTTGGGCCGTAAAGTTGGGCCCAGTCAAATTGGGCCTATACAGGTACTATGGGTTGGGGCTAGAAAACGGAGGCTACACCGTAAAACTTCAATTTGCTGAAATACAATTCGTAGATTCACCTGATTGGAAAAGTCATGGAAGAAGACGTTTTGACATCTATGTTCAGGTCTGCATCACTTGATCGAGCGTTCTACTTGAGTTAACTTTTAGGTATTTTAATATTCTTTTGAATTGGATCTGATGAGTTCTGAGATGTAGCTCTACTTCTCCAGGGAAGATTAGTTGAAAAGGATTTTGATGTTTCAAGAAAAATTGGTGATTCAGCAGTTCGAATAGTTATATACAAAGCAGATGTATCTGAAAATCATCTCGAAGTTCATCTTTTCTGGGCTGGAAAAGGAATATACGGGCCATTAATATCTGCCATAAATGCAAAAGCAGGTAACACAAATGATGAATTCATTTTTTCCCTTACTTTCATTATCTCGTGATGCTACGTGGTGTCTAAGTGAAACATATTTGTGTTCAGATTTCACGCCACCTGTGAGTAATACAAATGGTAAATTCATTTTTTCCCTTACTTTCATTATCCCGTGATGCTACTTAGTGTCTAAGTATTACATCTTTGTGTTAAGATTTCACATCGAAAGGAAATTACAAGACTCATACTATTGTGGGAGTCATAATTGGTGTACTGCTTTTGAGTTTTTTTGCGGCTGTAGTTATCTTCATCATCCAAAAGAGAAGAAAACGGTACACAAATGATCAAGGTATATATGAGTTATAACTACACCACAAGCAAGCCTTACAAATCAAGAATATGTTACAACTTGAATATTATCTCTCAAAGGCTGATTTTAAGAACCAAATTGTTCCTGGCAGAACTATTGAATATGGACATAAAACCTTACACTTTTACTTACTCGGAACTTAAAAATGCAACTCAAGATTTTGATCCTTCAAACAAGCTTGGAGAGGGAGGATTTGGGTCTGTTTATAAGGTAACTTTTTTACCAAAACCAATGAAATATATATATATATGTACTCCCTTGAGATACTAGGGAAGAAGAGAATATGTAATACCTTTTAATATGTTTTGTTTCGATTAACATATTAAACAGGGAAACCTTATTGATGGAAGAGAAGTCGCAGTGAAGCAGTTGTCTGTTGGATCCCGGCATGGGAAAACACAATTTGTTGCGGAAATTATAGCAATTTCTTCAGTTTTACATCGGAACCTAGTAAAACTCTACGGGTGCTGCTTTGAAGGAGATCATCGTTTGCTCGTATATGAGTACCTCCGTAATGGAAGTCTCGACAAGGCATTATTTGGTAATGAACATAAACATGACTTATTTATATCTGCTTCTACTAAGCTGAAGTATTCACCATGCTCTTGTTTGAATAATGCAGGGGATAAGACTTTACATCTTGATTGGTCAACTCGTTATCAGATATGTTTGGGAGTAGCTAGAGGTTTATTTTATCTCCATGAAGAGGCAAGTGTTTGCATAGTACACCGGGATGTGAAAGCCAGCAACATTTTACTTGACTCTGAACTAGTCCCTAAAATATCTGATTTTGGGCTTGCGAAACTATACGATGACAAAAAATCCCATATGAGTACCAGAGTGGCAGGGACAATGTAAGTATTCCCCAAAACCTGAATTTTGGTTTGCAATTCACAACTATGGATGAATAACATATGCATGTTATTTGTATAAATGCAGTGGGTATCTTGCGCCAGAGTATGCCATGCGTGGACATCTAACAGAGAAAGCAGATGTGTATGCTTTTGGTGTTGTAGTTCTTGAGTTAGTGAGTGGAAGGAAAAACTCTGATGAGAAGTTGGAGATAGAAAAAAAATATCTTCTTGAATGGTATGTCCTTACTTATCAATATATGGGGGATGGAGACAATCATGAATGGCAAAAGACAAGTAATCTTTGTGTATTTCTTGTATATAGGCGTGGAATCTACGTGAGAAGGATCGTGACGTTGAACTAATTGATGATAAGCTAAGTGAATGTAACATGGAAGAAGTGAAACGTATGATTGGAATTGCACTGCTGTGCACACAGACATCTCATGCATTGAGACCACCAATGTCACAAGTGGTGAACATGCTGTTAGGAAATGTTGAGGTCAATGATGCCACTTCTAAGCCAGGCTACCCAATTGACTATACATTTGATGACACCTCAAGCTCCTCCTCTTTCAACAACTTTCAAACCAAAGGCACAAGCTTCTCCACGAACTTTGTGAAGCCTTCCACCGAGATAATACCCGGAGACACCAGCACTAAGCCAATGCTTGGATTCAATATCAATGAGGGAAGATGACAATGATGAAAGTTTTCTTGTTTGAATAGTTTTCACATTTGTTGAGTTTGATGTGTGACTTTATGGTTTAGAAACCACATTGGACAAGGAGTTAGCAGAGAATTTATAATTGGGCAAAAAATGAATTGTTTATTCACTCATGAGACGTGAGCAGATTTCGTTTGTTTACAGAGATAATGTTACAAAACACTAACAGAAGACACAACACACTACCTTGAATCAAGAACATATTTCTCCACAAGAAACAGAAACATGAACTAGACAAAGGAGAAACATTGAGAGAGCAAACTCCATTGGAACCTACAAAATGATATATGTAAATATTGGCCTAGTTTTCATTACCATTTTACATCATTTCATATCATTTATTGTCTATAACTCATCATTTTATATTAGATTTTGGTTTATTCTTGCATTTTAGAGTTTAGTTAGATCGAGTCGCATATTTTCGGTTTTGAGTCAATTTTAGGTGAATTGGAGCATTGAAAACCTTGGAATGAAAGGCACCTTCAAGCCATGAAGTTGGATAAGCAAACGATTGAGAAAAGAAGGAAAAGGCCACTCTATTGTGCATCACGTCTACCCTAGCCCAGATCTGAGACCCCCGACGTGAGACGCAGGACTTGACCCCCGACGGGGAACCCAAGAAAGACGTAGCATTCTGTGGTCCTTCACGTCCACCCTGGACCCGACCTCCTTGACCCGACCTACACGCGCACCATTTAATTTTGTTTGACCCGGTTTGTCCCGAGTCAACCCAAATTCGTCTTCACTCATTTAAACCCGAATGTTGGGGTTTATTTAAGCAACTTTGGATCATTTTTACAGAGACACTCTTTTATTTTGAATCTACAAAGAACCTTAGAGAGAGTTTTGAGAGGGAGAATAGTTGGAGACCCTTTTGGGGATGATGATCTTTGGATCATCATCTCCCATCTATTGAAATTTATTCATCTTATCTCTTCTCTTATTTATTATGTTTGTCTTTGCTTCTTTTGCTTTAAGTTTCTTTGTTGTTATGGTTGAGTAGTGAAGTGATAGGTTGATGGTTAGGTAGATCTTAGGATTTTGATAGTTGAATCTTGAGTTTAAGTTGATAGATATTTAGATTCCTTCATTTAAGGTGTTCTTAATGCTAGATTTAACTTGATCACCTAAATCTAGATGCTAGGAAAGTTATCGCCCGAGAGGTGTTCGATGAAATTCCCGAATGACCTTTTTATGAGCTTTTCTTCCCTAGCCATTGAGAGATGAAGTTAGGGTGATTAGTGGTCTTAGTGAGCTTGTTTGTAATGCTTGTTAGTCTTTGAATTGGCAAATGAGAGTTTAGCTCAATTGATTAACTAGGAAAGGGTTCATTGCCATGAGAGTGGAATGTTCCATTGTTGTGTCTCATGCCCTAGGATGATGCTTAATGGTTCCTTATGCATTTTGATTTGATTGTCATTTTCTTTGATAAATCGCCTTGCCATTAACCTATTGCTTGCTAGTTTTGTTTTGTCCTTTGTTAAGTGTGCTTGTCATTTCCTTTATGTTGGTTCTAATTTTGATTTGGTTTGCTTGTTTTATTGTTAGTAGTCTTTTAGTTCAAAACCCCCAATTTATTGCTATAGCTTAGATCTTCATTCTCATAGTCTTATTGTGTTGATTCTAGATTCTCTTGGGTTCGAATCTCAAATGCTTTCAATGATAGTTGCTTAGCGTTTGTTGATTATAAATGTAATTGATTGTTTTGGACCTCAAAAACGCTATCATCACAAAACAGAAGAACATAGTTCCTAAATTGAAGAAAGATCTTCAACCGTTGGATTCAGGGGAGGGCCTTTTCTGCCTGGGCGATCTGAGATCAAATAAGAACCGTTAGCTTGATTAGCTTGCAGAATCCAGAATCTTTCGCTTCTGTAACATTGTGTTTAAGAAATGAACGGCAATGTCGAGATTTCCACGATCAGATAGTTTCTTGATGAGTTATCGTAGTTGGGAGTCATTGTGCCATCCTGTGTCACACAGGTCAGAAAGTCTTCAGCTTTTTGAATTTCTCCTTTGGAATTAAGGGAGACAACTATTTTGGTTAGGAGAAGTGAAGAATCCATAATGCCTTAAACAACCATGTCTCTTCAGGTTAAGAACTTTGACTGCAACAACCATGTCCTCTGTCGGGAGGAATGCCTTAAACACTGTACCAAAACTACCTGACCCAATCAAATTGTTCAAAGAGAAGCCATCTGTTGCAGTTCGAATAACTCCATAACTTATTTTCTCATGGAACACCTCCAACGTGGAAAGAGTTGAATTATTAATATTTCTGCATAAAGAAACTGAAGCTATGAACAACAACAATAGCAAAGCTATGCCTACGCTAACCTCGATTATAACTTTTTTAAATGAGAATGAGGTTTATTCTCCATTGCTGGTGGCTGCACAAGACATAGCTTTAGTTTCAAATCTTTGATGCCTCCACAAAGATCTTTGTTTCCAAATAAGGAAACCTTAGTTGCATTCTGAAAAATTCCTCTGGCACTTTTCCTTCAAAATTGTTGTTAGATACATTGAGATATTCCAGCACGGAGAATTTTATAAAATATTCAGGTATATTTCCAGAGAGAATATTGTTCGAGAAATCAACCTCCTTAAGTCCCACCAACTTACTTATGTCTGGAATGGCTCCATCAAAAGAATTTCCATTCAGATAAATTTCAACTGAGAGACAACTTCCCAAATTCTTTGGAAGTTTCCCTAATAATTGATTATGTAAAACATCAAGCCTTTGAAGATTTTGAAGTTTTTCAACTTCTTTTGGTAGAGAGCCAGTGAAGAAATTATGTGACATGTTAAGGTCAATAAGGGATGAGATTTTAAAAATTTCTAGAGGTATAGTCCCTTTCAAATGATTAACCCCAATTTCGAATCTTAGCAGGGTAGTACAGTTACCGATACTTGAAGGAACAATTCCTTCAAAACTATTGTTGGACAAATAGAGATTTTGTAACTGAGTGATGTTGCCTATAGAAGATAGTATCTCTCCTGACAACCTATTTGATTGGAGATATAATTTCCCCAAATTTGAAAGTTTGCCAAGAGAGGTTGGGAGTGGTCCAGTCAACATATTATCTTCTAAAATTAAGTGCTTGTAGCCCAATGAGATTACCAATGTCATGAGGAATACCTCCATATATGAAATTCTTATAAAGGTATAAATAGGAGAGGCTCACAGATAAGTAGGCAACTGACCCCCCAACCTATTCTCACCAACATTTAAAATTTGTAGTTGGGTGCAGTTAGTCAAAGCATCAAGAAATCCAAGATCACCCGAAGAGTAACTTCCTAGAGAATTACCATAAAGATAGAGATTTTGCAAATTCCCTAGTTTCCCAAGACTTTGAGAAATACTTCCTGTAAAACTGTTATAATAGATAGCAAAGGCTTGAAGCGTTGAGATATTGGATAGTGTTGTTGGAATTTCTCCTGTGAGATTATTAGGCCCAATATCGCAGATTTCAAGTTTTGGTAGCAGATTACCAAAATCAGATCTTAATTTTCCAGCGAAATTATTATCAAAAATGCCTAAAAATACAAGTGAGGAAAAATTGTAGATTGCTGGAGGAAAGAATCCCAAAAAATTGTTTATGTATAATACATAATACTCCAACTGACTCAATTTTGATATATCACCTGGAATTTCTCCTTCCATATTGTTTGCTCCAAAATTAAGAAATCTGAGAGATGTCAAATTTCCAATAGATTGAGGGAATTTCCCTGTCAGCTTATTAGATTGAAGATTTAAAATAACGAGCTTTGTCATTGACCCTAGTTCTGAAGGAACATTTCCTCCAAGATTATTTTCATGTAGAAGTAGTAGTAACAATCTAGAGCAGTTAGACAAACTGGTTGGAATCGCTCCTCCAAGATTATTTGAGCTCACATTCAAGTATTCAAGTCTAAATAAGTTTCTAACCTCTCGAGGGATGGTTCCACCAAAAGAGTTACTAGATAAATTAAGGACTCTGAGAAACGAAAGATTACCAATGGATGGTGATATCACTCCACCTAATTGCAATCCTCCGAGATTTAGATGAGTAATTCTCCTGTGTTTGCGACCACATGTAACCCCCATCCAGTTTCACAAAGGGAACGAGTTGTTGCATGAAGACAACACAACTCTTTTGTCTTCAGAAACTTGAGACTTGAACTCCAACAAAGTTTAGACAAAAAATAGTAATTTTAGACAAAAAGTCCAGATAAGAAGAAGACATGTAAAACTAAGAGAAGAGGCACAGAGGTATAAGTAAAGAATGTGAACTAAACAAACTCTTGTCAGTGCAGAATGAGAGAGACCACAAAAGTGAAATCACTATCATTCCCATCAGATTTGTTGATTGATATTGAAGTAAAATAAAGCAAAAGATTTAAAGAACTACTCTTCTTTATTGATTAAGAAACTATCTCAAAATTTAACCAAAACTCTCTTTCTTGTCTTATGGAACAACTCTCCGAAAGACCTTATTTATAGACTAAGCTAAACTCCTTAGTCTATTAGGAAATAGGCTAACTCCCTATTCTAATAGGATTTAATTTACATAAATCTTATAATTTTATTTGATCTAATCTCTAGAAGCTAACTCCTTCTAGAAATAACTTTCTATTCAAGTTAGAAATTATCCAACAGATATTAGATTATCAAATTTGAGGTTCCTGGCTAGTTTTAGAGATGGTTTTCTTAATCTTCCTAGTATTTTGGGCTGTATAGACTTATTAGATGTTCTCAGTTTGGTATTCAAAAATATGACCATATCAAAACTATGATTGAATCAAACGTCCTCAGTTGTCATAAAAGTTTGACCTTCCATACATGGAACTCTCTCATTTATAAGCTTCCTCAATACCACTCTATCTTGGCAACACAATATAAATACCCTTATCTTCTTCACACACTTACACTATTAAGCCAAACAAAGCAAAAGTAGGAAGTTCAAGCTGAGAAAAAGAACATAAATACAAATTCGAATATCTTAAATTCCAAGAGCAGAGAAACTCAAAATATAATGGGGAATATTGATGATTACCAAATTGTATATAACACAATTGCAAGCCTTCTATGTTGATGAAACCATAGCACTTCAATGTCTGTATGTTCTTCTAGCTTTAAAGAACCTCTCTCTGATTGAGATCAACTCTTTTCTGGCTTCACTCGTTGCCAACCTGTTCGTAGGAGTTGCTTCACAACACCTAAGTCCCACTTCCAAAACCTGAGTCAATCACTCAGCCACAGGGAAACACAATTCTGAGGCCAACCTGAAGAATTGGTTCATGGAAATCAACATGAAGATAATCCAAAACATAAGCAACAGCTACGGGGGTAGTGTCTACGAAGTCCATTTGTGGAAAATGGTTATCTCTTATATCCAGTTTTGATCTCTACACCAAATATGATTAATGAAATGTGATATACCTATTATACCCTTATCTTCCATTTTCAGTATTTAATTTTTCTTTTTTTAAAATATGACTTTTTTTTTTAAAAAGAACGAAACTCAACGATTTATCGCGGTATTGATTTCGCCGGCGACAACGTTCTTTGGCGAAGACATTCTCCAGAGCCGACGATCCCCCGCCGCCAGTATGAACATCCCCAATATCTTCATCCTGCAACAACGTTGTGTTAGTACCGGAGTCAATCTAGGTGGAATGCAATTAATTTGTGTCAATTAGGAATCATTGATTAGAACCCGAGTCAATAGAAATTTCGATGAAATCGGTGATAATAGATTAACTTTTTTGTCCTGCCCGTTGATTTCATGTTTGATTGATCTAGTGTCTCTTGATTGCATGTATTGTTTTGCTGCTCGCTCTCGTATCAGTCCTTCGGATCTGCCTTTCCCGATTGATTTTGTATTTGATTGATCTAGTGTCCCGATTGATTCCGTATTTGTTTTCCCTTATTTTTGCCAGGATATAATAGATAGATTTCGTAATTGTTGTATATGTTTCGGCAGGAATAGATCGAGATTGTTTATCGAGAGAAGTGAAGTGTCGAGTGTTGTCAAAATGTAATATACCCAGTATAACTGGTACTAGTTTTACTAATTTTACTTGCAAGTACAACTAATACTAGTTTTACATACTGTAAAGTGTCACTCTTCACTTGGTTTGTCTCATGGGCTGGACCGAAGTTTTGCAAGGCCCATGAAGAGAAGCGAAGAAACCGAGAAGTGGTAAAGCCGAAGTAGGACTAAGATGGGCTAATTCTTTGCGCACCCCAAAAACGAGTGTTAAGTTTGCTGACAAACTTAACGGCCCGATAATGAAGAGATAGGATTCTTCTTCGGGATCAATGTCTCAAAAGCTATTAATTGAAAGAAAGTTGTCTCACATACTCTCCCGTAAAAAGATAGAATAATTTAAATCTGTTTTTAATAAATTTTCAAATATTTACATAATCCAACCAATCAAACCCACCCAAACTCATTACCAAATTAACAATTCGGATCTACTTTGGTTTATTTACAATAACCATATTAAATGTACCAATCATCGAAACCATGGATCCACAAACTTCTTCGTGTTCGTTGACTATCTTTTCCTCTTTATATATTTCTGCTTCATTTGTTTCATCGTCGATATGGTGTTGGGTGCCTGAACGAACCTTCAATCGCTTTGATTTGGATTTCAATTTCTTCACGCTATGTACGCGGAAAGACTAAAATAGAAAAGAAAAATCTTTATCAAGCAGTGTATAAGTGGTTAAAAAACAGAGGGAGATTCGAAATTTTTTTTATTTTGGAGGGAAAGTTTAATTTTTTCGCGAAATGTAGGTGAAATATTCAAATTCTTCGAAAATAGTTATACCAGTTTTGTAATTATGCACAAATACACATAGTTATACTTTGACTATTTTGCAAAAATATGGAAGGAATACCTGTAGAAAAAATTAAACTTTCATGAGGCAATACCTGTAGGATCTATCCTGCAAAAAAGACAGATTGAAGTAGACCAAGCATGTAAAAGGTGTGGAAAACCTGAGACAATAATGCATCTCTTATGGTCTTGTACTTATGCAAGGAAGATATGGGAAGAAGCTCCTATAACTAACTTATCACTCGAGGATGAGAACTTACCAATCTACCTGTTCTGGAAGAAAAGCAGACGTATCTATTGCCTCCCACCATCAGGAATCACAGGACCGGACTTTTCAATTTGGTTAATTTGGAGCATTTGGAAATCAAGAAACAAGATGGTCTTCAATAATGAAAGTATATCGGAATCAAAAGTCATCCTATCGGCGGTATTAGGAGCAAAAGAATGGTTCGATTCTCAAGCTAATAAAAAAGAGATTAAGGTAAGCAGATCAGTATCGCAGCAGAGAGAAATCCCAGAAGCGATTACCCTTTACTCTGATGCAGCCTGGAAAGAGCAACAAAACCTAGCAGCTTCTGCAAGTATCTTTGTGAAATCTGGAAGAGAAATGGCAAGATTTTCAGAATTAATGGAAGATATAGCTTCACCGTTAATTGCAGAAGCCGTATCGCTAAAGGTGGGACTCCAGCGAGCAATCTCTCTGGGTTTCTCAAGAATAGAAGCAAAATCAGATTCTCTTATACTAATCACAGCCTTGAACAAAGGAGTGAAAATTTCAGAGATCCTCGGTATATTGGAAGACATTACCGAACTTCTCCATTGCTTTGAAGCAATTTCTCTATCATATGTGTCAAGATCGGACAATGTTTTAGCCGATTCCTTGGCAAAATCTATTTTTATAAAGAACTTCATTTAATATGTAGTAGGTAAGAGTTAATTAATGGAATCTTACGGTGGACAAAAAAAAAAAAATACTTTGACTATTTTAAAGAAATTATTACTTTACTCTAATCTAAATTTATGAATAATAATTTAACCAATGATATTATGATGGTTTACAACATTTATGAAGATTATACACACTCATTTTTTTGTTTTTTGAATTATAAACAAATTTGGTTTCATAATGACATCCTAGGTATCAAACTTCTCATATTTTGATAAGATATGTATGGTAGTATGTAAAAGATGTAATGTGTTTATTTGAAATCGTAAAAAAATTATTTGATTAACAATAGGAGATTAAGTGTATTACAAATATTATATCATAAATGATAATATCATCACCATTTTACATTCGTGAATCTAACAAAAGTGATCAAAATCACCATTTATGTCAAGAATTGAAACTCTTGTTTTCTCACATTCTTTATTATGAAATTATAAAAGTAGTCAAAACTCTGATTATTTTCGACTTCATGGTTGCTTATGCGTCAACGAACTTTGACCAATACTAATGCGATCTCCACACCCGATTCATCTCCTCTATTGGTATACCTTTTGTCTCCGACAAGAACAAATAAACAAAAATCAACATCACCACCACGTAAAATGCAAAGAATATGAACAATCCGAATTTCATGTGGCAAAGCATCATTAGAAACACTTGTGCGATTATGAACGTGAAGATCATGTTCATCGACACCGTTATGCTCTGAGCCGCCGATCAGATTTCCAACGGAAAAATCTCGGATGGTACTAACCATCCACGTGGACCTCATGACCATGCGAACGCTGCCACGTTGATGCATATGAATAATACCACAACAAAAGACCGTTATTGTACTATTGATATTTTAACTAGTTATACATTTGTACATCGAATATTGAAATCGAGACTACATCGAATATTGAAATCGAGAGTACAATGGAGCTCACGCCAAATCCTGGACGTCGTGTGTCATATCAGAAGCTGAAGGTCGGCGTCAAGAAAATAGCTCCAGGAGTTACTCCCGAAATTGTTACCAGATTCGGATCGAATTCATTGGTTTTGTCTCCCGTTCACGTACAGTAAACATAACAAAGAAGTAGAAGAGGGGATGCGTTGAATTGGGAATATTTATTATTGGGATTGGTTTGTTTATTGGTTCAATTGACTTCTCACCGACCAAACCACCAACCAATATCGGGTGGATTTTTAATATTTTTGTATTTTCTTTTATTAAATTCTAGGGGCAAAAACATAACAAAAATAAAGGAGGAGAGTAGAGGAGTATTTGAGTCAAAGGAGACTAGCTTAGTCAATCTCTTCTCCAACTAAGAGCCTTTTAGACACTCACCCTTCTTGTTGTATTGTTCGCCATTCTTGTAACAGAGAGAAAGAGAGAGAAATCTCCATTGTTGTAACACCTGAAACACAAAGAAAAAACTAGTGAATTCCGGATTCAAATCCGAAAAGAGATGTACCCAAGTTGATTGGAGAACTCTATAATTGCGTGTGTTCTTACCTTGTTTCATCTCCACGATCATTCTTCTCTTCTTTCTATTCTTCTCAAACTTGATTTCATTCGGCAAAGCTTGAGGTCGAGGTGATTGAGCTGTAATCATCAACACATACTGATTGATTTTTTTTGTCTTTGTCCGTTATGGAAGGAGATTGGTACAAATATCTTTTAGTATTCCAATAACATACCAATAAAAAGTAGAAGTTTATACAAAATATCAACATAGCTACCATAAAATCGACATTGTTACATATTAGTGACAAATGTATGGTTACAGAGTGCAAGTGTTCCCCACCTTTCATCAAGATTCCAATGGAAACAGTTACTGAGAAAATCTTTTGTGTCGTCATAATACCAATACGGTATGTAAAGATGTTCATTCGTACTCGCAAAATTATACCAATTTCAACCATACAGTTCGTATTTCTTCCAAGGAGATTTGTCCTATTAACATCTCCAAGACTGTGCATCCGAAAACCCAAATTTCAACATCAAAGTTGATTGTCCTTGAAAGTACAAGATCCAGAGAATGGTACATCTTATCTATTACCCAAAGTCTGCAATTGCACACGAATATTCACTCGCTCTCCATGCAGTATTGACATGGCATATGAGTATGTTGCTTGGGTTGATGTCTCAGTGTACTATGTTGTTGCCGTGTATAGCTTCAAGCCCTTTGAGCATATCTCTGGCCATACCTCTAACGAGTGACACTCAATCCTCTTGGATGATTTTTGCGAATCAACTGCTTAACACTTCCACCACACAAGTACTCGAGAAGAATGTTGTGATTCGTTCTCAACAGATCTAAGTCATCATAAGCTATCTCGTGACCGTAAACACGAACAACGTGCAGAGACATAACATATTCTAACAGACGCTCCTCTTCAAGGAGAGCATCCAAATGTGAGATGTCAACAGATTTGATCGCCTTATCACAATTTCCAAACTTCCATCTTGCACGATACACAATAGATGTTACGCCTCTTCCTAGTTTATTTCCTTTAAACCACTCTGAGAGAGATGAAGAGTTGGAAATGGAGTCATATCGGATGAAGATGAGGAGTTGAGAAATGGAGCCATCTGGAATGAAGATGAAGAGTTTATGAAGAGGAAGAAGAATAGTTTATGAAGCGGAAGAAGAAGAGTTGATGACGAGGAAGAGGAAGAATATGTGGAGTTGATGAAGAGGAAGAGATGTGTCTATAATATATAGTGTATGAAGAAAAAGAGGAAGAGTCGCGTCTGTTGAGGAAGAGATGGAGATGTTGAAGAGGAAGGGCTGGAGATGTGTCTATAATATAGAGTGTATGAAGAGGAAGAAGAAGAGTCGCGTTCGTTGGGGAATTAAGAGGAAGAGGAAGAGTCGTGTACTGTAACAATAATACCTACACCAAGAAATGTCACTATAGGCTAGTGGTTGAGTCCCCCGTTGTGTTGGGTCCGGGACAGTGCACAATTTTAAATTCCAACGTGGCGTTTTGAAATGTAGAGGTGTTAAAATTATCAATTAACTGGTAACTAAAAATAATGATTTATTTCTTTTGGTTGTGAAATCAACATAGCTCGTGCTTTGAACTCCATCTTTGCGGATTGGAAGATCAAGATGACGAGTGAATGGAACATCAGCGGCGAACTTTGCTCCGGCGTCGCCGTTGACGACAATGTTTTGGGAAACAACACTGCTTACAATCCTTTCATCAAATGCAACTGTACTTTCAACAATTCCAGAATCTGCCGCATCACCAGCATGTAAGCCTCTTTTCTTCATTTTCATCATATTCGATGCATTCTCCTAGTTAATGCTTCCTTCTCATTTTGGATGTTGTTGTTTTCGCAGCAGGGTTTATGAGATGGATATTAAAGGACCAATACCTCAAGAGCTATGGACCTTGCAGTACCTCACAGTGCTGGATATCCACCACATACAACTCACTTTTTTGTTCTTGCTAAATCATCATTTAGAGCACACACATACATTTTGACATTTTATTAATGCATCTAATGGACCTCAACCTCATATTCTTTCAGGGACCTGGCTAAACATTATCTAACCGGCTCCCTGCCTCCTGCAGTTGGAAATCTGAATCAATTGCAATCTATGTAAAGCCTTTGAAACCTTTTTCCGTTTTCTTTTTCTCTATACGTTTAATTAACAATTTCTTGACTTGACCCTTTTGCTCAACTCTTTAACTACTTAGGAATTTTTTTATCAATGCTTTGTCTGGCCCTATCCCTAAACAAATCGGTTTGCTTACAAATTTATAAACACTGTAAGCTTAGTGTGCTTTTGTAATCTATTCACTACTTCATGTTTTAGATTTTGCCTATAATGTTTTTAAAATTTTTTCTATCAGTTGGATTATGGATTTAGAGCTTACAGGTCCAATAGCAAACTTTATAGGACATTGGACCAATCTTAATATCTTGTAAGAAAGTTTTCAATATGTATATTTTTATTGTAGGAGGATTAGTGATATATCCAATGGAGGATCTTCCCGTGAATTTATCAATAACGTGAAATCTTTAAAAATATTGTAAGGCAGATTTGATTCAACCTTCACTCCAATTCATGATGAGATTATTGTGCTGTTGAACTGTTTCTCCCTCCTAAATGTGTATGTAACAATAAACATTGATTATATATGTTGCAGGGTATTAAGGAACAACAATCTCACTGGGACAATACCATTTAATTTTGGAGAAAACTCAATTTTGGAACAAATGCAAGTACATACGTTAATGTGTTTCTTCTTTTTTGTAACTTAGAAATTCTCAGGTCTTATGAAAGAGGTCTGAAATCTTTTCCTGGGGGTGGTGCAGCCCACAAATAGACCCTCACCTCGGGTATTCAAATGGTTAATGTGTTTCTTCAAATCCTCTTAAGGCTTTATCAGGGTCTAATCTGTAAAAAGATTGAGATGTTTTATCTTAAATTGGTTACAATGTAACTCATGTTTATCTTCCAGTGATTTAAGCTCAACAAACTACATGGACCAATTCCGGTTTAACTTCTCAAAAGAGTCCGTCTTTAAAAAATATGTGAGTCTGACTTTTCTTGAAGGTTTCACTCTTAATGATTACAGATGAGACTTTCCAAGATAATCAGAATGCTGCTTGGGAATAAATAACATATTCTGCATATTACAGAGATGTCTCATATAATGATTATTTTTCTCTTATGATTTTAGAGAGATGTCTCATATAATGATTTGTCTGGAAGTCTTCTTACTTCATGGGTCAATGAACAAGACTTTTATATCAACTGCGGAGGTTTAGCAAGAATCTCTCGTAGCGAAACAGCAGTTGAGAAAGAGAATACGAATCTTGGACCAGCTTCATTCTTCGTAAGTGATAATCTGAGATGGGCAGCCAGTAATGTAGGAATTTTTGCTGATAACTACAATACATACACAACTACTTCATGATTGAAAATTAACAACACTTTGGACCCGGAGATTTTTCAGTCAGCACGACTTTCTGCATCTTCTCTTAGGTACTATGGGTTGGGGCTAGATAAAGGAGGCTACACCGTAACACTTTAGTATGCTGAAGTACAAATCTTAGCTTCACTAGATTTGTTGGGGAAACCTTGGATAAGTCTTGGAAGACGACGTTTTGACATCTATCTCCAGGTCTGCACCACTTGATCTAGCTGTGTGCTTAAGTTAACTTTTTTGGTGTTTTATTATTTTCTGAATTTTTTATGATGAATTCCAGGGAAAACTAGTTGAAAAGGATTTTGATCTAAGCAGAAAAACTGGTGACTCAACAATTCGAGTAGTTAAGAGAGAATACAATGCAAACGTATCAGAAAATCACCTCGAAGTTCACCTTTTCTGGGCTGGAAAAGGAGCATGTTGTATTCCTTACATAGGGACTTATGGGCATTAATATCATTATTTTTCTTACTTTCATGGGCCATTAATTTTGATGTTGTAACAATAGCTAAATAAAATGATATTTACGGTATATTATGTAAAACTGCACGCGTATAATTTTTTATCGAACAAATAAGAGAAAAAAGAAAACAGAAAAAAGAAAACAGAAAAAAGAAAGAACAATTTTTACCAACTTTTGACTTATGTGAAGAAGCAACTATTTTCCCCTATCAGTTAACAGTGATTATGACTTGCTTGTAGGCAAAATGAATCTCACTATAAAACAACCATTGTCTATTGAGTAGTGCAAATTTAAAACTTCATTTTTTCCAAAAAAGAAAGTTGAAACCTCATCTGATGATGCGCAGGTTACGGAGTTCTCTGTTTCTGCTCCTAACTATCTTCTGCTTCTTCTTGTGTTTCAGTTCAGTTTATTGTTGATTAAATCCCATCATAATTGTAATACTATCTTTCTTCTTTATTTTCTTTCTTTTCTATATGGGGTCAAATTATCCAAATATCTATATGCTAGATAATTACATATGTTATGCAAACATATTTTTTGAGTGTATTTATATTTTTGTCTGTGAAAATATACATATGTAGTTATTTATTTTGATTTATACTATTATGATTTGTATTTGATGATGTATGTTAATTTTTTATTCGTGTCGTGTTCTTGACCCGTATTAATCAAAATTATCATATACATATATACTATATTATATATATTTTGTTAAATTATGTATTTTTAAAAATTACGAAGGATTTTTTCTTTGTTTGAAATCCACATATATCTACTATTCATGATATTGTTACTGAGATATTATTTTGAAGTTATTTAGAATGTTGATGGGTTAATAGAAGACATATAAATTAATTTTAAATGTTATCAAAATTTAAAGTATAAATTATTTCTACATATTTTATAAATTTAAAAGTATAAATTATAATTAAATATTATATAGTTTGTAATTTTGGTTAGATTAAGAGCCGCTAAAAAGAAGAAGTTTATTTTAGTTTATTAATATTTACCTATTAAAATAAGCTAAAATATTAATTTAATGATTCATTATATTTTAAGAAATCAAAACATTTTAATTTTGTTTTAAATTTGTAATTTAATATTTTCTAATAATAAATATTTAATTAAACATAACTAAAAAGAAAATATTTTAATAGATAAATATGAAATTTTTTCTGTATCTGATAGATTGTAGGGACTGAATCGAGAAAAACCGGACTTAGCCAAAACTAACATTTCAATAATTCTAGATTTTTAACTAATTTCTAATTACATAATATAACACATCAAGCAAGATTAATCCATAAATTTTTATATTTTTATTAGAAAAAAGATAGGTAAAATACTGTGAAATTATATAAGCTTAGATTCCAAATATGGGGTTTCCTAATGTACATTTACCTACGTATAGACTCAGTCTTTTTTTTGTTAAATTGAAAGTGTAAAATTTCCAAAATTCAAATGTTAAAGTATTATAGAATAGACTAGTTCTACTATTTTATGTATTAGAAAAATAGACTATATCCATATATATTTTCATTTATTTATTTTGGAAAAAGAGAGTATTAAGTAGTTGGTAATTAAATTAAGTCGCTCAACTATGTTTCAAAGCCTATATTTAATTAAACAAAACGATTATGTCCTATAGATAACATTTTGTTCGTTCGAGCATAGTTTTGGTCATTAACCAATATCTAAATTGTAAATAGGACTCAAGACTAATCTATTTCAAAATAACATACAACCAAATTTACTAGAGATCATGATTGGAATCGTATAAAAACGATTAAGCTAAAGGAGCACTTCATAATTACTTATTAACAAAGCTAGATTAATGAACGTTACGTACGGACTCAGTAGTACGGCCTCCAAAATTACTTCCATGCTGTATGAATAGTATAGCTAGATTAAGCTTTTTCGGATGCATGGAATGCAGCACGTAAGTTGTAAGACTCAGCCATGATTTATGTACCGAAAGGAAGGTATTTGGTTAGTTGGGAAGTTCGGTTCGATGGAAAAAACTAAGATATAATAATAGTTAGAATTTTATTGTTTCAAAGCCTATATTTAATTAAACACTTTTGAAAAGTAGAAGTGTTTTTTAGTGTTTTGATAAGATTATCAATTATTAGTTAGTTGGTTATATTGAGCTTAAAAATAATAATGTATTGTTGTGTCTTGAAATCGACGTAGCGCGTGCTTTGAGATCCATCTTCGCGTCATGGAAGATTTTGTCGGAAATCCGATGGAACACAAGCGGCGAATTTTGCTCCGGCGCCGCAGTTAAAGATGATGTCAACACCCCCACCGACAACGTTCTCATCAAATGCGACTGTAGTTTCAACAACTCCAAAATCTGCCACATCACCAATCTGTATGCCTCTTTCCCCATTCTCTGCACCGCAAATGTTCAATGCATTCATCCAGTGTAATTGTTCATTATCATTTTGGCTGCTGTTATTTCACAGCTCTGGACCTTGCAGTACCTCACAGCTCTGTATACCCACCAGATACAACCCACTTACCAATTTTCTTTCTTCTCTATACATCAAGCACACATATTGAGACTGTAATGGTGTATCTAATGGACCTTATACTCAGATTCTTTCAGAAACCTTGTTCAGAATTATCTAACAGGCTCTCTATCTCCAGCAATTGGAGATCTGACTCGAATGCAATGGATGAAAAAGCCTCTGAAACCTTCTTCCTTTTCCTTTTTTTATACACACTCAATTGAAAAATTCATTTACCCTCAAGCTCAACTGTTTAATTACTTAGGACTTTTGGGATCAATGCTTTGTCTGGTCCTAAATGACAAAGTACATGTTTCACTGCAGGAGACTTGTCAGAACTGGTTTGAGTGGTCCGATACCATCGTCATTTTCCAACTTAACTAATTTAGAAGAACGGTATGTGTTGCATGGTTTTCAGAATTATAATCGCCTACTGTTTCTCGTTACTGCCCTTTCTTCACATACTTATATTTTAAATGTAGGAGGCTTGGTGATATATCCAATGGAAGTTCTTCTCTCATTAATTTCATCAAAGACATGAAATTTCTAAGTGTATTGTAAGGCAGCTTGGATTCAACTTTCATGATCAAATTGACAATTACATTGATGATATATGTCGTAGAGTATTAAGGAACAACAATCTTACTGGGACAATACCATCTAATATTGGAGAATACTCAAGTTTGCAACAACTGTAGGTACATACGTTAATGTGTTTCTTCAAATCCTCTTAAGGCTTTATCAGGGTATTTCTGTAAAAAGAATGAGATGTTTTGTGGAACTCACCGAAAGAATACAAAATGGACCTTACGTTGGTTATAAAATCATTTCTCAAGCATTGGTAAACAGGAATTGTTTTATTATTTACTATGTAACTCATGTCTGTTTTCCAGTGATCTAAGCTTCAACTTGTAAGATGAGATGTTTTTGTACTTCTTTTGGATGTTTATGTACAAAATAACATGCTGTCTTCATATTAGGTTTCTGGGAAACAACACGTTGACTGTTTTTTTTGCCTATTCAAAAGAGTCTGCCTTTGGAAAATATTTGAGTCTTAATATATTTTATTTTGCATTTATTCAAGTAGAAGAAGGTTTCACTCTTAATGATTATATGAGACTTTCCAAGATAATCAGGAAATATATAACAAAATATGTGGACTTTTTTTTGTTCAACAATTGGATCGATCGATACCCACCCCTATATTCCTTTTTTTAAGCTACCATAATGCAGTGGTATGAATCGAACCCTGGTGCCAAGTCATTAGCTGGATCATCCTAACCACCAGACTGAGAGCAACTCGGCTAATATGTAGACTCTAATTATTTTTATATGCTTTTACAGAGATGTCTCACACAATAATTTGTCTGGAAATCTTCCTTTATGGGTTAGTAGTGAACCAGACTTGAAACTGTAAGTAAAGGGAACATTTTATCAAATCTTTTCTTCAATCACATAAGATTTTCCTTTTTCTATAGTATAATTATATGCTAGGAAATAGTAAACAAATCTGTTTGTTATTTTGTGCAGCAACATTGTTGCTAACAATTTCACAGGTCTTGACAACAGGTCAATTCTTAATCTTTTTTTTTTTGAAATGTTAATATGTATCTTTTTTTAAGGCACAGGGATCTAACTAGAGTCATGTAAGTGTATAACAAAGATATGTCTTCATAACCATTGTTCTCCATGTGTGGTGAGCAAACATATGGACATTGCCTGAATTCTATTGGATGTTTTTTGTTTAAAGACTTTCGTTATCGACAGGTGTCTAGATTTTAACTTTTCTATCAACTGCGGAGGCCCTGAGAAAATGTCTGATAGTGAAGTACTGTTTGAGGAGGAGAACACGGGTCCTGGACCATCTTCGTTTGTTGTGAGTGCTGATCAGAAATGGGAAGTCAGTAATGTAGAACTTTTTTCCGGAAGTAGCAATGATATATACATAACTACTTCACAATCAGAATTCGACATTTTGGACTCAGAGCTTTTTCAGCAGCAAGACTTTCTGCATCTTCCCTAAGGTACTACGGGTTGGCGCTAGAAAATGGAGGCTACACTGTAATACTTCAGTTTGGTGACATACAAATCCAAGGTCCTTTCCGTTGGCAAAGTATTGGAAGACGCCGTTTTGACATTTATGTCCAGGTCTACACCACTTGATCGAGCTTTTTGCTTTACAAGTTACCTTTTTGGTGTTTACATATTCTTCCGAATTTGGTTCTAATGAATTCAGAGATGTAGCTCTATTTTTCTAGGGAATACTAGTTGAAAAGGATTTTGATGTTAGCTGGTGGTTCAACAATGCGAGTAGTTCAGATAAAATACAAAGCAGATGTATCAGAAAATCACCTCGAAGTTCATCTTTTCTGGGCTGGAAAAGGAACATGTTGTATTCCTATTCAAGGGGCTTATAGGCCATTAATATCTACCGTTAATGCAAAACCAGGTCAGTTATCACATATTTTAACTTTATTCTTTTTCTTTTCTATACTTTCTATTTTTTGGTATCAAATGTAAAATCTTTCGCAAGTGGTCTTTAGTCCAGTGGCAGTTGGTAAGTCCACTAAATGGCAGGCGCACATGCACCCGGGATCGAGTCCCACCGCCTGTATTATGCAGGAATTTGGCTAATGGCCGGCCAGTTGTGGCCCATCATATTATCTGCCGTTGACAAAAAAAAAAAATGTAAAATCTTTCATTATACCATTTTCGAGTTTTTGAGAGAATTACAAAGATAACACAAAAATCAGAGAAAAGAAAAAACTACATAAATGAGGAAAATTACAATACAACTATCAGAGAATCGAGATACTAAACTAACAGAGGAAACAAAGTCGAAAATGGAGGCAAAGTAGGGCCAACACCAAAACCTGGCGATACTTTCGAAATTGATTGCTGCGAGCGAACTAATAACAAGATTTAATTTACTATCAAATACCTATTACTAGATCATATCATCGCAGTACAATAGGCTATCAACCCAACTGGCAGTGTAACTAACAATGAGAATACAACCAACTTCTCTAATTCAAGCCATTCAGAGTAACTTGTATCTCACAACGTAAATCAAACTCGAAAATAAACTAAAGGAAAAATAGAGGAAATAACATGAACAGAGTGAATGCAAAACAGAGTAGTCAAAAATAGAGCTGTAAACAAAGTAATAGGCAATGAGAAAATGAGTTCATGTGGAGTGGTAATCATGGATTAGTGAATCACTTAAATATACTAAATCACTTAACAAAACTCAAACTGAGTGGAACTTTAGGCAATAAGAAACCAAGCTATTGAATCCACTCTCGTGGTAAACAAACTTAGCGAAGCTATCAACAAACCTATCATCACAGGCGTTTAACAACCTAGCTGGCATGAAGAAACAACTTAATCTAGCTGTTAAGCACCTTAGACATTTGATCCCTCGAGCCAAGAGTGTGAATTTTTGAGATGGTTTAATCAGACATTTTATCAAACACCTTTTAGGTGCTAAAATGTCTAAGAGCAGATTTCAATTGATCAAAGAGAAATGAGCATTAACAACACCAAAACAGATGACATCTAAGCTATTCTACTCTTATGCAACCTAGAAAATCTGAGATCTGCACTAATCTAACCCATTAAGAAAAGCCCTAAGTAATCTACTAAAAAATCATCAAGTAAACAAGCGCAGCGGAAATCTAAGAAAAAACATTAGCAGTAAACTAAGAACGAGATGATGAACAAGATAAAAAGAAAACAAAATTTGCATTAGAAGTTGGTAAGAAGAAAGTTGCTCCTTGATTACAAAGTCGGAAAAAGCGGCTCTCAAATATTCTTGCACAAAAGATGCATAAAACTTCTTTTTTGTTTTTGGTAACCACCAAAAGTACTTATACTTCTACTTCTTAAAAACCTAAAATATCTCGGCCCATCTATAGCGGCCTATCAAGTGGTCAAGCTTAGATTCAATTCGGCTCATCTGCTGAAGTGGCTCGTCGAGTTGGTAACAGAAAGACTCGACCTCGAGCTCGAGTGGTGCAATTAACTTGGACGGTGGAAATTCGACTCAACCTCAAGCTCGAGTGGGATGGCATGGACTCAGCTCGACCACATGCTCGAGTGGTCACGTCGAGTTGGTTCTGTTCTGTCCATCATCTGCTTCCATTTGACTCCAAATGCGCCCCAATACTCATGTTGATGCGTCAAAGCTGATTATTTAGTCCCAAAGTCTCCACAACGTATAGGATGTTCCAATTTGTGCTCTTCTAGTACCTGAAAACTCTTTCAATGCAATATGTGTACAATGCAGACGCAAGGTATGCAAATGAAGCAATTGGGACTCTAAAACCGACGCGAATGTTACGAAACGTATGCAAAAAGAGCTAAATGAGACACCTAAAACTAGTTAAAATACATACATATCAGCTTGAAGGTAAACTCATCATAATCTCTTATGCAAATGCCTAGACTCCATCCCAAAATGAATGCAAACTTAATGAAAGCCGGGAAGTTGAACTTATTGTTCATGAGCCAATTTTTCTCTAACGATGTGATGTTTGTGTATATGAAGATGACAAACATCTTCTTCTCATTAATGAGGTAAACTTAAATCATATTGACCTGTCTCTATTAACATATTGAATAAATTACGCCAAATAACATCTAAGAAAACTCATTACGACTAGTCAATACACTGGGCATTATCTGACCCACTAATATGTCGAAAGACGAATGAAACATCTCTTCTAAGACAAAGAAAAATCTCCTTTTCTTGATTTTTAAGTCCCAAGTCAAAGAAGAGACGGCTAGAAACTTCAAAGTTTGATTATAGATGATTTGATAAAATGAATAATTGGTAAAGGCAACTTCGTGGCAATAACTAAGTCATGCAGTAAGTCTTCTCTCAGCTTTCACATCTTATCATACCAAGATGTTGACTTATGTGGTTGGAGTGAAGAAGCAACAATTTATCCACTTATCGGCAAAATGAATCTCGTTATAAAACAACCATTAATTGTCTAGTGAGTAGTGCAAATATAAAACATCATTTATTCCCAAAAAAAAAGGAAAAAGAAGTTGAAACCACATCTGTCTAGTTTTTGTGGACATGTGGTGATGCGCAGGTTACACAGTTCTCCGTTTCTGCTCCTAACTATCTGCTTCTTGTCGTGTTATAGTTTCAGTTCAGTTTACTTGGTTCTAGCTCAGAATCATAGAGAAGCCACTACTGATCCCGACGAAGGTCTGTCTTTGAGAACTTGACATTATATCCAATCACCAAGTATATATAATTGATTGCATCGTATACATTGTTAATGATTAAATCACATCAGAACTGTATCCAGATATTCTCTATCTCTCTTATTTTCTTTTTCTTTTTGGGGTCAAATTATTCAAATATGTGAATAGTAGAGTTGTTTTTAGTAGAGTTGATTATCAATTATCAATACAGAAAGTATTGTGTTCTCATATACACTTTAGAAAAATCTTCACATAATAACAAATTCTATATTTTCATTTAAGAAAACCTTGACATGTTGGTGTATAATTAGCTAGATTCGGTTAGAGTAAAGATGTTATTGTTAAGACAAGACAATAGGGAGTTGAAACAAATTAATGGTATATTAGGCGGTTAGACGAATCATCTCTTCTTTACCTTAAATCATTTTTACGTTTACAACATTAACGAAACAACAATCATTTTTACTTTAGCTTCAAGCCAATCTTGTTGTTTTTACTATTTTGTGATAATCATATTAATCTTTTTTAATTAATGATTTTGCCGTTGATTCATATATAACCCAGAGAACAATTTTTTCTTCATTTAAGGATTTGTATGTTTATCATCTTTTACATTATTATTCTTTTGAATTGTAAATTGCATGCTTTATTCTCCCCCTCCATAATTCTATGTCTTTCTCCACAATTATTTTATTTGTTGAACAAACAAGTGAAAAGCTAAATAAAAAGAGGCAAATCGTGGTATCAAAAGTTGACCTTGTATGTTCTGTCTCTTTTTTTTGTGTAAGTATGAAAAGTTGAAAACAACAATTAGATTTACAAATTCAAATTGATGAGTCAAAACTGTTACGGACAAGCCACCTAAACCCTAAAAGTTGACTACACTTTCTTGTAGCTTTGTTTCTCATTCCTGAAATTGGTAACACTTTGTTTTCACCATCGCAAGTTTATGTTCCTCCCAATTCATACACATTCTTTTCAATTCGAAATCAACCTCAAGTAACATATTTTCTAAGTTAGGTTAAAAGAGTGTATAGGATATTATTAAAATTTAGAAACTTAAATGAAGAGGAAAATTACACAGTTTTGACTTAGAAATATGCTTATAAGTCGTCTTTGTTTAGGTATTATACTGTTGAATGTAGGTGGTCACATAACGAGTTAAAAAAATACTTCTACTATATTCCATTTATACACGTTTTCATTATTTATTTTTTCTGTTTTCAACATTCGCTACTTAAACCACAAGACCCAGAAGAATTCGGCCACATCTTCAATCTTTGAATTATATATTTGTCTATATATTTAACACAAATTATGGTTTTGAAAATTCTAAGCAACATGAGATCTCTTAAACACACAAAATCATGTCCATTTGTTACTATGAAAAATAAACTAATTTCAGATCGAAAAAAAAAATCCATTTGGAATAAGTTGTCTCGACGAATTCCAAATAAAATTATATCGTTTAGATTAGATCATCAAATATAAATATCCGTCGGGAATTCGTATAAACTTTCTAACACAATTTTGTTACCAGTCAGGATTGTAGCATCTATAACGTAATAGACTACATGATTCAACCAAAAACAAGGCTATATGTGAAATCGACGTAGCACATGCTTCGAATGCCATCTTTGCGGCTTGGCAAATTGAAGTAAGAAGCGGTTGGAATATCAGCCGCGAACTTTGCTCCGGCGTTGCCGTTGACGACTTATCAAATGTATCCACTCCTGAATACAATCCTCTCATCAAATGTAACTGTACTTTCAACAGTTCCAAAGTCTGCCACATCACCGCTCTGTAAACCTTTTTTCCCCATTCTCTATACCCAAAATATTCGACGCATTCTCCCAGTGTAGTGCTTCATTCTCATTTTGGTTGCTATTGTTTTCACAGCCAGGTTATTTCGCGAGGAGTTGAAGGACCTATACCTCAAGAACTCTGGACCTTGAAGTACCTCACAAAACTGTATATACACCAGATACAACCCACTTACCCATTTTCTTTCTTCTCTATACATCATACACACATATTGACACTGTAATAATACATCTAATGGACCTCAAACTCACATTCTTTCAGGGACCTGTCTGACAATTATCTAACAGGCTCCTTGTCTCCTGCAATTGGAAATCTGACTCGATTGCAATATATGTAAAAAGCCTTCAATACCTTTTTCCTTATTCTTTTTCTCGATTTCTTGACTTGAACCTTACGCTCATCTGTTTAATTTAATTCCTAAGCAAATCGATTTGCTCACAGATTTAATATCACTGTAAGCTCAGTTTGCTTCGTTTTAAATACGATAACGTCTTCACATTGCTTCTGAAGGATCTTAATGGTTTCTTATTTATATTCTGCAATGATATTAGTTCAAATAACTTTTCCGGTTCTATACCACCTGAGATTGGGAATTGTATGAAACTACAAACTATGTGAGTGTATCTGTCAATTACGTAAAATATGAATACTTAACCTCTCTAAGTCTCGTTCAATTAATTATTTTTAATACCTTCATCATTTGCTAGTCTTGTGGAACTCAAACAAGTGTAGGATAAAATTAATTTGAATATAAGCTATGTTTTGCTAGATTTTAGTTGCAGCTATCTTTTGTAATCTATTCACTACTTCATATTTTAACTTTTTCCTTGGGATAATTTTTTTTGGTAGCAGTTGGATTATGGATCTGGAACTTACAGGTCCCATACCAACTTTATTGGATATTGGACCAAACTTACTAAATTATAAGAAGATCTCACTTTTACGCAATTATATAATGGACTTGCTCCATTGCTCTTGCTTATGTATTTTCTGTATTAATTACTAGTACACTTACTAGAAATTATTCATTGCACTAAATTTTAGAATTAAATGATTGGTATATGATCTATTGCAGGAGAATTGAGAGAAGTGGTTTGAGTGGTCCGATACCATCGTCATTTTCCAACTTAATACAATTGACAGAACTGTATGTGTTGCATCGTTTTCATAAATATTATCGCCTACTGTTTCCCGTTCCTTCCCCTTATTAACATGTTTATATTTTAAATGTAGGACGCTTACTCATATATCCGATGGAGGCTCTCCTCTTGAATTGATCAAAAACATGAAATCACTAAGGATATTGTAAGGCAGATTTTATTCAATCTTCACTCCAATTCATGATCAGATTATTGTGTTGTTAAACTGTTTCTCCTTCCTTTGTGTATGTAACAATTAACATTGATTATATATTTTGCAGGGTATTAAGGAGCAACAATCTCACTGGGAGAATACCATCTAATTTTGGAAAATACTCAATTTTGCAACAAGTGTAAGTACATACGTTAATGTGTTTCTTCAAATCCTCTTAAGGCGTTATCAGGGTCTAATCTGTAAAAAGATTGAGATGAAATAATTTCTCAATCATCGCTATGTAACTCATGACTGTTTTCCAGTGATCTAAGCTTCAACAAACTACATGGACCAATTCCGGATTCACTTTTCAACTTAAATTATCTTACTTACTTGTAAGATGAGATATTTCTGTGCTTCTTCTTTGGACGTTTATGTATAAGTAGGAGGATAATTGTTAAAATAACTATGCTATCTTCATATTAGGTTTCTGGGAAACAACATGTTGACTGGTACTTTGCCCAATAAACGAGTCTGCCTTTTAAAAATATGTGAGTCTGACTTTATAATTTTTTATTTTGCATTTATTCAAGTAGAAGAAGATTTCAGTCTTAATGATCCGCATATGAGACTTTCCAAGATAATCAGGAAATATATAACACATTCTGTAGATTCTAATTATTTTTCTTTTATGCTTTTACAGAGATGTCTCGTACAATAATTTGTCTGGAAGTCTTCCTTCATGGGTTAGTAGTGAACCAGACTTGAAACGGTAAGTAAACGAGTTCTATTTTTTCAATCACATAAGATTTTCTATATTTATATTATAACTACATATGGACCGTGCAATGCCTGAGTTTTTGTCTAATAAAATTATATATATGTATATATATGATATTTAAATAATATTTTGTAATAATTTTTGTAATTGTTTGGTTAAAAAATTAATTTAAAATCATTCATGGATTATAAAATTCAGTAAACAATGTTTCGATCTATTTAAACAATGTTTTGTAATTGTTTAAATTTTTCATAAACTATAAATTTTGCTAAATCATTTTTTGACTCCATTTTAGGATATTTTTGTACATTTTATATTGAAAAAATTAGTTCAAAAATTATTTTAAGATATTTCAAGATTTATAACTTTCAATAAATCACTATTTGACTCTAGCTTCCGTTATTTTGGTAATTATTTTTAAAAATTTTGGTTAAAAACTTATTTTTAAAACATTTTATGGACTATAACATTCACTAATCAGTTTTTACTTTTGTTTCGTGACAATTTTGATAATTTTTTATTTTTTTTGGTTAAGAACTTAGAATTATAACATTTACTAAATCATTCATTTGACTCCATTTTGTAATAATTTTTGGTAACTTATAGTTTAAAATTTTTTTGGTTAAAAATTTATTTTAACTCATTCATGAATTATAAACATCCCTTTTTGACTCACAATTTGAGATCATTTTTATTAATTTTTAGATTTTAATTGTTTTAGCTAAAAACATTTTCAAGAAAATTCATGGACTATAATTTTCACTAAATTACTTTTTGATTTGATTTTGTGATAATGTTTGGTAATATTTAGATTTTAAGTTTGAGATTACCAAAAAAATATAGAAGGTTTCTATTGCAATGAAAGACATCATTGGTAAGAGCTTTAGCTTTGAATTTTTTGTTGTAGGATTTAAGTTGTAAATTTTCTTTGTTGTATATATTTTGGTGGTATAATTATTTTCTGTCGGATTTTAGTTTTGTAAAGTTAATAAATTTTGGTTTTATGTTTTTGGCATTCCACAACCAAAATATTCCTTAGTAAAATATTTAAAATTACTTTTTATGTTAGGATTAGTATGAGATAAATATTAAAATTATTTACAATTATTATTGTTTTAAGATTAGTATGAGATAAATATTTATATTATCTACAATTTTTTTTTAAGATTACTATGAGATAAATATTGTTAAGAAAAATTACATTGGGATATAAAGATAAGTATATACAAATAAATATTAATATTGAAAACTTTTTTTTGTTAGGATTATAATTATTTTCAGTTATATAAGAAAATTTCTGTTTTAATTGTATTTGTTTTCTTAAATATAATACTATTTATTTACTCAGTAAGGGATAAATATTTATCACTACTTTATTTTATAATTATAAATAAAGATAATTTCTTACAATTATTTTGATGTTAGGATTGTGAATAGAGATACAAAATTTGTGATATATATATATCTTTTATCATCTATTTTTAAACATATAAATAAGACATAATGTTTGATTATTGGATTTAATATATAAATCATGTTAATAAGTAAATTTTAGATATCAAAATTTCTATCACAAGATTAGTTTCATTTATTAAATATATACAACAAAATTTCAAGTCATTAGATTTTTGAAAATCTATTTTATTAATAGGATTGAGAAAAAGAGAGAAATACTAATAATTTTGTGGTTTAAAATATATAAATATTACAAAACTTCAGAGCTTTGATTTGACACGGTAGAAGGATTTTGTTAAAAAGTAACTTTGAAATTTAAAACTTTATATAATAAGATAAGATACACAGGACTATAGATAAATACTAATAATTTTTATCTTTTCAATTATACATTATCATTTTTAAAAAAATATAAACACTGGAATATTTCTAATGTTAGATGTGACATGAGTCAACATCTTGTAATTTATTAACTTTTAGAAACTAAGCTTTATATAATAAAATTAAGAATAGAGACAAATACCAACAATTTTTATGTTTTAAAATATATTTTATTTTATTTTAAATATATAATATATAATATTTCAAATTTCGGATTGTTAGATTTGATTCATGGAAGGATCTTATTAAAAAAAGTAACTTTGAGAAATCAAATTTTATATAATAAAATTTGTTTTCTTTTCTTTTTCAAAAATATACACAGCAAAATTTCAAATAGTTAGATTTTGATAATAGGATTAGGAAAAGAGATAATATACTTGAAGAAATCAAGTTTTATATAATAAGATTATATTCTAGGGAATAGTAAACAAAATTGTTTGTTAATTTGTGCAGCAACGTTGTTGGTAACAATTTCACATCGGAAGGTCTTAATGACAGGTCAATTGTTAACACAAATGGTGACTTCATTTTTCTTTTCTTTATTTTCATTATCTCGTGATGCTACGTAGTGTCTAAGTAAAACATATTTGTGTTCATATTTCACGCCACCTGTGGGTAAAACATATTTGCTTCGACCACCACCGAAGGAAAATTACAAGACTAAGACTATTGTGGGTGTCATTACCGGTGTAGTACTTCTGAGTATTTTTGCGACTGTAGTTATGTTAATTATCCGAAAAAGAAGAAAGCCATACACAGATGATGAAGGTATAGATGTCGTAACTAGAACACAAGCAAGCCCTAGAAATGAAGAAAATTGGCCCATATAGAACTTGAATATCATCTCCGAAATTGGTTGATTTTAAGATCAAATTGTTTCTGGCAGAAATACTAAATATGGAAGTAAAACCTTACACTTTTACGTACTCGGAACTTAAAAGTGCAACTCAAGATTTTGATCCTTCAAAGAAGCTTGGAGAGGGAGGATTTGGGTCTGTTTATAAGGTAAGTCTCTTACCAAAACTTATGTACTCTTATAAGATACTAGGGAATAAGAGAATACGTAATACCTTTTAATATGTTTTGTTTCGATTAACATATTAAACAGGGAAACCTTATTGATGGAAGAGAGATCGCGGTGAAGCAGTTGTCTTCTGGATCCCGACATGGGAAGGGACAATTTGTTGCGGAAATTGTAGCAATTTCTTCAGTTCTACATCACAACCTAGTAAAGCTTTATGGGTGCTGCTTTGAAGGGGATCATCGTTTGCTAGTATATGAGTACCTTCCTAATGGAAGTCTCGACAAGGCATTTTTTGGTAAACATAAACATTACTTATTTGTATCTGCTTCTACCAAGCTGAAGTATTCATTATGCTCTTGTTTGAGTAATACAGGGGATAAAAGAATACATCTTGACTGGTCAATTCGTTATAAGATATGTCTGGGAGTAGCTAGAGGTTTATTTTATCTACACGAAGACACGAGTGTTCGCATAGTACACAGAGATGTGAAGGCCAGCAACATATTACTTGACTCTGAACTGGTCCCAAAATTTTCCGATTTTGGACTTGCAAAACTATACGATGACAAGAAAACTCATATAAGTACCCGAGTGGCAGGGACAGTGTAAGTATTCTCCCAAGCCTTGACCTTTGGTTTGGAATTTACAACTATGGATGAATAACATATGCATGTTATTTGTATCAATCCAGTGGGTATCTTGCGCCAGAGTATGCCATGCGTGGACATCTAACTGAAAAAGCGGATGTGTATGCTTTTGGTGTTGTGGCTCTTGAGTTTGTGAGTGGAAGGAAAAACTCTGATGAGAAGTTGGAGATGGAAAAAAAATATCTTCTTGAATGGGTACGTCCTTGCTTATCAATATATGGGGGAAGTTGGAGACAATAATGAATGGCAAAAGACCAATAATCTTTGTGTATTTCTTGTATATAGTCGTGGAATCTACACGAGAAAGATCGTGACGTTGAACTAATTGATGATAAGCTAAGTGAATATAATATGGAAGAAGTGAAACGTATGATTGGAATTGCACTGCTGTGCACACAGACATCTCATGCATTGAGACCACCAATGTCACAAGTGGTGAACATGCTGTTAGGAAATGTTGAGGTCAATGACACCACCTCTAAGCCAGGCTACCCGATTGACTATACATTTGATGACACCACAAGCTCCTCTTCTTTCAGCAATTTTCAAACCTAAGGCACAAGCTTCTCCACGAACTTTGTGAAGCCTTCCACCGAGATAATACCCGGAGACACCAGCACTAAGCCAATGCTTGGATTTAATATCAATGAGGGAAGATGAAAGATGAAAGTTTCTGTAGCCTATAAGTTCTGTATAATAATAATAGTTTTATATGAATGATGAAAGTTTTTTGTTTGACTGGGAGGAACAGATTTTACTTTTGTTGAGTTTGTTTTGTTATATCGATTGCTTAGGGTCTTATTGTGGATGTGTGATTTAACCGTAAATGGGTTTAGAAAATGGATCTAGGTTTTGGTTTAGATCATAGAACAAGTTCCAATTTCTATTGTAAAAATGGAATTAAGGAATTATGTGAAAAAGAATGGTTCGATTCTCAAGCTAATAAAAAAGAGATTAAGGTAAGAAGATCAGTCACGCAGCAGAGAGAAATCCCAGAAGCGATTACCTTTTACTCTGATGCAGCCTGGAAAGAGCAACAAAACCTAGCATCTTCTGCAAGTATCTTTGTGAAATCTGGAAGAGAAATGGCAAGATTTTCAGAATTAATGGAAGATATAGCTTCACCGTTAATTGCAGAAGCCGTATCGTTAAAGGTGGGACTCCAGAATAGAAGCAAAATCAGATTCTCTTATACTAATCACAGCCTTGAACAAAAGAGTGAAAATTTCAGAGATCCTCGGTATATTGGAAAACATTACCGATCTTCTCCATTGCTTTGAAGCAATTTCTCTATCATATATATGTGTCAAGATCGGACAATGTTTTAGCCAATTCCTTGGCAAAATCTATTTTTACAAAGAACTTCATTTAATATGTAGTAGGTAAGAGTTAAGTAATGGAATCTTATGGTGTACAAAAAAAAAAGAAGGAATTATGTGAATAAGTTTTCCAACTTTTGACTGGTTTTATCAAAATGAGTTAGTGGGAAGAATAACTGGAAGGTCTTGACAACTGGTGAATTTTTTTTATGGTTGGTTCTTTAGCAATTCAAAGAGTGAAAGCAAGAGTAGCGTCATTGGTGTTTCCCTCAGTCTACTAACTGTGCACCGACTTTGGTTTTATAGTTTCTTCAGACATAGATCATTCAGCACAAATACATAGAAAAGACTAGAGAGAGGGGAACCACACTCAACAGATAAGTCATTTAGACAAGAGGGTGACCCGATCTGATGTATACCAACCCCTTGACAAGAATATTAAGTTAGGTTAAGCGTGAAGTCGGCATGAGATTCTTGGAATACCCAAGAAGATGTGAGTAACGTTGAGAAGTTGCAAGGTCTCTAGGTTTTCCAACAGTCAATCGATTCCTGTCAAATTTGAGTCAATGGTTACTTAAATTCATGAAAATGCATTAGAATTTGAAAATCATAGTTCCAACATCGGTTTTTAAAAACTCAAATAAAAGTTAACTGACTCACGAAAAACATAAAAATGACTCAAAATGTAAACAAAACAAAGAAAAATAGCTTTAGCTTTCTCTATGACTGAACTTCAACCATGTTTTTCCATTCAACAAAATTCTTAAAGACCTCGTCCTTGTGTTTCAGATTGTATATCCATACCTTTCTGGTATAGTCATCTATGAATGTTAGGAAGAACTGGCACTTACCAATGCTATGAGGTACATTAGGAGATCCCCAAAGCTCTGAGTGCACGTAAACAAGTTTATCTTCTGTGACATGAAGAGTTGACTCAAAACTGATCTGATGTGTCTTTCCTATGATACAGTCTTCACAGAATCCAATATCTGATATCTTGTAATCCTTGAAACACTCCTTTTGATTCAATACTTGAAGCCCTTTCTGATCAATATGTCCAAGCCGGCTGTGCCATAACTTTGTACCATCTTTTCCTTTTGTTTCATCTTCTGAATGTGTTTTATTTGCTTGTTATTCTTCTGCCACATTACTGTAATCATCTACAGATTTATCTGAGATATTAGCTCTGGCCAAAAGAGTGTATTGATTCTCTGCCCTTTCATAATCACGATACAACCCTTCACAACTTTCAGAATTCTTAGGTTTAGGATGACGGCTATTTGACATATATGTCCAGGTCTGCACTACTTGACCAATTAACTTTTTAGTGTAATTGTTTTCTTTCTAATTTGGTTATGATGATTTCGAAGATCTAGCTCTGTTTTTTTAGGGAAGACTTGTTGAAAAGGATTTTGATGTACATAGAGCAGCTGGTGACTCTACATTTAAAGCAGTTCAGAAAGTATATAAAGCAAATGTATCAGAAAATCATCTCGAAATTCATCTTTCCTGGGCTGGAAAAGGGATATGTTGTATTCCTCCTATCCACGGGGTCTATGGGCCAATAATACCGGCCGTTAGTGCAACACCAGGTAACACAAACCTTGAATTCTTTTTTTCTCTGATTTCCAATATCTCCTTATGTTAATTAGTGCTTAAGTTTTAGAAATCGTTGTTTAGATTTATTACCAACTGTGGGTAACAGACAACTATCAAAGGGAAAAAACAGAACTGGTACTATTGTGGGTATCATTGTTGGAGTAGGACTTTTGATCATATTTTTGGGTCTGGTTATATTCACCATCCGAAAAAGAAGAAAGCGGTACACAGATGATGAAGGTATAAATGTTATAAGAACATAGACAAGCCTTTGACCTAAAGATTTGGAACTACTCGGAACTTAAAAGCCTTATCTTTTTACTTACTCGGAACTTAATAGTGCAACTCAAGATATTAATCCCGCAAACAAGCTTGGAGAGGGAGGATTTGGGCCTGTTTATAAGGTAAGTGCCATAATGAAATGGACTAAGAGTTTTCAATTTCATTTCTTCGAATAACATATTTAATAGGGAGTCCTCAATGATAGAAGAGAAGTTGCGGTGAAGTTGTTGTCAGTGGGATCCCGACAACGGAAAAGGCAATTTGTGGTAGAAATTGTAGCAATTTCTGCAGTTCAACATCGAAACGTAGTAAAACTTTATGGGTGTTGCTATGGAGGAGATCATCGTTTCCTCGTTTCCTCGTATATGAAGGAGATCATCGTTTCCTAATGGGAGTCTTGATCAGACTCTATTTGGTATGCACATAACTTATGAGATATGTCTGGGAGTAGCTAGAGGTTTAGTTTATCTCCATGAGGGGGCAAGACTTCGCATAGTACACTGGGATGTAAAGGCCAGCAACATTTTACTTGATTATGAACTGGTTCCAAAAGTTTCTGATTTTGGGCTTGCAAAACTATATGATGATAATAAAACCATATTAGTACCCAAGTTGCAGGGACGATGTGTGTATCATCAAACCTTGAAAACCTAGCCTGTCCGTGTTGTTTGCTTATAACACATTCTTGTTTTGTTGTTATACCAATGCAGTGGGTATCTTGCGCCAGTGTATGCCATGCGTGGACATCTAACAGAGAAGACGGATGTGTTATGGCTCTTGAGCTGGTGAGTGGAAGGTCGAACTCTGATGAAAACTTAGAGGATCAAAGAAGATATCTTCTTGAAAGGGTACTTTCATACTTGTTATAACTCATTGCCTAAAGGATCCTTTTAAGTCGTCACTCGAAGATGGCAACTAGAGACTGAACATAAACCTTGAAACTTGTAATAATATGAGTTACAGTACTTACTTTGTTTACTAATCTGTTGATTGAACCATTTGGTTTGATTCAATTCTTTGGTTTAGGTATTAAACCAGGAGAATTTGAAGTGGTTAAATCAATGTTTCGGTCAGGATTTAATGAACCGAAATTGAAGAAGGAAAGGAGCTGGTTCGGAGCCGGTCTAATCGCGAGGATTCGGGTCCGGTTATTACCTTCGGTTTAGAAGAATCATTTAAAAGCTTTCTTCTTCCTCCTTCTGTTATCGTTGTAACGATTCCTAACGGAATCAAACTCTCTCTCTCACCATTGTTGTACTCTCAAAGCTCGATTGAGCTCTATTCTTTCATTTGTTAGTGGATTGCTGGATCTTCCGGCCCCAGACGTAAGTGTAATCATTCCGATTCACTGAACTGGGTAAACAATTTGCTTGTGTTCGTGGTTTTCTTAATCTCTGCAACTCTCAACCTCAAAACTATCAATTGCACAAAATTGGTAAAAGATTCTCATTGATACAAGTTCGGAATTGAGTTTGAACAAGAAATTGGAGCTCAATTTGTAACAAGTGGTATCAGAGCCTCGTGCTCGAAGTGTCAATGTCAAATCAGAAGGTAATCATCGAAAGATTCGATGGTGAATCCGACTTCTCTCTATGGAAGATTCGAATGCTTGCTTATCTTGGTGTATCTGGGTATAAAGACGTGATCAATGATTTCACATTGACAAAGACAATAACAATTCCGAAGACAGAAGGAAAGAAAGAAGATGATGGCTCGTCTGCGGAAACTCCACAGGTCAAGACTATACCTGACCCAGAAAAGATTGCAAGATCAGAAGAAGCCAGAGACATAATCCTGTTGAATCTTGGAGACAAAGTTCTTCGACAGGTTAGTCAATGTAAGACTGCAGCTGAGACTTGGGCATTGCTTAATAGTTTGTACACTGAAACAAGTCTTCCGAATAGAATCAATCTGCAGCTCAAGTACTATGGTTTTATGATGAACGAATCAAAGAGTGTTAGTGAAAATCTAGATGATATGTTCAAGATTATAGCGGAATTGGGAACTCTTGATATCTCAGTACCAGAAGAGACTCAAGCAATCATTACGCTCAGATCACTTCCATCTAAGTATGCACAGCTGAAGCATACCTTGAAATATGGAAACAAGCATTTATCAGTGCAAGATGTGGTATCATCGGCTAAGACTCTGGAGAAAGAAATGCAAGATGAAAAAGGATCAGAAGCAGAGCCTTCGACTGTCCTGTATACATCAGAAAGAGGTCGATCCTCTAATAAGAACCAAAACAACAATAATAGAAGCAGAAGCAGGTCTAAGTCAAAGACCAGAGTTACGTGTTGGTTCTGTAAAAAGGAAGGTCATGTCAAGAAGGATTGTTTTGCGAGAAAGAAGAAGATAGAAAATGAAACAAATGGAGAAGCGGGTGTAATTACAGAAAGGTTGGTTTTCTCTGAAGCTTTGAGTGTAAATGATCAGATGGTAAAAGACTTGTGGATACTTGATTCAGGGTGCACATCGCATATGACATCAAGAAGAGATTGGTTCTGTGATTTCACAGAGGGTGAATCAATCACAATTCTACTTGGAGATAATCACTCCCTGGTTTCACAAGGTCAAGGTTCGATTCGAATTAACACTCATGGAGGCTCAATAAGGACACTTAACAATGTCAAGTATGTACCAGAACTCAGGAGAAATCTCATTTCGACTGGAACCCTTGATAAATTGGGCTATAAACATGAAGGAGGACAAGGAAAGGTCAGATATTTTAAGAACAATTTGACTGCACTTTCTGGTGATTTGAAAAACGGGTTATATGTGTTGAATGGTGAAACAGAAAGGAGTGAAGTGTTTAGTGTTGTTGAGGAGATTAATGTCACCAAGCTTTGGCACAGTAGGCTCGGTCATATGAGCCTAAACAACATGAAAACTTTGATGGGAAAAGGTCTGTTACAGAAAAAGGATGTCAAGGACTTCAGCCTTTGTGAACATTGTGTAATGGGAAAGTCAAAGAAGCTGAGTTTCGACATTGGAAAGCATGAAACAGAAGGTATATTGGATTATATACACGCAGACTTATGGGGCTCATCCACAGTCACACCATCTAAGTCAGGAAAGCAATACTTCTTGTCTATTATTGATGACAAGACAAGAAAAGTTTGGTTAATGTTTCTGAAATCTAAGGATGAAACATTTGATAAGTTTTGTGAATGGAAACAGCTTGTTGAGGTTCAAACTGACAGAAAGGTGAAGGTTTTAAGAACAGATAATGGGTTGGAATTCTGCAACAAAAGGTTTGATGATTTCTGCAAAAGAAATGGCATTGAGAGGCATCGCACATGTACCTACACACCACAGCAAAATGGTGTTGCAGAGCGTATGAACAGAACGTTAATGGAAAAAGTACGATGCTTGCTTAATGAATCAGGTCTCGACGAAACGTTCTGGGCTGAAGCTACATCCTTGGCAGCATACTTGGTGAATTGATCACCATCAGCTGCTGTTGATCACAACATCCCAGAAGAGCTTTGGCTCAAGAGAAAACCAGGATACAAACATCTTAGGAGATTTGGCTCTGTAGCTTATGTCTATCAAAGCCAAGGAAAGCTTAAACCCAGAGCTTTAAAGGGAGTCTTTATTGGCTATCCACAAGGAACAAAAGGGTATAAGATTTGGTTATTGGAAGAACAGAGATGCATCATTAGCAGAAATGTTGTGTTTCAAGAAAATGTTGTGTTCAGGGATTTACAGATTCACGGAAAACAGAGTGACTCATATGTTTCAGAAAATCCAGAATCCACTGCAGTTATTGAAAAAGGGAAAGCTCAGTCTATTGCCAATAATCATAAAGGAGAAACATCAGGAAGTCTTGATGAAGGTGGAGACTTGATAAATGATGAAGATCATTCTGAAACAGAATCAGTATTATCAACTCCTGTACGATCCTCAAGCACTGTGGACTATAACCAAGTAAGAAGCAGTCTTAGGAGAGTAAGTACAGAGTTAGGAACATCATCATCGAAGTCCCAAGATCAAAATGATTATCAATTGGCTCGTGATAGGTTGAGGAGAGTTGCGAAAGCACCTCCGAAAATGGCCGACTACACAAATTTCGCTTTTGCTCTAACTGCAGCTGAAGAAATTGATTACGAGGAGCCAAGCTGTTATCATGACGCCATGAGAGACAAAGACTGGGATAAATGGAATGAGGGAATGACAGAAGAAATGAGCTCACTGATAAGGAACAGAACGTTTGATGTGGTTGATAGACCAAAAGATGTGAAAGTGATTGATTGTAGATGGCTTTTCAAGAGAAAGCCTGGGATTCCAGGTGTTGAATCGGAAAGATACAAATGTAGATTGGTGGCAAGAGGTTTCACGCAGAGACAAGGCATTGACTATGATGAAGTCTTTGCCCCAGTGGTGAAACATGTATCAATCAGGATTCTTATGGCAGTTGTTGTCAAATTCGATATGGAGCTTGAACAAATGGATGTCAAAACGGCATTCTTACACGGTGAAATAGACCAGGAACTGTACATGGAACAACCTGAGGGATTTATTCAAAACCCAGAGAAAGATCAGGTATGTTTACTTAAGAAATCTCTTTACGGTTTAAAGCAAGCTCCACGGCTATGGAACAAAAGGTTTAATGCATTCATGTTGAACCAAGGTTTCATTAGAAGTAACAGAGATTCATGTGTGTATGTTAAAGAATTCGAATCATGTGAGTACATCTATTTACTCTTATATGTTGATGACATATTGATTGCTGCAAAAGATAAAGCTAAGATTGCAGATGTGAAGAAGATACTCAGTGATGAATTCGAGATGAAAGATATGGGTCCAGCAAGTAGAATTCTGGGCATTGATATCAAAAGAAATCGGACAGAAGGAACTCTTGAATTGTCTCAGTCAAAGTACTTAGAGAAGGTGGTTAAGAGATTCAAAATGGAAGATGCAAAGGCTGTGAATACGCCTATAGGTGCACATTTTAAGCTGTCTAAAGTGAAGAATGACAGTGAGTGTATTGATACAGATGAGATCCCTTATGCAAGTGCAGTTGGCAGTGTGATGTATTCTATGGTTGGAACAAGGCCAGATGTTGCACACGCAATTGGCTTGGTGAGCAGATTCATGAGTAAACCAGGTGAAATTCATTGGGAAGCAGTGAAATGGTTGCTGAGATATCTCAAAGGATCTACAAGTCTAAATCTAGTGTTCACAAGAGGTAAAGAATTTGATATTCATGGCTTCTGTGACTCGGATTATGCAGGGGATTTGGACAAGAGAAAATCCACCAGTGGCTATGTGTTTACGGTAGGAGGAAACACAGTGAGCTGGAAGTCAAACCTTCAACCTACAGTGGCGTTATTGACTACTGAAGCTGAGTATGTTGCCTTGACAGAGGCAATTAAAGAAGCAATTTGGATTGATGGTTTGTTGATTGACATGGGTTTCAGTTCAACAAAGACAACAGTGTGGTGCGATTCTCAATCTGCGATTTGTTTGTCAAAGAACAGTACATTCCATGAGAGAACTAAACATATGGCTGTGAAGTATAATTTCATTAGAGAAATCATGGAGGAAAGCCATATCAAAGTTGAGAAGATTCATACATCAAGGAACCCAGCCGACATGCTTACTAAATGCATTCCGGTTCGGAAATTTGAAGAGGCTTTAGATTTTCTGAAGCTTCTCCGGTGAGCTGCTTCGCAGCAATCTCGCCGGTGTCAAAGCTCCGATGTCGCAGTCTGTTAACCAGGAAGAAATTGAATCAAGGTGGAGATTGTTGATTGAACCATTTGGTTTGATTCAATTCTTTGGTTTAGGTATTAAACCAGGAGAATTTGAAGTGGTTAAATCAATGTTTCGGTCAGGATTTAATGAACCGAAATTGAAGAAGGAAAGGAGCTGGTTCGGAGCCGGTCTAATCGTGAGGATTCGGGTCCGGTTATTACCTTCGGTTTAGAAGAATCATTTAAAAGCTTTCTACTTCCTCCTTCTGTTATTGTTGTAACGATTCCTAACGGAATCAAACTCTCTCTCTCACCATTGTTGTACTCTCAAAGCTCGATTGAGCTCTATTCTTTCATTTGTTAGTGGATTGCTGGATCTTCCGGCCCCAGACGTAAGTGTAATCATTCCGATTCACTGAACTGGGTAAACAATTTGCTTGTGTTCGTGGTTTTCTTAATCTCTGCAACTCTCAACCTCAAAACTATCAATTGCACAAAATTGGTAAAAGATTCTCATTGATACAAGTTCGGATTGAGTTTGAACAAGAAATTGGAGCTCAATTTGTAACATAATCTTGAGTTCTTGACAGTGAACAAAGAATCAAAACAGAAATCGTTGTTTGGTAACTAAAACATACACGCATGTAATAATACAACTTGTTAAGTAATATCAAGTTCTTCTTAGTATAGTAGCTAAGATTATTCAGCTAATTACATTGGTATTGGAGGTTCAAACCCTCCCCTTTACAGTTTGGTAGATTATAAAGGGGTTTTAGGTAATTATTGTACTTCTTTGGTCCCAACTTTTACATAAATATTCATCAGCCATCATTGTCTTGTTAAGTGTCTAAAGGCCCACTAGTGGTGATGACTGTTGCAGTACACAGCACGTAACCTCCATTGTTGAAATTTATACTGACACGGCAACTCCCTCTAGGTCCACGCTCGTGGAGACCACATGTTTTGATCCTTTCAAAGTCTTGCCCTCGTAAGAAGGGACTTATATGAGTGAGTATGTGTTGGTTAAAAGACCATTATTTAGTCTATTACAACTGCAAGTCTCTTATCTTATAAGTCCCCAAAATAAACACCTCTTTCTGAAAATGAAAGTATCAACTTTTGTCATCTAGTTTTTGGACGCCGACGATGACCAAGGTATGGCAGCAGTCGGCGTTTCTGTTTCTCATGGTCTGGCTCTTGTGTAGTTCTGGTTATGTTCACGTGGTTCAAGCCAGAAACAAAACCAAAGACACTACTCATCTCGACAACGGTCTGTCTTCTTCTTCTTCTTCTTTTAAAACACTTGGAAAGGCCTAAGTTTTTACATAACATCTGACTGTTGTGGATCATCATCAGCGCGTGCTTTGAACTCCATTTTCGCGGCTTGGAGGATCTCGGTGAAAAGAGATTGGAACATTAGCGGCGAACTTCGCTCTGGTGTAGCCATAAAAAAAAGCTATCAAAACTGATAACAATGCTTACAATCCTCTCATCAAATGCAACTGTAGTTTCGTCAACTCCACAATCTGCCGCAACACTGCTCTGTAAGCCTTTTTCCCCATTCTCTGCACCCGAAGTGTTTGATACATTCTCCGAGTGAATTCTGTTGGATAAGCTTCAATAGCTTAAAGCCCAAGACATCTATAAAAAAGAAATTAAAGATAAGATAGGCTTAGAAAGATTCTTGATAGATTTAAGAGTTATAGATTTCTATTAGGAATAAGATTAGTTATATCGATACTTCTATGTATACTTAAGAAATCGAGTTTGTGATTCGTGTTTAGTAGGATGTTGTAGGATCTATACCTCAAGAGCTCTGGACCTTGGAATATCTTAGATTCTGTAGTGTTTTATCATATAGACGCCTAGCTACAACCACTTAGACCTTGTTCTTCTTTATAATCACATTTCATTCTTTCAGGAACTTGGGTCAAAATGTATTGACAGGCTCTCTGTCTCCTACAATTGGAAATGTGACTCGAATGCGATGGATGTAAGTTAAAGCGAGTCAGACATTCTTCCTCTGATTGTTACGCTGAATCAGTATTGATAATGAGCTCGTTTATGGTATATTTATTGTGTCTAATGCTTAACTGTTTTATTACATAGGAATTTTAGCAGCAATGTATTGTCTGGCCCTGTTCCTAAGGAAATTGGTCTGCTCAGACATTTAAGATGACCGTAAACTCAAGCTGCTTCGTCATTGTTTGTAAATGATCATGTCCTCACGCTGCTTCTGGAGGATTTTGATGGTTCCTTGTACCCATTTATTTTTCTGCAGTGGTATTAATTCAAATAACTTTTCCGGTACTATACCAGCTGAGATTGGGAGATGTACAAAACTACAAAAATTGTGAGTATGTCTTCCTCTCTACAATTTAGATATGATAACTTAACCATCGAAATCATTTAGTCTATAACCGGAAAATTCTTGCGCATTCAGTTTTTTTTCCAATGAATTTCTTACATCTTGTTTCAGCTACATAGGAAGTATTTTGTAATGCAATTCAAATTTTATTCCAACTCATGATCAAATTAATATACTCTTGGACTATTTGTCTTCCTTTGTGTATATAATATTGAGGATATATGTCGCAGAGTATTGAGCAATAACAATCTTACTGGAACAATACCATCTAATATTGGAGAATACTTAAATTTGCAACAACTGTAAGTACATATGCCAGTATGTTTCCTCAAATGCACTGTGAGTTTTTTTCAGTTTTTTTTTTGGGTAAAAAGATGACTTGAAAGTCACTGAGAAATATGAAATAATCATAAATTTCTAATAATACAGTTTCTTATATTCCTTCATTCGTTGCTAAAAAGGATTGGTTTAATGTGTTAGTGCAAATTCATATATGTCTTCCAGTGATTTAAGCTTCAACAAACGACATGGACCAATTCCAATATCTCCTTATGTTAATTAGTGCTTAAGTTTTAGAAATCGTTGTTCAGATTTCTTACCAACTGTGGGTAACAGACCACTATCAAAGGGAAAGAACAGAACTGGTACTATTGTGGGTATCATTGTTGGAGTAGGACTTTTGAGCATATTTTTGGGTCTGGTTATATTCACCATCCGAAAAACAAGAAAGCGGTACACAGATGATGAAGGTATAAAAGTTATAAGAACATAGACAAGCCTTTGACCTGAAGATTTGGGCCCTCAAAATTATATTTCATTATCATCTTTTGAATTGGTTTATGCTAAGAACCGAGTTTTTCTTTCAGAGCTACTTAGTATGGACGTACAGCCTTATCTTTTTACTTACTCGGAACTTAAAAGTGCAACTCTAGATTTGAATCCCGCAGACAAGCTTGGAGAGGGAGGATTTGGGCCTGTTTATAAGGTAAGATCCATAATGAAATGAACTAAGAGTTTTCAATTTCATTTCTTTGAATAACATATTTAATAGGGAGTCCTCAATTATGGAAGAGAAGTTGCGGTGAAGTTGTTGTCAGTGGGATCCCGCAAGGAAAAAGGCAATTTCTGCAGTTCAACATCAAAATGTAGTAAAACTTTATGGGTGTTGCTATGAAGGAGATCATCGTTTCCTCGTATATGAATATCTTCCTAATGGGAGTCTTGATCAGACTCTATTTGGTATGCACATAATTATAATTTATTGATCCATGCTTCTTCCAAGCTAAAAGAACTCATTATGCACTTGTCATTGATTTGAATATTGTAGGGGATAAGACTTTACATCTGAATTGATCAACACGTTATGAGATATGTCTGGGAGTAGCTAGAGGTTTAGTTTATCTCCATGAGGGGGCAAGACTTCGCATAGTACACAGGGATGTAAAGGCCAGCAACATTTTACTTGATTCTGAACTGGTTCCAAAAGTTTCTGATTTTGGGCTTGCAAAACTATATGATGATAATAAAACCCATATTAGTACCCAAGTTGCAGGGACGATGTCTGTATCCTCAAACCTTGGAAACCTAGACTGGCCGTGTTGTTTGCTTATAACACATTCTTGTTCTGTTGTTATACCAATGCAGTGGATATGTTGCGCCAAAGTATGCCATGCGTGGACATCTAACAGAGAAGAAGGATGTGTTATGGCTCTTGAGCTAGTGAGTGGAAGGTCGAATTCTGATGAAAACTTAGAGGATCAGAGAAGATATCTTCTTGAAGTACGTTCATACTTGTTATAACTCATTCGATACAACTTCAATGTATGTGAGTCTGAGTTGGTTTTTAGGTCCCAAGTCAAAGAAGAGACGGCTAGAAACTTCAAAGTTTGATTATAGATGATTTGGTAAAATGAATAATTGGTAGAGGCAACTTCGTGGCAATAACTAAGTGATTCAGTAAGTTTGATTATACAACATTTTGTATAAATGTAGTTTTATTTGAGACAAATTTTCTTTCTAATTCGTGTTAGTTTAAAAGTTTATTCATGCTGATTATTTGGTTGATACATATAATTTTGTGGGAATTTTGTCCACAATAGTTCTTTTGATTTTTAAATTGTACAAAATATCATATTTTGTGTGTAAATGAAAATATATTATTTTTTGTATATTGATTTTGATTAGAAAATTAGCCTAATATTATTGATTAATTAAATATAATGTATTAATTAGTAGATGTTTTAAATAAAAGTAACATATGTCATCTTTAGAAGAGTTAGAAAAGCAGATTTAATATATACACTATATATGTGTACATTAAGGAACTTAAAGATTTAATTAGCAAAAGGTAGCCATAGAAAATGATTACATATAATGATACTCTTTCATTTATTGTCATTTTTAATCAAAATTGATGACATATATTAATCAATTAAAATTATTGGTATTGAGAATTAAAATTAGTAGTTCTTGTTTCAGCTTCGCTCAACTATATAATTTATTTTAATTTATGTTACTTTACAGATATAATAATTATTTTAATTTTATTGTTTCAAAGCCTATATTTAATTAAACACTTTTGAAAAGTAGAACTGTTTTTTAGTGTTTCAAAAAATAATAATCTATCGTTGTTTCTTGAAATCGAGGTAGTGCGTGCTTTCAAATCCATCTTCGCGTCATGGGATATTTCGAGGTACAACAATTGGAACACAAACGTCGAACTTTGCACTAGCGGCGCCGTTGATGTCAGGGCTATAGTCAAATGCGACTGTAGTTTCAACAACTCCACAATCTGCCACATCACCAATCTGTAATTTCCCCATTCTCTGCACCGCAAATGTTCAATGCATTCTTCCAGTGTAATGCTTCATTATCATTTTGGCTGCTGTTGTTTCACAGCAAGTTTTATGCGATGGATGTTGAAGGACCAATACCTCCAGAGCTGTGGATCTTGCAGTACCTCACAAATCTGTATACCCACCAGATACAACCCTCTTACCCATTTTCTTTCTTCTCTATACACACATATTGACACTCTAATGATGCATATAATGGACCTTATACTCACATTCTTTCAGGACCCTGGGTCTAAATTATCTAACAGGTTCTCTATCTCCAGCAATTGGAGATCTGACTCGATTGCAATATATGTAAAAGAATATGTCATAAGTAAAATTTCTTCAATTAATAATTCCTTGACTTGACCTACACGCTCATCTGTTTAATTTATTTAGGAATATTGGTACTAATGCTTTGTCTGGCCCTATTCCTAAGCAAATCGGTTTGCTAACAGATTTAACATATTTGTAAGCTCAGTTTGCTTCTTCATCGTTTAGATACGATAACATCTTCACATTGCTTCTGAAAGATCTTGATGGTTTCTTATTTATATTCTGCAGTGATATTAGTTCAAATAACTTTTCCGGTTCTATACCACCTAATTACGTAAAATATGAATACTTAACCTTTAAGTCTGGTTCAATTAATTATTTTTAAGAATTACTCATCAATTACAGGTTCATACATAGTTCGGGACTCACTGGGACAATACCTTCATCATTTGGTAATCTAGTGGAGCTCCAAGAAGTGTAAGATAATATTAAGTTGAATATAATCTTTATTTTTTTGTTAGATTTAAGTTGCAGCTATCTTTTGTAATCTATTCACTACTTCATATTTTAGCTTTTACCTTCTTGGGATGTTTTTGTGTGTACCAGTTGGATTATGGATCTGGAACTCACAGGTCCCATTCCAGACTTTATAGGATATTGGACCAAACTTGATACCTTGTAAGAAGGTTTCACTTTTACATAATTATATAATGGACTTGTTTCATATGTGTTTGTTGTATTACTATTAGTCTTACTTAATATTCATTGCTTTTAATTTTAGGATTAATCAGTTGGTACGTCTTCTACTGCAGGAGAATTGTAGGAAGTGGTTTGAGTGGTCCGATACCATCGTCATATTCCAACTTAACTAATTTGATAGAGCTGTATGTGCTGCATCGTTTTCATAAATTATCTTGTCTCTCTCCAACTTAACTAATTTCTCGTTCCTTCCCTTTCTTTTCATGTTTATATTTTAAATGTAGGAGGCTTAGCGATATATCCAATGGAGGCTCTTCTATTGAATTTATCAAAAACATGACATCACTAAGTATATTGTAAGGCAGATTTTATTCAATCTTCACTCCAATTCGTGATCAGATTATTGTGTTGTTAAACTGTTTCTCCTTCCTTTGTGTATGTAACAATTAACATTGATGATATATGCTGCAGGGTATTAAGGAACAACAATCTTACTGGGACAATACCATCTAATATTGGAGAAGACAGATATTCTTTGGAACAACTGTAAGTACATATGTCAATGTGTTCTTCAAATCCTCTTAAAGCTTGAGATGTTTTGTGGAAGTCACCGAGAGAATGAGAAGTTATGTTATTTGATTATAAAATAATTTCTCAATCATCGCTATGTAACTAATGTATGTTTCCAGTGATTTAAGCTTCAACAAACTACATGGACCAATTCCAGATTCACTTTTCAATTTAAATGGACTTATTAACTTGTAAGATGATATATGTTTTTGTGCTTCTTTTGGAAATTCTGTACAAATACATGGATAGTTAAAATAACATGTTTTCATATTAGGTTTCTCGGAAACAACATGTTGACCGGTAGCTTGCCAACTAAAACGAGTCTGTCGTCTTTACAAAATATGTGAGTCTGACTTTATAGCTTTTCATTTTGCATTTATTCAAGTAGAAGAAGGTTTCACTCTTAATAACACATATGAGACTTTCCAAGAAATTCATAACACATTCTGTATATTCTAATTATTTTTCTTTTATACTTTTACAGAGATGTCTCGTATAATGATTTGTCTGGAAGTCTTCCTTCTTGGGTCAATGAACCAGGCTTGAACCTGTACGTAAACGAAACATTATATCTCATTTTAACTTCAATCACATAAGATTTTCACTATTTATATTATAACTAGATATGGACAGTGCAATCACATAAGGTTTTTGTCTGATAAAATTATATATATATGATATTTAAATAATATTTTGAATTTTTCTTTTCTTTTACAAATTTTTTTCTCAGAAAATAATAATATAAATTATAGGTAAAATTAATATTTAAATACCTTAATTATAATTTAGACTATTGTGATTAATTTTAGTAGTTATTATTTTGTTCAAACTTATATATATATATATTTATATTTCATTAATTTTTGTAATTAAATTAATCAAAGATGTGGGTAAAGTTTTTATTTTTGACTCATTTTTTTCAAGGATTATAAGCTTGACTAAATCAAATTTTTGACTACATTTTGTATAAACATCTAGATTTTAATTCTTTTGGTTAAAAATTATTCAAGTCATTCTATGGATTACAACATTCACTAAATCACTTTTTGATTCCATTTTGTGATTTTTTGTAAATTATTTATTTTAATTTTATAGGTTAAGAAAATCATTTAAAGACATTTCATCAAATATAACCTTCACTAAATCAAATTTTAACTCCATTTTGTCATAATTTTTGGTAATTTGATTTGTTTTGGTTTATTCTTATTTTATGATATTTTATGAACTATAACCTTTTTAAATCACTTTTTGGATCTGTTTTGTAATAATTTTTGTAACTGTTTTGGTTAAAAAATTAATTTAAATCATTCCATGGATTATAAAATTCAGTAAACAATGTTTTGGGTCTATTTAAATCTATTTTTTGGTAATTTTATTTATATTTTAATTAGAAACTTATATTTGAATATTTCATAAACTATAAATTTCACTAAATCATTTTTGACTCCATTTTAGGATATTTTTGTACATTTTATATTTAATAAAAAAAACAATTTTACGACATTTCATGATTTATTACTTTCAATAAATCATTATTGGAGTCTATTTACTGTTATTTTGGTAATTGTTTTAAAACAATTTGGTTATAAACTTATTTTTAAAACATTTTATGGACAATAACATTCACTAAATCAGTTTTTAACTTTGTTTTGTGATAATTTTGATAATATTTATTTTTTTTGGTTAAGAACTTAGAATTTTAACATTTACTAAATCATTCATTTGACTCTATTTTGTAATAATTTTTGGTAACTTTTGGATTTGAATTTTTTTGTTAAAAACATTTTCAAGAAAATTCATGAACTATAATTTTCACCAAATTACTTTTTGATTTGATTTTTGATAATGTTTGGTAATATTAATTTAGATTTTAAGTTTGAGAGAACTAAAAAAACTATAGAAGGTTTCTATGGCAATGAATGACCTCATTGGTAAGAGCTTTAGCTTAAAAATTTTTGATGTAGTATTTAGGTTGTAGATTTTCTTTGTTGTATGTATTTTAGCGGTATAAATTTTTTTGTAAGATTTTAGTTTTGTAAAATTCATAAATTTTGTTTTTATTTTTTTGGTATTCTACGACCAAAACCTTCCATTAATAAAAAATGGCTTTCAAGAGCAATGAGAGCCAACAAGACACCTAAAACAAGATTGAATTAATTTTAATGCTTAATCTTTTTTGCTTTCTAGAGCAAGGAAAGCAATTCACAATCAAACCTGGAATTGTTAATTTGTATATTTCTTTTTAAGTATACAAGTATTTTATTATATACTTAGTAAAATATTTAAAATTACTTTGTATGTTAGGATTAGTATGAGATTAATATTTAAATTTTTTACAATTAATGTTTTTTAAGATTGGTATGAGATAAATAAAGATAAGTATATACAAATAAATATTATTGTTGACTATTTTGTTTTTAGGATTATAATTATTTTCAGTTTAATAGGAAATTTTTAATTTTAATTGTATTTTTTTCTTAAATATAATACTATTTTATTTACTTAGTAAGGGATAAATATTTATGACTACTTTAATTTATAATTATAAATAAAGATAATTTTTTACAACTCTTTTTATGTTAAGGATTGTGAATAAAGATAAATATTTTGTGATAGAGATATATAATTTCAAATAATTTTAAATATATATATATATATATATTTATCTTTTAATTTTAATATATAAATATAAGAAAAAATGTTTGATTATTGGATTTAACATGTGGATAAATCATGTTAATAAGTAAATTTAGGTATCAAACTTTCTATCACAAGATTTGTTTCATTTTTTAAATATATAGACAACAAAATTTCAAGTACTTCGATTTGTAAAAACCTAATAAGTTTTATCTTTTGAATTATACGTTATCATTTTTAAAATACATAAACACTGGAATATTAATAATGTTATTTTGACATGTGTCAACTTCTTGTAAATTATTAACTTTTAGAAACTAAGCTCTATATAATAAAATTAAGAATAGAGATATATACCAATAATTTTTATGTTTTAAAACATATTTTATCTAGTAAGATATGTTTTCTTTTTCAAAATATACACAGAAAAATTTCAATAGTTAGATTTTGATAATAGGATTAGGAAAAGAGATAATATACTTTAAGAAATCAAGTTTGATGTAATAAGATTATATGCTACGGAATTGTAAACAAAATTGTTTGTTATTTTGTGCAGCAACGTTGTTGCTAACAATTTCACATTGGAAGGTCTTGATGACAGGTCAATTGTTATGTTCTATGTTCTTTTCTTTTTTTGTTTTATTATTTTCCTGCGAAACGTCTTAAATCTTTTTCTTTTTGTTAAAAGGATTTTACCAGGACTAAACTGCTTGCAGAAGAACTTCCCCTGCCATCGAGACAAAGATATATGTAAGTGTAACTTAGAGAACATAACCACTGTTCTCCATGTGTCGTGAGCAAACACATGAACAATGCTTGAATGTTCTATTGGAATGTTTTTTGTTTATTAATGACTTTCTCTATCGACTGGTGTCTAGCTTTTAACTTTTCGATCAACTGCGGAGGCGTAGCGATAAACTCTAGTACCGGAACACTATTTGATAGCGAGGATACAGATCTTGGACCAGCTTCGTTCTTCGTGAAACATGATCAGAAATGGGCAGCCAGTAGTGTAGGACTTTTTGCTGCTAGTAGCAACAAGACATACATAAGTACTTTAGGAGTACAAATTAACAACACTACAGACTCGGGGATTTTTCAGTCAGCACGACTTTCTACATCTTCTCTTCGGTACTATGGGTTGGGGCTAGATAACGTAGGCTACACCGTAACACTTCAGTTTGCTGAAATACAGATTTTAGGATCTACTTTTAAAAGTTGGAGAAGTTTGGGAAGACGGCGATTTGATATTTATGTCCAGGTCTACACTACTTGATCGAGTTTTATAGTTCACCAGTTACTTTTTTTGTGTAACTCCAAATTTGTTTCTGATGTATTCTAAGATTGAGCTCTTTTTCCAGGGAAGACTTGTTGAAAAGGATTTTGATGTACGCAGAACAGCTGGTGACTCTTTTCGTGCAGTTAAGAGAGAATATAAAATAAATGTATCAGAAAATCACCTTGAAGTTCATCTTTTCTGGGCTGGAAAAGGAACATGTTGTATTCCTAATGAAGGGACTTATGGGCCGTTAATATCAGCCATTAGTGCACAACCAGGTAACACAAATGGTGAATTCATTTTTCTTTTATTTATTTCCATTATCTCGTGATGCTACGTAGTGTCTAAGTGAAACATATTTGTGTTCAGATTTCATGCCACCTGTGGGTAATACCACCACCGAAGGAAAATTACAATACTAAGACTATTGTGGGTGTCATTACCGGTGTAGTACTTTTGAGTATTTTTGCGGCTGTAGTTATGTTAATCATCCGAAAAAGAAGAAAGCCATACACAGATGATGAAGGTATAGAAGTCATAAATAAAACACAAGCAAGCCTTAGAAATGAAGAATATTGGCCCATATAGAACTTGAATATCATCTCCGAAATTGGTTGATGTTAAGGTCAAATTGTTTCTGGCAGAAATACTAAATATGGAAGTAAAACCTTACACTTTTACTTACTCGGAACTTAAAAGCGCAACTCAAAATTTTGATCCTTCAAACAAGCTTGGAGAGGGAGGATTTGGGTCTGTTTATAAGGTAAGTCTCTTACCAGAACTTATATACTCTTATGAGATACTAGGGAAGAAGAAAATATGTAATACCTTTTAATATGTTTTGTTTCGATTAACATATTAAACAGGGAAACCTTATTGATGGAAGAGAGATCGCGGTGAAGCAGTTGTCTTCTGGATCCCGACATGGGAAGGGACAATTTATTGCGGAAATTGTAGCAATTTCTTCAGTTCTACATCGCAACCTAGTAAAGCTTTATGGGTGCTGCATTGAAGGGGATCATCGTTTGCTCGTATATGAGTACCTCCCTAATGGAAGTCTCGACAAGGCATTATTTGGTAAACATAAACATGACTTATTTGTATCTACTTCTACCAAGCTGAAGTATTCATTATGCTCTTGTTTGAGTAATATAGGGGATAAAAGATTACATCTTGATTGGTCAACTCGTTATAAGATATGTCTGGGAGTAGCTAGAGGTTTATTATATCTCCATGAAGAGGCGAGTGTTCGCATAATACACAGAGATGTGAAGGCCAGCAACATATTACTTGACTCTGAACTGGTCCCAAAAGTTTCCGATTTTGGACTTGCAAAACTATACGATGACAAGAAAACTCATATAAGTACCCGAGTAGCAGGGACAGTGTAAGTATTCCCCCAAGCCTTGACCTTTGGTCTGCATGACAACTATGGATGAATATATAAACATGTTATTTGTGTCAATGCAGTGGGTATCTTGCGCCAGAGTATGCCATGCGTGGACATCTAACAGAAAAAGCGGATGTGTATGCTTTTGGTGTTGTGGCTCTTGAGCTTGTGAGTGGAAGGAAAAACTCTGATGAGAAGTTGGAGATGGAAAAAAAATATCTTCTTGAATGGGTACGTCCTTACTTATCAATATATGGGAGAAGTTGGAGACAATCATGAACGGCAAAAGACCAATAAGCTTTGTGTGTTTCTTGTATATAGGCGTGGAATCTACACGAGAAGGATCGTGACGTTGAACTAATTGATGATAAGCTAAGTGAATATAACATGGAAGAAGTGAAACGTATGATTGGAATTGCGCTGCTGTGCACACAGACATCTCATGCATTGAGACCACCAATGTCACAAGTGGTGAACATGCTGTTAGGAAATGTTGAGGTCAATGATGCCACTTCTAAGCCAGGCTACCCAATTGACTATACATTTGATGACACCTCAGGCTCCTCCTCTTTCAGCAACTTTCAAGCCAAAGGCACAAGCTTCTCCACGAGCTTTGTGAAGCCTTCCACCGAGTTCACACCCGGAGATCTCACCAGCACTAAGCCAATGCTTGGATTCAATATCAAAGATGGAAGATGAAAGATGAAAGTTTCTGTAGCCTATAATTTCTGTATTATAATAATGTTTTTATATGAATGATGAAAGTTTTTTTGTTTGACTGGGATGAGCAGATTTTACTTTTGTTGAGTTTGTTTTGTTATATCGAATTCTTAGGGTCTTATTTGTGGATGTGTGATTTAACCGTAAATGGGTTTAGAAAATGGATTTAGGATTTCGTTTAGAGCATAGAACAATTACCAATTTCTATTGTAAAAATGGAATTAAAGAATTATGTGTATAAGTTTTCCAACTTTTGACTGGTTTTGTCAATATGAGTTAGTGTGAAGAATTACTGCGAGTACCATTTCTAAAGCTATTAGTTCTAGCCATAAAGAAGTAGAGAATGAAGTGTTATCAAAAGATGAGTTATCATCAGCAAAAGAATACATGTTAATTTGATGAATAGCTCTTGTGCCCCTATAAGTCAAGAAAAGCATTCAGAGACTTAGAACACCAAGCTCATCCAACATTCATGCAAAACAAAAATAAATATAACACAAGTAATTTAGATTGATCCCTTACCAAAGCATCCAAATTGGTAAATCTAGTGCTCTTAGTTTCAAAGTGAGCCCTTCCAACTTCTACTGTTTTGCCCTGTCAAGTGTAGCAAAACACATGGAAGTATCTTGAGCCCTTCTTCTTCATTAGTATCCATTATGTATGCCATATTCCTTCTCATACTTTTGGATATGTCGATCATCCACCTGACCGCTAAGGAAATGAATCTGTCCTGCAATTGTAGACTCCAAATACAGGTTGGCCCTCTTATTGGGCCTATGAGATCTACAGACTTGTTGGCTGTGTTTTAATGAAGGGTTCATGAACACACATATATAAGTTGAAGCTATCAAAGGGAATATGAAGAGAGTGACGTGAGTAGAAGTTGAGAAGTCATTGTCTGTTCTTCTTCTTGGTGTGAGATTCCATACCTTCCGTGTGTGTTTCCTTGTAATTTACAAAATAGATAGTGTGTGTGAGAGTCAAGTGGTTGTAAATCACATTATCTATGGATTTGGGAGTCACCGTAACTCCCACGAGACGTACCGGTGCGTTTCCGGGAACTCGTTAAATTACTTGTGTCACTCATAAGCTTCAGATCGATCGTAACCTGCATATACTGATAACAACCAAGTCGATCCAAAACTCAACAAAAATGATAGTCAAACGAGTGAAGCCATCTGTAATCCATTTGCCTTGTTTTAGAGACCTCGTGTCTCCACACTATTGAATCAAAGACGCAAGAACTTCAAAGGATATAACTCCTCTAGACGAGATACAGCCTTAAACAGCTCTGCTTATGTTGCGTGTCTGCTGAGACCTCGTGTCTCCACACTGTTGAATCAAACACGCAAGAACTTCAAAGGATATAACTCCTCTAGACGAGATACAGCCTTAAAGAGCTCTGCTTTTGTTGTGTGGCTGCTGAAACCTCGTGTCTCCACACTGTTGGCCGTTTTCTTTGGTTACTGATGGGAGAAACCACAATGGGAGGTGACTTTATGGATTTGAGATTGATTCGCACAAACAAACACCATTTTTCTTACTGTTGGGCTCAAATCCTCATCACGACTTTATTTTCTTTCAATACTTTTATATTTATCTTATAAGTGAGTAAGTTCACTTAAGTTGAAAAGTGAAGCTGGAATTGGTCCATGTACTTTGTCGAAGCTTAAATCACTGGAAAATAATTAAACCATATAATGATTGATAAATTATTTTAAGAACCCATGTAAGATACATTTTGTATTCTTTCGGTGGCCATAAAACTTTCATTACTTTTTTACAGAAAAGACCCTGATAAAGCTTAACGAGGATTTGAAGAAATACATTGACATATGTACTTACAGTTGTCGCAAATATTCGTATTCTCCAATATTAGATGGTATTGTCCCAGTGAGATTGTTGTTCCTTAATACTCTGCCACATATATCATGATCAATGTTAATTGTTAAATATGTGAAGGAGGAGGAAGAAACAATTCATTAGCATATTGTCTTACAATATATTCAAATATTTCATGGCATTAATTAATTTGATCATAAATTGGAGTGAAAGTTGAACCAAAGCTGTCTTACAATATACTTATGAATTTCATATGTTTGATGAATTCAAGAGAAGAGCCACCATTGGATATATCACTAAGCCTCCTACATTTAAAGTATACATATGTGAAGAAAGGGAGGGAAGGAGAACGGTACCTAGGCGATAATAATTCCCATAAAAGATGCAACACATACAGTTCACTCAAATGTATTAAGTTGGAAAATGACGATGGTATCGGACCACTCAAACCAGTTCCGACAATTCCCCTGCAATAGAACATATACCAATCATTTAATCTTGATATAGGAATTACATAAATAAGAGCAGTAGAATGAGTCCATTATATAACTCTATAAAATTGAAACCTCCTTACAAGTCCATAAGATAAGTTGGATATCCGATAAAGTCTGGTATTGGACCTGTAAGTTCCACATCCATAATCCAACTGGTATAACAAATAAAAAAAAGACATTCCATGGCAAAAGCTGAAGTATGAAGTAGTGAACAGGTTACAAAAGATAGCTGTAACTAAAATCTAACAAAAAATATCTTATATTCAAACTAATTTTATCTTACACTTTTGAGACCTTCACAAGATTAGCAAATGATAAAGGTATGCTCCGTTGAGTCCAGAACTATGTATGTACCTACAATAGATATAAGAAATTCCTTTAAAATAATTAATTGAACAAAACTTTTGTGGTCGGTGAACAATAAATGATTTTAGAGGTTAAGTATTCATATCCACATCCACTAAATAGACAGAAAATAAAGACATAAATTGTTCCATTTGTAGATCTGACAGATACACTCACATACGTTGTAGTTTTGTACAATTCTCAATCTCAGAATTCTAATAACTATGCTATCTTCGTCTAATTTGAGAGCGGGGCTAAAGCTAAAGTTGAATTCTCCAGCCCATGGTTACCCCCTACATGTTCTTTCTGCAAACATATAGGCCACTCGCTCAGATGATGCCCCTTTGCCTCAAGCTCCTGCAGTGTTTGTGTTTCCACCACCCACTCCATGGAGTCATGCACCAGGGCTCTACCCCGTGAACAATAGGGGTCCCGAAAGTCTATGAGGGATCGGAAGCACTGCCCGAAACCTCACACCCCTTTGGTGGAGAAAACAACCCCATCTACTTCTAACCCAACCGAGACTATGATCCCAACTGTTCCTTCGAAAAAGGCAGAACTCGTTGTTGCGATAGGGCAACCATCAAAGCCCAACGATCACCACAAATGCAAGGCGGCGGGAAAAAATTGTATGAGACCAGTAACCTCCTCCTCGTCTTCGAAATCCGAATCACCTCTGGCTTCTTTCGCATCGGATTATCTTTCCGAGGAAGATGACAATGACCTCGACCATTCTCGAGTACTCAACTTGCTTTCTAAGAAGCAGCAACGACAATTGAAGGGTCTGACTGTGAAGACCCAACCCAAAACCAAAAATTAATCATGTCCTGCGACTCTTTTTGCTGGAACCTTAGGGGGTTCAACGATCTTATAAAGCGGTGTAATTTCAAGAAATGGCTACGGCAGTCCAACCCGTTTTTTGGTAGTATTAGAGAAACGCGAATCCGATATAGTAAGGCCTCGGATGTAGTCTCCTCCACGTTCAAAGGCTGGAATGTGATCTCCAACTATGAATTTGCGTCTTTGGGACGCATTTGGGTCCTTTGGCAGCCAATGGTTAACCTCAACATCCACTCCAAGTCGTCCCAAATGATATATTGCTTCGTCCGCCTTCCACACACCCCTCTGGAAATGGCTGTCTCCTTCATTTACGCCTCCAATTTTTAAATTGATATACGTGTTTTGTGGGAGGATATATGTCGCTTATCTCACGATTCTTCGGTTACCTCTAAGCCTTGGATCCTTTAGGGTGAATTTAACCAAACTTTGAACCCATCGATCATTCTGCTAGCGGTACACGAATCAATAGAGGTATGCAGGACTTCAGGGACTGCCTATCCTATTTTGACCTGCACGATTTGTCTCAGCGAGGCAGTGTATTTACTTGGTGGAATAAACGCACAGTCAACCCTATCGCAAAAAACATCGACATGGTTCTGGTGAATGAGCTCTAGGCAGACAGATTTCCCCTCTCTTATATCCACTTCGCCTCTCCGCAATTCTTTGACCATTGCCCTGCTGAGCTTTCTCTTGGGACCCCAAGACACAAGAAGCGTAGGTTTATGATCTCCCACTTTCTCTTCTCCCACCCTATGTTCCTTCCTTACCTCATAAACCATTAGATAAAACACAATGTCACATGTACTGCTCAGTACTGCTTGGCTAAGAAGCTCCAGTCCCTCAAAACCACCATCAGAGGTGTAAATGCGACTTCTTCTCAGGGTTGGAAAACAGAGTAAAGGTCACTCTGTTGGAGCTTGCCTTGGCTCAAATCTCTCTCCTTTCAGACCCCCTCTTTGCACTTGGCAGAAACAGAGGAGCAGAAATACTGTGATTGGGCTACGCTCTTGCAGGCAGAGCACAAGTTCTTAAACCAGAGATCAAGAATACGATGGATGGAACATGGGGACTCCAATTCGACCATGATTTATAAGGCAATCAACTCTCGTAAGTTTCACAACCAAATTGACTACTTAATGGATGATAACGCCATTAGGTTTGACTCAACCCAAGACAAGTCATAAAGAATAGTTAATATGTAACTTTGTCTTTTTAGACAGTTAGTTGATTACTTGAGTTACACGGCAACTTTATCTATGCCAGTTTGGTGAAGTCTGTCAGTTTTATTTTTGGCTGTGACCCAGTTTTCCTGCAATAATCGATTGGTTTTTGTTATTAAGTCTGATACATTTATTCTCTGTATTGACTTGAAACTTGAAAATTTGTTTATTGTCAATACAGAGAATAAATGACATGAGAGGCAACTTGCTAGCTAGTTGATCAACAACATTGACGTAAAAAAGAGGTAACTAAGTCGCGGATGTGAAACTTCTTAAAGAATTACAATTGTTAACAACAAATTCAGGCTACTTCTTTTGGTCATGATCATGTCGAGTTCAAGACTGTCTCTCTATCTCTCCCTCGCATTTTGGTTTATGTTCATGTCTAGTTTATTCATGTGGTTCGACCACAGAACCAAACCAGAAGAGCCACTACTGATCCCAACGAAGGTGATGATGGTGATTGACAACTTGTCTTTTTGTTGTTGTTGTTAACAGTTCTTTATGATGATGATTCAGCTCGAGCCTTGAACAACATATTTCGGAAGTGGAATATAATAGTACAAAGGATTGGAACATAAGTGGCCAACTATGCAGTGGAGTTGCCATACAAGACAGCGTCGTCATCGACACCGTAGCATACAATCCTCTCATCAAATGTGACTGTAGTTTTAGATGTTCTTTTTTATTACCAGGACTTTTGGTGCGAATGCATTGTCTGGACCACTTTCCAAAGAATTAGGACTACTAACTGATTTAAGATCATTGTAAGGACCTCTTTTTCATCAAGGATTTTGATCATATTTTCGTCTGGCTCATTTAGTTTTGATAGATTGATTCTAGCATACTCTGCATTTTTGAACTCAGTGCGATTGATTCAAATAATTTCTCTGGTTCTCTACCACCTGAAATTGGTAATTTCACGAGGCTAATTAAAATGTAGTGGTGACTTTTAGTATTGCTTGCATCAACACTCCATCACAATTTCTGAAGTGCTTCTGAGATGCAGATAGTTAAGTTTTTTGGTTCTCATATTTGTGACAGGTACATTGGAAGTTCAGGAGTTAGTGGTGAAATGCCTTCATCATTTGCTAATTTTGTAGACTTGGAAGAAGAGTAAGATTTATAGTATCTGTCTGCTTATTTGGAAACATAAGCATACTCATAATTGAATTGTTTTTCATGTCGTTTCAGCTGGATTAATGATGTCCAACTTACAGGTCAAATACCAGGGTTTGTAGGAAACTGGACCAAATTCAATACTCTGCATGTTACAGCTCTTCAAGTATTCAGTTTTAATACTCTGTGTGGTTAAACTATCTTCTCTATGTTGAAACAAGCTTTACTTTACTGCAGGAGACAAGATGACTATATCTTAAGATGCTCCTTTGTCGTTTTGTTACTAAACTGAGATGATATCCATTTGTTCTTAAGTGATTTGAGTTTCAACAGCCTAAATGGGCAAATTTCAGCTTCGCTTTTTTAACTCAAGCCAGCTTACTCACTTGTAAGAATATATATATCAATCACATACTCTTATTCCATATTTACAGACAGACTGAGTATAAATATTGTTAACTTCAATTAGGCTTCTTGGAGATAACAAGTTGATTGGTTCATTACCCACTCAGAAGAGTACCTCTATTACCACTCTATTAGTAACAAAATATACTTAAGAGGAACGTTTGTCTCACTGAGTACCGTGTCAATATAATTTAAAATACTTTGTTTGCAGAGATGTGTCATATAATGATTTATCAGGGAATCTTCCTTCTTGGGTTCGCTTACCAAAATTGAGACTGTAAGTTTAAGAACTATGTGCTTCTATTCCATGACTACATAATATGTAGTTTTGCTGAAATCAAAGTTTGCTATGCTGCAGCAACCTGATTGCCACCTACTTTACAGTAGGAGGTTCTAACAAAAGGTGACTTCTTAAATCTTGCTGTGTTCTTAGTGCCTAAAATTATGTGTTATATCTATTTCACAAGCATACAACTTTGTGTTTTGTAAAATGGGTTTTCCCTGGACTAACCCGCCTACAAAAGGATTTCCGCTGCAATCGAGGAAAAGGAGTATGTAAGTGCATCTATCTTATATACTTTTGAAACTTATTTCAGTTCTAGCATTTACAATTTTAAGATCACAAATGTTATACATTACGTTGGTGAAGATATGTCTCTTTTCATGGGCTTCCAGATTTCAACTTCTCAGTCAATTGTGGAGGCCAAGATATCAGGTCCAGTAGTGGAGCTTTGTATGAGAAGGACAATGAGGAAATTGAACCAGCTTCATTTTTCGTAAGTAAAACAAAGAAATGGGCAGTCAGCAACATAGGATTATTTACTGGGAGTAGCAATACTAAATACATTGCTAAAGCTCCTCCAAATACACGATTTGCAAATACCTCAGACTCAGAGCTTTTCCTATCGGCGGGAGCCTCTGCATCTTCTTTAAGGTATTATGGACTGCGCCTAGAAAATGGAGGCTACCGTGGAATAGTTCAGTTTGCCGAAATACAAATAAAAAGCCCTAGTACCTACACAAATCCTGGAAGACACCTTTTCGACATATATGTTCAGGTCTCTACTATTACATAGATCTCAACTCTTCATGAAGAAATGAAGTCTGACCTATGTACTTCTTTTTATTTCAGGGAAAGCTTGTTGAAAAAGATTTCAATGTGCATAGAAATGCTAATAGTTCTAGTGTCTGGATTACTCAAAGAGTACATAATGCAAATGTATCTGAAGATTACCTAGAAATTCATCTTTTTGGGCTGCAAAAGGAACACGTTGTATTCCTGATCAAGGTGCTTATGGGCCATTAGTCTCAGCTATCAATGCAGTTTCAGGTATATAACAGAGCGTTTCATGATCTTTAGTAGAATCCAATGTCTCTTCTCATCACTACCAGCTTTTCGTCTCTGCAGATTTCATACCCACTGTAACTAATAAGTTATCCTCGAAGTTTTAAGGAAAAAATTAGTATTATTGTAGGGACCATTGTAGGACCAGGAACTGCAACTCAAGATTTTGATCTTTCGAACAATCTTGGGGAAGGAGGATTTGGACCTGTTTTTAAGGTAAGACCCTACACAGAATGTTATGAAACATCACTATAGGTAGTACAGTGTAATAGAAGGTCATGTAAATTTGTTCATTGGCTATATTCTGAATATACCCATTGGTAACAGAGAATACTGAACGATGGAAGAGAGATAGCCGTGAAGCATTTGTCAGTTGCATCAAGGCAAGGAAAGGTTCAATTTGTTGGGGAGATTGCCACTATATCAGTTGTTCAACACTGCAACCTTGTGAAACTGTATGGATGCTGCATTGAGGGAAAACAGCGCATGATTGTATACGAATACCTCTCAAACAACAGTCTAGATCAAGCTCTGTTCAGTAAGCTCATGAGATCTTAATTACATGTGTCACATTTGTCAGAAACAGATGTTATATTAGCTTTACACATTGCGTAATTTTGAAAGAGAAAAAGAGTTTGCTGCTTGGTTGGTCAGAGCGTTTTGAGATATGCTTGGGAGTAGCAAAAGGTTTGGCATATATGCATGAGGAGTCAAATCCGCGTATAGTGCATAGGGATGTGAAGGCAAGCAATACGCTTTTGGACACAAATGTGGTCCCGAAACTCTCTGATTTTGCGTTGGCCAAACTATATGATGATATTCAGAATCCGTCTTTCTCTCTCTAGAGATTAGGCGATTTTGGTTTTTTGAAAGTTTCCTTTTCTTGTGTCTAAAGTTTCCTAATCTGAATTAGGTCTTCCCTTTCTCCATGGCGGCCACCGGCTCAGGCGTGGCTAGTCATGCCTCTCCTTCTCATCCCAGTTCGCCTTTGTCATCGTGTCCTCCTTTATCATCTCCGGTTAAGCCTCCTCTGTTTCATGATGCTGAAAACAGAGACTCCCCTCTTCGTTCTCTTAACACGCCATCATTCATGAGTATGGCTTCCGATCATGTCTCGTCCCCTCCGTTATTGGTAGCAGGTTCCTCCTCTGATCTGGATTCGTCTGCCGTGCTTCGTTCAGATGATGTTCGTGACCAATCTTTGGCCCTTTATCAATCGCAGCTGCCAACAGAAGTGCATCAAACTAAATCTCATGTCACTCTTGTCTCTAGCCATACTGATTTTCCGCCTCTAACCACAATGGGTTCATCTCCGGTAAAAGTTTCATATGCTGAAATCATTAAAGAGGCTAAAGCTTCCGTTAAATCATTGGAGAAAATTCAAATCTCTTACTCTGAAATCGAAGGCTCAAAAGTAGCAACAATTCCTTCAACAATATTTCGATCGGCACCTCTCTGGGATGATCTTATAATTGGTAAGTTCCCACAAGGCCAAGCACCACACTTTGCTAAAATCCATGTCATCGTCAACAAAATTTGGAATCAAGGTAACAAGAACATCAAGATAGATGCTTACCCTGTAAATGACTCTACAATCAAGTTTCGAATCAGAGATTTGCCTACCAAAACTCGGGTTTTAAGGCGTGGATTGTGGACAATAGCTGATCGCCCTATGTATCTATATAAGTGTACGCCTAATCTCTCGGATGCCCAGCCAACGATGAAGGCTATTCCAATTTGGGTAACACTTCAGAATGTGCCAAAGAGTTTATTCAGTTGGGAAGGTTTAAGCTTGATTGCGAGCTCAATCGGAGTTCCTAAAAAACTCCATCCAGAAACAGAGATGTGTGTAAGGTTTGAAGAAGCCAAAGTATTAATCGCTGCTGATCTTACAAAGGAGCTTCCACAATGTTTCTTAGCTCAAGACAGTGACAAGTCTATCAAAAAAATCAATTTCATTTACCCAAGGCTTCCGCAGTTTTGTGTCTCTTGTCAACACTGGGGTCACTTGGCTCACGGATGCAAGGTCCAAAACCAGAGTGGTGAGGCCTCCCCACAAGGTAGAACTCAGCAACTGCCATCAACAAAGGATTTTTCAGATGCAATCTAAATGACAGCATCAGTCTCTCCTACACCAGCCGAGAATGTAAAAGACTTGGCGGCTTCTTCCTCTTCCTCTGCACTCTTCTCTATTTTGCATGTTGTTAATCCTTCCACAGAGACTACAACGCCAACTACTCATTCTAATGACATTTCAAAAAACTTAAGCAACGATGTTGATACTAACGTGCAGAAAGTACAACATCTAGATGATCCAATTTCGGCACCTACAGATTCAAGACGACAAGTCGATAAGGAATGGATAAATGTTTCCCCGGGTAAACACAATAATAACCGTAAGACTATGGATCTTGGACAAAATATTTTAGTGTCTTCAAGCTTCAATGTCTTATACAACTTGGATCCAGAGGATGAGGGCGAGGAGAACATGTACAATGCAAAGTGTAATGATGTGGCTGCAAGTAATTTATTATTGGCAGGGGAAAATTCAACAATACATCAAATGCCGGATGTCAATGAATCAGTGATATTATCTCCAAAACCAAGTGTTGACAGTTTGGAGAATAAGCCAATAGAGGATTCAGGTCCGAATGATAACGTTTTGGAGTCGGCTATAGTCGCCAATAGGCCGAGCTCAACTAGACACTGAAAGCCACCACTAAAATTCCAGCCACAAGCTCCACCTCCGAGTCTTCCAAAAGGGACTCAGAGTAAACGTCCCTCTTCTTCTCGTCGTTGATGTCTGGCTTCTGCTGGAACATTAGAGGTCTTAATAAGACCTCAAAGCACTTGGTAGTTAGGAATTGGATTCAGAAGGAAGGTTTTAAGTTTGGTGGTTTGCTAGAAACAAGGGTAAAAGAAAACAAGCAATCCGCTTTCACTCTTAATAGTGGCTGGTCTTGTCTCTCAAACTATGAGTATCATCCTCTCGGTCGTATTTGGATACTTTGGGATAACTCCACAAGAGTCACTCCAGTATTCAAAAGCTCACAAATGATTACGGTTTGGATCCTCCTTGAGGGTATCAACAAGGAGTTTCTAGTTACTTTTGTTTATGCGTCAAATTTCGTTTGTGATAGAAAAACTCTTTGGCAGGATCTTAAAGATCACAATAGTTTAGCGATTTGCAAAGATAATCTGTGGCTTGTGTGTGGTGATTTTAATGAAATTTTGAGTATATCGGAGCATTCTAATATACCAATTGCTTTTGATGATACAGGTATGCATGATTTTCAACAAATGGTGAATGAGTGTACTTTTGTTGATCTTACAAGTCATGGTCCTCATTTCACATGGTGTAACAAACGCACAGATGGGCTGATATACAAGAAGCTTGATAGACTCTTGTGTAATCACCATTGGCTGCAGTCTTTTGAGGATTCTTACGGAGTGTTTGATGCAGGTGGCTGCTCGGATCATCTTAGAGCTAGGATTCAACTTGTTTCGCCTCCTATTGCTCGGAAAATTCCTTTCAAATTCATCAATGCTCTTACGTCTCATCCACACTTTACTGAGACCGTCCAGGATTATTGGGACCATACCTCACCATTATTTGCTTCCACAACTGCAATGTACATCTTCTCTAAGAAACTCAAGGCTCTCAAACCGATCATTAGACAATTAGGAAGGGAATATATTGGTTACATTCAACATCGAGCAAAGGCAGCCTACGAGGAGATGTGTCGGACGCAGGAGGTTAACCACGCTAATTACACGGCTCAATCCATGGATCAAGAGCTTGTGGCTCAGCAGCATTGGGAAGTCATTTCCAAAATCGAGGAGCAATACCTTCGTCAAAAGTCCAAGATACACTGGCTGAAAGTTGGTGATAAGAACAACTCCTATTTCCACAAGGTTGCTAAGCATCGACAACTCAGGAATTCGATAAAAGAAATAAGGGACAGCAATGGTAACATCTTGACAAATGCACAAGATATTAAAAATTAGGCGGCAAGGTTCTTTGAAAACGTTTTGACCGAGACTCCACTTGATTTGGCTGCGCCTTCCGTTAATCACATTGCAGCCTTGGTTAGATTTCAATGTTCAGAGGAGGATAAGTTAGCTATGATGAGTCCAATTGATGATGAGGAGATCAAAGATACCTTGTTTAAAATGCCAAAAAACAAGTCGCCTGGCCCGGATGGTTATACTCCAGAGTTCTATATATCAACATGGTCAACAATAGGAGATGATTTCACCATGGCGGTTCAGTCTTTCTTTAAATTTGGGTTTTTGCCAAGCGGGGTTAATTCTACTATCTTGGCTCTAATCCCAAAGAAAGAGAAAGTTGAGGAAATGCGTGACTTCCGCCCCATACCGTGTTGCAATGTCTTATACAAGGTAATATCAAGGATTCTTGCAAAACGTTTGAAACTAATTCTTCCTCGTGTTATTCTTAGGAATCAATCAGCGTTTGTTCAAGGGAGGCTTTTGATGGAGAATATTTTAATGGCAACCGAAATTATCAAGGACTACCACAAGGATTCAATCTCAAAACGATGCACTACAAAAATAGATATATCAAAGGCTTTTGACACGGTGCAATGGAACTTTCTCAGAGATACTCTTACAGCAATGAACATCCATGTGACCTTCATCCACTGGATTATGCTATGTGTTACAACAGCTTCCTTTTCTGTCCAAGTTAATGGCGAACTATCTGGTTATTTCAAAAGCAAACGTGGACTTCGACAGGGCTGTTCTCTATCACCTTATCTATTTGTAATTTGTATGAATGTGTTGTCGAATATGTTAGATGCAAAGCGGTTTCAGGTCGAATTGGGTACCATCCACGTTGCAGAACTCTTCGAATAACTCATTTATGCTTTGCTGACGATATTCTTGTATTTTCAGATGGAACTCACCATTCAATGAATGGTATTCTTGAGACTTTTGATACGTTCGCTACAGCTTCAGGTTTAAGGATCGGTTTGGATAAATCAACGGTTTATGTGGCGGGTTTTACAGCTTCTGAAAAGGCGCAATTGCTAGGAAGTTATCAATTTGCTGAGGGGACATTCCCTATGAAGTACTTGGGCCTTCCTTTGGTCACTAAGAAGCTCACTCTTGCTGATTGTAGGCCTTTGATTGATCGTTTGAAAGATAGAGTTAGTGCATGGACAGTTCGCTATCTTTCATATGCGGGTAGGCTACAATTGATAAATTCGGTCTTTGTGGGAATAACTAATTTTTGGATGGCGGCTTATTGCTTACCAATGAAGTGTCTTCATGAGATAGATAGTATTAGCTCTGCTTTCTTATGGTCTGGTCCTGATTTAAATACTCGACGAGCTAAAATAGCTTGGCATGATGTTTGTTCTCCGAAAAATGAAGGCGGTTTGGGCATTCGCAATTTGAAGGAATCGGCAAAAGTATGCTATTGAAGTTGATTTGGAGAATCATTTCTCATCAACCTTCATTGTGGGTCTCTTGGGTTTGGGAGTCACTTATTCGAGCCAGCACCTTTTGGTCCATTCGTGACACTACACTCTCGGGTTCATGGATTTGGAAGCAAATTCTCAAACATCGCATGGAAGCAAAAAATCTGTATCGTTTTAAAGTTGGAAATGGTAAGTCTATATCCTTTTGGTATGATAATTGGTCTGATTATGGCTCTCTTTATGATGTATTTGGCAGCCGTGGAACGATTGACCTGGGCATACCAAAGCATTACACACTTCATCAAGTATTTCAAGATAGGAGACCGAGAAGGAACCGCAATCATTTAATGAATCAAGTTGATAATTTAATAGATGAATTGGCAGCCACACACTTAGCCTCAAGGGATACAAACATGGTCCAATGGAAATACTCAGGTACAAAGTATAAAGACCAATTCTCATCTAAACATACTTGGGTTCTTTCAAGACAACATAGATTAACTTTGGTGTGGCCGAAACTTATTTGGTTTCCTCATGCCACACCAAAATTCGCATTTTGCACTTGGCTAGTATTTCAGGACAGGCTGTTTACAGGCGATCAAATGAAACAATGGAATGCTGCAGCACACTCAAGATGTGTGTTATGTAACCAGGAGGAGGAATCAAGAAGCCATCTATTATTTGAGTGTCGGTTTTCAGGGATTGTTTGGAGAATAACAATTGGCAGCTTACTTGGAGAGGCATATACTTCCATATGGTCTCAGTTAGAGGCGGCTTTGTTGGGATTGCTTTCTAGCAAGATCAGATTTTTTCTAGCAGGATATGCTTTTCAAGCTTCAATTTATCATATTTGGAGGGAGCGAAATGGAATAATTCATGGACGACCACCAATTCAAGCCCGATTTCTAAGTAGGATAATTGACAAGACAGTTAGGAACAACATCAATGCTATCAGAGCACTTGATGTTGCAAATTATTCCTTGGCAATGCACACTTGGCTATCCACTCGACTTGCTTATTAGTGTTTTAATATAAGTTTTCAAAGAAATAAGGTCCTATCTGGGTGTACGGGAGGATTGGTCTTCGGATATGGATTCTACTCTATAGGCAACAGTAGTCCCTTATTCTCTTTGTTTTCTTATATTTCTCAACTACGACTTTATTTCAGAATCGCATTGTAACTATCATCGGTTTTTTTGTTGAATAAAATTTAGCATTCATACAAAAAAAAAAAAAACTATATGATGATAAGAAGACACACATGAGTACACGAGTTGCAGGAACGATGTAAATATCCTGAAAACCTCACATAAGATTTGGTTTGTCAAATGAGTTAAAAACTTACAGTTTGTTGAATGTCACATTGAAGTGGATATCTGTCACCAGAGTATGTGATGCTTGGACATCTTATGGAGAAGACGGATGTGTTTGCCTTTGGTATAGTGGCTTTAGAAACTGTGAGCGGAAGGCCAAACTCATCTCCAGAATTGGATGATGAAAAGCAATACCTCCTCGAATGGGTATCTAACTAACATTTGGACAAAAAACAGCTTAATTTGGTTTGTGCAGGCATGGAGCCTACACCAAGAGCAGCGTGATATGGAAATTATGGATCCGGATCTAAGAGAATGTAACGAGGAAGAAGTGAAACGTGTAATAGGAGTTGCCTTCTTATGCACGCAAACAGAGCATGCGATACGGCCACAATGTCCCTAGTGATAGGCATGTTGACAGGGAATGTGGAAGTGACCGAAGCCCGTGAGAAGTGACCTAAACCCTATTCTCTGCACCCGAAGTGTTCGATACATTCTCCCAGTGAATGCTGTTGGATAAGCTTATTAAAGCCCAAGACATCTTTAAAAAGGAAATTAAAGATAAGATAGGCTTAGAAAGATTCTTGATAGATTTAAGAGTTATAGATTTCTATAAGGAATAGGATTAGTTTTATCAATACCTCTATATATACTTAAGAAATCGAGTTTGTAATTCATGTTTAGTAGGATGTTGTAGGATCTATACCTCAAGAGCTCTGGACCTTGGAATATCTTAAATATCTGTATGGTTTTATCATATAGACGCCTAGCTACAACCACCTTCTTCTTCTTTATAATCACATTTCATTCTTTCAAGAACTTGGGTCAAAATGTATTGACAGGCTCTCTGTCTCCTACAATTGGAAATGTGACTCGAATGCGAGTCAGACATTCTTCCTCTGATTGTTGCGCTGAAGTATTGATAATGAGCTCTTATATGGTATATTTATTGTGTTCAACGCTTTTTTTTTTTTTTTTTGTCCACCGTAAGATTCCATTAATTAACTCTTACCTACTACATATTAAATGAAGTTCTTTATAAAAATAGATTTTGCCAAGGAATCGGCTAAAACATTGTCCGATCTTGACACATATGATAGAGAAATTGCTTCAAAGCAATGGAGAAGTTCGGTAATGTCTTCCAATATACCGAGGATCTCTGAAATTTTCACTCCTTTGTTCAAGGCTGTGATTAGTATAAGAGAATCTGATTTTGCTTCTATTCTTGAGAAACCCAGAGAGATTGCTCGCTGGAGTCCCACCTTTAGCGATACGGCTTCTGCAATTAACGGTGAAGCTATATCTTCCATTAATTCTGAAAATCTTGCCATTTCTCTTCCAGATTTCACAAAGATACTTGCAGAAGCTGCTAGGTTTTGTTGCTCTTTCCAGGCTGCATCAGAGTAAAGGGTAATCGCTTCTGGGATTTCTCTCTGCTGCGATACTGATCTGCTTACCTTAATCTCTTTTTTATTAGCTTGAGAATCGAACCATTCTTTTGCTCCTAATACCGCCGATAGGATGACTTTTGATTCCGATATACTTTCATTATTGAAGACCATCTTGTTTCTTGATTTCCAAATGCTCCAAATTAACCAAATTGAAAAGTCCGGTCCTGTGATTCCTGATGGTGGGAGGCAATAGATACGTCTGCTTTTCTTCCAGAACAGGTAGATTGGTAAGTTCTCATCCTCGAGTGATAAGTTAGTTATAGGAGCTTCTTCCCATATCTTCCTTGCATAAGTACAAGACCATAAGAGATGCATTATTGTCTCAGGTTTTCCACACCTTTTACATGCTTGGTCTACTTCAATCTGTCTTTTTTGCAGGATAGATCCTACAGGTATTGCTTCATGAAGTAACTTCCATATGAACATCTTAAGCTTCGGTGGAGCTTTAATCGACCACACATCCTTGTTCCAATCGATTTGACTGAGGTGTTGGTGATCAAGCTGATGCTTCTCATTTCCAATTAACGACAGGTAGCCTGATTTTGCCGAGTAATTTCCATTTGCTTGACTTAGCCAGATTACTTTGTCTATTGGTAGATGGTTGCTTAGTTTAATACACCTGATTGTCTTGCTGTAGCTAGGGAGAATTCTTTCAATCTTTTCATGATTCCATTCTTTGTTTTCTTTTGATATCAAGTCTGCCACCTTTAGGTCCTGAAACTTTTCTTCTCTTGGACCCATTGGTGCTTTTTGTTGACTGGTAGATAGCCAATAGTCATCCCAAACTGATATCTTTTCTCCATTTCCAACCACCCATCCAATATTTGTCTTTAACAAATCTCTACCAATTAAAATTCCTTTCCAAGCATGTGAACATGATGATGACTTCTGACAGTTTAGGAAACTACTTCCTTTACTGTATTTTGCTAAAACCATGCGGCTGAGAAGAGAATGGGGGGTAGTAAGGATTTTCCAGCTTACCTTTGCCACTAGGGCCACATTAAAAGAGTGGATTTCACGGAAGCCTAGTCCGCCTTTTCCTTTAGGTTGCGTCAACTTTTTCCACGATATCCAAGCCATACCTTTTTTCTCCATTTTTTGGTCCCACCAAAATCGTGTCAGTTCCGATTGGATTCTGCTACATAAACCACTAGGTAGTAGGAAACATGTCATTGCGTAAGTTGGCATTGAGCTGAGGACACTCTTCATCATGACATTTTTCCCTGCTTGCGATAAGAACTTTGATGACCAATTTATTCGTTTTTGATGAATTCTGTCCACGATACTAGTGAACAGATCTCTTTTTGTTCTCCCAAATTGCTCCGGTAATCCTAAATATTTACCGCATCCTCCCTCTTGTGTAATCTGCAATTTGGACTTTATTGATTCCTTATATGCTTGGTCAATTCTTCTTGAAAATGTAATTGCAGATTTTGATTTGTTGATGGCTTGACCTGTAGCTTCTTCATATTTTCGAATAATATCTTGCAGGGATTGGAGGCTGCGTGGATTTCCTTTACAGAAAAACATGGTGTCATCGGCAAAGAGAAGGTGATTAATTCTAGGTCCATCCTTTGACACTCTTAGCCCAGCTAGTACTTTATGCTCTTGTGCCTTTTGACATAAGGCAGATAGTAGTTCACTACATAAAATGAAGAGGTATGGTGAAATTGGGTCACCTTGCCTTATCCCACGAGTTGGTTTGATACATCCTTTTGGTTCTTCATTAACAATTATTGCATAATGGACTGAAGTTACGCACTGCATAATCCAATGAATATATCTTGAATGAAAGCCCATGGCATGCATTACTTCTTTAATTGCATTCCACTCTAACCGGTCATACGCTTTTGTCATATCTGTTTTGATTGCCACTGACCCAAACTTCCTTGCATGCGAATTCCTTAAATAGTGTAGCATTTCGTGAGTAATCAGTACATTATCTGATATGGATCTCCCTGGCACGAAGGCTGACTGGTTTTGAGAGACGATATTCGGTAGGATTGGATGCAATCGCTTTGATAGAACTTTCGCAATCACTTTGTAGATAAAATTACAGAGTGCTATTGGTCTATATTCCGCTGCCTTTTTTGGATTTAGTACCTTTGGAATGAGTCTGATGAAAGTTGTATTTGTATCCGGTTTCATCAGCCCTGTTCTAAAGAACTCATTCACTTCTTTTGTAACTGCAGGACCCACGATTTCCCAGTTTGATTGGAAAAAGGCTGCAGAGAATCCATCTGGACCGGGAGCTTTGTCTGCATGGATTGAGAAGGCAGCTGTTTTTATTTCCAGTTCTGATACGTCTTTAACTAGAGCGTTGTTTGCCTCAGCTGTTATCCTTTGTGATATATTTTCTGAGATAATTTGGGTACATGAACTTCCTGAAGATGAGTACATGCTTTGGAAATAAGCTATTAGAACTTGTGCAATCTCCTCTTCTTTTACTACAGCTTCACCATTTTCATTCTCTATTACTGAGAAAGAGTTTTTGACTTTGCGAATTTTTGTTGCAGCATGGAAATATGATGAGTTCTTATCGCCTAATTGCAGCCAAAGGACCCTACTTCTTTGTTTCCAGAACGCTTCTTCTTCTTCATAGGCTGATTGTAGGCACTTTGTAATTTCCTGAATCTCCTGTGTATCACTGTCTTGATTCGTCATTACTTGCTCCAACTTTGACTTCCAATCGTTGATCTTTTTTTGACTGTTTAAACCTTTTTCCTTACACCATTGTATGATTGCAACTCTTGATCTGTTCAGTCTATGCCTTAGTAGATGATTCTCTCTTGGTTTCCAGGCATCTTCCACAATCTTTTTCACCTCTTCATTATCATTTATACGCTTGTCAAATTTAAACATTGATTTTCTTTTCTTTCTTTCAGGTTCTAGGATAGTCACGAGCGGTTTATGGTCCGATCCTTCATACCATAAGTATTCACTTCGACTTGTGGGGTACAGCTCAAGCCATTTTTCATCAGCCATGGTTCTATCTAATCTACATCTCACAGAGAAATTATGGCGATTCCCTCGCCATGATAAGCAGTCACCTGAATATTGAAGATCAAAGAGGCCATTTTCGGATACAAAGGCTCTGAAATCAGTAAAAGAGCTTTCTGGTCTTTTTATTCCGCCTTTTTTCTCATCATTAGATAGTATATCGTTGAAGTCGCCCATAATGATCCATGGTCCATCTCTTAGAGAATGCAGGTATGATAGAGCTTTCCATATCTCTTTCCTTTTTACTCGATCGGGGTTCCCATAAATGAAAGTTGCATAAAATTTCTTCCCTTCCGCTTCTATTTCTGAATCGATAAAATCATTTGAGGCTGCTAGAATTGAGAGTTGAATTCGATCCGACCATAGTAGCAGTAGACCTCCACCACATTGACCATGGGGAGAAACAGTTTCAGAAAACTTGTAGTTGAGGACAGAAGTTAATTGGAGAACTTTGATGTCCACATTCTTAGTCTCCATTAGGAAAATTAGGTCTGGTTTGATTTTTGCATGTATATTACGTAGACGTCGAACTGTCAAGGGATTTCCCAAACCTTGGCAGTTCCAGCTCACCATTTTTAAGGAAGAGGACGAACAGGACTCTGAAAATCCTGGTTTTTCTTTTCCATTGCAGGTATGATGTGTATTTCTGGATTTGCTATCGATTGCTCCATAGGTTGCTTGTATTTATGGGATGACCTTCTTGATGGTGATCCTTTTAGCATGTTTGCATTTCTGTGGTGTTCTTTCTTTTTTATGGGATCATATCCAGTTTTCCGTCTTGGGGATACTCGAGTTTGAGCTGTCTTCCTTTTACGTACACCTAGTCCTCGTAGGAAAGACGGACTAATTGCTATTTTCTTTAAAGCAGCGGCTTTTCCTTTTTCAGCCTGACTTCGAGAATCTCCTGGTTGGGATTCATCCAGCATCAGAATTTGTTCACCCTGGTGATCATTTTGAGTTCGGCTTCGATGTTCAGCTGGGGCCCGAGTTTCTAAATCAAAGTTTAGTTTCACTGGTTCAATCTGGGAGAGTGGAATGACTCCATGATTTGGATCTGGATTGTCCTTTACAGCACTAATTCTCTGAAGAGCTGGGAGTTTCTTAGCTCGTTCAATTCTTGGAGAAGATGATCCAAGTCTGCAGAAAGCTGAGGTCCTAACTGCGTTGGATTGATTCATACATGGTTCCTTTCCTATCCGATGCTGGATAGGGATCCTCACTCCATCTTCCAGGTTTGTTAACTGGTTTTCCTGGGGACTTATGCTAGGTGTTTGGGCTAAATTGCGTGCCAACTTTTCTGCATTCCTTTCCAGCATACCTGATTTTTCTGCTATTTGTAACCTTGTTTGTCTTGCTGCACTCTCTGTTTGGTCAGCCACCTTCACATATTGATTCATATAATCCCTTATTTGAGAAGTTGCTTCCTCCATTGCTTCTTCTGGAATATTATCCATACTCATTGATGGTTCTGTTTCTTTATGAAATTTTTTATTTCCCATTGCTCTTGGCATCTCTTCAATACCAGCAGATATTGATTGTCTTTGGCTATGATTTGGGATTATTTTTCTCCAAATCATGTTTTGTTTAGCTCCATTAGCATCAAACCTGGGTCCTCTAGACGAATTAAAGCTATCACCAGGTGTCTTAAAACCTGAAGATGTAACTCTCTGTTGAGCATTAATTTGATTGTATCGAGTCTTTTGTCTTTGCAGGGGATAAACCTCCTCCCTTGCCGATGGCCTACTCTCCTCCTTGCTTTTTTCAGGCTCTTTTCTCTTCCGATTTTGAAAAGCTGTGTCAGGTTCTGTTTCCATTGGTGGAGCTCCATAGGTACACCCTCTAATATCATGATCTAGTCTCTTACAATGATAGCAGTGATTTGCTAGCTTTTCATATGATAAATGGACCATAATTTCTGTACCATCCGCAAATTCCAACACCGACTTCATTACCAGTGGTTTATGTCCATTAACTAGGACTCGCATTCTTGCAACCGTTGTAGTTATATCCACCGTTTCAAGTTCCCCCAGATTCTTTCCTATATTGGTTAGGATTTCAGGGCACCATAGGTGGACTGGTAAACCTTGTACTTTAATCCAAAAAGGAATAAGTGATGGGAATAGAGGATCAGTTGATTCTTCCCATTTTTGTAATATAACCATCCACTTACCAAAATGGTAAGGTCTATTCTTCAGCACATTATTCATGTCTTCCGCATTAGAGAACTGAAACTGAAATAGCCCTTGGCCTAGGTCTGAGCCGATTGCTTTTGTAGTTGAGTTCCAAATGCTTGACAGAAAAGATATGAGAGCCCATACCCTCTGCTGCTTGCTGTTCGTGACTCTACCAATAAGAGTAAGTTCATGTTTTTTCTTGAGTGCAGTATTATCAAAATCCATCACTTTGATTCTCGGGATGTTTTCACCAGCTTCATCTTCATGGATACTCTTACCTTTTTCTGCATAAGATAGCTTTCTCTCCATGATTTGGCAAAGCTTAAGAAATTTTCTGCTACAGGTTGTATCCTCCACAGTTTGCCGGTTAGAACCCTCAAGAGCCTCTGCTTGGGGCTTTGCCGAGATTAAGTTGATATATTGGGTTACCAAAGAGAAGAGATGAGTACTCCACACAGTTAAGGTGGGAAAATTCAGACTTTGCCACCGAACCTAGTCACGACCAAGAATAGAAAGCTCATATCTTGGATGGATTGGTCGGGAATTTTATAAAACTTTTTACAGATCCGAGCTCTCCGAGCCATGAGGGAGCAGATAGTGGTGGTGGTTCCCCATTTGGCCGGCAACTTTCTATTTTTGGGAAATGGTAAGATGGATTTAGGAAACCATTTGTGGTAATTTTCAAAAAAACAACCAAAAGAGGTAAAAACCGGTAAACTAGAAACCTATCTTGGACTTTGGGTCAGAGAGAGTTTTTTACCGGGGTAATAGTTTAGTTGTGTTCAACGCTTAACTGTTTTATCACATAGGAATTTTAGAAGCAATGTATTGTCTGGCACTGTTCCTAAGGAAATTGGTCTGCTCAGACATTTAAGATCACTGTAAGCTCAAGCTGCTTCGTCATTGTTTGTAAATGATCATGTCCTCACGCTGCTTCTGGAGGATTTTGATGGTTCTTTGTACCCATTTATATTTCTGCAGTGCTATTAATTCAAATAACTTTTCCGGTACTATACCAGCTGAGATTGGGAAATGTACAAAACTGCAGAAATCATTTAGTCTATCACTAACCGGAAAATTCTTGCGCATTAATCAGTTTTTTTCCAATGAATTTCTTACATCTTGTTTCAGCTACATAGGAAGTTCTGGACTCAGAGGAGAAATACCTTTATCATTTGCTAATCTTGTAGACCTAAAAGACGTGTAAGTTCTGGACTGGATATATCAGATTCCCATATAAGCTTTGCTTTACATTTTATCATTGGGTTTCAAGAGTTTGTAATCTATTTATTACCTTACATTTTATCTTGCTAATTTTGGGTGATTTTTAATCTTAATTGTGTACCACTTGGATTACAGATCTGGAAGTAACAGGCCAGATACAAGACTTCATAGGAAGTTGGACCAAACTTACTACCTTGTAAGAAGGTTTCACTGTTACAAAGTTATATAATTAATGGATTGTTCCATTGCTCTTGTTTATGTATTTTTTTTATATCTATATTACTATTAGTGGAAAATTTCTCATTGCATTGGTACATATTAATCTTTGGAACTGGTTTGAGTGGTGTTGTCATTTGCCAACTTAACTGATTTGACAGAACTGTATGTGTCAGAATCATTATTGTTTACTGTTCCTCTCTTCTTTCCGGTGGCAATTCTTCTATTGAATTCATTAAAGACATGAAGTATCTAAGTATTTTGTAATTCAATTCAAATTTTATTCCAACTTATGATCAAATTAATATACTCTTGGACTATTTGTCTTCCTTTGTGTATATAACATTAATGATATATGTCGCAGAGTATTGAGGAATAACAATCTTACTGGAACAATACCATCTAATATTGGAGAATACTTAAATTTGCAACAACTGTAAGTATGAAACAAATTGTTGTCTTCATCTTTAAAGTTCTTTACAACTTTTTAACTCGACATTTATTCAAGTAGAAGAATCTTGTTCTTTTATGCTTTCAGGATAATCGTTGTTTTTTTATGCTTTCAGAGAGGGAGGACAAGGATCTTGGACCAGCGTTGTTTGTTGTGAGTGCTGATCAGAGATGGGCAGTCAGTAATGTAGGACTTTTTGCCGGAAGTTGCAATGATATATACATGTTTACTTCAACAGCACAATTTATCAATACATTGGACTCAGAGCTGTTTCAGTCAGCAAGACAATCTGCATCTTCCCTAAGGTACTATGGGTTGGGGCTAGGAAATGGAGGCTATACCGTAACACTTCAGTTTGCTGATGTACAATTCTTAGGTTTAGGAAGACGGCTATTTCACATTTATGTCCAGGCCTGCACTACTTGACCAATTAAATTTTTGGTGTAATTGTTTTCTTTCTAATTTTGTTATGATGATTTCGAAGATCTAGCTCTGTTTTTCTAGGGAAGACTTGTTGAAAAGGATTTTGATGTACATAGAGCAGCTGGTGACTCTACTTTTAAAGTAGTTCAGAAAGTATATAAAGCAAATGTATCTGAAATCATCTCGAAATTCATCTTTCCTGGGCTGGAAAAGGGATATGTTGTATTCCTCCTATCCAAGGGGTCTATGGGCCAATAATATCGGCCGGTAGTGCAACACCAGGTAACACAAACCTTGAATTCTTTTTTCCCCTGATTTCCAATATCTCCTTATGTTAATTAGTGCTTAAGTTTTAGAAATCGTTGTTCAAATTTCTTACCAACTGTGGGTAACAGACCACTATCAAAGGGAAAGAAAAGAACTGGTACTATTGTGGGTATCATTGTTGGAGTAGGACTTTTGAGCTTATTTTTGGGTCTGCTTATATTCACCATCTGAAAAAGAAGAAAGCGGTACACAGACGATGAAGGTATAAATGTTATAAGAACAAGCCTTTGACCTGAAGACTTGGGCCCTCAAAATTATATTTCATTATCATCTTTTGAATTGGTTTATGCTAAGAACCGAGTTTTTCTTTCAGAGCTACTTAGTATGGACGTAAAGCCTTATCTTTTTACTTACTCGGAACTTAAAAGTGCTACTCAAGATATTAATCCCGCAAACAAGCTTGGAGAGGGAGGATATGGGCCTGTTTATAAGGTAAGTGCCATAATGAAATGGACTAAGAGTTTTCAATTTCATTTCTTTGAATAACATATTTAATAGGGAGTCCTCAATGATGGAAGAGAAGTTGCGGTAAAGTTGTTGTCAGTGGGATCCCGACAAGGGAAAAGGCAATTTGTGGCAGAAATTGTAGCAATTTCTGCAGTTCAACATCGAAACCTAGTAAAACTTTATGGGTGTTGCTATGAAGGAGATCATCGTTTGCCCGGATATGAATATCTTCCTAATGGGAGTCTTGATCAGACTCTATTTGGTATGCACATAATTATGATTTATTGATCCATGCTTCTTCCAAGCTAAAAGAACTCATTATGCACTTGTCATTCTGTTGTTATACCAATGCAGTGGGTATCTTGCGCCAGAGTATGCCATGCATGGACATCTAACAGAGAAGAAGGATGTGTTATGGCTCTATATATGCCATTCAGGCATGGAATCTACACGACATTTTTCTCTAACGATGAGATGTTTGTGTATATGAAGATGACAAACATCTTTTCCTTTCTTTCTCATTAATGGGGTAAACTTAAATCATATTGAGCTGTCTCTATTAACGTATTGAATAAATTACGCCAAATAACGTCTAAGAAAAGTCATTACGACTAGTCAATACACTGGGCATTATCTGACCCACTAATATGTCGAAAGACGAATGAAACATCTCTTCTAATACAAAGAAAAATCTCCTTTTTTTTGGTTTTTAAGCCCCAAGGCTAGAAACTTCAAATGATTTGATGATTTGATAAAATGAATAATTGGTCGAGGCAACTTCGTGGCAATAATTAAGTCATGCAGTAATCTTCCCTCAGCTTTCACATCTTATCATACCAAGATGTTGACTTATGTGGTTGGAGTGAAGAAGCAACAATTTTATCCACTTATCGGCAAAATGAATTTCTTTATAAAACATCCATTAATTGTCTAGTGAGTAGTGCAAATTTAAAACATCATTTATTCTGAACATCTGGGGATGCGCAGGTTACACAGTTCTCCGTTTCTGCTCCTAACTATCTGCTTCTTGTCGTGTTATAGTTTCAGTTCATTTTACTTGGTTGTAGCACAAGACCAAACACGAGCCACTACTCATCCTGCTGACGGTTTGTCTTTAAGAACTTGACATTATTTATATTCAATCACCAATTATATATAATTGATTGCATTGTATACATTGTTAATGATTAAATCACATCAGAAATGTATCCATATATGTGAATAGTAGAGTTGTTTATAGACAATATATATATATGTACCATAGACACAACGTTATGCTGTCCTTTATTTCGAAATATTTTTTATGCGAAAAGGAGTATCTTGTATAATTTAAAACTCAAAAATGATATTTTGGCATGAATTTTTTTTTTAAATATTTTGTACAATTTAACTTTTAGAAGAGTTATTGTGGATAATAACAGATCAACTAGTCTACAATTTTGCATAAAAAGAAATATCTTTGACCCTGATAATTATACGTACAATATTCCATATCATAGATTTTTTAATTGATCGCTTATTACTCGTATATTTCATGTTTTGAGCTTGATCTTAACAGTGTTTAAGTCTATGTAGTATTTGATTTGGAAACTGATATATTGATGGTTCACATATCATTAAATGTAAATAAACGAATCAAATCTAGATATGTAGCTGATATTTTTATATAAAATATTTCTGCATATTTTTAATATTAATTTCATTTAAAAAAGAAAGAGAAAATAATGTTGTAAATAATTTTTTGATATGTATTAATTCTTTTATTGGATATATATATATATATATATATATGTTAAATTTTGTGTGTAAATGAAAATATATTATTTTTCTTTTATTGATTCTGATTAGAAAATTAGTCTAATATAATTGATTAATTAAGTATAAGGTGTATTAATGTTTTATTTTAATTAGTAGATGTTTTTAATAAAAGTAACATATGTCATCTTTAGAAGAGATAGACAAGTTGATTTGTGAGCTTGAGAGACACAAGACTCTTGTTATTTATATAATTAATATAGTTTCCTCATAATAGTTATATGTTCGATTTAAGTTATGTATACACTATGTGTACATTAAGGCCCTTAAAGATTTAATTAGCAAAAGGTAGCCATAGAAAATGATTACATATAATGATACTCTTTCATTTATTGTCATTGTTAATCAATATTATGAATTGCTAATATTTTTTGCCTTGAGAATCAAAATTGATGACATATCTTAATCAATTAAAATGATTGGTATTGAGAATTAAAATTTGTAGTTCTTGTTTCTCAACTATGTATTTACAGATATATTAATTATTTTAATTTTATTGTTTCAAAGCCTATATTTAATTAAACCCTTTTGAGAAGTAGAAGTGTTTTTTAGTGTTTCTAAAAATAATAATCTATCGTTGTTTCTTGAAATCGAGGTAGTGCATGCTTTCAAATCCATCTTCACGTCATGGAAGACTTTGTTGGAAATCCGATGGAACACAAGCGGCGACCCTTGCACTGGCGGCGACTTTGAAAGCATCATCAAATGCAACTGTACTTTTACCAGTTCCAAAGTCTGCCACATCACCGAACTGTAAACCTTTTTTCACCATTCTCTATACCCAAAATATTCGACGCATTCTCCCAGTGTAGTGCTTCATTCTCATTTTGGTTGCTATTGTTTTCACAGCAATGTTTATTTGCGAGGAGTTGAAGGACCTATACCTCAAGAACTCTGGACCTTGAAGTACCTCACAAATCTGTATACCCACCAGATACAACCCACTTACCCATTTTCTTTCTTCTTGATACATCATACACACATATTGACACTGTAATAATACATTTAATGGACCTCAAACTCACATTCTTTCAGGAACTTGGGTCTAAATTATCTAACAGGCTCCTTGTCTCCTGCAATTGGAAATCTGACTCGATTGCAATATATGTGAAAAGCCTTCAATACCTTTTTCCTTATTCTTTTTCTCAATTCCTTGACTTGAACCTTACGCTCATCTGTTTAATTTATTTAGGGATTTTGGTACTAATGCTTTGTCTGGCCCAATTCCTAAGCAAATCGGTTTGCTTACAGATTTAATATCACTGTAAGCTTAGAGTGCTTCTTCATCGTTTTAATAGGATAATGCCTTCATATTGTTCCTGGAGGATCTTGATGGTTTCTTATTTACATTCTGCAGTGATATTGGTTCAAATAACTTTTCCGGTTCTATACCACCTGAGATTGGGAATTGTAAAAAACTACAACAAATGTGAGTGTATCTGTCAATTACGTAAAATATGAATACTTAACCTCTAAGTCTCGTTCACTTAATAATTTTAAGAATTACTTACATCTGTTGCAGGTACATACATAGTTCTGGACTCACTGGGACAATACCTTCATCATTTGCTAATCTTGTGGAGCTCGAAACAGTGTAGGATAAAATTAATTTAAATATAAGCTATTTTTTGTTCGATTTAAGTTGCAGCTATCTTTGTAATCTATTCACTACTTCATATTTTAGCTTTTGCCTTGGAATACTTTTTTTGGTACCAGTTGGATTATGGATCTGGAACTTACAGGTCCGATACCAGACTTTATTGGATATTGGACCAAACTTACTGAATTGTAAGAAGATCTCGCTTTTACGCAATTATATAATGGACTTGCTCCATTGCTCTTGTTTATGTATTTTCTGTATTAATTACTAGTACACTTACTAGAAATTATTCATTGCACTAAATTTTAGGATTAAATGATTGGTATATGATCTATTGCAGGAGAATTGTGGGAAGTGGTTTGAGTGGTCCGATACCATCGTCATTTTCCAACTTAACTAATTTGGATGAACTGTATGTATTGCATCGTTTTCATAACTATTATCGCCTAGTATTGTTTCTCATTCCTTCCCTTTCTTCATTTGTTTATATTTTAAATGTAGGAGGCTTAGTGATATATCCAATGTCAGCTCTTCACTTGAATTTATCAAAGACATGAAATCTCTACGTACATTGTAAGACAAAACTTTCATTCAACTTTTACTCCAATTTTTGATCAGATTAATTAATGTGCTAATGACAAAAAAAAAATTAATGTGCTAATGAATTGTTTTTTCCTCTTTGGTGTATCTAATAGTAAACATTGAAAATATATGTTGCAGAGTATTAAGGAACAACAATCTCACTGGGACAATACCATCTAATTTTGGAGAATACGAATATTTGCAACAACTGTAAGTACATATGTCAATGTGTTCTTCAAATCCTCTTAAAGCTTTTTATCAGGGTCTTTTCTGTAAAAAGATTGAGATGTTTTGTGGAAGTCACCGAGAGAATGAGAAATTCTGTTAATTTGATTATAAAATAATTTCTCAATCATTGCTAAATTAACACGAATGGTTTAATTGTTTACCATATAACTCATGACTGTTTTCCAGTGATCTAAGCTTCAACAAACTACATGGACCAATTCCGGATTCACTTTTCAACTTAAATTATCTTACTTACTTGTAAGATGATATGTTCTTGTGCTTCTTTTGGATGTCTATGTCTAAGTAACTTATATACTAGCTGTTAAAATAATTTAGGTTTCTGGGAAACAACACGTTGACCGGTAGCTTGCCCACTAAAAGGAGTCAATCTTTGAAAAATATGTGAGTCTGACTTTATAGCTTTTCATTTTGCATTTATTCAAGTAGAAGAATGTTTCACTCTTAATAACACATATGAGACTTTCCAAGATAATCAGGAAGCTGCTTGGAAATATATAACATATTAATGCTTTCTTTTATACTTTTACAGAGATGTCTCATATAACGATTTGTCTGGCAGTCTTCCTACATGGGTCTATAAACCATATAAACCATACTTGCAACTGTAAGTAAACAAAACAAAGATTTCCCCTTTTAATATTTGTTAGGTTTCGTCTTGAAGCTCTGTTTATAGGAACAAAACTGTTTGTTATTTTTGCAGCAACGTTGTTGTTAACAATTTCACATCGGAAGGTCTTGACTACGGGTGAATTCTTAATGTTTCTTTTTTAATGTTAATATGTTTCTTTTTTTCGTTTTTCTTTTCTTGAACCTTTTTATTTTTGTTAAAAGGATTTTACGAGACCTAAACTGCCTGCAGAAAAACTTCCCCTGCAATAGAGGCAAAGGAAACTGTAAGTGTAACAAGAAGATATCTTCATAACACATGGAAAATTCTTGAATGTTCTATTTGAAAAAAAAAAAATTACAGACTTTCTTTATCTATTCCTGTCCAGATTTTAATTTTTCTATCAATTGCGGGGCTCCTCCGATAAAGTCTGTTAGAGGCACACTATTTGATAAGGATATTACAGATCTTGGACCAGCTTCGTTCTTCGTGAATAATGATCAAAGATGGGCAGCCAGTAATGTAGGACTATTTGCTGATGATATCAACCCGAAATACAAATACACTATAGAATCAGAATATAACATCACGAACACTTCGGACCCGAAGCTTTTTCAGTCAGCACGAACTTCTGCATCTTCTCTAAGGTACTATGGGTTGGGGCTAGAAAACGGAGGCTACACCGTAACACTTCAGTTTGCTGAAATACAGATTGGAGTGACTTTGAAACCTTGGAGAGGTTTAGAAAGACGGCAATTTGATATTTACGTCCAGGTCTACACTACTTGATCAACTTTTTTTGTGTAACTCCAAATTTGGTTCTGATGAATTCTAAGATTGAGCTCTTTTGTCCAGGGAAGACTTGTTGAAAAGGATTTTGATGTACGCAGAACAGCTGGTAACATTTCTTTGCGTGCAGTTAAGAGAGAATATAAAACAAATGTATCAGAAAATCACCTTGAAGTTCATCTTTTCTGGGCTGGAAAAGGAACATGTTGTATTCCTAATGAAAGGACTTATGGGCCGTTCATATCAGCCATTAGTGCACAACCAGGTAATACAAATGGTAAATTCATTTTTCTTCTTTATTTTCATTATCTCATTATGCTACTTAGTGTCTAAGTGTAACATATTTGTGTTCAGATTTCACGCCAACTGTGGGTAATAGGCCACCACCAAAGGAAAATTACAAGACTAATACTTTTGTAGGTGTCATTACCGGTGTAGTACTTTTGAGTATTTTTGCGGTTGTAGTTATCTTCATCATCCGAAAAAGAAGAAAGCGGTACACAGATGATGAAGGTATATATGTTATAACTAGAACACAACCAAGCCTTAGAAATGAAGAATATTAGCCCATATAGAACTTGAAATTGGTTGATTTTAAGATCAAATTGTTTCTGGCAGAAATACTAAATATGGAAGTAAAACCTTACACTTTTACGTACTCGGAACTTAAAACTGCAACTCAAGATTTTGATCCTTCAAACAAGCTTGGAGAGGGAGGATTTGGGTCTGTTTATAAGGTAAGTCTCTTACCAAAACTTATGTACTCTTATGAGATACTAGGGAAGAGGAGAATATGTAATACCTTTTAATATGTTTTGTTTCAATTAACATATTCAATAGGGAAACCTTAATGATGGAAGAGAGGTCGCTGTGAAGCAGTTGTCTTCTCGATCCCGACATGGGAAGGGGCAATTTGTTGCGGAAATCATAGCAACTTCTTCAGTTCTACATCGCAACCTAGTAAAGCTTTATGGGTGCTGCTTTGAAGGGGATCATCGTTTGCTCGTATATGAGTACCTCCTTAATGGAAGTCTCGACAAGGCATTATTTGGTAATGAACATAAACATGACTTATTTATATCTGCTTCTACTAAGCTGACGATTCACCATGCTCCTGTTTGAATAATGCAGGGGATAAGACTTTACATCTTGATTGGTCAACTCGTTATCAGATATGTTTGGGAGTAGCTAGAGGTTTATTTTATCTCCATGAAGAGGCGAGTGTTTGCATAGTACACCGGGATGTGAAAGCCAGCAACATTTTACTTGACTCTGAACTAGTCCCAAAAATATCTGATTTTGGGCTTGCAAAACTATACGATGACAAAAAATCCCATATGAGTACCGGAGTGGCAGGGACAATGTAAGTATTCCCCAAAACCTGAATTTTGGTTTGCAATTCACAACTATGGATGAATAACATATGCATGTTATTTGTAACAATCCAGTGGGTATCTTGCGCCAGAGTATGCCATGCGTGGACATCTGACAGAAAAAGCGGATGTGTATGCTTTTGGTGTTGTGGCTCTTGAGATTGTGAGTGGAAGGAAAAACTCTGATGAGAAGTTGGAGATGGAAAAAAAATATCTTCTTGAATGGGTACGTCCTTACTGATGAGAAGTTGGAGACAATCATGAATGGCAAAAGACCAATAATCTTTGTGTATTCCTTGTATATAGGCGTGGAATCTACACAAGAAGGATCGTGACGTTGAACTAATTGATGATAAGGTAAGTGAATATAACATGGAAGAAGTGAAACGTATGATTGAAACTGCGCTGCTGTGCACACAGACATCTCATGCATTGAGACCACCAATGTCACAAGTGGTGAACATGCTGTTAGGAAATGTTGAGGTCAATGATGCCATCTCTAAACCAGGCTACCCGATTGACTATACATTTGATGACACCACAAGCTCCTCTTCTTTCCGCAATTTTCAAACCAAAGGCACAAGCTTCTCCACGAGCTTTGTGAAGCCTTCCACCGAGTTAGCACCCAGAGATCTCATCGGCACTAAGCCAATGCTTGGATTCAATATCAAAGAGGGAAGATGACAATGATGAAAGTTTTCTTGTTTGAATAGTTTTCACTTTTGTTGAGTTTGATGTGTGACTTTATGGTTTAGAAACCACATCCGATTTTGAAAAAGAAATGCAACAACTTGAATGAATATGACCTCAAGGAGTTAGACAGAATTTATAATTGGGCAAAAAATGAAATTTTAATTCACTCATGAGACGTGAGCAGATTTCGTTTGTTTACAAAACACTAACAGAAGACACAGCACACTACCTAGAATCAAGAACGTATTTCTCCACAAGAAACAGAAACATGAACTTGACAAAGGAGAAACATTGAGAGAGCAAACTCCATTGGAACCTACAAAACAGAAGAACATAGTTCCTAAATTGAAGAAAGATCTTCAACCGTTGGATTCAAGCTAAGGGAGGGTCTTTCTGCCTGGGCGATCTGAGATCAAATAAGAATCGTAAGCTTGATTGAAATAGTAAATATATAAGATGCTTAGAGAAGTTTATTGAGAGGAGTGTTACTTTACCTTAACGAAAGCTGGCGAAGCTTCCAGGGGATATATAATCCAAGAGAATCAGCTTTTCATGTTGTGTGGGACCCCTATAGTCTCTACAACATTGCAATACAATTACATATTGCCGATTACAATACTATAGCTAAACAATTTACAATCACAGTTTGACATGTATTATCTCTATGTATGCCTAGAGATTGTAGAGACTGCAACCCATTGTTGAGTATGAGGCTTGAATTTGTTGTTATGTTCTTTCTTTTATCAGTCCACACAGCTTGTTCTCTGCAACATTCCTTTTGCTTGATGGTGAGAAAGAGACTGAATCTGAAGTGGGCTTCACTGAATTGAGTTGTCGTATATTTGATGCAAAGAGGTTAAAAGTCACTTTTTCACTCTATGGCTTCAACATTGGTTCGTGGACTACATGCATTTTCCGTAATAAAATTTGTTCCTACAGGGAGGAGTGATTCAGACCCTGTCTCTATCAAGATATTGAATCAAAAACACCATATAACGTCTTAGAAAAGTCATAAAGAATAGTGAATATGTAATTTTGTCATTTTAAAAACAGTTGACTACTTGACTTACCCGGCATGAGTTTAGACGGCAACTTTGTCTATGCCAATATCGTGAAGTCTGGCAGTTTTTACTTTGGCTGTAAGCCAGTTCTCCCGCAATGATCAACTTTGTAGCAACTTTTTCTTTGGCTAAGTCGAAGGAAAAAATTGAGTCATCGCTTCCAAGCAAACCCATTCCCTGAAAGAAGCCTAGACAAGAATCCTTCACCAGCTGTTGTCTTCTTCTCTTTGCTCATATTACTAATCAAAGACCAATGAGTCTTAAAATCAATTTCATAGCCACACTTTCACATCAAATCCATCATCTTTGAAGATTTCATTGCATTGTTCTCTACTCGAAACCGATTGATCACTGTCTTAAACATCTCTCGACTTGGTGTTTCGTCTAATTCAACAATTGATCTGATAAGTTTTTCTGATTCCACAACTTGACATGCCTCACAATACTCCATGTACTAATGCTTAGTCTTAGACCTAACTTAATCATTTCTGTATGAATGTCCATAGCTTTATCCAATTGATTGTTACATCTAAGGAATCCATTGATGACTGAATCATAGCTTTCAGAATCCGGAATCTTTCGTTTCTGTAACATTGTGTTTAAGAGATGAACAGCAATGTCGATATTTCCACGATCAGATAGTTTCTTGATGAGATTATCGTAGTTAGGAGTCATTGTGCCATCCTGTGTCACACGGGTCAGAAAGTCTTCAGCTTTTTGAATTTCTCCTTTGGAAATAAGGGATTCAACTATTTTGGTTAGGAGAACTGAAGAATCCATAATCCAGCCGTTTGATTCCATTACCTGCCACAAGTCAAGAGCTTTTTCGACATCTCCATTGTCACAGAAAGCTTGAAACTACTCTTAAGCTTCGATTATTCGGTTTCATCCCCTCTGAGATCATAGCTGAGTGATAACGCAGAGAACTTGAATAATCTCCAGACAAGAGTATCCGTGTACATGAAAGTTAAATTTTGAGCAAGACTTTATTAACCTCCAAGCAATTCTTTGCCCAAAACAGATAGAAAATCAGCAGATTATAGATAATTACTCCACCTGGATAGCTTTCTCTTAGCAACAGAAACTCCTTCAGATTAGTTGCATAGAGAAATTGACGTTCTGAACACATTTTTCGGACATATTCTTTGTAACTCAAAACCGAACAGTTTATGTTCTTCCTCACCAAGATTCCTAATAGTTCCTCAACCTTCCTCCAGTTGTTAGCTTTATAATAACCTTGAAGCATCAGACTGTAGATATTGTTATCCAGAAAAAGACCCCTTGATGACAATATCCGTAACTGATTTTCTGCATCAGACATCATCCCAGCTAAGCATAGTCCTTTTATCAAAGCATTGTAGACAGAAGATGAATCTGATTGCTCTGCTAAAGTAAATCACTTTTCTGCTTTGTCAACTCTACAAAACCGAGGAATTAACATCAAACAACTTCCCAAGCTTAGATTGTGTTTCTTGTCTAGCATTTCGTCGAGTATAGCAAATGCAGCTGAATCATTCTTCTCTTGCAGATTCCTTTGCTAAGATTGTAAACTTCTTTTTCCACAATGTAACCCTCTCCTTCACATCTTTTAACAACAAAATGAGCGATACAAGAAAACCCAAGAACCGTTAGTTTCTCAACAAAAATCCTACACACTTTTGACTGTGATAGAGGATTAGATGTAAAAATACACTTTAATGTTTGTAGGAGTTTCTGTTTGGTTGGTTATAACGTAACATGAAACATAATAGTCAAGTAGTTGTGAGTCATTTCGTTTTCCAAAATCTAAGTTAAGACTTCTTTGGAGAATGGGTCAAATAAAACAACTGCAAGCGAGTCATAACACTCCTAATACATACGTCAAAGTGTAATCTATAAGAATCTGGATACTTATCTTAAGAAGACTAATCTGTAACATTACGATCACACAAGAGTTATCTTAGGAAGACTAATCTTTAACATTACAATCACGCACAAGAGTTATCTGACCAAATACACTTCTCATAGATCATATATCTTTTTGAATTGAGATTGTATAATTAAGAATTATAAAGAAAAAATCTGAATTTACTTAAGCAAAAATGGATTGATATTATACCATTTTGGAGCATTTATACTCAAGACTCATTATTTGGTTTAATTTTATGTATACTAATTTTGTCAATACTCATTATTATCTTCTTCTTTTTTGTCTTTGCCATAATTGGCCGGCTCATTAGTCAAGTTCCTACATAATATAAGAGGTGTGATTCGATCCCTAGTTATGCAAGTGCGCATGTCTTAGTGGACTTACCGTCTGCCACTTCCAATTGATCATTAATATCTTCTTAAAAAAACAACTTCTTACAAATCTATCATTTATTGATGAAATGACTTTCATATTCGACTTGGGGCTAACCAAATTCCATCATATAGTACACTTACAAAAACCGGATTTATTGACATATGATTATGCAATATAGCTATTGAAATATTATATCAATCCTAATGAAATGATAACATCATAAATTAGGAAATGTTTATATTATGTGTTAGTAATAACAGATAGTGACAAAGTATGTAATAAGCTGAGCCACTCCTCTAGCCATCTTAAACTTTCCTCGACCTCCTACAACTGCAATTGACTATACATTTGATGACATCTCAAGCTCCTCCTCTTTCAGCAACTTTCAAGCCAAAGGCACAAGCTTCTCCACGAGCTTTGTGAAGCCTTCCACCGAGTTAACACCCGGAGATCTCACCAGCACTAAGCCAATGCTTGGATTCAATATCAAAGATGGAAGATGAAAGATGAAAGTTTCTGTAGCCTATAATTTCTGTATTAAAATAATATTTTTATATGAATGATGAAAGTTTTTTTGTTTGACTGGGAGGAACAGATTTTACTTTTGTTGAGTTTGTTTTGTTATATCGATTGCCTAGGGTTTTATTGTGGATGTGTGATTTAGGCCCTATTCGTTTGCTGGTCGCTGGCGACAGCGACCAAAAATTTGATTTTATGTTCGTTTGTTAGTCACTGCGACTGGTCGCTGTGTTGTTCGTTTTGCAGTCGCTAGCGACCAATAATTTTTTTAAACTGTAAGGTTATTTTCGTCAATTGTTAAGTCCAGTCACTGGTTTTGAATTCAAGTCGATGAAAAAAATAGCGATCAAAATTTTTAATCGCTAGTCGCAGGTCGCAGGTCGCAGAACCAGCGACCACTAAACGAACAACTTTTGGTCGCGGTCGTTGGTCGCAGTCCCCAACGACCAGCAAACGAACCGGGCCTTAACCGTACACCGTAAACGGTTTTAGAAAATGGATCTAGGTTTTGGTTTAGATTATAGAACAAGTACCAATTTCTATTGTAAAAATGGAATTAAAGAATTATGTGAATAATTAAGTTTTCCAACTTTTGACTGGTTTTGTCAATGAGTCATTGTGAAGAATAAATGCGAGCACCATTTCTAATGCTATTATTTCTGACCACACAGAAGTAGAGACTGAAGTGTTATCAAAAGATGAGCTATTCATCAGCAAAAGAAATACATTCAGAGACTTAGAACACCAAGCTCATCCAACATTCATGCAAAACAAAAATAAATAGAACATAAGTAATTTAGATTGATCATGTTGATGATTCGCAGCTCAGATTCTCAGAATTCAAGCTTTGCGGAAGGAATTCGAGATTCCGATGAAGAAGAGAGAAAGAAGAGTATGTTCGATCTAGAAAGTAAGTACGCAAAAGAATTATAGAGTTCCCCAATAAATTGGATATATCTCTCTTCGGAATTCATTCCGAAATTCACTAACTTTTCTTGTGTTCTTGCAGGTACAACAATGGTGATTACTGTACAAGGAAGAAGAAGATATGTACACACACACATATATATATATATATATATATATATGTGTGTGTGTGTTTAAGTCTGTTGGATTAACAGACTTAGCCCAACAGAGAAATGGGCCAGCGAAGATGACTATGGCCCAACAAGCAGACCCATCTCAGCTTCAGCTCAATCTCGGCTTCTTCTCTTCCTAGCTCCTTAATGGGCCACGCATAGTGAGGCCCACGAGCCCACAGAGAGTGATGAGTGAAAAAGCCTTACACTCTCCACCTTTGTCGCATCACTGTCTGAAACACAAACCCTAGCCGCAGACACTTCTCTCTGAAGCTCTGCTGCGGTTCACCAGAGTTCTCAAACCTCTGTCACCGTGAGACTGCTTCCCCTTCTTTCTTCTTTCGTTCTTCACTTCCTCTTTCTTCAAACGAACAAAGCCGGAGACTAATCTTTCTGTGGTCTTCGAGAAGTGTAGAACCCTTCGTCTTCTTCTGTTTCCGATGAAGACACACCCTTTTCCGGTGAAGAATCAGATCCGATCAATTTCACCAGCTGCATGCAAAATAGGTAAAGCATTAGCTCTTGAGCGATTAATCTCTTTTTTCTTTTCTTTTATTTTTCTTTGATTTTTCGGAAAAATAATTAACCTTCCTTGTTATGTCTCTTCATGTCTTTGCAGATCTGAGATGAACCAAGCCGAGGTCTTTTTAGATCTCGGTCATGTTCAGAGATTTGAGGCAATCTATGAACTTCTCTCCAGGTAAAGACTTCGTCATCATGTCCGCAGGATTAACCGAGGTATGAATCTTTGTCACCTTTACTAACTCTTCATCAATGGTTTCTCTGATAAAATTATATTTTATCTGAACATGCTTAGTCCTTTCACTGCATACTCTGTTCTTAGCCAAATGTATAGCACTCTGTGAATCACAAAATATTTCAATCGCATCTTGCTTGAAACCCATTTCTTTACATATACCCTTTAGCCAAATAGCTTCTCTGCTTGCATATGATAATTAAATGTATTCTACTTCTGTCGTTGATAAGGCTACCACTTTCTTGAATCTTGATCTCCAACAAATTGTGTTTCCACCAACTGTGAAAACAAAACCTGAAATAGATCTTCTCTTATCTAAATTTGAAGCAAAATCTGAATCGCAAAACCCTCTTACTTGAAAATCATCATGCTTAGTAAATGCTAAACTGATTTTTGCTGATCCTTTAGCATATTTCATTAACCATTTCACCACTGACCAGTGTTCCTTGTTTGGCTTTGACATGTACCTACTGACGAGGCCAACCCCATAAGCAAGGTTTGGACGAGTACCTATCATGGAGTACATCAGACTTCCCACTGCACTCGCATAAGGTATGTTCTCCATCTCCTCAGCTTGAGTTTTCTCTTCCTCTTGTGTTGTTTTCTTCATTTTGAAATGAGAACCAATTGGGGACTGCATTGACCTGCAGTCTTCCATGTTAAAACTCTTTAAAACCTTTAACAAGTAGTCCTTCTGAGACAAAACTAAAATACCATCCTTTCTGTTTCTGATAATATCCATTCCGAGAATCCTTTTAGCTTGTCCCAAATCCTTCATTTCAAACTCTGAATTCAATTGCTTCTTCAACTTGTCAATTTCTGTTTTACTTAAAGCTGCAATCAAAATATCATCCACATATAACAGTAGATAAACCATATTTTGAATCTTGTTACCCTTTAAGTAGACACATGGATTATAGTTGCTTTTCTTGAAACCTTTCTTAATCACAAACGAATCAAATTTGTGATTCCACTCTCTAGGCGACTGCTTCAGTCCATAAAGAGACTTCCTAAGTAAACAGACCTTGTCTTCTTGACCTTTCTTAGTAAAACCCTCAGGTTGTTCCATGTAGATAGTTTCCTTCAAAACACCATGTAGAAATGTTGTTTTAACATCCATATGTTCCAGTTCTAAGTCAAACTTAGCCACAACTGACAATAGGATCCTTATAGATGTATGTTTAACCACAGGAGCAAAAACTTCATTATAGCCAATCCCTTCGGTTTGAGAATAACCCTTTGCCACCAATCTAGCCTTGAACCTAGGCATTTCTTTCCCTGGAATTCCTTGCTTAATCTTGAAAATCCATTTGCACCCAATCACTTTCTGATCTTTAGGTCTGTTCCTTAAGTCCCAAGTATAGTTTATCATAAGAGAATCCATCTCTTCATCCATTCCCTCGTTCCAGTAATCTCGGTTACTACTTCTTTGAGCTTCCTAATAGGTTTTAGGGTCTTCTAGTTCAATCAGTTCTGCATTAGCCAAAGCATAGGCAGTAAAATCTGCATCCTCAAATGTAGAAGGTGGCCTTATGTCCCTTCTCTGTCTGTCACGAGCAAGTAGGTAGCCATCTTCACTACTTGTTCCTTCTGTTCTTTCCTCAACTCCACTTTTTGAATAATCCTCTTCATTTTTTGAATCTGAATTACTCTCAACAGTGTGAATATCTCGAACACTCTTCCTTGACAACTCTCTACCCGATGATGTAATTGTCACTTTCTCATATTTCTGACCCAAAACTTCTTCTAGATCATCCTTAAAAGTAACTCTCTTCTTTTCCTTAGGTAGTTTAGCTTCTGTGTCAACATTATGAGCATTCTTGAACATTATATTCTCATCAAATACCACATCTTTACTGATTACAAGCTTTTGTTCCTATATTAACCAGATTCTGTAACCTTTTGTGCCTTGACCATATCCGATAAAGGTTCCTTTAGATGCTCTTGGACTTATCTTATCACTCACAGTATGAACTTAAGCAACACAACCAAAACTTCTTAAGTGACCGTAATCAACCTTTCTGTCAGTCCAAATTTCTTCTGGAATTTTAAAATTCACAGAGGATGAGGGTGACCTATTGATAACATATACTGCTGTTGCTGCTGCTTCTGCGCAAAAACTCTCCACCCAATCTTGATTCTGCCAACATACATCTGACTTTATCCATGATAGTTCTGTTCATTCTTTCTGAAATCCCATTCTGTTGCGGAGTATAAGGAACAGTCCTGTGTCTCTTAATCCCAGATTCTGTACACAGCTTGTCGAATTTAGCATTGCAATACTCTAGACCATTATATGTCCTAAGACACTTGATTTTTCTTTCTGTTTGGTTCTCCACCAAATTCTTCCATTCCACAAACTTCTGAAATGCTTCATCCTTAGTCTTAAGAAAGTAAATCCAGGTCTTCTTAGAGTAATCATCAATAAGACTCATATAGTATCTAGAACCTGAAATACTAGGAGTCACATTAGGAGATCCCCATAAATCCGAATGAATGTAGTCAAGTATCCCTTCTGTTGTGCTTTCAGATCTCTTGAAACTCAACTTGTGAGACTTCCCTAGAGTACAAATTTCACAGAAACCTATGTTATGTAACTTGTCTTTCTTGAAACATCCATTCTTTGCTAAAATTTCCATCGACTTTTGATTCATGTGAATCAATCTTCTGTGCCATTTCTCTGTGACATCTGAGATGTTCTTTGTCAAATTTGCTTTTGGTTTCAAAACGCTACCTTGCAGAAAGTAGAGACCATTTTGATACCTTCCCGTTAAGATTTCCTTTTTATCTTTATAGAAGACAACCTTGAAGTCTTGACCAGTATAGCTACAGTCTGCTTGTTCTAGTTGACCATAGGATATAAGGTTCCTTCCCATCTCAGGCATGTATCTAACATCTTTAAATACAATCTGGGTACCATCATCTTTAGATATAGTGATGTTCCCAATTCCTTTAACAACACAGTAAGTGTCGTTACCCATTAGTACTCGATTTCCTTCCAACTCTCTGAAATCTGACAGCACATCTCTGTTCGGTGTAATGTGAAAAGTAGACCCTCAGTCCATTACCCATTCCTCTGCTGTAGCAACTAGGCTAGCAACATAGGCTGATGAATCAGGTAGGACCACAATGACATTTGCTGAACCTTGACCTTTGTTTTCCGAGCTTTTCCCTCTTTCTGGACAGTCCCTTTTCCAGTGACTCTCTGAGCCACAATTCCAACAACCTTTACCATTAGATTTTCCCTTAGGTCTGCTTTTAGATCTGCCCTTTCCTTTTGATTTGCTTCTGCCATTTTTTCATGACCTTTCTCTGAACGTTTCTCTGTCCTTCCTCTTGTTTCCACGACAAGACCTTCTGCTGAGCCTTTTCTCTTGTACAACAAACCCTTTTGTATGAGGTTTGACTCCATACCGTAAGCTCCAGAGATGACATCATCCATAGTCAATGTATCTTTGGCATTCCCAAACTGCAATGTACGAACCAAAGGATCTTACAGAGGGGGTAAGCTATTAAGCAATGCGATTGCTTGATCCTCATCTTGAATGGTAATTTTCAGACTTGCCAATCATTTACAAGTTTGAGGAACTTGTTAAGATTCTCTTCCACAGTCTTATCTTCCTCCATTCTGTACAAACAGAATTGTCTCTTCAAGTACACCCTATTAGCCTTTGTCTTAGTCTAGTAGTCTCTCTCAAGCGTCTTCCACTGCTTGTAGGCTGTAGGCTCGTGCATTACCTTTCTAAGTACAAGATTAGTGAGACATTGACCGAGTAGACTACGTGCTCTCTTGTCCCTCATAAGCCACTTAGAATCAGGTTCTTTAGCCTCGACCTTAACCTCACTACCTTCTGCCTTTCCCACATCCGCCTTTACTCTTTCTATTGACTCGACCTGATATTCCTCTTCTAGAACATCTAATACCCAAGATTTCAAATTGGCCCAATATCCGATATTTCCACAATCCAAAATCTGCTTTCCCATCAAATTTCTCAACCTCAAACTTTCCAAGTGTTGGTTGCATAGCTCAATAGAATCAAGATCTTGCTTATTACCTGCAGAATAATAAGCTAAACCTTTGCTGATATCTATACTTCTAAGTTCTTGAACCAAATAACCACTCTCACGGATTAACACTTGTGAAAGATTAAATGATCTGATCGAGAGATCTGAAACTAAGAATTAATAGAAGTCCAATTTCCTGAGATTAATCTGAAATCGATCTTCCAATTAACTTCTCTTTTTGTTCTTGACTTTGTATTTGCAGGAACTTGATGATTGAAGCCCTGAGAAACCTTGCTGTAACCAACGACTTAGTCTCATACCAGAGACTCCTTCATTCTTCTCCACTCCGAGTCAGGTAAAAGTTTCTTTCTCTTTCTTTAGTTGCTGCAACTTGCGCTTTATGTTTGCGATAACATAACCATGAAGCTCTGATACCAATTGTTGATGATTTGCAGCTCAGATTCTCCGAATTCAAGCTTTGCGGAAGGAATTCGAGATTCTGAAAAAGAATAGATAAAGAAGAGTATGTTCGATTTAGAAAGTAAGTACGCAAAAGAATTATAGAGTTCCCCAATAAATTGGGTACATCTCTCTTCGGAATTCATTCCAGAATTCACTAGCTTTTCTTGTGTTCTTGCAGGTACAACAATGGTGATTACTATACAAGGAAGAAGAAGATACATACACACAGATACATATATATATATATATATATATATATGTGTGTGTGTGTTTAAGTCTGTTGGAAGCCCAACAGAGAAATGGGCCAGCGAAGATGATTGTGGCCCAACAAGCAGACCCATCTCAGCTTCAGCTTAATCTTGGCTTCTTCTCTTCCTGGCTCCTTAATGGGCCACGCATAGTGAGGCCCACGAGCCCACAGAGAGTGATGAGTGACAAACCCTTACAGATCCCTTACCAAAGCATCCAAATGGTAAATCTAGTGCTCTTAGTTTCAAAGTGAGACCTTCTAACTTCTACTCTTTTGCCTTGTCAAGTGTAGCAAAACACATGGAAGTACCTTGAGCCTTTCTTCTTCATTAGTATCCATTATGTATGCCATATACCTAGCATACAGGGCCGTAATACTTAAGTCTTTTGCTTCCTTCTCATACTTTTGGATTTGTCGATCATCCACCTGACCGCTAAGGGAAAGAATCTGTCCTGCAATTGTATCTGAAATCCTCATCACGACTTTACTTTCTTTCAATACTTTTACATTTATCCCTAGTTTTAAATTTTATTTTGTAAAAGCCAATAAATATTATTGCAGAGACTTTGTCAAGTTGTTAGGTATTAATTGATTTGATAAAATCACATCAAGTTGTTAGGTATTATAGGTGACAACTTTTTTTTTGTTTTTTTAATCCTTTGTTGTAAATTGTATATTCACTCTATTTATTGTCAATAGTGAATGCAGAAAGTCTTCCCGGGCCTCTTACATCTTATCGTCTATACTGAATGCAGAAACGTCAAAGTTTGTTTACAGTTAAGAGTTATTATTAGCCCTGGGCGTTCGGTTTGCACGTTTAAACAGTTCGGTTTGTTCGGGTTTTCAGTTTGTTCGGAATTTTTTAATTGTACCAAACTGAACCGATTAAAAATTCGGTTCGATTCGGTTTGGTACTCGGTTTAAACGGTTCGGTTATCCAAAATATAATCAATCCGAATCGAGCCGAAATTAAAGTTATTCGGTTTATAAAAACCGAAATACAAAAAACTGAATAAATCAATAAAAATAGGACCGAAATGTTATGAAAAACCCAACTAAACCCGAAATAACCGATTAAACCAAATTGAACCAAATCTATGAACAATACATTAAACAGAAAGTAAAATACTAAAAATGAAGCAAATCTCCATGTCTTCTCTTCTGTTATATTCTTCCTCCTTACATCTACAAACAACAATCAACAAAAAACAAATAATCAACAATCACATTATTACAAACTAAAAACAGAGAAGTTAAAATCATAAAACATACTGAGACCCTAAACTCATAAAACCCTAATTTTTTCTCCGTAAATCGAACCTTAAAACCCCAAATTTAGAACTACAATTATGAGATTAAGGTTGGTTTAAACCTCAGTAAGCTTCGATTAACCTCAGATTTTAAAAGCCCCAATTTTGAAAAAAACCCTAATTTTTACAAGCCCTAAATCGGACCAAAAAATCTCAAAATCGAAATGAAAATCGTATCTAGATAAGGAGACTAAGTAGGAAAAAAAGGAGGAAAACAGAAAACAGAAGGAATCAAAGGAAGGATGAGATTACCTGAACTGAACGAGGTAATGGCTTGATTGATGCTAGCGAAAGAAGATGAAAGATGGAGAGAAGATGAAAGATGGAGAGAAGATGAAAGATCGATGAAGAAAACAAGAGAAAGAGATGAGTGAAGAGGCGAGACAGAGAGAAGAAGATCAGCGGCCGCGAAAGAAGAGAAGAAAATGGGGAGGAAACCCTAAAAATTTAGTTTTATACATGGTTTAATTCTCGGTTTAGGTAAACCGAGAATAAACCGAAAACAAAACCGAATCACCCAAAAACCGAAATCAATTTTAAAATTGAACCGATCGGTTATTTCTTCAAATTAATTTCGGGTCGGTTCATTAAATTTTCGATTCAGACCGGTTCGGTTTATTCGGTCCGAACCGAAAAGCCAGCCCTAGTTATTATGACTTTGTCGGCAAAATGAATCTCTTTATAAACCAACCATTGTCTTGTGTAAAGAAATTGAAAACTCATCATCTTGTCTAGTTTTCCGAACATTTGATGATGTGTTCTATGCTACAGAGTTCTATGTTTCTGTTCCTAACTATTTTCTGGTTCTTGTCGTGTTATAGTTTCAGTTCAGTTTACTTGGTTCTAGCTCAGAATCAAAGAGGAGCCACTACTGATCCCGACGAAGGTCTCTCTTTGATAACTTGACATTATATCCAATCACCAATTATATATAATTGATTGCATTGTATACATTGTTAATGATTAAATCCCATCAGAACTGTATCCAGATATTCTCTATCTCTCTTATTTTCTTTTTGTTTTTGGGGTCAAATTATTCAAATATGTGAATAGTAGAGTTGTTTTTAGTCTTTATATATGATTATCAATTATTATATAGTTGGTAATTAGATTAAACCTATATATAAATAAATAATAATCTAATGGTGTATATGTGAAATCGACGTAGCACATGCTTTGAATGCCATCTTTGCGGCTTGGCAAATTGAAGTGAGAAGTTTTGGATAATTTCAAACAATTCATCATTATCTTGGTTATTTATAGGTGGAATAAGATATTCTCCAAGATAGACAAAGATTTAAAGGAACTAATCCTGATAGAAAAAAGAAAATAACAAAGTTGTGTTAATATAAATACTTTGGTTAAGTTGTGACAAAAGTAGACATCGAAATTGTTTAGTTTTTGAGTTATATTTCTAAGCAATAAGAAGAGCAAATTTCTTAATCAAAGTTATATGAAATAAAAGTCTATACGAAACTTTAAGAAGGGGTTGGAATATCAGCGGCGAACTTTGCTCCGGCGTTGCCATTGACGGCTTGGCGGATGTAAGTGAGAAGGACTTAGAATATATCTCCACTGATGAAAACAATCCTCTCATCAGATGTAACTGTACTTTCAACAGTTCCAAAGTCTGCCACATCACCGCTCTGTAAACCCTTTTTCCCCATTCTCTATACCCAAAATATTCTACGCATTCTCCCAGTGTAGTGCTTCATTCTCATTTTGGTTGCTATTGTTTTCACAGCGAGGTTTCTTGGCTAGATGTTGAAGGACCTACACCTCAAGAACTCTGGACCTTGAAGTACCTCACACATCTGTATATAATTCACTTACCCATGTCATTTCAGCTTTATAACTCATGAACACATATTGATCTAATGGACCATAAACTCACATTCTTTAAGGTATCTGGATCACAATTATCTGACAGGCTCCCTGTCCCCTGCAATTGGAAATCTTACTCCAATGCTATATATATGAAAAAAATAATCTGAAACCTTATTCTTCTTTTTTTTGTTTACACTCAATTGACAATTCCTTGACCCTTAAGCTCAACTCTTTAATTATCTAGGAGTTTTGGGACCAATGCTTTGTTTGGACCAATTCCTAAGCAAATCGGTTTGCTTACAGATTTAATATGACTGTAAGCTCAGTTTGCTTCATTTAAATATGATAGTGTCTTCATATTGCTCCTGTAGGATCTTGATGGTTTCTTATTTATATTCTGCAGTGATATTCGTTCAAATAACTTTTCCGGTTCTATACCACCTGAGATTGGGAATTGTATAAAATTACAACGTATGTGAGTGTATCTGTCAAATCTACAAATGGAACAATTTATGTCTTTATTTTCTGTCTATTCAGTGGATGTGGATACGAATACTTAACCTCAAAAATCATTTATTGTTCACCGACCACAAAAGTTTTGTTCAATTAATTATTTTAAAGGAATTTCTTATATCTATTGTAGGTACATACATAGTTTTGGACTCAACGGGAGCATACCTTTCTCATTTGCTAATTTTGTGAAGCTCTCAATAGTGTAAGATAAAATTAGTTGGAATATAAGATATTTTTTGTTAGATTTTCGTTACAGCAATCTTTTGTAACCTGTTTACTACTTCATACTTTAGCTTTTTTCATGGAATGTCTTTTTTTATTTGTTATACCAGTTGGATTATGGATGTGGAACTTACAGGTCCAATACCAGACTTTATGGGATATTGGCCTTATCTTATGGACTTGTACAAATATTATTTATGCACATGATGAATGTTAACAAGAATTTTTTTGGGATGTGAGGTCGTTGTTGATTGTAAATTCATGTAACCGGATCTTTTGATATATATATATAAAATATATATATTTATTACAATCATATATTATTAGGGAATAGTAAACAAAATTGTTCGTTATTTTGTGCAGCAACGTTGTTGCTAACAATTTCACATTGGATGGTCTTGACGACATGTAAATTCTTAAATATGTTTTTTTCCAATAATAATTGAATTGACAAGACTCAATCCATAGTCAAGTTGTTCCAACTAGAGTATGGTGGTATTCGAACTCACCACCTAGAGCAAGCCAATTGGCCACCTATTTCTTGGCAATATGATCCATGTTTCTTTTCTTTTATTTTCTCGTTTTTTTCCCCTCAAAATGTCTTAAATCCTTTTCTTTCGGTTAAAAGGATATTTTTGGGACTAAACTGCCTACAGAAGAACTTCGCCTGCATTCGAGGCTAAAGAATCTGTAAGTGCAACAAAGAGATGTCCTCATAAACCTTATTCTCCATGATCATGAACAATCACATCAAAATAAATTGAATGTTCTATTGAAAAAATGTTGTTTACAAATTTTCTCTATTTACTGGTGTCTAGATTTTAACTTTTCTATCAATTGCGGAGGTCCTACGATAATGTATGTTAGAAGAACACTATTTGAGAAGGATAATACAGATCTTGGACCAGCTTCGTTCTTTGTGAGTGTCGATAAGAGATGGGCAACCAGTAATGTAGAACTTTTGGATGGCTATAGCGACAAGAAATACATACACACTGCAAAATCAGAATTTAGCAACACTTAGGTCCCGAGATTTTTTCAGTCAGCACGACTTTCTGCATCTTCTCTTAGGTACTATGGGTTGGGGCTAGAAAACGAAGGCTACACTGTAACACTTCAGTTTGCTGAAATACAAATGGTAGATTTAATTTGTAACTATAACGGTCAGAAAAGTCATGGAAGACGACATTTTGACATATACGTCCAGGGAAGACTAGTTGAAAAAGGTTTTAATGTGTGACAAAAAAAACGAAAAAAAGAGAAAAAGGTTTTAATGTACGCATAACAGCTGGTAACTCTTCCTTTCAAGCAGTTCGGAAAGAATATAAAGCAAATGTATCCGAAAATCACCTTGCAGTTCATCTTTTTGGGGCTGGAAAAGGAACATGTTGTATTCGTAGCACAGGGACTTATGGGCCACTAATATCAACCATTAGTGCAAAACCAGGTAACACAAATGGTGAATTCATTTTCCTTTTCTTTATTTTCATGATCTTGTGATGCTACTTAGTGTCTAAGTGTAACATACTTGTGATCAGATTTTACACCAACTGTGAGTGATAGGCCAACACCAAAGGAAAATTACAAGACTGATACTATTGTGGGTGGTGACACTATTGGTGTAGTACTTTTGAGTATTTTTGCAGCTGTAGTAATGTTTATCATCAGAAAAAGAAGAAAGCAGTACACAGATGATGAAGATATATATGTTATAACTAGAACACAACCAAGCCATAGAAAAAGAGAATCTTGTCCCGTATAGAACTTCAATATCATCTTTGAAATTGGCTGATTTTAAAACCATATTGTTTCTTGCAGAAATATTAAATATGGACGTGAAATCTTACACTCTTACTTACTCGGAACTTAAAAGTGCAACTCAAGATTTTGATCCTTCAAACAAGCTTGAAGAGGGAGGATTTGGGTCTGTTTATACTCTTCTGATGAGATAATATGGAAGAAGAGAATATGTACGACCTTTTAATATGTTTTGTTTCGATTAACATATTCAACAGGGAAACCTTCATGATGGAAGAGAGGTCGCGGTGAAGCAGTTGTCTGCTGGATCCCGACATGGGAAAGGACAATTTGTTGCGGAAATTGTAGCAATTTCTTCATTTCTACATTGCAATCTAGTCAAACTCTACGGGTGCTGCTTTGAAGGAGATCATCGTTTGCTTGTGTATGAGTTTCTTCCAAATGGAAGCCTTGATTAGGCATTATTTGGTAATGAACATAAACACAACTTATCCTAAGCCAATGCTTGGATTCAATACCTTAGCCTTCCTCTGAGGTATTAACCAGAGACACTAGCTCTAAGCCAATGCTTGGATTCAATATCAATGAGGGAAGATAATAGTGTATAATCTATAATTTTTGTAGCCTAAAATAATTTTTGTATGGATGATGAAAGTTTTCTTGTTTGACCGGGAGGAATAGAATTCACAATTGTGTCATAATATCGATTGCTTAGGGCTCAAGGTTCTGGTTGTAGATGTGTCATGATATAACCGAAATGGGTTTAGAAACTGGATCTATATTTTGTTTAGATCATAGAACAAATACCATTTACTAAAGAAGCAGAGGCTGAAGTGTTATCAAAAGATGAGCTATTCACCAGCAAAAAAATACATTCATCAGTTTAATTGATGATACTGATAGGCAAGCATTGTTGGAGTTCAAGTCTCAAGTTTCTGAAGCCAAAAGAGTTGTCTTGTCTTCATGGAATAACTCATTTCCTCTCTGCAACTGGAAGGGGATTAGAGATTGAAGCTAGACAGACGGTAACTTGAGGTATAGTTTTTCTTCACTCATATATTACTTTGTTTCTTTTACTATGTAATCAAGTCAAATTTTGATGTTGTAACAATAGCCTAAACAAAATGATTTTTAAAAATAATTTTTAATTTTTTTATAGTTTTAAATTTTATTTTTTGAAATCCAGTGTATATTATTCAGAAACTTTGGTTGGAAAGTTTTTTATTATCTAATTGATTTGATAAAATGACATCGATCTGAAAGTAGATTAGTTTTTATGGTTGATAAAAGTATAATACAACACATTTCGATAATGTTTATATTTAGTTTAGAAGATTGCTTACATTTATTGATTATTATGAAAAACGATACTGAATAAATATATTTACTTTAAATTATAATCTTAATTAAAATTACTAAAAATACTGTATCAAAATTAAATTACTTCAATTTTTTTCAAGCCAAAAATGACTCCATTTGCATAGTATGAAGTTTCTTTAAACCAAATGCAATTAGTAAACCAATTCAATTCCGGCTTGGAATTCATCTTCAATATATTCTGGTTCAGTTAAATTCGACCGGTTTGATTTGTAACCTGTAACTCCTTCGGTATAATATCAAAACCAGAAATTGAATCAGCAATATGAGGCTTGCAACAATTTCAGACATAAGACACGATCCCGAAGCTTTGTGATTCTGATGAGATGCTATAGTTAAGTATATATTGTCTTTTTATTGATTATTTCTGTGTTTATATAAAAATTGCTAGTGCATGCATAATGATCTAAGCCAATACTTCGATTTAAGATGACAAAGACTATGGCCTTAGATTTTAAGCCCACGAACTTATTTTCTTTCTTGCCTACTTTTTCTTCGATCCTTTATTTTCATTGTCCCTAAGCTTTGTCACGCGTGGAGATTTTTTGTGTTATATGAAGATGACAAATAAAAAATTTCGACGAAGAAAAGACAAATAAAATTGTTGGAAGAAGGAAAGACTTGAAACTTCAAAGTTAGGTTATAGTCAAAGGCAACTTCGTAGAAAATAAAATATGCTTATAGTCTTCTTCCCTCAGCTAATACATCTTATCTAACAAAGAAAATAAAAAAGACTAAAAAGTATGATATTGATTTATGACTCGCTTTGTTATCAAAATGTATCTCTTTATATAAACAACTATTATCTAGTGACAACAAGTATCCCAAAAAAAACAATTGAAAGCACATCTGAGTTCTCTGTGTCTACTCCTAAAAACATAGCCATAACTGACGGCAAATCCCGTCGGTTACCGTCGGTTATATCCCAAAACCGACAGTAACCGACCAATATTGACCGTCGAATACACATCGTCGATTATCACTTTTCCGTCGGTTCCCGTCGGTTATAACCGATGGAAACCGACATTATGTTCCGTGGGTTATGCCGTCGGTTATTGTTTGTCGGTTGCCGTCGGTTTTGTCCCGTCGGTTTCTGGCCGTCGGTTAGCATCGGTTACCGTGGGTTTGTTGCTGTCGGTTACCGTAGGTTGCGGCCATGGGTTACCGTGGGTTACCGTCGGTTCTGTTATATTTAATTTAAAAAAAAAATGGTAATAAAAATTAAAAATTTTAAAAAAAATAATAAATAAACAGAAATATTTTATAAATTTTAAAAGTTCAATTTATACAAAATGTTGTTTTTGTTAATGTTTCGTCAAAACAAATATCACGGGTTTTGCGTAGGGCTGAAATCCGGGGATGCAACGGGTTTTATGTACGCTATAAGTTTAACTATCTGAGCCTCACTCTTCTCTTGTCTGGTCTGAGTAGCGCGGAGTGCAGCTTGGGTTTCCTCTAGCACTGTCAGGTTTTGTTGTAGTTCTGCCCGGTTTGCCTCGAAGCTATGACGGAGTTGAACGAGTTCACCGCGCTCCTACTGCGTGAGACCGAAACCCTGGCTGAAGTTTGTACCAGATGGCATCCCGTCAGCGTCAACCATTCTTCCAAGACCCAATCGTCGGCCTTTAGTGCAAGAGACTTCCTATATTGAATAAAACAAAAAGGATAACAAAACATAAAGTTATGTTATTTTTTTAAAAAACGAAAAATAATAAAACTTACCTCGACAACGAATTGGTTGATCACATCTCGAGGAACCTCAGTGGATGGAACTGCTCCGTCTTGCGTTAGCTGGGTGTAATGTTCCTCTATCCGATCCTCCACCCGCTCGACAACCTCACGAATCTTCGGTATGTCGATTGTCCCAGACTTTTTGTTCGTGTGGCATGTCTTCATAAGTCTGAGAGAATCAGGAACACACCCATTTTTGATGGTCTACACAAAGAAGCAGAAATTGTTAACCCATTAATAAAAAAATTAAATTGACAAAATTAATAATTACCATCTTGCTCTCGACATGCTCAAATGTGTAAGGACCGGCTGTGTGAGTTCCCGGCGCTTTCACAGCCTCATCCTGTCCTGCTCGGCGGTTCTTCTTGTTCCGCTCAGACACCTTTTGCGTGGACGGGTTGCTCCAATACTCCACAAACTCAGGGAACCGATCAGCAGGACACCTGTATGGCAACACCGATGGTTCCCTCTTCCATGCTCGCTTCCAAGCGTAGACATGGTTGGAGTACGAAGTGGCGCACTGCTCCTCGAACTTCTGCCTAACTTGAGGCGTGTCAGCAACGGCCCACGTACATTGTTGCTACAAAATTTGAAAAAATTGTTAGATAGTATAACACATTGAAACATTTTGAAAAGTTTTAAGGAAGAATATGTTTACCGCGAATGAACGGAACCACTGTTCCCTTAGCTCCAAAGGGAATTTGCTAAAAGACGGATAAGCAAAAGGGAGCTGCTACTGAATCATAATCCGGACCAACTTCTTAATTTGTTGGTCGATGCGAAACCTTTAAAATTAAAAGTAATGTTATATATGATATTTTAAATTTTGTGTGAATTAAAATGTTATAATTATTCTTACCATGTAGATCACTCGCCAAGTTTTGGATCTAGGATCTTTAAATGGGAACTTCCCGGTTGGGTCAAAATCTGCTCAATCGTCAGATGTTGTGGGGGGGGGGGGGTGCAACAGGTGGGTCTGAGTGTGTATCATGCGCAGTCGGTGAACTCAAATGAGGAGAAAAGATCTCATTTGAGTCATGATCCGCTGCTCTCACACCCGGTGGGTAAGCGCGATGAAAATCATTATAAAATGACATGGTAAATTAAAATATATATGAAACTAATATAATATATATATATATATATATATATATATATATATATATATAAATTGTATATGTATAATATAGAATTATATAAAGCCGAAAAATATATATTTCAATAAAACTTAAATAAAAATTTTAATTTTGGTTAAATTAGTTATATGATGAAATATATATTATATATAAAAAACATATAAATATTGGTACTCATTTACAAAATATATAATAAAACATATGTTTTCGCAATATATTTATATGTATATATGTTTAATATGGTTTACAATATATAAATATACATATATATATATATATTTATATTTATAAATCTATTTACATAGATATATTATTATATAGTAATATCAATAGATATATTTAATTGATAATACTAATTTCTATATGATTGAAAAATTTATATACGATAAATATGTAACCATAGTTAGAATTTTAATTGTATATATACATATATTTGGGTAAATAAATATAGTAATATGATTAGATTATATATATATATATATATATATATATAAATGTTTCTAAATTTTTAAGTTAACGAAATATATATACACTAATATTTAATAAAAGTTAACACAATCATAATACATCTAACTAACAAAATATTTGTGCCAAAACCATCTAAATATGCACAGATCGGGATGCAAACAACATCAAGGGGGATGGAACTATTATATATTCCTCTAATCTAACCGTTTCTAGCAACCTATTTCGAAAATTTGTGAAAAAAAAAAATCCCCAAAATTGGTAAAAGTCCCTAAAATTTGAAAACTTACATAATTTTGTGAAAGAGGAAGCGAATGAGTGGTGTTGTAACCCGATTTGGCCGCGGAATGTGGTGATTCGATCTCTATTTTCGTAAGAAATAGGCGTACGGCCGTCGGTTGCCGTCAGTTTCCGTTCGTTGAACCGACGGGTATTTATTATTATTTTTTTCCAAGAATTCCATATAACAACATACATGTAAATAGAGTCGGAACGGTTTGACCTACGGAAACCGACGAAAATAAGGAGGAAAATTCAAAAGCCTCAGAGATATCCGTTTCGGATGTTTCCCTCTTCTTTCCGTTGATTTCCGGTTGTTTCCGTTGGTTTCCGTAGGTTCATTTACAAACTTTTATATAGTTTTTTTAAAAATTTAATTTTTAAGAAGTTGGTAGAACACGTTTGGTGGCTCGTCAGTTTTTGTAGGTTGCCATCAGTTCAGTCCATATATATAAAGTCATATGGAATCCTTATGTTTCCATTACAAGCAATTTTGGTCTCCAATCTCGAACCAAAATATATAATTCGCTTCTGGTTAAGTTTCCAAATGTCCTACAACCGGCGTCCAGCTCAGGGAACAACTACACCTAGAAGCCCAACGTACGAGCGGTTGAATGTTGTTCAGGCTCTGGCAAATGTACAACAACAACAAACTCAACAAACACAATATACACAACCACTAATCACTGGCCCATGCCGCCCTATTCACCTTGGTCTCTACCGTAAAAAGGCGCATCAGAAGAAAATGTTACGGGGGGAAAGTTCTCAAGTTAGGCCGACACAAGACTTCATTCGTGAAGTGTATAATGAGTCACCCACAGTTGATTATGCTTTTAGTAGTATTCGATGGACATCTACAATTGATTACCTACTCCGTGAAGGTATTGCGTGTTGATGAAGTTGGTTAATTCATATAGTTTAAGATGTTAGATTGACAATTATCATGTATATATGTAGGTACAAGCACTAATCGAACACCACCACTGTGGACAGAATTGGCTAATATCAAATGTCCGTTGACAGAATCTGTAGAAGTGAAAAGGGTAAAAGTACAAATCTATCTACTATTAACTCCAGTATTAGAATTTTAAATTTTAATTTTCTCCGTTCATTATAGGTTGTGGCAGTTATTGAGACTCTTTCCCCCAACGGCTTAGGTGATGCGAATGTAACTCTGAAGGATCCATCAGGAACAATGATGGGATCTATGCATCGGAGTGTATTCCACAACGAAGATTACAGAAATGCAACTGCTGTAGGTGCCGTGATATTTCTACGTGATGTTGTTTTTTGCTGTTTCTCAAGAAGGGTTTTCAGCATGAATATTGTTGCCCAAAACATCGTTACAGTATATATTCTAAAGACACACCTTCCTTTTGTGACTTTATTTGTTTGGGCCGCATTAACTCATTTCGTGAAAATGTAAATAGAAAATCGGTGTTATTGAAATGGTGGCTCCATACGAAGCATACGTACCTGACTCAGATGATGAAGGAGGTGATGCATATAAATCGTTTGAATTTGCCACTGTACCTGACTCAGATGAAGATTAAAAACTATATGTTTACGTATTTATTTTGTCATCGCCTTTTACTAAGTAAGCTCGTCTAGTTTGCGTCTAATAAGCTATATAAACGCAATGTGGTTCTGTTTGTGCTGTTTAATGTTTTTTATAATATGTAATATATAATTGTTTCGGCAATATATATAAGGAATCTAAGTACGCTCGTTGTTCAAATCAAGATTTGCATTTATATTTAAGCAATAACCAAAAAAATTGCAAGATTATATTTTTAATTCATCTAAAGAACAACACACTTATATTACACAAGTCTCAAATTACATATATCTTACTCTAAATCACTCCCATATTCATTTTGCTCATCGTTTGAACTCTCTTCGGACTCCGCGCCAAATTCTGGTACTTCTATGTCGGAACCGTCATGTACGGTTTCAAATGCTTTTGAGGTCATGTCGACACACAAGTCAACCCCGAGTGAACTCTCGATAGGGCCAATAGTTCCCGGCGATGGTTGTTGCGTGGCATCGTGCTCTAAATTGCCATAAAGTCTCCCTTTAGGAGTGGTGGTAGTCACGGTGATCCATCCATCTGAACGAGATGAAACACGTGGATATGGGAGATATGTCACCTGATCAGCCTGCGAAGCGTGTATAAATGGATCATACTTATCCAGCTTCCTTCTTGATTGTATAGATGTGACACCAAACTCGTCAACACGTACACCGACACGTAGAACTAGATTGTACCAGTCACAGTAGAAGACTATGCACTTCAAACCAAGCAACCCAGGATATTTAACCTCCAATATCTCTCGCAACACTCCATAGTAGACTGTATCGCTTGAGGTAGTAGATACTTCGTAGTCACTTGTTGGTCTTTTCATACCTGGTCTAAGAATCTTGAAAGCGTAACCACGCGTGAAGTACATAGGGTAGGCTTTACATACTAATAAAGGACCTGCAACAAAATCTACCAACCAGGTGGAAAATGTAGTTCCCATTTTTCCGACTTCTGTCACCTGTGATATTTGATCTTATGTTTCTTAGTTTAAGGTAACACACGGAATAAAATGGTAGCAACATATTACGAGATTTTCAAAACTCACATAAAATTTTAACCACTTTGTGAACTCCCCTTCCTTTGTTGTTTGTAGTTGTTCATCTGTCAAATTAGGGTATGCCTCCCGAATTTGAGACATATAAATACTACACGGAAATGACTACTGGATTAGTAAGACGAATAGTTTATTAAAAATATATAAGTAAATGTAACATACCCCTCAAGGTCCCTCATTTCTGGGCATTTTGTTGCAATATACATATGCAAATGATTTATCTCGACAGGAGATAGGGTTCGACGATCTGGTTTTCCACTCAGTCAGCCTATTTGGGAAAATATATCCGGTACAAAGGCTGGATAAATCGGCCTCTCCCCTCCATCATCGTTCCGTGTTGGGCGTCGATTTTTCGTCTGAACGTTTGATGGAAAATATAACGAAGCGAAATTTCCAGTTTCTTCATTGATATATTGTGCGACAATTGATCCTTCTACGCGGCTCAAGTTTTTTACTTTCTTCTTCAACTTGAACATGAACCTTTCAAATGGATACATCCATCGATAGTGTACTGGTCCTCCGAGCTCTGCATGACATGTAGAACATTGAATTCAATTGGTACCGTAATCAAATAAATGAATTTGACCGTTTATGTATGTTGTAATTACCTGCTTCCCGAGGAAGATGAATCGGAAGGTGTTCCATGACGTCAAAATAGGACGGAGGAAATATTTTCTCCAAATTGCATATGATTATAGGAATGTTGTCATTTAGGTTTTTTATTCCTTCGTTAGTGAGAGTCCGCGAACAAAGATCGCGAAAAAGGCCCCCAAACCTGATAAAAATAGTGAATATAGTTATTTAAATCATTATAATAGATATTGCTTTTCGTTTTATATTACAGTTAAATTCATACCTGCAAGTGCTTCATGTACATTCTTTGGCAATAGGTAAGCAAAAGCGAACGGAAAAATTCTTTCCATTACCACATGGCAGTCATGACTTTTCATATTACAAAATTTTTCTTCGTTACTATCAACACAGTTTCGAAGGTTTGACACATACCCATTCGGGAATTTGGCCAAATTTTTAATCCAGTAAAAAAAAACAACCTACATCCCAAAGTTACCATTGTTAGTATAATTATGTTGCAGTTTATTGTTATGAAGAGAGAGTTTTTTTTTTTACCTTTCGTTCCTTACTTAAGCGAAATGTAGGAACTGGCCCAACATTGTTATTGCCTCATAAATGCAACGACTTCCTATCACATATATCAGGTAAATCTAATCTTGATTTCAGATTGTCTTTGGTTTTCCCAGGCACATTCAAAATGGTGTTAATTGAATTATCAAACACATTCTTCTCAATATGCATGACGTCTAAGCAGTGGCGAAGGAGGTGGTTTTTCCAGTATGGCAATGCCCAGAATATACTCTTCTTATGCCAATTGTGGTACACACCAACACCATCGACTGGGTAATGTCCATTTCCTCCACAAATCGGAGTTGACTCAGCACCGAAATCTCTCAGTTGCATTAGTATTTGCGCACCGTTGGGTTCTGGCGGTGGCCCATACAAGACTTTCCGATTCTTAGTAAACAATGACCTACTATGCCGATATGGGTGGTCCATAGGAAGAAAACGTCGATGACAATCAAACCACGATGTCTTCCGCCCATGTTTAAGTTGGAATGCTTCTGTGTTATCCTGACATTGAGGACAAGCCAATTTTCCATGCGTAGACCATCCCGATAGCATCCCATATGCTGGAAAATCACTTATAGTCCACATCAACACCGCTCTCATTTGGAAATTCTGTGAAGTAGAAACATCGAACACTTGAGTACCACTCTCCCATAGCTGATTTAATTCGTGAATTAGAGGTTGCAAAAATACATCAAGCGACCTTCGTGGATGGTCGGGACCTGGTACAAGGACGCCTAGAAATAAAAACTCTTGTTTCATACACAACGTTGGTGGCAGGTTGTACAATGTTACAATCACCGGCCAAACGGAATACGGTCTCCCATGTTTACCGAAAGGATTGAACCCATCTGTACAAAGCCCCAGATAAACATTCCTTGGTTCCCGAGCGAATTCAGGATAACTGGCCTGGAAATGTTTCCATGCCTTTGCGTCCGAAGGGTGTGTTATCTCGCCAGCTGCATTATGTTCAAAATGCCATCTCATTGCGCTTGTTGTTAACTTTGACAAGTACAGCCTCTTGAGCCTGTCTGCTAAAGGCAAATACCACATCTTCTTGTATGGCACGCGACTCCTCCCACTAGTATCTTTAAATCTTGGTTTCCGACAAAAACAACAAGAGATCTGGTATGAATCCTCTCTCCAGAAGATCATACAATTGTCAGCACAAACATCAATTGTCTCATATGGTAATCCTAGCCCAGCTACCATTTTCTGGATGTCGTTGTACGATCCCGCATATGTGTTTTCCGCAGGCAGAATCTTTCTAAAGTGGCCCGTTAGTGCGTTAACACAGCTTTCAGGTAGATTGTAATCGGTTTTGATATTCATCATCTCAGCTGCACACGACAATAGTGACACGTCTTCACCACAACCACTATACAAGGGTTTATTTGCAGCATTTAGCATACCAAAAAAATTACGGGCACTTATATTTGGTTCCTCACCCCTCTCTCTAGCCGCTGTAAAAACCGATACATCCTCTCTAAACGCATCGTTGACCATTTGAAATGTACCAACAGTGTTTTCATCTATGATTGGGGGTTCTACACCTAAGTCAGCTAATCCACTTCTACCAAGATTAACACCTAATTCTTATTGACCGAGTTTCCTATATCCCCACCTAAACTACTATTACCAACCCCGCTATAATTACCATAGTCAATATTCGTACCATATTCTCCATGCGAATACCATATTTTGTAACTCTGTAAAAAGCCTCTACGGTATAGATGACTCCACACATTTTTAACAGAAATGAACTTCATATTCTGACATGTGTTGCGCGGACAGTACATCTTACCTGTTTCAAGCGTTACACTACGATAAGCCGCGAACTCCATAAAGTTCCTCAGCCCGGCAGCGTACTCATCGGTTAATTGCCCAGTAGCTTCGTCCACACGTGGTCCGTTCATCCAAAATCGATCAATATAGTTCGCCATTCTATTTTTTTCGTGTTAATTTTTTTCTCTCATCTGAACAAAAATGGATGTCGTTCTAATATATTAAAGAAATGGTAACCGACGGGAACCTATGCCTTCTCAATTCTACCAAATTGTTCGTTACTACAGGAAAGCATATGTGAAACGTTTTTGTAAATTAAATCCAATATTTTTTTTAAAAAAAATTATTATACCGTCGGCTAAAGAAATAAAAAAAAAATTTAAAATTATTTTACCGTCGGTTAAAGAAATTTTTTTTATAATTATTTTACCGTCGGTTAAAGAAAAAAAAATTAAAAAAATTATTTGCCGTCGGTTCCCGTTGGTTCGTATAATAATTAATTAAAAATATTTTTAAAAATTGAATTTTCCGTAGGTTGCCGTTGGTTAAACCGACGGTAACCGGCGGCAACTTTAAAGTCCTCGGTTCATCGATACGATGGTTGTCGGCGATATCAATTTTGTCGGATTAACCGACGATATGCGACGATTTAGGTTATGCGGTCACTTTCCGTAGGTTATTCGGTCGGTTTAGAACCGACGGCGAAATCGACGACTTTTGTGCCGTAGGTTTTCACCTTATAACGAAGCCTAACTATCTGCTTCTCGTTTTATTTGGTTCGAGCCCAAAACCCAATAGGAGCCACTACTCATCCTGACGACGGTGTCTTTCATAACTTTACATTATCTTCAATCTTCAATAATATTTTTATTGCATTGTAGATTGTTAATGTTAATGATTTAAATTCATCAGAATTGTATCTGCATATATATAAATATATATATATATATAGTTACATACATTAAGTTTTCAAAAATTTTAAAAAATTTATTTGTATTCTTTAGGATGAGTTTTAATTTGATATATTATTTAACCAAATTTTAAAAATTGAAAACTAAAAACAAGAGTTATAATACTGCTTATAATTTTTGATTTAGTGATTTTTTTTCCACAAAACCTAGTCGTTATATTATACTCTCTGTTCCTTAAAGATATATTTTCTTGGTATTTTTGATTATTTTTTAAAGATTATTATTTAAGTTTCTTATGCAATCAGTTAATGAGTATAAAGTTATTAATTATTAATTTTATTATTAGGCTTACATAATAAAAGCGAAATCACGTGCAACAATTTTCCCTCTCAGTTAAGAGTGATTATAACTAGCTTGTGGGAATCTCTTTATAAACAACCATTGTCTTGAGTTTTTCTTATTTGATTTTCTGGATAGACAATTGCAGAGTCTGCAGTTTACAGTTCTTATAACAACCATTTACAATCACAGATTGACATGTATTATCTCTATGTATTCTTACAGATTGTAGAGAGGCTTGAATTTGTGTTACGTTCTCTGCAACATTCCTTTTGCTTGATGGTGAGCGAGAGACTGAATCTGAAGTTGGCTTCACTGAATTGAGTACTTGTATTTTGATGCAGAGAGGTCCAAATTAACTTCTTCATTCTGTTGCTTCAATATCGGTCCGTGGACTGGACTAATAAGTGGAAACATGCATTTGCTGTAACAAGATTTGTTTTTACAGGGAGGAGTAATTCAGGCCCAGTCTCTATCAAGATGTTGAATCAACAACACCAGATGACGTCTAAGCAAAGTCATAAAGAATAGTAAATATGTAACTTTGTCTTTTTAGACAGTTAGTTGATTACTTGAGTTACACGGCAACTTTATCTATGCCAGTTTGGTGAAGTCTGTCAGTTTTATTTTTGGCTGTGGCCCAGTTTTCTTGCAATAATCGATTGGTTTTTGTTATTAAGTCTGATACATTTATTCTCTCTATTGACTTTAAACTTGAAAATTTGTTTATTGTCAATACAGAGAATAAATGACATGAGAGGCAACTTGCTAGCTAGTTGATCAACAACATTGACGTAAAAAAGAGGTAACTAAGTCGCGGATGTGAAACTTCTTAAAGAATTACAATTGTTAACAACAAATTCAGGCTACTTCTTTTGGTCATGATCATGTCGAGTTCAAGACTGTCTCTCTATCTCTCCCTCGCTTTTTGGTTTATGTTCATGTCTAGTTTATTCATGTGGTTCGACCACAGAACCAAACCAGAAGAGCCACTACTGATCCCAACGAAGGTGATGATGATGATTGACAACTTGTCTTTTTGTTGTTGTTGTTAACAGTTCTTTATGATGATGATTCAGCTCGAGCTTTGAACAACATATTTCGGAAGTTGAATATAATAGCTACAAAGAATTGGAACATAAGTGGCTAACTATGCAGTGGAGTTGCCATACAAGACAGCGTCGTCATCGACACCTTAGCATACAATCCTCTCATCAAATGTGACTGTAGTTTTAGATGTTTTTTTTTGTTACCAGGACTTTTGGTGCGAATGCATTGTCTGGACCACTTTCCAAAGAATTAGGACTACTTACTGATTTAAGATCATTGTAAGGACCTCTTTTTCATCAAGGATTTTGATCATATTTTCTTCTGGCTCATTAGTTTTGATAGATTGATTCTAGCATACTCTGCATTTTTGAACTCAGTGCGATTGATTCAAATAATTTCTCTGGTTCTCTACCACCTGAAATTGGTAATTGCACGAGGCTAATGAAAATGTAGTGGTGACTTTTAGTATTGCTTGCATCAACACTCCATCACAATCTCTGAAGTGCTTCTGAGATGCAGATAGTTAAGCTTTTTGGTTCTCATATTTGTGACAGGTACATTGGAAGTTCAGGAGTTAGTGGTGAAATGCCTTCATCGTTTGCTAATTTTGTAGACTTGGAAGAAGTGTAAGATTTATAGTATCTGTCTGCTTATTTGGAAACATAAGCACACTCATAATTGAATTGTTTTTCATGTCGTTTCAGCTGGATTAATGATGTCCAACTTACAGGTCAAATACCAGAGTTTGTAGGAAACTGGACCAAATTCAATACTCTGCATGTTACAGCTCTTCAAGTATCCAGTTTTAATACTCTGTGTGGTTAAACTATCTTCTCTATGTTGAAACAAGCTTTACTTTACTGCAGGAGACAAGATGACTATATCTTAAGATGCTCCTTTGTCGTTTTGTTACTAAACTGAGATGATATCCATTTGTTCTTAAGTGATTTGAGTTTCAACAGCCTAAATGGGCAAATTCCAGCTTCGCTTTTTTAACTCAAGCCAGCTTACTCACTTGTAAGAATATATATATCAATCACATACTCTTATTCCATATTTACAGACAGACTGAGTATAAATATTGTTAACTTCAATTAGGCTTCTTGGAGATAACAAGTTGAGTGGTTCATTACCCACTCAGAAGAGTACCTCTATTACCACTCTGTTAGTAACAAAATATACTTAAGAGGAACGTTTGTCTCACTGAATACCGTGTCAATATAATTTAAAATACTTTGTTTGCAAAGATGTGTCATATAATGATTTATCAGGGAATCTTCCTTCTTGGGTTCGCTTACCAAACTTGAGACTGTAAGTTTAAGAACTATGTGCTTCTATTCCATGACTACATAATATGTAGTTTTGCTGAAATCAAAGTTTGCTATGCTGCAGCAACCTGATTGCCACCTACTTTACAGTAGGAGGTTCTAACAAAAGGTGACTTCTTAAATCTTGCTGTGTTCTTAGTGCCCTAAAATTATGTGTTATATCTATTTCACAAGCATACAACTTTGTGTTTTGTAAAATGGGTTTTCCCTGGACTAACCTGCCTACAAAAGGATTTCCGCTGCAATCGAGGAAAAGGAGTATGTAAGTGCATCTATCATATACTTTTGAAACTTATTTCAGTTCTAGCATTTACAATTTTAAGATCACAAATGTTATACATTACGTTGGTGAAGATATGTCTCTTTTCATGGGTTTCCAGATTTCAACTCCTCAGTCAATTGTGGAGGCCAAGATATCAGGTCCAGTAGTGGAGCTTTGTATGAGAAGGACAATGAGGAAATTGAACCAGCTTCATTTTTCGTAAGTAAAACAAAGAGATGGGCAGTCAGCAACATAGGACTATTTACTGGGAGTAGCAATACTAAATACATTGCTAAAGCTCCTCCAAATACACGATTTACAAATACCTCAGACTCAGAGCTTTTCCTATCAGTGGGAGCCTCTGCATCTTCTTTAAGGTATTATGGACTGCGCCTAGAAAATGGAGGCTACCGTGGAATAGTTCAGTTTGCCGAAATACAAATAAAAAGCTCTAGTACCTAAACAAATCTTGGAAGACGCCTTTTCAACATATATGTTCAGGTCTCTACTATTACATAGATCTCAACTCTTCATGAAGAAATGAAGTCTGACCTATGTACTTCTTTTTATTTCAGGGAAAGCTTGTTGAAAAAAATTTCAATGTGCATAGAAATGCTAATAGTTCTAGTGTCCGGATAACTCAAAGAGTACATAATGCAAATGTATCTGAAGATTACCTAGAAATTCATCTTTTTGGGCTGCAAAAGGAACACGTTGTATTCCTGATCAAGGTGCTTATGGGCCATTAGTCTCAGCTATCAATGCAGTTTCAGGTATATATATAACAGAGCGTTTCATGATCTTTAGTAGAATCCAATGTCTCTTCTCATCACTACCAGCTTTTTGTCTCTGCAGATTTCATACCCACTGTAACTAGTAAGTTACCCTCGAATTTTAAGGAAAAAATTGGTATTATTGTAGGGACCATTGTAGGACCAGGAACTGCAACTCAAGATTTTGATCTTTCGAACAATCTTGGGGAAGGAGGATTTGGACCTGTATTTAAGGTAAGACCCTACACAGAATGTTATGAAACATCACTATAGGTAGTACAGTGTAATAGAAGGTCATGTGAATTTGTTCATTGGCTATATTCTGAATATAGCCATTGGTAACAGAGAATACTGAACGATGGAAGAGAGATAGCCGTGAAGCATTTGTCAGTTGCATCAAGGCAAGGAATGGTTCAATTTGTTGGGGAGATTGCCACTATATCAGCTGTTCAACACTGCAACCTTGTGAAACTGTATGGATGCTGCATTGAGGGAAAACAGCGCATGCTTGTATATGAATACCTCTCAAACAACAGTCTAGATCAAGCTCTGTTCAGTAAGCTCAGATCTTAATTACATGTGTCACATTTGTAAGAAACAGATGTTATATTAGCTTACACATTGCGTAATTTTGACAGAGAAAAAGAGTTTGCTGCTTGGTTGGTCAGAGCGTTTTGAGATATGCTTGGGAGTAGCAAAAGGTTTGACATATATGCATGAGGAGTCAAATCCGCGTATAGTGCATAGGGATGTAAAGGCAAGCAATATGCTTTTGGACACAAATGTGGTCCCGAAACTCTCTGATTTTGGGTTGGCCAAACTATATGATGATAAGAAGACACACATGAGTGCACGAGTTGCAGGAACGATGTAAATATCCTGAAAACCTCACATAAGATTTGGTTTGTCAAATGAGTTAAAAACTTACAGTTTGTTGAATGTCACATTGCAGTTGATATCTGTCACCAGAGTATGTGATGCTTGGACATCTTACGGAGAAGACGGATGTGTTTGCCTTTGGTATAGTGGCTTTAGAAACTGTGAGCGGAAGGCCAAACTCATCTCCAGAATTGGATGATGAAAAGCAATACCTCCTCGAATGGGTATCTAACTAACATTTGGAAAAAAAACAGCTTAATTTGGTTTGTGCAGGCATGGAGCCTACACCAAGAGCAGCGTGATATGGATATTATGGATCCGGATCTAAGAGAATGTAACGAGGAAGAAGTGAAACGTGTAATAGGAGTTGCCTTCTTATGCACGCAAACAGAGCATGCGATACGGCCACAATGTCCCTAGTGATAGGCATGTTGACAGGGAATGTGGAAGTGACCGAAGCCCATGAGAAGTGACCTAAACCCTATTCTCTGCACCCGAAGTGTTCGATACATTCTCCCAGTGAATGCTGTTGGATAAGCTTATTAAAGCCCAAGACATCTTTAAAAAGGAAATTAAAGATAAGATAGGCTTAGAAAGATTCTTGATAGATTTAAGAGTTATAGATTTCTATAAGGAATAGGATTAGTTATATCGATACCTCTATATATACTTAAGAAATCGAGTTTGTAATCGTGTTTAGTAGGATGTTGTAGGATCTATACCTCAAGAGCTCTGGACCTTGGAATATCTTAAATATCTGTATGGTTTTATCATATAGACGCCTAGCTACAACCACCTTCTTCTTCTTTATAATCACATTTCATTCTTTCAGGAACTTGGGTCAAAATGTATTGACAGGCTCTCTGTCTCCTACAATTGGAAATGTGACTCGAATGCGAGTCAGACATTCTTCCTCTGATTGTTGCACTGAAAGTATTGATAATGAGCTCTTTTATGGTATATTTATTGTGTTCAACGCTTAACTGTTTTATCACATAGGAATTTTAGCAGCAATGTATTGTCTGGCCCTGTTCCTAAGGAAATTGGTCTGCTCAGACATTTAAGATCACTGTAAGCTCAAGCTGCTTCGTCATTGTTTGTAAATGATCATGTCCTCACGCTGCTTCTGGAGGATTTTGATGGTTCCTTGTACCCATTTATTTTTCTGCAGTGGGATTAATTCAAATAACTTTTCCGGTACTATACCAGCTGAGATTGGGAAATGTACAAAACTGCAGAAATTGTGAGTATGTCCTCCTCTCTACAATTTAGATATGATAACTTAACCATCGAAATCATTTAGTCTATCACTAACCGGAAAATTCTTGCGCAATCAGTGTTTTTTCCAATGAATTTCCTACATCTTGTTTCAGCTACATAGGAAGTTCTGGACTCAGAGGAGAAATACCTTTATCATTTGCTAATCTTGTAGACCTAAAAGACGTGTAAGTTCTGGACTGGATATATCAGATTCCCATATAAGCTTGACTTTACATTTTATCATTGGGTTTCAAGAGTTTGTAATCTATTTATTACCTTACATTTAATCTTGCTAATTTTGGGTGATTTTTAATCTTAATGGTGTACCACTTGGATTACAGATCTGGAAGTAACAGGCCAGATACCAGACTTTCATAGGAAGTTGGACCAAACTTACTATATTACTGATACTAACAGGCCAGATACCAGACTTTCATAAGAAGTAACAGGCCAGATACTACCTTGTAAGAAGATTTCACTGTTACAAAGTTATACAATGGATTGTTCCACTGCTCTTGTTTATGTATTTTTTATATCTATATTACTATTAGTGGAAAATTTATCATTGCATTGGTACATGTTTTACCGTAGGGGAATCTTTGGAATCATTTGCGAACTTAACTGATATGACAGAATTGTATGTGTCAGAATCATTATTCTTTACTGTTCCTCTCTTCTTTCCCGTGACAATTCTTCTATTTCACATTTATGTCCAGGCCTGCACTACTTGACCAATTAAATTTTTGGTGTAATTGTTTTGTTTCTAATTTTGTTATGATGATTTCGAAGATCTAGCTCTGTTTTTCTAGTGAAGACTTGTTGAAAAGGATTGTGATGTACATAGAGCAGCTGGTGGCTCTACTTTAAAGCAGTTCAGAAAGTATATAAAGCAAATGTATTAGAAAATCATCTCGAAATTCATCTGTTCTGGGCTGGAAAAGGGATATGTCTATGGGCCAATAATATCGGCCGTTAGTACAACACCAGGTAACACAAACCTTGAATTCGTTTTTTCCCTGATTTCCAATATCTCCTTATGTTAATTAGTGCTTAAGTTTTAGAAATCGTTGTTCAGATTTCTTACCAAATGTGGGTAACAGACCACTATCAAAGGGAAAGAACAGAACTGGTACTATTGTGGGTATCATTGTTGGAGTAGGACTTTTGAGCATATTTTTGGGTCTGCTTATACCCTCAAAATTATATTTCATTATCATCTTTTAAATTGGTTTATGCTAAGAACCGAGTTTTTCTTTCAGAGCTACTTAGTATGGACGTAAAATCTTATCTTTTTACTTACTCGGAACTTAAAAGTGCAACTCAAGATTTTAATCCCGCAAACAAGCTTGGCGAGGGAGGATTTGGGCCTGTTTATAAGGTAAGTGCCATAATGATATGGACTAGGAGTTTTCTATTTCATTTCTTTGAATAACATATTTAATAGGGAGTCCTCAATGATGGAAGAGAAGTTGCGGTGAAGTTGTTGTCAGTGGGATCCCGACAAGGGAAAAGGCAATTTCTGCAGTGCAACATCGAAACCTAGTAAAACTTTATGGGTGTTGCTATGAAGGAGATCATTGTTTGCTCGTATATGAATATCTTCCTAATGGGAGTCTTGATCAGACTCTATTTGGTATGCACATAGTTATGATTTATTGATCCATGCTTCTTCCAAGCTAAAAGAACTCATTATGCACTTGTCATTCTGTTGTTATACCAATGCAGTGGGTATATTGCGCCAGAGTATGCCATGCATGGACATCTAACAGAGAAGAAGGATGTGTTATGGCTCTATGCCATTCAGACATGGAATCTACACGAGATTTTTCTCAAACGATGAAATGTTTGTATATGTGAAGATGACAAACATCTTTTCCTTTCTTTCTCATTAATAATGAGGTAAACTTAAATCATATTGACCTGTCTCTATTAACGTATTGAATAAATTACGGCAAATAACGTCTAAGAAAAGTCATTACGACTAGTCAATACAATGGGCATTATCTGACCCACTAATATGTCGAAAGACGAATGAAACATCTCTTCTAATACAAAGAAAAATCCTCTTTTAAGGTTTTTAATCCCCAAGGCTAGAAACTTCAAAGTTTGATTATAGATGATTTGATAAAATGAATAATTGGTCGAGGCAACTTCGTGGCAATAATTAAGTCATGCAGTAATCTTCCCTCAGCTTTCACATCTTATCATACCAAGATGTTGACTTATGTGGTTGGAGTGAAGAAGCAACAATTTATCCACTTATCGGCAAAATGAATTTCTTTATAAAACATCCATTAATTGTCTAGTGAGTAGTGCAAATTTAAAACATCATTTATTCTGAACATCTGGGGATGCGCAGGTTACACAGTTCTCCGTTTCTGCTCCTAACTATCTGTTTCTTGTCGTGTTATAGTTTCAGTTCATTTTACTTGGTTGTAGCACAAGACCAAACACGAGCCACTACTCATCCTGCTGACGGTTTGTCTTTAAGAACTTGACATTATTTATATTCAATCACCAATTATATATAATTGATTGCATTGTATACATTGTTAATGATTAAATCACATCAGAAATGTATCCATATATGTGAATAGTAGAGTTGTTTATAGACAATATATATATGTACCATAAACACAACGTTATGCTGTCCTTTATTTCGAAATATTTTTATGCGAAAAGGAGTATCTTGTATAATTTAAAACTTAAAAATGATATTTTGGCATGAATTTTTTTTTAAATATTTTGTACAATTTAACTTTTAGAAGAGCTATTGTGGATAATAACAGATAAACTAGACTACAATTTTGCATAAAAAGAAATATCTTTGACCCTGATAATTATACGTACAATATTCCATATCATAGATTTTTTAATTGATCGCTTATTACCTATATATATACGTGTATTTCATGTTTTGAGCTTGATCTTACAGTGTTTAAGTCTATATAGTATTTGATTTGGAAACTGATATATTGATGGTTCACATATCATTAAATGTAAATAAACGAATCAAATCTAGATATGTAGCTGATATTTTTATATAAAATATTTCTGCATATTTTTAATATTAATTTCATTTAAAAAAGAAAGAGAAAATAATGTTGTAAATATTTTTTTGATATGTATTAAGTCTTTTATTGGATATATATATATATATGTTAAATTTTGTGTGTAAATGAAAATATATTATTTTTCTTATATTGATTCTGATTAGAAAATTAGTCTAATATTATTGATTAATTAAATATAAGGTGTATTAGTGTTTTATTTTAATTAGTAGATGTTTTAAATAAAAGTAACATATGTGATCTTTAGAAGAGTTAGAAAAGCTGATTTGTCAGCTTTAGAGACACAACACTCTATTAGTTATTTATATAATTAATATAGTTTCCTCATAATAGTTATATGTTCGATTTAAGTTATATATACACTATGTGTACATTAAGGCACTTAAATATTTAATTAGCAAAAGGTAGCCATAGAAAATGATTACATATAATGATACTCTTTCATTTATTGTCATTTTTAATCAATATTATGAATTGCTAATATTTTTTGCCTTGAGAAATCAAAATTGATGACATATATTAATCAATTAAAATGATTGGTATTGAGAATTAAAATTTGTAGTTCTTGTTTCAGATTCGTTCAACTATGTATTTACAGATATAAAAATTATTTTAATTTTATTGTTTCAAAGCCTATATTTAGTTAAACACTTTCGAAAAGTAGAAGTGTTTTTTAGTGTTTCTAAAAATAATAATCTATCGTTGTTTCTTGAAATCGAGGTAGTGCGTGCTTTCAAATCCATCTTCGCGTCATGGAACATCAGTTGGAACACAAACGTCGAACCTTGCACTAGCGGTGACATTTTTCTCAGGAGTCTCATCAAATGTAACTGTACTTTCAACAGTTCCAAAGTCTGCCACATCACCGCTCTGTAAACCTTTTTTCCCCATCCTCTATACCCAAAATATTCCACGCATTCTCCCAGTGTAGTGCTTCATTCTCATTTTGGTTGCTATTGTTTTCACAGCCAGGTTTCTATGCTAGATGTTGAAGGACCAATACCTCCAGAGCTCTGGACCTTGAAGTACCTCACAAAGCTGTATACCCATCAGATACAACCCTCTTACCCATTTTATTTCTTCTCTATACATCATACACACATATTGACACTGTAATAATACATCTAATGGACCTCAAACTCACATTCTTTCAGGAACCTTGGTCGAAATCATCTAACAGGCTCCCTGTCCCCTGCAATTGAAAATCTGACTCGATTGCAATATATGTAAAAGAATATGTGATAAGTAAATTTTCTTCAATTAATTATTCCTTGACTTGAACCTTACGGTCATCTGTTTAATTTATTTAGGAATATTGCTACTAATGCTTTGTCTGGCCCTATTCCTAAGCAAATCGGTTTGCTTACAGATTTAATATCACTGTAATCTCAGTTTGCTTCGTTTAAATATGATAATGTCTTCACATTGCTACTGGAGGATCTTGATGGTTTCTTATCTATATTGTGCAGTTATATGGATATGAATAACTTTTCCGGTTCTATACCACCTGAGATTGGGTATTGTATGAAACTACAAACTATGTGAGTGTATCTGTCAATTACGTAAAATATGAATACTTAACCTCTAAGTCTGGTTCAATTAATTATTTTTAAGAATTTCTTCCATATGTTGCAGGCGCATACATAGTTCTGGACTCACTGGGACAATACCTTCATCATTTGCTAATCTTGTGGAGCTCCAAGAAGTGTAAGAGTAAATTAAGTTGAATATAATCTTTATTTTTTTTGTTCGATTTAAGTTGCAGCTATCTTTTGTAATCTATTCACTACTTCATATTTTAGCTTTTGCCTTGGGATAATTTTTTTTGGTACCAGTTGGATTATGGATCTGGAACTTACAGGTCCCATACCAGACTTTATAGGATATTGGACCAAACTTACTGAATTGTAAGAAGATCTCACTTTTAAGCAATTATATAATGGACTTGCTCCATTGCTCTGGTTTATGTATTTTCTATATTACTAGTAGTGTTACTAGCAATTCTTCATTGCAATAATTTAAGGATTAATCAGTTGGTACGTGTTCTACTGCAGGAGAATTGTAGGAAGTGGTTTGAGTGGTCCGATACCATCGTCATTTTCCAACTTAACTAATTTGACAGAACTGTATGTGTTGAATCGTTTTCAGAATTATTATTGCCAAGTACTGTTTCTCGTTCCTTCACTTTCTTAACATGTTTATATTTTAAATGTAGGAGGCTTAGTGATATATCGAATGGAGGCCCTTCTCTTGAATTTATCAATAACATGAAATTTCTAGAAATATTGTAAGACAAAACTTTCATCCAACTTTTACTCCAACTTTTGATCAGATTAAGTAATGTGCTAATGAATTGTTTCTTCCTCTTTGGTGTATCTAATAGTAACCATTGAAAATATATGTTGCAGAGTATTAAGGAACAACAATCTTACTGGGACAATACCATCTAATATCGGGGAATACTCAAATTTGCAACAACTGTAAGTACATATGTCAATGTGTTCTTCAAATCCTCTTAAAGCTTTTTATCAGGGTCTAATCTGTAAAAAGATTGAGATGTTTTGTGGAAGTCACCGAGAGAATGAGAAATTATGTTAATTTCATTATAAAATAATTTCTCAATCATTGCTAAATTAACACGAATGGTTTAATTGTTTACCATATAACTCATGACTGTTTACCAGTGATCTAAGCTTCAACCAACTACATGGACCAATTCCGGATTCACTTTTCAATTTGAATCAACTTACTCACTTGTAAGATGATATGTTTTTGTGCTTCTTTTGGATGTTTATGTATAAGTAACTTATATACTAGCTGTTAAAATCATTTAGGTTTCTGGGAAACAACACGTTGACCGGTAGCTTGCCCTCTGGAAAGAGTCAATCTTTGAAAAATATGTGAGTCTCACTTTATAATTTTTGGAGCGTTTATTCAAGTAGAAGAATGTTTCACTCTTAATAACACAGATTAATGCTTGTGTAGATTCTAATCACTTTTCTTTTATATACTTTTACAGAGATGTCTCATATAACGATTTGTCTGGAATTCTTCCTACATGGGTCAATGAACCATACTTGCAACTGTAAGTAAACAAAGCAAATGTTTCCCTTTTAATATTTCTTAGGTTTCATCTTGAAGCTCTGTTTATAGGAACAAAACTGTTTGTTATTTTTGCAGCAACTTTGTTGTTAACAATTTCACATCGGAAGGTCTTGACAACTGGTGAATTCTTAATGTTTCTTTTTTAATGTTAATATGTTTCTTTTTTTCGTTTTTCTTTTCTTGAAAAACATCTTAAACCTTTTTATTTTTGTTAAAAGGATTTTACCAAACCTAAACTGCCTGCAGAAAAACTTCCCCTGCAATAGAGGCAAAGGAAACTGTAAGTGTAACAAGAAGATATCCTCATACACATGGAAAATTCTTGAATGTTCTATTTGAAAAAAAAATTTACAGTTTCCTTATCTATTCGTGTCTAGATTTTAATTTTTCTATCAATTGCGGAGGTCCTCCGATAAAGTCTGTTAGAGGCACACTATTTGATAAGGATCCTGATATAGATCTTGGACCAGCTTCGTTCTTCGTGAATGATAATCAAAGATGGGCAGCCAGTAATGTAGGACTATTTGCTGATGATATCAGCAAGAAATACATATACACTATAGAATCAGAATATAACATCACGAACACTTCGGACCCGAAGCTTTTTCAGTCAGCACGAACTTCTGCGTCTTCTCTAAGGTACTATGGGTTGGGGCTAGAAAACGGAGGCTACACCGTAACACTTCAGTTTTCTGAAATACAGATTGGAGTGACTTTGAAATCTTGGAGAGGTTTAGGAAGACGGCAATTTGATATTTACGTCCAGGTCTACACTACTTGATCAACTTTTTTTGTGTAACTCCAAATTTTGTTCTGATGAATTCTAAGATTGAGCTCTTTTGTCCAGGGAAGACTTGTTGAAAAGGATTTTGATATACGCAGAACAGCTGGTAACTTTTCTTTGGATGCAGTTAAGAGAGAATACAAAGCAAAAGTATCAGAAAATCACCTTGAAGTTCATCTTTTCTGGGCTGGAAAAGGAACATGTTGTATTCCTTATGAAGGGACTTATGGGCCATTAATATCAGCCATTAGTGCACAACCAGGTAATACAAATGGTAAATTCATTTTTCTTCTTTATTTTCATTATCTCATTATGCTACTTAGTGTCTAAGTGTAACATATTTGTGTTCAGATTTCACGCCAACTGTGGGTAATAGGCCACCACCAAAGGAAAATTACAAGACTAATACTTTTGTAGGTGTCATTACCGGTGTAGTACTTTTGAGTATTTTTGCGGTTGTAGTTATCTTCATCATCCGAAAAAGAAGAAAGCGGTACACAGATGATGAAGGTATATATATTATAACTAGAACACAAGCAAGCCTTAGAAATGAAGAATATTAGCCCATATAGAACTTGAATATCATCTATGAAATTGTTTAATTTTAAGATCAAATTGTTTCTGGCAGAAATACTAAATATGGAAGTAAAACCTTACACTTTTACGTACTCGGAACTTAAAACTGCAACTCAAGATTTTGATCCTTCAAACAAGCTTGGAGAGGGAGGATTTGGGTCTGTTTATAAGGTAAGTCTCTTAACAAAACTTATGTACTCTTATGAGATACTAGGGAAGAGGAGAATATGTAATACCTTTTAATATGTTTTGTTTCAATTAACATATTCAATAGGGAAACCTTAATGATGGAAGAGAGGTCGCCGTGAAGCAGTTGTCTTCTCGATCCCGACATGGGAAGGGACAATTTGTTGCGGAAATCATAGCAATTTCTTCAGTTCTACATCGCAACCTAGTAAAGCTTTATGGGTGCTGCTTTGAAGGGGATCATCGTTTGCTCGTATATGAGTACCTCCCTAATGGAAGTCTCGACAAGGCATTATTTGGTAAACATAAACATGACTTATTTGTATCTGCTTCTACCAAGCTGAAGTATTGATTATGCTCTTGTTTGAGTAATACAGGGGATAAAAGATTACATCTTGATTGGTCAACTCGTTATAAGATATGTCTGGGAGTAGCTAGAGGTTTATTTTATCTACACGAAGACACGAGTGTTCGCATAGTACACAGAGATGTGAAGGCCAGCAACATATTACTTGACTCTGAACTGGTCCCAAAAGTTTCCGATTTTGGACTTGCAAAACTATACAATGACAAGGAAACTCATATAAGTACCCGAGTGGCAGGTACAGTGTAAGTATTCCCCCAAGCCTTGACCTTTGGTTTGCAAGATAACTATGGATGAATATATATGCATGTTATTTGTATCAATGCAGTGGGTATCTTGCGCCAGAGTATGCAATGCGTGGACATCTAACAGAAAAAACGGATGTGTATGCTTTTGGTGTTGTGGCTCTTGAGCTTGTGAGTGGAAGGAAAAACTCTGATGAGAAGTTGGAGATGGAAAAAACATATCTTCTTGAATGGGTACGTCCTTACTTATCAATATATGGGGGAAGTTAGAGACAATCATGAATGGCAAAAGACCAATAATCTTTGTGTATTTCTTGTATATATATAGGCGTGGAATCTACATGAGAAGGGTCGTGATGTTGAACTAATTGATGATAAGCTAAGTGAATATAACATGGAAGAAGTGAAACGTATGATTGGAATTGCGCTGCTGTGCACACAGACATCTCATGCATTGAGACCACCAATGTCACAAGTGGTGAACATGCTGTTAGGAAATGTTGAGGTCAATGACACCACCTCTAAGCCAGGCTACCCGATTGACTATACATTTGATGACACCACAAGCTCCTCTTCTTTCAGCAATTTTCAAACCAAAGGCACAAGCTTCTCCACGAACTTTGTGAAGCCTCCCACCGAGATAATACCCGGAAACACCAGCACTAAGCCAAAGCTTGGATTCAATATAAATGAGGGAAGATGACAATGATGAAAGTTTTCTTGTTTGAATAGTTTTCACTTTTGTTGAGTTTGATGTGTGACTTTATGGTTTAGAAACCACATCCGATTTTGATAAAGAAATTCAACAACTTGAATGAATATGACCTCAAGGAGTTAGGCAGAGAATTTATAACTGGGCAAAGAATGAAATTTTCATTCACTCATGAGACGTGAGCAGATTTCGTTTGTTTACAGCGATAATGTTACAAAACACTAACAGAAGACACAACACACTACCTTGAATCAAGAACATGTTTTTCCGCAAGAAACAGAAACATGAACTTGACAAAGGAGAAACATTGACAGAGTAAACTCCATTGGACCCTACAAAATGTTAAAACTCTCACACTCTGTTTTGTCTCTCTCACTGTGTTTCGAGCTTTGTTTGATAAGAAACTTAGAACTTCTACACAAGGAATTTTGGTGACTTATGCCTCTCTTTTTTTTTTGCATAGCCCTTTTGATTAATTTATAATCTAAACATAGTCTAAAAATAGCTGAAGCAAATAACAAGAAATGACTAAAACAAAACGTGAAACAGAGAGTCGTCCTCAATCCCATAAGACTCGCTCTCTTCTTTTATTTTCCTGCAACAAACTTTTGACCAAATCTCAACTCCATTAAACCAGCTCTATCCGATCCAGATTCTCGGTTAAGACATAACCAAGATTAATCTCCAATACTCCTCCTTAATCTTGGTTCTTCTTAATCTCAATTACTCCTATGAGTGCTCTCAACTCCTCAAACCTTCCTCTTGCCAACGCTTTAGTGAGTAAGTCAGCAGGTTGCTCTTCGGTTCGAATGTAATCGATCACTATTTCTCCTTGTTGAACACAATCTCTGACAAAATGATACCTGATATCGATGTGTTTGCTCCTGTCATGATACACTGGGTTCTTCGCTAAATTAATGGCAGATCTGTTATCAACCTTCAGTGTCACCTGACCAATCTCTTTTCCTTTCAAATCTCTGATCAGTCTTTTCAACCAAATGCCTTGGCAGCTTCCTGCAGTGGCTGCGATGTACTCTGCTTCACATGAGGACAACGCCACCACTTTCTGCTTCTGTGATACCCAAGATATGGGACTCGACCCCAAGAAATAAATTACTCTCGAAGTGCTCTTCCTATCATCGACATCACCCGCCAAATCGCTATCACAATACCCAACCAGCTCCGCCTTCTCACTCTGTTTCTTGTGGTAGTAACAACCGTACAAAGTGGTGCCCCTTACGTATCGTAAGATTTGTTTTACAGCTCCAAGGTGTGTTGTGGTGGGGGCTTCCATGTATCTGCTCACAACTCCAACAGAATATGACAAGTCAGGTCTAGTGTGAAGTAAGTACCTGAGGCTTCCTATAACACTCCTGTACATCGTTGCATCGACAAGAGGGCTCTCATCTTCTCTGCTCAGCTTTGTACGAGAGTCCATGGGCACGCTGCATGGTTTACATTCTCCCATCCCCATCTTCTCCAATACCTTGAGAGCGTATCCTGATTGACACAAACTTATACCATCACTATCTTGCTTTACTTTTATTCCCAGGTAATAGCTTAGTGATCCCAAGTCGCTCATTTCGTATGTCATCTTCATCTCCTGTTTGAACTCATCCATCTCACTGTCACTTGAACCCATCATAATTAGATCGTCTACATAGACTCCAATGATCAGAATTTCCCCATTCCTCTGTCTTCTGTAAACCGCATGTTCCATTGGTGATTTCTCAAATCCCAGGTTCAATAAACTTCCATCAAGCTTAGCATTCCACGCCCGCAGAGCTTGGCATAGTCCGTACAGGGCTTTCTTCAATTTCAGTACCTTTTCTTCCTTTCCTTTGACTGTGAACCCGTCAGGTTGAGCTATGTATACGTCTTCATTCAGCTCTCCATTCAAGAATGCAGATTTGACGTCGAGGTGGTGGACTCGCCATCCTTCCTGTGCTGCTAGCGCTAGTAACGTTCTTACTGTTTCTAGCCTCGCTACAGGCGCGAAAACCTCATCGAAATCCACGCCTTTTCGTTGAGCATACCCTTTGGCCACGATTCTCGCTTTGTGGCTTACGATTTTTCCTTCTGGGTTCTTCTTAAGCTTGAATATCCATTTCAGCCCGATTGCTTTTGATCCCTTTGGTAAGTCGCTCAGTTCCCATGTGTTATTGCGAATGATTGCGTCCATCTCCTCCTCCATGGCTGTTCGCCAACAGTCACTATTCTGTGCTTCCCCAAACGAGTTTGGTTCCTCCATTGCCATGAGGCAGACACTTATCTCCAATTCTTCTTCAACTGTGTCATTGTATATATCTTGTAAAGATCTATACCTTGTGTGTTTGATACTAGGGCTCTCTTCCTCTTCATGTTGCAGTGGGTTTTCATGAGTTGGTGTTCGAGTAAGGGACTCCACCGTGCTCTATGTGTCAGCGCTTGTTTGCGCTGGTGACTGTGTGTTGTTTTCGGCCGCTGGTCCCGAGTTTGAGCTAGTTGAATGTCTATTCTCTCCTCTAGTACTTTCATCATTTTCTTCGATATTTCCCGTTACCACACCGTGAATTCCAATCACAAAGTTTCCTCCTCTGTTTTCGACTTGTTGCTGTGAATTTTGGTTCCAATTCCAGGTTTGTTCCTCCATGAACAAAGCGTCTCGACTCACAACAATTCTCTTTGTGTTTGGATTGAAAAACCTGTATGCTTTAGAACCAGATTCATATCCCAAAAACACCAATTTCATACCTCTATCTTCCAGTTTCTTCAGGTGAGGGCGAGTGTTCTTGACATGAGCCATACACCCGAACACTCTTAAGTGTTCCACTTTAGGAGTTTCTCCGTACCAGGCCTCATATAGGGTCACTCCATTCACGCCTTTTGTGGGAGTTCTGTTCAGGATGTACACAGCGGTTTTCACAGCTTCTCCCCATAAGTTGTTTGGCATTTGCTTCCCTTTAAGCAGACACCGTGTCATCTCCACCACAGTGAGGTTTCTCCGCTCAACAACTCCGTTTTGTTGTGGTGAGTAAGGCGCTGTCAGCTGTCGTTTGAGTCCGGTTTGCTTACAGAACTCACTGAAGGCGTTCGACGTGAACTCCCCTCCACGATCAGACCTGAAAACTTTCATTTTCTTACCTGACTCAAGCTCTGTTGCGGTTTTTACAGCTTTGAATGCTTCGAAGGTTTGATCTTTGCTGCTCAGCATCTCAACCCACATGAATCGGCTATGATCATCAACCATAAGTAAGAAATAGCGGTTACCTCGAATTGTGAGTGGTGCTATGGGTCCACATAGGTCCCCGTGGACGAGCTCGAGTGGCTCACACGCTTGGAATTTGCTGGTTCGTGGAAATGAAGCTCGTTGTTGCTTGCTGATGGCACAACAATCGCACACCTGATCTTCATGAACCAATTCAGGTAGTCCTCTTACTAATCTATCCCGTGCCATCTTTCTTAGCATTTGGAAATTTATGTGCCCGAGTCTTGCGTGCCACACCCAAGGATCCACCTTGAGCTTCGCCATTAAGCACACAGGACTTGTTCGCGTCATTTTCTGTGTGTACAGTCGGTTTTGAGCCTTAGGAACCTTTGCAATTAGACGATCAAATGTATCAAATACACGCAGAAAGCCTCCCTGCACTACGATTCGTGCTCCACTATCATCCAGTTGTCCCAAACTGATGATGTTGCTGCGTAGTTTTGGAATGAAATAAACGTTTGGCATTGTCAGATGTCCTCCATCTCTGCATTTGAACAACGCAGCACCACGTCCTTTGATTTCAACCGTAGTTCCGTCCCCGTCGTCAATCTCTACAAGGGCATTTCTGTCTCCGGTCATGTGGTTACTCGCACCAGAATCGTAATGCCACAGTGATTCGTTGAGTTCATCAGCTGCCAGCATGGCCTTTTCATCTGCTTTTTCCTCCTTTTCAGCAATCATGATCTCACATTTTTCGAGCATGAGTAGAACAGGTTCCTCAATTTCTTCCTCCAGGGAGTGTGCTTAGTCTTCATCTGTTCTTTCTGCCTCACATTCTGAAGCGAAATGACCGTACTCGTTGCAGGAGTAGCAGCAAATTTTGGAGACATCAATTCTCTGCTTTCGATCATAGGATCTTTTCCCACCACGACCTGTCGCTTTCCCGCGATCTGAAGCGCTTCCTCTCCGGTTTCCCCTGCCTCGGGATTGGCCATAGTTCCTGGTCGAGGATCTTTCCTTCGGGTTTGTATTGTTTCTGGTTCTCGCCTCCCTTTGCGCAAACAATACATGATCATTTCATCCTGATTCGTACCCTCTCATTCGCTCCTCATGAGCCTTGAGTTAACCTGTCACTTCTTCGATCGTTTTGGTTTCTATGTTTCCAAATTCCTCCATGGTTGATGCAATTTGGAGAAATTTAGGAGACACAGCCCTCAAGATTTTCTTTACGACATAGCCTTCGTCGATTACCTCTCCCAAGCTTCTGAGACGATTCACAGTCATCGAGATTTTTCATGTGAATTCGTCTATGGTGTCGTTATCACCCATGCGATAACACTCAAGCTCCCACCGTAGAGCTTGTGCTTGGACTTCCTTCACTTTGGCTGCCATGAGGTGCATGGTTTTTAGTGTAGTCCATGCCTCCTTAGCAGACTTCTTTGCGCCGAGCTGCATCAGAGTCTCCTCACTGATTCCCTGGTAGATGGCAGCCAATGCCATCTTGTCCTTCCGAGTTTCAATAGGTAGTTCGCTCTCCACAGCTTCCCAGACCCCTTGAGCCTCCATATACACCTCCATCTTTATTGCCCAAGCTTGATAGTTGCTGTTGTTGAGGATCGGATATTGCAGCGATATGTTCCCCTCTCTTGGTGGTGCGTGTGGCGTCGCAGTGGAACCTCCGCTTGCACCAGAAGATGATTCTTGCACAGACATGTTTGGTTTTGTATATGAATGGTTTTGGAAGAGGCTCTGATACCAATTGTTAAAACTCTCACACTCTGTTTTGTCTCTCTCACTATGTTTCGAGCTTTGTTTGATAAGAAACTTAGAACTTCTACACAAGGAATTTTGGTGACTTATGCCTTTTATTTTTTGCATAGCCCTTTTGATTAATTTATAATCTAAACATAGTCTAAAAATAGCTGAAGCAAATAACAAGAAATGACTAAAACAAAACGTGAAACAGAGAGTCGTCCTCAATCCCATAAGACTCGCTCTCTTCTTTTATTTTCCTGCAACAAACTTTTGACCAAATCTCAACTCCATTAAACCAGCTCTATCCGATCCAGATTCTCGGTTAAGACATAACCAAGATTAATATCCAATACAAAACAGAAGAACATAGTTCCTAAATTGAAGAAAGATCTTCAACAGTTGGTTTCAGGCTAAGTGAGGGCTTTTCTGCCTGGGCGATCTGAGATCAAATAAGAACCGTAAGCTTGATTGAAATAGTAAAGATATAAGATGCTTAGAGAAGTTTATTGAGAGGAGTGTTACCTTAACCGAAGCTGGCGAAGCTTCCAGCGGATATATAATCCAATAGAATCAGCTTTTCATGTTGTGTGGGACCCCTATAGTCTCTACAACATTGCTGATTTTCTGGATACAATTACATATTGCTGATTACAATTCTTATAGCTGAACCATTTACAATCACAGTTTGACATGTATCATCTGTATGTATGCCTAGAGACTGTAGAGACTGCAACCCATTGTTGAGTACGAGGCTTGAATTTGTTGTTATGCTCTTCCTTTTATCAGCCCACACAGCTTGTTCTCTGCAACATTCCTTTCGCTTGATGGTGAGAAAGAGACTGAATCTGAAATGGACTTCACTGAATTGAGTTGTCGTATATTTGATGCAAAGAGGTTCAAATTCACTTCTTCACTCTATCGCTTCAACATTGGTTCGTGGACTGGGCTAATAAGTGGCGTACATGCATTTGCTGTAATAAAATTTGTTCCTACAGGGAGGAGTGTTTCAGGCCCTGTCTCTATCAAGATATTGAATCAAAAACACCAAATAACGTCTTAGAAAAGTCATAAAAAATAGTGAATATGTAATTTTGTCATTTTAAAAACAGTTGACTACTCAACTTACCCGGCATGAGTTTAGACGGCAACTTTGTCTATGCCAATATCGTGAAGTCTGGCAGTTTTTTCTTTGGCTGTGAGCCAGTTCTCCTGCAATGATCAACTTTGTAGCAACTTTTTCTTTGGCTTAGTCGAAAAAAAAAATTGAGTCATCGCTTCCAAGCAAACCCATTCCCTGAAAGAAGCCTAGACAAGAATCCTTCACCAGCTATTGTCTTCTTCTCTTTGCTCATTACAAATCAAAGACCAATGAGTCTCAAATCAATTTCATAGCCACACTTTCACATCAAATCCATCATCTTTGAAGATTTCATTGCATTGTTCTCTACTCGAAACCGATTGATCACTATCTTAAACATCTCTCGACTCGGTGTTTCGCCTAATTCAACCATTGATCTGATAAGTTTTTCTGATTCCACAACTTGACATGCCTCACAATACTTATGAACAAGACCACTCTATGAACTAATGCTTGGTCTTATACCTAACTTAATCATTTCTGTATGAATGTCCATAGCTTTATCCAATTGATTGTTACATCTAAGGAATCCACTGATGACTGAATCATAGCTTGCAGAATCCGGAATCTTTCGCTTCTGTAACATTGTGTTTAAGAGATGAACGGCAATATCGAGATTTCCACGATCAGATAGTTTCTTGATGAGATTATCGTAGTTGGGAGTCATTGTGCCATCCTGTGTCACACGGATCAGAAAGTCTTCAGCTTTTTGAATTTCTCCTTTGGAAATAAGGGATTCAACTATTTTGGTTAGGAGAACTGAAGAATCCATAACCCAGCCTTTTGATTCCATTATCTGCCACAAGTCAAGAGCTCTTTCGACATCTCCATTGTCACACAGAAAGCTTGCAACTACTCTTAAGCTTCAATTATTCGGCTTCATCCCCTCTGAGAGCATAGCCGAGTGATAACGTAAAGAACTTGAATAATCTCCAGACGAAGAGTATCCGTGTACAAGAAAATTAAATGTTGTTTCATCAGGCAACATTCCTCTTTCCCCCATTTCGAGCAAGACTGTATTAACCTCCAAGCAATTCTTTGCCCAAAACAGATAGAAAATCAGCAGATTATAGATAATTACTCCACCTGGATAGCTTTCTCTTAGCAACAGAAACTCCTTCCGATTAGTTGCATAGAGAAATTGACACTCTGAACACATTTTTCGGACATATTCTCTGTAACTCATAACCGAACAGTTTATGTTCTTCCTCACCAAGATTCCTAATAGTTCCTCAACCTTCCTCCCGTTGTTAGCTTTACAATAACCTTGAAGCATCAGACTGTAGATATTGTTATCCAGAAAAAGGCCCCTTGATAACAATATCCGTAACTAATTTTCTGCATCAGACATCATCCCAGCTAAGCATAGTCCTTTTATCAAAGCATTGTAGACAGAAGATGAATCTGATTGCTTTGCTAAAGTAAATGCCTTTTCTGCTTTGTCAACTCTACAAAACCGAGGAATTCACATCAAACAACTTCCCAAGCTTAGATTGTGTTTCTTGTCTAGCATTTCAAGTTGTTCCATGAAGACAACACAACTCTTTTGTCTTCAGAAACTTGAGACTTGAACTCCAACAAAGCTTGACCATCAGTTCATCATTAAAACGAAATGCTTCAAGTAACATGAGAGTACTGAAACCAAATAGAAGAAAAAATCTTATGCTTCTCATTTTTGATGTATTTTTGCTGGTGAATAGCTTCTCACTTTGTCTGAAAATATATGTAAAGAATGAAGCAAATGAAAAATGCCGTTTTGTGGTTATACCGTGTTTGTTCACTGTAGCCGATTGAATTTAATGTTTGTAGGCATAATTGGTTTGTGGTTGGTTATAACGTAATACGAAACATAATAGTCAAGTAGTTGTGAGTCATTTCGTTTTCCAAAATCTAAGTTTAAGACTTCTTTGGAGAATGGGTCAAATAAAACAACTACAAGCGAGTCATAACACTCATAACACATACGTCAAAGTGTAATCTAAAAGAATCTGGATACTTATCTTAAGAAGACTAATCTGTAACATTACGATCACACAAGAGTTATCTTAGGAAGACTAATCTTTAACATTACAATCACGCACAAGAGTTATCTGACCAAATACACTTCTCATAGATCATATATCTTTTTGAATTGAGATTGTATAATTAAGAATTATAAAGAAAAAATCGGAATTTACTTAAGCAAAAATGGATTGATATTATACCATTTTGGAGCATTTATACTCAAGACTCATTTTTTGGTTTAATTTTATGTATACTAATTTTGTTAAGAAGACTCATTATTATCTTCTTCTTTTTCTGTCAACAATGGATCATAATTAGCCGGTCCATTAGCCAAGTTCCTACATAATATAGACGGTGGGACTCGATGCCTACTTATGCAAGTGCGCATATCTTAGTGGACTTATTGTCTGCTTTTAGACTAAAGGTCAATTGCTCATTAATATCTTCTTAATAAAACAACTTCTTACAAATCTGTCATTTATTGATGAAATGGATTTCATATTCGACTTGGGGCTAACGGAATTCCATCATATAGTACACTTACAAAAACAGGATTTATATATATATTTCTTAATTAGTATTAGGCTGAGCCACTCCTCTAGCCATTTTAAACTTTCCTCGACCTCCTACAACTGCAACTTCTCTCTTCTTCTCCGTTATCGGATTTTTATTTGTTTTCATTTATATACAATCATGGAACTTCTGGATTATAGTCCAATTATTTGTTTAGATAATGATTTTAAATACTTTTTTCATGGTCACTAGATTTTTTAGAGTATGTTATATTACATATTATTTATATTTCTAATTAATAATTGACTCGCATTTATTGAAATGAAAAAGATTTTTACAAAAAATAGTAATTTTAGACAAAAAGTCCAGATAAGAAGAAGACATGTAAAACTAAGAGGAGAGACACAGAGGTATAAGTAAAGAATGTGAACTAAACAAACTCTTGTGTGTGCAGAATGAGAGAGACCACAAAAATGAAATCAGTATCATTCCCATCAGATTTGTTGATTGATATTAGACTATCCGCTCGAATGTGAACTAAACAAACTCTTGTTTGTGCAAATGCACACGAATACCCGCTCGCTCTCCATGCAGTATTGACAGGATATATGAGTATGTTGTTCGGGTTGATGTCTCAGTGTACTACGTTGTTGTTGTATATAGCTTCAAGCCCTTTGAGCATATCTCTAGCCAGTCTTCTGACGAGTGACACCCTCAATCGTCTTGGATGATTTTTGCGAATCAACTGCTTAACACTTCCACCACACAAGTACTCGAAAAGAATGTTGTGATTTGTTCTCAACAGATCTAACTCATCACAACCTATCTCGTGACCGTAAACACGAACAACGTGCAGAGACATAGCACGTTCTAACATATAGTCCTCTTTAAGTGGAATCTCCCAAAGAATCTGAATTGTCAAGGGGGTTCTCCAAACCCTAAAAACTCCAGCGTACTAAGCTCATTACTGCGACGGCAACTCCTTCCTCGAAACTACCTCAATGTTACTTCTCTTGGCTGAAGATGATCGTTCCTCTTCCTCTCCTTCTAGACATTCCTTTTTCCTTTTTGGTGTGATCTCTATAGTCTCCACTTGATCCTTCTTTTTCTTGTAGATCACGATAGCATGATTACGCATCCATTTATTAGGTCTGTTATGACGAGGAGCTGGGAGGGGCATAACACTGGAAGTACTTGCCTCTAAGGCAATTGCTTTGAAAACCATAGAGTTAGGTATTGTAATTCTCTGAAAAACATAGCCCTCACCATTGAAAGCTTCAGGGTTAGTCTTTGTTGGAGCACCACGAGCAATTTTAAAAGAAGCGGCCATCAATTTGGCTTTTTCTCATCCCTTGTCTCCTTTCTTGTCTTCCTTCTCAAGGAATTCGAAAACCAATCCTTTTCTTTTCTCCAGATCCTTAGTAATAGTTGTGGGAACTTCCAAACATAAGAATTTGTTCCTGGCTGGAGGATCTTCATCCAATTTCCACACATATCTTTTGACTATGATGGCACGAGCTTGTTTCTCAACAGGGTCACTAATAGAGAGATAATTCTAAAGCACATCCATCACGTCTTTGGTGATTCTTTGCTTCCCAGTCTCTGGATCAATCCCGACAGCGGACCTTGTCATGACACCATATAGAGGATCATCTTTACTTAGAGGATGAGGAGGTGTCACAGCAACACAATTACTTCCTACCGTAGCATTAGAATGCCAGACTGGAAGTAATGCGGGACACCTAGGCTTATCATGTGTAAGCCTCTGGCAATCAAAACACCTTTTACAAATCCGTTCGTATTCGAAATTCACAGTAACAACTTCCCCATTAGGAAGTTCATATTGGCGTCTGTTCTTCAGAGGTCTTGAGACATCAATCAACACGCGAGCACGAATATAGCCTCGACTCTGAGGCTTTTTAAGATCAAATGCCAATTATGCTACTTGTCCGAGACAACTAGCTATCTCAGTAATAAAATCTGCATCATAACACATCACTGGGATGTTGTAGAGCCGCACCCATACAGAAAGAAATTGTAGAAAATCTTCAGGCGGCTTCTCTTCCCAACGGTCAACCACAATGGACCAGTCTTCATAAGTCCAGGCACCAGCTTCCTTCCAACACAGAGAACAGATCAGCCTCAGAGTCGAATCAAACTGAAATTTTCTCCGGATAGAGCAAAACCACGGCATCTGTCATACGTTCTCCACAGCCTAGGCATATCATAGATGAACAAGGACATTTTCTGATTTGAAAGATTTAACAGCCTCCAAATAATGCTACACCGATGGAGATGATAGATGAAACCCTTTGGTAGGGCTATACACGTTGATATCAAAAGAGAAGTACAACTTCGCATTGGATTTTCACCGAAGCCTGGCTCTCCGTTAACAACTCACTTTTCTCTGATCTAATCCACGACCTATTGTCAATTCTAAAGTAACCTAATATAGCTAATCCAAACAGAACATTAAATCGAAGAACACCTATTAGTAAACCGGCTCAACCCAACTTTATAATTAATTACTGAACCAATATACTAATATGCAAAATCAGAAGCTACTAAGAACAATTGTAAATCGGTTTAGCACACTTGATAAACAGGCCTGAAGTAACATAGTCACTAAATTATGGTAGAAATTTGCAATAATCATTAATTCCATAAAACAGGAAAGCATGAATTTGTCAAATTAAATACAGATTTGAGCCAAACAAAAAAGGAATTAGCGTTAATCAAGTTAATTTATGTATAGAAATAATCAATATTAACAAGCAATAACAGAGTTTTTTTTTTTGCCTTTAAGCATTAATATTAGATATAAAAGTCCAAGACCAAGTTGATGAGTTACAATTGAAAGAGTTAGACTTTTAAAATAAACAAACGAGAGCATTAACAAGGTAGTAAGATGCGGTAAACATGTTTGAATCTGCATAATGACGCCTACATATTGCCCCAGGATAAGTTCTGTCAAAGCAGAACACCGGTACACCATCAATGTCGCTTCAATGTAACAGTTGCCAGTAAACACTCTCTAAGGGCATCCAGTTAACGGCAAATCAAACAAGTTCCACTACAACTTCCTTTGTATCGGTTAAATCTAAATATATTCCGGCATTGAAAACCATCTATGAAGACCAACTCGGACAAAACATACATTTACTCCTCCAAAAGTTTGCAAAGAACACAGCAACACATAATGCCCAACAAACCTTGATGGAAATTGACTAATTTAATATATAGATCAGATCTAAAACATGGAAAAAGCTGAAAAGACGACGACTAAATCTGGATAGTGATTACCGAAACTTATTACATGAAACCTAAAAAAGAAAAAACCAAAGACACAACAATAGAAGAAGAACATGAAACCTTGGGACTTAAAGATTCGAAGAGATAAAGGAGAAACCGGTTAACATGGAAGAAGTGCCGAAAAGACACTGGGAGAAGTGCCAACAGGTACGCCAGGAGAAGTGCCGACAGCTACGCCGAGAGAAGTGCCGACAGGTGCGTCAGGAGAAGTGCCGACAGCTATGCCGAGAGAAGTGCCGACAGGTATACCGGGAGAAGTGCCAACAGGTATGTTGAGAGAAGTGCCGACAGTTACGTTGGGAAAAATACCGACAAAAACGTTGGGATGTGTCAATATAATTTAAAATACTTTGTTTGCAGAGATGTGTCATATAATGATTTATCAGGGAATCTTCCTTCTTGGGTTCGCTTACCAAACTTGAGACTGTAAGTTTAAGAACTATGTGCTTCTATTCCATGACTACATAATACGTAGTTTTGCTGAAATCAAAGTTTGCTATGCTGCAGCAACCTGATTGCCACCTACTTTACAGTAGGAGGTTCTAACAAAAGGTGACTTCTTAAATCTTGCTGTGTTCTTAGTGCCTAAAATTATGTGTTATATCTATTTCACAAGCATACAACTTTGTGTTTTGTAAAATGGGTTTTCCCTGGACTAACCTGCCTACAAAAGGATTTCCGCTGCAATCGAGGAAAAGGAGTATGTAAGTGCATCTATCTTATGTACTTTTGAAACTTATTTCAGTTCTAGCATTTACAATTTTAAGATCACAAATGTTATACATTACGTTGGTGAAGATATGTCTCTTTTCATGGGTTTCCAGATTTCAACTTCTCAGTCAATTGTGGAGGCCAAGATATCAGGTCCAGTAGTGGAGCTTTGTATGAGAAGGACAATGAGGAAATTGAACCAGCTTCATTTTTCGTAAGTAAAACAAAGAGATGGGCAGTCAGCAACATAGGACTATTTACTGGGAGTAGCAATACTAAATACATTGCTAAAGCTCCTCCAAATATACGATTTGCAAATACCTCAGACTCAGAGCTTTTCCTATCGGCGGGAGCCTCTGCATCTTCTTTAAGCTATTATGGACTGCGCCTAGAAAATGGAGGCTACCGTGGAATAGTTCAGTTTGCCGAAATACAAATAAAAAGCCCTAGTACCTACACAAATCCTGGAAGACGCCTTTTCGACATATATGTTCAGGTCTCTACTATTACATAGATCTCAACTCTTCATGAAGAAATGAAGTCTGACCTATGTACTTCTTTTTATTTCAGGGAAAGCTTGTTGAAAAAGATTTCAATGTGCATAGAAATGCTAATAGTTCTAGTGTCCGGATTACTCAAAGAGTACATAATGCAAATGTATCTGAAGATTACCTAGAAATTCATCTTTTTGGGCTGCAAAAGGAACACGTTATATTCCTGATCAAGGTGCTTATGGGCCATTAGTCTCAGCTATCAATGCAGTTTCAGGTATATAACAGAGCGTTTCATGATCTTTAGTAGAATCCAATGTCTCTTCTCATCACTACCAGCTTTTCGTCTCTGCAGATTTCATACCCACTGTAACTAATAAGTTATCCTCGAAGTTTAAGGAAAAAATTAGTATTATTGTAGGGACCATTGTAGGACCAGGAACTGCAACTCAAGATTTTGATCTTTCGAACAATCTTGGGGAAGGAGGATTTGGACCTGTATTTAAGGTAAGACCCTACACAGAATGTTATGAAACATCATTATAGGTAGTACAGTGTAATAGAAGGTCATGTAAATTTGTTCATTGGCTATATTCTGAATATACCCATTGGTAACAGAGAATACTGAACGATGGAAGAGAGATAGCCGTGAAGCATTTGTCAATTGCATCAAGGCAAGGAAAGGTTCAATTTGTTGGGGAGATTGCCACAATATCAGCTGTTCAACACTGCAACCTTGTGAAACTGTATGGATGCTGCATTGAGGGAAAACAGCGCATGCTTGTATACGAATACCTCTCAAACAACAGTCTAGATCAAGCTCTGTTCAGTAAGCTCATGAGATCTTAATTACATGTGTCACATTTGTAAGAAACAGATGTTATATTAGCTTTACACATTGCGTAATTTTGACAGAGAAAAAGAGTTTGTTGCTTGGTTGGTCAGAGCGTTTTGAGATATGCTTGGGAGTAGCAAAAGGTTTGGCATATATGCATGAGGAGTCAAATCCGCGTATAGTGCATAGGGATGTGAAGGCAAGCAATATGCTTTTGGACACAAATGTGGTCCCGAAACTCTCTGATTTTGCGTTGGCCAAACTATATGATGATAAGAAGACACACATGAGTACACGAGTTGCAGGAACGATGTAAATATCCTGAAAACCTCACATAAGATTTGGTTTGTCAAATGAGTTAAAAACTTACAGTTTGTGGAATGTCACATTGCAGTGGATATCTGTCACCAGAGTATGTGATGCTTGGACATCTTACGGAGAAGACGGATGTGTTTGCCTTTGGTATAGTGGCTTTAGAAACTGTGAGCGGAAGGCCAAACTCATCTCCAGAATTGGATGATGAAAAGCAATACCTCCTCGAATGGGTATCTAACTAACATTTGGACAAAAAACAGCTTAATTTGGTTTGTGCAGGCATGGAGCCTACACCAAGAGCAGAGTGATATGGAAATTATGGATCCGGATCTAAGAGAATGTAACGAGGAAGAAGTGAAACGTGTAATAGGAGTTGCCTTCTTATGCACGCAAACAGAGCATGCGATACGGCCACAATGTCCCTAGTGATAGGCATGTTGACAGGGAATGTGGAAGTGACCGAAGCCCGTGAGAAGTGACCTAAACCCTATTCTCTGCACCCGAAGTGTTCGATACATTCTCCCAGTGAATGCTGTTGGATAAGCTTATTAAAGCCCAAGACATCTTTAAAAAGGAAATTAAAGATAAGATAGGCTTAGAAAGATTCTTGATAGATTTAAGAGTTATAGATTTCTATAAGGAATAGGATTAGTTTTATCAATACCTCTATATATACTTAAGAAATCGAGTTTGTAATTCATGTTTAGTAGGATGTTGTAGGATCTATACCTCAAGAGCTCTGGACCTTGGAATATCTTAAATATCTGTATGGTTTTATCATATAGACGCCTAGCTACAACCACCTTCTTCTTCTTTATAATCACATTTCATTCTTTCAGGAACTTGGGTCAAAATGTATTGACAGGCTCTCTGTCTCCTACAATTGGAAATGTGACTCGAATGCGAGTCAGACATTCTTCCTCTGATTGTTGCGCTGAAAGTATTGATAATGAGCTCTTTTATGGTATATTTATTGTGTTCAACGCTTAACTGTTTTATCACATAGGAATTTTAGAAGCAATGTATTGTCTGGCACTGTTCCTAAGGAAATTGGTCTGCTCAGACATTTAAGATCACTGTAAGCTCAAGCTGCTTCGTCATTGTTTGTAAATGATCATGTCCTCACGCTGCTTCTGGAGGATTTTGATGGTTCCTTGTACCCATTTATATTTCTGCAGTGCTATTAATTCAAATAACTTTTCCGGTACTATACCAGCTGAGATTGGGAGATGTACAAAACTGCAGAAATTGTGAGTATGTCCTCCTCTCTATAATTTAGATATGACAACTTAACCATCGAAATCATTTAGTCTATCACTAACCCGAAAATTCTTGCGCATTAATCAGTTTTTTTTCCAATGAATTTCTTACATCTTGTTTCAGCTACATAGGAAGTTCTGGACTCAGAGGAGAAATACCTTTATCATTTGCTAATCTTGTAGACCTAAAAGACGTGTAAGTTCTGGACTGGATATATCAGATTCCCATATAAGCTTTGCTTTACATTTTATCATTGGGTTTCAAGAGTTTGTAATCTATTTATTACCTTACATTTTATCTTGCTAATTTTGGGTGATTTTTAATCTTAATTGTGTACCACTTGGATTACAGATCTGGAAGTAACAGGCCAGATACAAGACTTCATAGGAAGTTGGACCAAACTTACTACCTTGTAAGAAGATTTCACTGTTACAAAGTTATACAATTAATGGATTGTTCCATTGCTCTTGTTTATGTATTTTTTTTATATCTATATTACTATTAGTGGAAAATTTCTCATTGCATTGGTACATATTAATCTTTGGAACTGGTTTGAGTGGTGTTGCCATTTGCCAACTTAACTGATTTGACAGAACTGTATGTGTCAGAATCATTATTGTTTACTGTTCCTCTCTTCTTTCCGGTGGCAATTCTTCTATTGAATTCATTAAAGACATGAAGTATCTAAGTATTTTGTAATTCAATTCAAATTTTATTCCAACTCATGATCAAATTAATATACTCTTGGACTATTTGTCTTCCTTTGTGTATATAACATTAATGATATATGTCGCAGAGTATTGAGGAATAACAATCTTACTGGAACAATACCATCTAATATTGGAGAATACTTAAATTTGCAACAGCTGTAAGTACATATGCCAAATAAGTATGAAACAAATTGTTGTCTTTATATTAGGTTTCTGGGAAGCAACATGTTGAGTGGTTCCTTGCCCACTCAAAAGAGGCAGTCTTTACGCAATATGTGGGTAATAATATCCTTTATAGCTGTTTCATCTTTAAAGTTCTTTACAACTTTTTTACTCAACATTTATTCAAGTAGAAGAATCTTGTTCTTTTATGCTTTCAGGATAATCGTTGTTCTTTTATGCTTTCAGAGAGGAAGGACAAGGATCTTGGACCAGCGTCGTTTGTTGTGAGTGCTGATCAGAGATGGGCAGTCAGTAATGTAGGACTTTTTGCCGGAAGTTGCAATGATATATACATGTTTACTTCAACAGCACAATTTATCAATACATTGGACTCAGAGCTGTTTCAGTCAGCAAGACAATCTGCATCTTCCCTAAGGTACTATGGGTTGGGGCTAGGAAATGGAGGCGATACCGTAACACTTCAGTTTGCTGATGTACAATTCTTAGGTTTAGGAAGACGGCTATTTCACATTTATGTCCAGGCCTGCACTACTTGACCAATTAAATTTTTGGTGTAATTGTTTTCTTTCTAATTTTGTTATGATGATTTCGAAGATCTAGCTCTGTTTTTCTAGGGAAGACTTGTTGAAAAGGATTTTGATGTACATAGAGCAGCTGGTGACTCTACATCATCTACACGACATTTTTCTCTAACGATGAGATGTTTGTGTATATGAAGATGACAAACATCTTTTCCTTTCTTTCTCACTAATGAGGTAAACTTAAATCATATTGGGCTGTCTCTATTAACGTATTGAATAAATTACGCCAAATAACGTCTAAGAAAAGTCATTACGTCTAGTCAATACACTGGGCATTATCTGACCCACTAATATGTCGAAAGACGAATGAAGCATCTCTTCTAATAGAAAGAAAAATCTCCTTTTTTTTGGTTTTTAAGCCCCAAGGCTAGAAACTTCAAATGATTTGATGATTTGATAAAATGAATAATTGGTCGAGGCAACTTCGTGGCAATAATTAAGTCATGCAGTAATCTTCCCTCAGCTTTCACATCTTATCATACCAAGATGTTGACTTATGTGGTTGGAGTGAAGAAGCAACAATTTTATCCACTTATCGGCAAAATGAATTTCTTTATAAAACATCCATTAATTGTCTAGTGAGTAGTGCAAATTTAAAACATCATTTATTCTGAACATCTGGGGATGCGCAGGTTACACAGTTCTCCGTTTCTGCTCCTAACTATCTGCTTCTTGTCGTGTTATAGTTTCAGTTCATTTTACTTGGTTGTAGCACAAGACCAAACACGAGCCACTACTCATCCTGCTGACGGTTTGTCTTTAAGAACTTGACATTATTTATATTCAATCACCAATTATATATAATTGATTGCATTGTATACATTGTTAATGATTAAATCACATCAGAAATGTATCCATATATGTGAATAGTAGAGTTGTTTATAGACAATATATATATATGTACCATAGACACAACGTTATGCTGTCCTTTATTTCGAAATATTTTTTATGCGAAAAGGAGTATCTTGTATAATTTAAAACTCAAAAATGATATTTTGGCATGAATTTTTTTAAAAAATATTTTGTACAATTTAACTTTTAGAAGAGCTATTGTGGATAATAACACATAAACTAGTCTACAATTTTGCATAAAAAGAAAAATCTTTGACCCTGATAATTATACGTACAATATTCCATATCATAGATTTTTTAATTGATCGCTTATTACCCATACGTGTATTTCATGTTTTGAGCTTGATCTTAACAGTGTTTAAGTCTATATAGTATTTGATTTGGAAACTGATATATTGATGGTTCACATATCATTAAATGTAAATAAACGAATCAAATCTAGATATGTAGCTGATATTTTTATATAAAATATTTCTGCATATTTTTAATATTAATTTCATTTTAAAATTAGTCTAATATTATTGATTAATTAAATATAAGGTGTATTAATGTTTTATTTTAATTAGTAGATGTTTTTAATAAAAGTAACATATGTCATCTTTAGAAGAGATAGACAAGTTGATTTGTGAGCTTGAGAGACACAAGACTCTTGTTATTTATATAATTAATATAGTTTCCTCATAATAGTTATATGTTCGATTTAAGTTATGTATACACTATGTGTACATTAAGGCCCTTAAAGATTTAATTAGCAAAAGGTAGCCATAGAAAATGATTACATATAATGATACTCTTTCATTTATTGTCATTGTTAATCAATATTATGAATTGCTAATATTTTTTGCCTTGAGAATCAAAATTGATGACATATCTTAATCAATTAAAATGATTGGTATTGAGAATTAAAATTTGTAGTTCTTGTTTCTCAACTATGTATTTACAGATATATTAGTTATTTTAATTTTATTGTTTCAAAGCCTATATTTAATTAAACCCTTTTGAGAAGTAGAAGTGTTTTTTAGTGTTTCTAAAAATAATAATCTATCGTTGTTTCTTGAAATCGAGGTAGTGCATGCTTTCAAATCCATCTTCACGTCATGGAAGACTTTGTTGGAAATCCGATGGAACACAAGCGGCGACCCTTGCACTGGCGGCGACTTTGAATACATCATCAAATGCAACTGTACTTTCAACAGTTCCAAAGTCTGCCACATCACCGCTCTGTAAACCTTTTTTCCCCATGCTCTATACCCAAAATATTCGACGCATTCTCCCAGTGTAGTGCTTCATTCTCATTTTGGTTGCTATTGTTTTCACAGCAATGTTTATTTGCGAGGAGTTGAAGGACCTATACCTCAAGAACTCTGGACCTTGAAGTACCTCACAACACTGTATATACACCAGATACAACCCACTTACCCATTTTCTTTCTTCTCTATACATCATACACACATATTGACACTGTAATAATACATCTAATGGACCTCAAACTCACATTCTTTCAGGGACCTGTCTGACAATAATCTAACAGGCTCTTTGTCTCCTGCAATTGGAAATCTGACTCGATTGCAATATATGTAAAAGAATATGTGATAAGTAAATTTTCTTCAATTAATAATTCCTTGACTTGAACCTTACGCTCATCTGTTTAATTTATTTAGGGATATTGGTACTAATGCTTTGTCTGGCCCTATTCCTAAGCAAATCGGTTTGCTTACAGATTTAACATATTTGTAAGCTTAGTGTGCTTCTTCATCGTTTAAATATGATAATGTCTTCACATTGCTACTGGAGGGTCTTGATGGTTCCTTATTTACATTCTGCAGTGATATTAGTTCAAATAACTTTTCCGGTTCTATACCACCTGAGATTGGGAATTGTATGAAACTACAGCTTATGTGAGTGTATCTGTCAATTACGCAAAATATGAATACTTAACCTCTAAGTCTGGTTCAATTAATTATTTTAAAAATATTACAGGTCCATACATAGTTCTGGACTCACTGGGACAATACCTTTATCCTTTGCTAATCTTGTGGAGCTCAAACAAATGTAGGATAAAATTAATTTAAATATAAGCTAGTTTTTGTTAGATTTATGTTGCAGCTATCTTTTGTAATCTACTTCATATTTTAGCTTTTGCCTTGGACAGTTGGATTATGGATCTGGAGCTTACAGGTCCCATACCAGACTTTATCGGATATTGGACCAAACTAACATACTTGTAAGAAGATCTCACTTTTACGCAATTATATAATGGACTTGCTCCATTGCTCTTGTTTATGCATTTGCTATATTACTATTAGGGTTACTAGCAATTCTCCATTGCAGTAATTTAAGGATTAATCAGTTGGTACGTGTTCTACTGCAGGAGAATTGTAGGAAGTGGTTTTAGTGGTCCGATACCATCGTCATTGTTCAAGTTAACTAATTTGAGAGAACTGTATGTGTTGCATAGTTTTCAGAATTATTATTGTCTAGTACTGTTTCTCGTTTCTTCACTTTCTTCACATATTTATATTTTTTTATGTAGGAGGCTTAGTGATATATCCAATGGAGGCTCTTCTCTTGAATTTATCAAAGACATGAAATCACTACGAATATTGTAAGACAAAACTTTCATTCAACTTTTACTCCAATTTTTGATCAGATTAATTAATGTGCTAATGAAATGTTTCTTCCTCTTTGGTGTATCTAATAGTAAACATTGAAAATATATATGTTGCAGAGTATTAAGGAACAACAATCTCACTGGGACAATACCATCTAATTTTGGAGAATACTCAAATTTAACCCAAGTGTAAGTACATATGTCAATGTGTTTTTCAAATCCTCTTAAAGCTTTTTATCAGGGTCTTTTCTGTAAAAAGAATGAGATGTTTTCTGGAAGTCATCGAGAGAATATGATATAATTTCTCAACCATCGCTATGTAACTAATGTATGTTTTCCAGTGATTTAAGCTTCAACAAACTACATGGACCGATTCCGCGTTCACTTTTCAATTCAAGTGGACTTACTCACTTGTAAGATGATATGTTTTTGTGCTTCTTTTGGATGTTTATGTATAAGTAACTTATATACTAACTGTTAAAATCATTTAGGTTTCTGGGAAACAACACGTTAACCGGTAGCTTGCCCACTGAAAAGAGTCAATCTTTAAACAATATGTGAGTCTGACTTTATAATTTTTGGAGCGTTTATTCAAGTAGAAGAATGTTTCACTCTTAATAACACAGATTAATGCTTGTGTAGATTCTAATCACTTTTCTTTTATATACTTTTACAGAGATGTCTCATATAACGATTTGTCTGGAATTCTTCCTACATGGGTCAATGAACCATACTTGCAACTGTAAGTAAACAAAGCAAATGTTTCCCTTTTAATATTTCTTAGGTTTCATCTTGAAGCTCTGTTTATAGGAACAAAACTGTTTGTTATTTTTGCAGCAACTTTGTTGTTAACAATTTCACATCGGAAGGTCTTGACAACTGGTGAATTCTTAATGTGTCTTTTTTAATGTTAATATGTTTCTTTTTTTCGTTTTTCTTTTCTTGAAAAACATCTTAAACCTTTTTATTTTTGTTAAAAGGATTTTACCAAACCTAAACTGCCTGCAGAAAAACTTCCCCTGCAATAGAGGCAAAGGAAACTGTAAGTGTAACAAGAAGATATCCTCATAACACATGGAAAATTCTTGAATGTTCTATTTGAAAAAAAAATTTACAGTTTCCTTATCTATTCGTGTCTAGATTTTAATTTTTCTATCAATTGCGGAGGTCCTCCGATAAAGTCTGTTAGAGGCACACTATTTGATAAGGATCCTGATATAGATCTTGGACCAGCTTCGTTCTTCGTGAATGATAATCAAAGATGGGCAGCCAGTAATGTAGGACTATTTGCTGATGATATCAACAAGAAATACATATACACTATAGAATCAGAATATAACATCACGAACACTTCGGACCCGAAGCTTTTTCAGTCAGCACGAACTTCTGCGTCTTCTCTAAGGTACTATGGGTTGGGGCTAGAAAACGGAGGCTACACCGTAACACTTCAGTTTTCTGAAATACAGATTGGAGTGACTTTGAAATCTTGGAGAGGTTTACGAAGACAGCAATTTGATATTTACGTCCAGGTCTACACTACTTGATCAACTTTTTTCGTGTAACTCCAAATTTGGTTCTGATGAATTCTAAGATTGAGCTCTTTTGTCCAGGGAAGACTTGTTGAAAAGGATTTTGATGTACGCAGAACAGCTGGTAACTTTTCTTTGAGTGCAGTTAAGAGAGAATACAAAGCACATGTATCAGAAAATCACCTTGAAGTTCACCTTTTCTGGGCTGGAAAAGGAACATGTTGTATTCCTGACATAGGGACTTATGGGCCATTAATATCAGCCATTAGTGCACAACCAGGTAATACAAATGGTAAATTCATTTTTCTTCTTTATTTTCATTATCTCATTATGCTACTTAGTGTCTAAGTGTAACATATTTGTGTTCAGATTTCACGCCAACTGTGGGTAATAGGCCACCACCAAAGGAAAATTACAAGACTAATACTTTTGTAGGTGTCATTACCGGTGTAGTACTTTTGAGTATTTTTGCGGTTGTAGTTATCTTCATCATCCGAAAAAGAAGAAAGCAGTATACAGATGATGAAGGTATATATGTTATAACTAGAACACAAGCAAGCCTTAGAAATGAAGAATATTAGCCCATATAGAACTTGAATATCATCTATGAAATTGTTTAATTTTAAGATCAAATTGTTTCTGGCAGAAATACTAAATATGGAAGTAAAACCTTACACTTTTACGTACTCGGAACTTAAAACTGCAACTCAAGATTTTGATCCTTCAAACAAGCTTGGAGAGGGAGGATTTGGGTCTGTTTATAAGGTAAGTCTCTTACCAAAACTTATGTACTCTTATGAGATACTAGGGAAGAGGAGAATATGTAATACCTTTTAATATGTTTTGTTTCAATTAACATATTCAATAGGGAAACCTTAATGATGGAAGAGAGGTCGCCGTGAAGCAGTTGTCTTCTGGATCCCGACATGGGAAGGGACAATTTGTTGCGGAAATCATAGCAATTTCTTCAGTTCTACATCGCAACCTAGTAAAGCTTTATGGGTGCTGCTTTGAAGGGGATCATCGTTTGCTCGTATATGAGTACCTCCCTAATGGAAGTCTCGACAAGGCATTATTTGGTAAACATAAACATGACTTATTTGTATCTGCTTCTACCAAGCTGAAGTATTCATTATGCTCTTGTTTGAGCAATACAGGGGATAAAAGATTACATCTTGATTGGTCAACTCGTTATAAGATATGTCTGGGAGTAGCTAGAGGTTTATTTTATCTACACGAAGACACGAATGTTCGCATAGTACACAGAGATGTGAAGGCCAGCAACATATTACTTGACTCTGAACTGGTCCCAAAAGTTTCCGATTTTGGACTTGCAAAACTATATGATGACAAGAAAACTCATATAAGTACCCGAGTGGCAGGGACAATGTAAGTATTCCCCCAAGCCTTGACGTTTGGTTTGCAAGACAACTATGGATGAATATATATGCATGTTATTTGTATCAACGCAGTGGGTATCTTGCGCCAGAGTATGCCATGCGTGGACATCTAACAGAAAAAGCGGATGTGTATGCTTTTGGTGTTGTGGCTCTTGAGCTTGTGAGTGGAAGGAAAAACTCTGATGAGAAGTTGGAGATGGAAAAAAAATATCTTCTTGAATGGGTACGTCCTTACTTATCAATATATGGGGGAAGTTGGAGACAATCATGAATGGCAAAAGACCAATAATCTTTGTGTATTTCTTGTATATATATAGGCGTGGAATCTACACGAGAAGGGTCGTGATGTTGAACTAATTGATGATAAGCTAAGTGAATATAACATGGAAGAAGTGAAACGTATGATTGGAATTGCGCTGCTGTGCACACAGACATCTCATGCATTGAGATCACCAATGTCACAAGTGGTGAACATGCTGTTAGGAAATGTTGAGGTCAATGACACCACCTCTAAGCCAGGCTACCCGATTGACTATACATTTGATGACACCACAAGCTCCTCTTCTTTCAGCAATTTTCAAACCAAAGGCACAAGCTTCTCCACGAACTTTGTGAAGCCTCCCACCGAGATAATACCCGGAAACACCAGCACTAAGCCAAAGCTTGGATTCAATATCAATGAGGGAAGATGACAATGATGAAAGTTTTCTTGTTTGAATAGTTTTCACTTCTGTTGAGTTTGATGTGTGACTTTATGGTTTAGAAACTACATAAGATTTTGATAAAGAAATTCAACAACTTGAATGAATATGACCTCAAGGAGTTAGGCAGAGAATTTATAACTGGGCAAAAAATGAAATTTTCATTCACTCATGAGACGTGAGCAGATTTCGTTTGTTTACAGCGATAATGTTACAAAACACTAACATGAGGACACAACACACTACCTTGAATCAAGAACATGTTTTTCCACAAGAAACAGAAACATGAACTTGACAAAGGAGAAACATTGACAGAGCAAACTCCATTGGACCCTACAAAACAGAAGAACATAGTTCCTAAATTGAAGAAAGATCTTCAACAGTTGGTTTCAGGCTAAGTGAGGGCTTTTCTGCCTGGGCGATCTGAGATCAAATAAGAACCGTAAGCTTGATTGAAATAGTAAAGATATAAGATGCTTAGAGAAGTTTATTGAGAGGAGTGTTACCTTAACGGAAGCTGGCGAAGCTTCCAGGGGATATATAATCCAATAGAATCAGCTTTTCATGTTGTGTGGGACCCCTATAGTCTCTACAACATTGCTGATTTTCTGGATACAATTACATATTGCTGATTACAATTCTTATAGCTGAACCATTTACAATCACAGTTTGACATGTATCATCTGTATGTATGCCTAGAGACTGTAGAGACTGCAACCCATTGTTGAGTACGAGGCTTGAATTTGTTGTTATGCTCTTCCTTTTATCAGCCCACACAGCTTGTTCTCTGCAACATTCCTTTCGCTTGATGGTGAGAAAGAGACTGAATCTGAAATGGACTTCACTGAATTGAGTTGTCGTATATTTGATGCAAAGAGGTTCAAATTCACTTCTTCACTCTATCGCTTCAACATTGGTTCGTGGACTGGGCTAATAAGTGGCGTACATGCATTTGCTGTAATAAAATTTGTTCCTACAGGGAGGTGTGATTCAGGCCCTGTCTCTATCAAGATATTGAATCAAAAACACCAAATAACGTCTTAGAAAAGTCATAAAAATAGTGAATATGTAATTTTGTCATTTTAAAATCAGTTGACTACTGAACTTACCTGGCATGAGTTTAGACGGCAACTTTGTCTATGCCAATATCGTGAAGTCTGGCTGTTTTTTCTTTGGCTGTGAGCCAGTTCTCCTGCAATGATCAACTTTGTAGCAACTTTTTCTTTGGCTTAGTCGAAAAAAAAAATTGAGTCATCGCTTCCAAGCAAACCCATTCCTTGAAAGAAGCCTAGACAAGAATCCTTCACCAGCTATTGTCTTCTTCTCTTTGCTCATATTACAAATCAAAGACCAATGAGTCTCAAAATCAATTTCATAGCCACCCTTTCGCATCAAATCCATCATCTTTGAAGATTTCATTGCATTGTTCTCTACTCGAAACCGATTGATCACTATCTTAAACATCTCTCGACTCGGTGTTTCGCCTAATTCAACCATTGATCTGATAAGTTTTTCTGATTCCACAACTTGACATGCCTCACAATACTTATGAACAAGACCACTCCATGTACTAATGCTAGGTCTTATACCTAACTTAATCATTTATGTATGAATGTCCATAGCTTTATCCAATTGATTGTTACATCTAAGGAATCCACTGCTGACTGAATCATAGCTTGCAGAATCCGGAATCTTTCACTTCTGTAACATTGTGTTTAAGAGATGAACGGCAATATCGAGATTTCCATTATCAGATAGTTTCTTGATGAGATTATCGTAGTTGGGAGTCATTGTGCCATCCTGTGTCACACGGATCAGAAAGTCTTCAGCTTTTTGAATTTCTCCTTTGGAAATAAGGGATTCAAGCAACGCTGACGATGGAGCTGTGGGGTGCCTCCGGTCGCTGCTCCGGAGACTAAACATGACGGCGGCTGAACGAAGAGGGATGGAGTCGTGGTAAAGGTTCTCTGGGTAAGTCCGACAAGAAATTAGGGAAAAAGGCGAATACGAGGTTCGAGCTAGATCTTAAACGGCAAGGCAGGATAATGGTATCAGGAAATTGAGAAGGTAATGGATAAGAAGATTATAGGAGGTTCAAGGACCGATTTGTGAGGAGATGAGTAGAATTTGACTGTGAATTTTGAAGAAACCCACCGGAGAGGTGGAGGGAGGTGGTAAAACGGCGGCTTGAGAGGTGGAGTAGAGGAGAAGCACAGTTGTGGTTGTTGAGAAGACGATTGCGAGGGAGAGGATGAGCTAGAGAGAGAAAAACGGATGAAATTACCGCTGGGTAATTAGTAAGATCAAAGCTTCGTTTTTGAGTTCAGATCTGAATTTAGAACCTACTCTGGCGACGATGACGACGAAGAAGAGGAAGAGGCCGGCTTAAAGGAGAGAGAGAAAAGCGGATAATTGATAAAAAACATCAACTTTCTACAAATTTGTCAAGCTAAATACAAAAATTATGATTAAAGTCAATATAGAAAACTTTGGATTAAATTTTTTTTTAATTTCATCAATCCAAGAGAAAAGATAATGAATATTTGGAAAACAACAATAATTAGTAGGAAATTGTAGAAATGGTATAATAACATGGGTCACACATGCTGCCTACGTTGACCATAGTCAATTTGGGTTACTGTTGTTTATTTTTAAGTGAAAGTATATTTTCAGAAGAAACTGAAAATTAAGGGGTTATAGTGCAAATAAAGCAAACTAGATTGTATTGATGTGAATCATGTCATCAAGAGATAGTTTCGAGACCAACTCATTTGGTGTAATGAGCACTAAACGTTCATTTAAGTCAATAATATGAAAACAAAAGAAATCTAATTCTAATGAACGACGGTAACATTATAGCCAACAATAGCATCGCCAGTGTTAGGATCGAACAAATTAGTCTGAGCAATAGCGTATCCACGAGCCATTCTGAACATTCCCGTGCCACCAACAATAGGCATTTCTCGAACTAAGTTCCTTGCTGGATTCTTTCCAATTATCCTTATGGTACTGTCTTTGTATGGACCATCCTCAATACAGAAGCTCATCGTCATGATTAGACCTAACTCTTTCTGACCTGTCCCATTACAAAACATTTTCTGTATTAAAAACTGTGTAGTAATTGTGTCATGCTTCAGTTTTCGTGAGAAGTATTAATATACTATAAGAATATGCTATGATCATGAAGAAATTTCCAAATTAACGAACAATCCGTCGAAAAGTTTCGACTATATAATAGTTTTTTTTTGGTAATTTATAGTAAACTTTGTATAATTTACTACTAAAATTTTATCTATTGGTTACGTAGCAGCTACGAAAAATTCTTGTAAATTAATTTACATGATTCACTTTCAAGTTCCTAGTTTAGGTGAACCAAACTTTTTAAAAAAATACTTAATTAGAAAACAAGAAAAAAATTGAAAACAAATGTGACAAAGTCAGAATGTGGGTGGCGTAATGGTTCACCTAATAAATTAATTTGTTTGAAATAACTTAATTAAAATAACTTTATGCTATTGCATTTGGTTAACCTAATAAACTCTGAATTTATATTTAGTTAAAATTTAAATTCATTATTTTCTCACTCAATCCATTCATATTAAATGTGAAAGTAAATTTGGAGAAGAAGTCCACATAAGAAGAAGACCTATACTGTACTCAGAAGAGAGATAACAGAGGTAAAATGAATAAAGAATGTGAACTATGCAAACTTTTGTCTATACACAGAGAGACCACAAAAATGAAACAAGCATCATTCCCATCAGATTTGTTTGATTGATATTAGACTATCAGATTTAAGGTTCCTGAGGCTTGTTCTAGAGATGGCTTCTTCTTCTTCCTAGTACTCTGGGCTGTATTGAACTTATTCAGTTTATTAAAAACTGTGACCGGATCATTGACTCTTCCTATGTTTTCAAATAACCCAGATTGAATCAAACATTCTCAGTTCTCATAAAAGTTTGACCTTCAATATATGGAACTCTCTATTTCAGCTCCATCAATATACTCTCACTTGGCAACGCAATATAACTACTCTTATTTATCTTCTTCACACAGAAATGCTATTTAAGCCAAACGAAAGCAAAAGTATGAATTCATAGATTAAAGCTCTGAATTCATTTCCTTGGAAATCAATACTCGAACAAGCAGTCAATAATTCACAAGATTTTGATGTCTTATGTCTTTGAGGGATTCACATTCTCCCATAAAGCTCTTCATTGCTCCACGTCTCTTCAGGTTAAGAACTTTGACTGCAACAACCATATCCTCTGTCGGGAGAAATGCCTTAAACACAGTACCAAAACTACCTGACCCAATCAAATTGTTCAAAGAGAAGCCATCTGTTGCAGTTCGAATAACTCCATAACTTATTTTCTCATGGAACACCTCCAACGTCGGAATAGTTGAATTATTAATATTTTTGCTCCTCTTTATCTTTTTGAACCAGCATAAAGAAACTGAAGCTATGAACAACAACAATAGCAGCTATGCCTACGCTAACCCCGATTAGAACTTTTTTAAAATGAGAATGAGGTTTATTCTCCATTGCTGGCGGCTGCACAAGTTATAGCTTTAGTTTCAAATCTTTGATGCCTCCACAAAGATCTTTGTTTCCAAATAAAGAAACCTTAGTTGCATTCTGAAAAATTCCTCTGGTTGGCACTTTTCCTTCAAACTTGTTGTTAGATACATTAAGATATTCCAACACGGAGAAGTTTACAAAATATTCAGGTATATTTCCAGAGAGAATATTGTTCGAGAAATCAACCTCCTTAAGTCCCACCAACTTACTTATGTCTGGAATGGCTCCATCAAAAGAATTTCCATTCAGATAAATTTCTTTAACTGAGAGACAACTTCCCAAAGTCTTTGGAAGTTTCCCTAATAAGTTATTATGTGAAACATCAAGTCTTTGAAAATTTTGAAGTTGTTCAACATCTTTTGGTAGAGAGCAAGGGAAGAAATTATGTGACATGTTAAGGTCAATACGGGATGAAATATGAAAAATTTCAAGAGGTATATTCCCATTGAAATGATTAACCCCAATCTCGAATCTTAGCATGGTACTACAGTTACCAATACTTGAAGGAACAATTCCTTCAAAACTATTATTGGACAAATAGAGATTTTGTAACTGAGTAATGTTGCCTATGAAATATGGTATATGTCCAGACAACCTATTTGATCGGAGACCTAATTTCCCCAAATTTGAAAGTTTGCCAAGAGAGGTTGGGAGTGGTCCAGTCAACATATTATCTTCTAAATCAAGTGCTTGTAGCCTAATGAGATTACCAGTGTAAACAAAGAAAAAGCTTATGAAGGTGAAGAATCCGGTATTGTCCTTTTCAAAAACTAGAATATCTAAAGTTGGTAAACAGCCAGAGCTGAAGAACATCTATTGGAGACCTCTGCCCTTTCCATGTCTTAAGCTACTCTCTGTATCCCAATGCCCAAAGATGATAAATGAATCTAATTCTTCACCTTCATCATTATTTGAGTACTTAAGTATAAATATGTACTTAAGACCGATACATTGATTAATATAAATATGTATATCACAGTTGCACACAAATGAATCTAATTCTTCTTTCACTTACATAATCTTAAGAGTACTTAAGACCCAATTTGTGGCTCTTACTTTGTTTGATCCCATCATTATTTGTATGTTTCACAAAATAAAATCATATTACCCCTTAATGGACCGAAGAGTAATGACTGTGGCCCAATAATAAATCTATTGCGCCACACCGAACAGACGTCACGAGCCCAAATAAACAACCATAAGGATTTGATTACGGAGAGAGTTTGAACGGTCGTCAGAAATTCGGAGCTTGTAGTCTCTGTGTGTCTTCACTTTAATGGCAGCAATATCTTCTGTTCAATGCTTATGCTCTTGCAATTCTTATCATCACCAACGCAACCAGGTCTCTTCTCTCTGCTTTATTTCTTCAACAACTGACGGAATTATCTTGTTATGACTTGAGAAATTCGACTTTATTCCTTCGTTTTTATAGCACAATGGGTCGCTTTGGAGACTAGGTTCTAGGGTTTTAGTATCTTCGAGTGTATCCAAGCTTTCTCTGTTCTCTGGAGTCGAATCAACGCGAAGGTGATTATTTCCGATTTTGGTTCAACTTGGAAAACAATTCTCAGTGAAAACTATACCATTGAAGCTACGATTCTGGACAATGATGGTATTTTTTGGGTTTAATAAAACAGGAGAACTTTGATCTGTGTAGCCAAGGGAGATGTAGAAGAAGCGTTTAAGAAGACTGTGGAAATTGATCGAATGATTGATGCTCTTATAGATGCAACCCCAAGAGAATTAACTCCTGCAACTGATTTTTCTTATGTTTTGTTGTTTTACTGAATAATTGAGATTTCTTTAGTTACTGTTGTTGCTGCCATGTCATTGAACAGCTTGAGAAGATTGTTCTTGAAAATATCCTTGCTTTTGATGAGATCTTTTGGATAAGACTCGCAACTAGGTCGGATACTTGCAAATCAGATGATGACAAGGTACGGATTTCTCTTGATATGTCAATGATAGCACAGAGTTTCGAGCTCTTTTTGATGCTAATGCTTTGGAGATGGTTTGTTTCTTGCAGAAAGACTATGAGGAGTTAGCTACAACCGTGATGACTACAGTTGACTGCGTTGTGAATAAGACTCGGGTTTCTGTTTCTTCTGTTCTCTCACATTCTTTTTGGTTGCATGCCTTTCCTTTCTACAAGATAATTGAGAGTTCATTATATCCCTGTAGGAAAAAATAGAAACGTCTACTGATATTCTAAAAGGGATTTTAAAACCTGCTATTGATGGAGTGGAAGAAATTTCATGGCCACCTAGAGATCCTGAAGCCATCAATCAAATGGGAAAGGTATACTTGCTGTTCTTCACTTTCTTTTGACCAAGACATCTACACCTCTGTTTTGTATACAATCTCCTTCCTTAGATATCCAGAAAAGTTATCTTTCTTTGTATATGCATTGCTACTGATACCAGTGTATTAACAGGAAATAATACAACGGGAAAAAGAAGGGCAATTAGATGAAGGGTTTCTCTCAAAAGTTCGTGCTCAGCTACGGCAGGTAAGTGCAATAATGTTTTGTTTCTCTTTTCGGATTGTTTCATATCTCGGTCGATTAAAAATTCTCCGAGGGTCAAAACCGGTGGATATCCTGAAGGAACAAAAAAGGGGCCTTTACTTTACAGTGTTTAGATTTAGTTTTTTTGATAGTTTGAGGCTAAAGGTTGTTTTCAGGCAAAAGAAGATAAAGACAAACCAGGGCTATTAGCTTTGCTGCATAAGGTTCTTCAACTCTATTCTGCTACAGTTCTATCCAAGCGTAGCTACGCAAAGAAAGGTGCTTTGCTTAATGTTGAACACTTTGCAAAACATTCTAAGCTTCTACAAACAGAATCTCGTAATGTAACTCAGACAAAGTTATCAATTAGAGCTTTTCTTGTTGTTGTCTCAGGGGATGAAATTGTAAATGCGGAGCATTTTCTCGAAACTCTGATCAAAGGTCTCTTCTACAACCTCTTTTCAATGTAGTAGATGAAAACCAAGCCTTCACATTTGGTTTATATGTGTTTCAGCTCCTGAAGAACAATGGAACAAGCTTTTCTTAGATGGTTTAAGTCTCGGAAAAGGAGAAATCACACCTGATGAGTTATCTGCTGTTATCAAGAAACGAATTGAGTGCACACTAATTAGAACTGTTAAGTAACTGAAACTTTAAGCCTCTTCAAAGCGTTAATCAATTATTCTGTTCAGTTTAGTTCGACAATTAAATTATATTTTTGTTTGGTTTCTGAAAATTTAAAGTTTTGATAGATTTTGGTTAATTTGAATCGGTTCACGTAGTTCGGGTTTAAATTGGTTCAAGATCATATAATTTGGCATAATTTTTAATGCTGTGACTGATGAGTATGTAGAAGAGCTGAAAAAGAAAATACAGTCTCAGGTAATTTATCAAAATCTCAATCCATTAATTATGTCTGATAAATATCTTTATCGGTAGTGACGAGTTGGTGAAAAAGACCAAATTATTGTATGTATCTTGATGTTCTTATACTTCAGGAGATTGAGAATGAAACGTTGAAGCGAGAGCATGTGTAAAGTGTGGAGGAAAGGAGCGGATTACAAGTGCAAAATCAAAAGTTAGCCAAAGAAGCTGCATACGCAAAGGAGTTAGCCTCTGCAGCTGCTATTGAGCTGAAAAATCTAGCTGATGAAGTAACAAAGCTCTCGCGTCAATATGCAAAGCTAGAAAAAGAATTAGTAGCTACAGAAGACTTAGCAGCTTCAGCTCATACACGTAACAATAACTCCAAAAACAGTGTGGCGAACGCATTGGTTCACAGCCAGGGAGAAAAGCAAAGATCTCAAACTCATGGAACGTCAATCAAGAAAATCTCACAATGGAATCGGAAGCAAGTAAACAGAGAGAAGCAGTACTTGAAGCTACATTAGCTGAGAAACAATACATAGAAGAAGGGTATAGGAAAAAGACAGAAGAAGCAAAGAGAATAGATGAGGCTCTCGAAAACGATTTAGCCAACATGTGGGTACTTGTTGCAAAGTTGAAGAAAGCCAGTAATGGGGCTTTGTCAATACCAAAGAGTGACGAAACTGAGCCTGCAAAGGAAGATGAAACAACAGAAATAGAAGATAAGAGTCAAGAAAATGCGATCTTGAATGAGAGACAAGTTGTGAATGGACATGAAGAAGTAATAGTTGCCAAAGTTGAAGAGACACCAAAGGAGGAACACCTCGTCGCTCGTCTTAAGGTAAACCTTTTGCAAATTTTCCTTTTATTTTCTTTGAGCATTCTTACTTGTCTGTAAGCCTAAAGATTGTGTCAGATATTTAGGGATAGATTAAGTCAAGTTGTTCGTGGGTATTGAACCTTTTAAGTAAACTGTTTGTTGTCTTAGTTTCTTTGTGTTTGATCTTCTGCATTTGATGTTTGATACATAAACAGGCAAGAATGCAAGAGATGAAGGAAAACGAGATGAAATCGCAGATAGCTGCAACAGCCAACGCAGAAGCAAACTCACATATTTGTAAAGTTTGTTTTGAATCTCCGACTGCCACAATTCTTCTTCCTTGTCGTCATTTCTGTCGTAAGTTGCAGTCACTCATACTCATTTCTACTTAAGTAAAAGCTAAAACAATATCACAATTTCTCTTTTTTCTTTTTATGCAGTTTGTAAATGTTGTTCACTTGCTTGCTCTGAATATCTCTGATCGTCTTTTTGCCTTCCCGTCTTGACACATCACCAAGTCTAGCCACTCACTCACTTCCACACAATATAAGGTAAGATTCATTATGTATCGTTTCTCAATCCGAACCCAAATATTCAGCCCAACCATATCTTAATATGCTTCAAATCGGATTGAACATCCCCAAATATTGACATAAGAATTGTATTGTGATTTTGCAGGTAAAAAAGAAGTATATGAGTCAAACTCTGTTTGTTTTCTAATATTTTCCACAGAAGGGAGGCTCGAATTCTTTTATTACATCTTAATTTTCTTTCTGTTTTTAATTGTATTCAAAAGTGGGGTGGCTACAAGGAGGAAACATAATATGCTAACCAAAAAAAAGAAACATATCATGTGATAGAAATTTAAAAGGTTAAGAAAATACAATTAATTAAAGTGCGTTTTTCAATATTATAACCTGTCAATACTTGAGACTAAAACAAAAAACATGATTGAATAATTGAGATGGACCCATCGAATAACTCAGTTGAAATTATTCTCTCTTCTTAAATCTTATCTTCTCTTCCATCCGAACAATCGTCACTCATTAGGTAACAGCTTCACATTTTTTCTCCTTTTGTGGAATTTCTTTCTGTGAGTGTGTGCAACGATGGGTGGTTCTTTCTCTGTCGCATGTGATAAAGTTGTGAATCAAGTCACTCAATGTTTAAGTGTTCAAGTGAGTTACATTCACGACATTGAGAAAAACCTCACAGCTTTGGAGACAGCCATGAAAGAGTTGAAGGCAAGGCAAAATGATTTATTAAGAAGAGTGGAGAGAGAGGAGAATAGAGGTCTACGAAGACTTGACCTAATCAAGTTATGGCTTTCTAGAGTTGAGACCATTGAAAAGCAAGTTAATGGTTTGCTTAGTGTTCGAGAAAATGAGCTTCAAAGGTTATGCATATGTGGGTTTTGCTCTAAGAATGTGAAGTTGAGTTATCGTTATGGAAAGCAAGTTTTCAAGTTGTTGGAGGAGGTTGAGAATCTCAAATCTAATGGGGATTTTGAAGAGGTTGTTAGGCAAGCTCCAATATCTGAGGTGGTAGAAAGGCCAATTCAAAATGAAATAATTGGTCAGAAAACACTGCTTGAAATGACATGGAACCGTCTCCTTGAAGATCAAGTGGGTGTATTGGGTTTGTACGGTATGGGGGGAGTTGGGAAAACTACACTTCTCGAGCAAATCAACAATAAATTTAAAGGGAGTGCTTTCGATATTGTGATTTGGGTTGTGGTATCTAAGGATTTACAAGTCCAAAAAATTCAAGAAGAGGTTGCAAAGAAACTAGGCCTTGATGGGGAAGATTGGAATCGCAAAGACGAAGACCAAAAGGCATGTGACATACACAATATCCTAAGGAGAAAGAAGTTTGTGTTGTTGCTAGATGACATATGGGCAAAAGTTGATCTGAAAAAAATCGGAGTCCCATTTCCAAATACAGAAAATGGAAGTAGAGTAGTTTTCACAACTCGTTCTAAAGTAGTGTGTGGGCGCATGGGAGTTGATGCTCTTATTGAAATCAAATGTTTGTCACCTAAAGATGCATTAGATTTGTTCCAAAAAAAGGTTGGGGAGAACACATTAGGAAGCCATCCAGACATACCGGAGCTTGCAAAGTTAGTTGCTAACAAGTGTCGTGGTTTACCACTAGCACTCAATGTCATTGGCGAAACTATGTCATGCAAACAGTCAATTCAAGAATGGAAGCACGCAGTTCATGTTTTGGCTTCAAATGCAACTGAATTTTCGGGGATGGAGGATGAAATTCTTCCAATTTTAAAGTATAGTTACGATGATCTAAAGGGTGAGCAAGTCAAATCATGTTTACAATATTGTGCCTTATTTCCAGAAGATGAAAGGATTTCTAAAGGTGATTTGATAGAGTATTGGATATGTGAAGGGATTATAGATGACAATGAAGGTATCGAAAATGCTACGGAGCAAGGTTATGAGTTCATCTGTTGCCTTGTTCGTTCATCTTTGTTGATGGAGGTGAAAGAAGAAGATAAAGTGTACATGCATGATGTTGTTCGAGAAATGGCCTTGTGGATTGCATCTGATTTTATTGTGCATGTTGGTGGTGGTTTATGCAAAATGCCAAATCTTAAGAATTTGAATGCTGTGAAGAGAATATCATTGATGGCTAACAAAATCGATCATATCTCTGGCAGCGTGGAATGTCTTCAACTCACAACATTGTTTTTACAGAGAAACAGGATATCATTGGGTAATATCTCTGATGAATTCTTCAAGTCCATGCCGAGGCTAGTTGTTTTGGATCTTTCAGGTAATATACATTTGTCTGAATTGCCAGATGGAATATCAGAGTTGGTTTCGTTGAAATATCTTAACATATCAGAAACAGCTATTCGATGTCTACCTGTCGGTTTACAAAAGTTGAATAATCTAATTCACTTGGATTTGGAGAGTTCGAGAGTAGAGAGTATCGTTGGGATTTCTTCACTGCTGAATTTGAGAGTATTAAAATTATATCGATCGGAAGTTGCGTACAGTTCCAAGACAAATGAGGAGTTGAAAGTCTTGGAACATTTAGAAATTCTAACTATAAGTATCAGTTCTGATTCAGATTTGAATGAGTTTTTAAGCTCTCAGAAGTTGATGTGTTGTACGCAAGTTCTAAAAATCAAGCGTTGTCAATTAGAATCATCAGACATATGGCGTTTAGCTAGAATGGAGAAGCTTCGTGAATTCTTGTTGTATGGTTGTACTATTTCTGAGATAAAGATGGATACTGCAAGCATCACAAGGGAAATGGTTTATCCTCTGCAGAATCTGAAAAATGCATTCTTCTTCAGCCTCTCTACGATAGCTCTATTCTACTGCAATTGCCCAAAAGATTTGACGTGGCTGATGTTTGCTCCAAATCTGACACGTCTTGCACTGATGGTGAATGATGGTGTGGAAGAAATAGTAAACAAAGAAAAAGCTTGTGAAGGTGAAGAATCAGGTATTGTTCCTTTTCAAAAACTAGAATTTCTACAATTGATAGATCTGCCAGAGCTGAAGAACATCTATTGGAGACCTCTGCCCTTTCCATGTCTTAAGGAACTCGGAGTAGACGAATGCCCAAAGCTGAGAAAGCTTCCTCTCAATTCTAAAAGCGGCTCAAATGGTGGAAAAGGACTTGTCATAGAGGCAGATAGAAAATTGATAGAAGAGGTTGAATGGGAGGGAGGATGAAGCTACCAAAGCCCATTTCTTATCTTTCTGTTCGTTTTTTTAAGTTTGAATTCTGTTATTCTGATTTTAGAGTGTTGATTGGATTGTATTAGGGCTGTTAATCATTATCCGTTATCCGCCGGATATCCGTATCCGTATCCGAAATTTGATCCGTAACACGGATATCCGGACTAAACGAATACGGATACGGATAATAGATTTTACTATCCGCCGGATACGGATACGGATACGGATATGATAAAATAATGGGCCGGATATCCGCGGATATCCGGCCCATTTAGGAAATATATATTAAAAAAAATGGTGGTGATTGAATAGATAACCTATATTTGATGGCATAAATTTGCAGAAATTCGAATTCAATTCTTGTTCGAAATTTATAGTTTTAATTTTAGGTTTGTCGGTTCTATAGTTATTTCAATTATATGAAATCTCTACTAGTATTATTTCGAAAATTTCAATCATTTTTAAATATAAATGTTTAAGATAATATGTAAGTGATCGATATGTGAGATTTGTCAAAAAAAAACATAAACTACTGCAAAAATTTTAGGAAACAAAATTTTCTACGTGCTATTTCACTTGACTCCTTAATATATATTTTTAACATAAACTAAATGGGCCGGATACGGAGCGGATATCCGGTCCATTTAGGAAATATATATTTAAAAAAAAAAAACGGATATCCGCGGATATCCGCCTGGATATCCGGTTTTTAACGGATATCCGGACCACGGATATCCGGCCCTTCTGGATACGGATACGGATAACGGATTTTACTATCCGCCGGATACGGATACGGATACGGATATGCCAAATTGGGCCGGATATCCGCTCCGTAACACCCCTAGATTGTATTATATGAAGTTATGTTCCTTAATCTACGCTCAGTATTCTGTGTTGATATAATGATGTTTGGTTTTATACTAAAAACACACATAATACATTCATAGATATATAACTATTTCATTAGTTTTTATACCTAACGATACATTGATAATATAAATATGTATATCACAGTTGCACACAAATGAATCTAATTCTTCTTTCACTTACATAATCTTAAGAGTACTTAAGACCCAATTTTTGGCTCTTAGTTTGTTTGATCCTCATCATTATTTGTATGTTTTCACAAAATAAAATCATATTACCCCTTAATGGACCGAAGAGTAATCACAATGGCCCAATAATAGATCTATTGGGCCACACCGAACAGACGTCACGAGCCCAAATAAACAACCATAAGGATTTGATTACGGAGAGAATTTGAACGGTCGTCAGAAATTCGGAGCTTGTAGTCTCTGTATGTCTTCACTTTAATGGCGGCAATATCTTCTGTTCAATGCTTATGCTCTTGACTCTTCTCTCTGCTCTTATTTCTTCAACAACTCAGGGAATTATCTTGTTATGACTTGAGAAATTCGACTTTATTCCGTCGTTTTTATAGCACAATGGGTCGCTTTGGAGACTGGGTTCTAGGGTTTTAGTATCTTCCAGTGTATGCAAGCTTTCTCTGTTCTCTGGAGTCGAATCAACCGGAAGGTGATTATGTCCCATTTTGGTTCTACTTGGAAAACAATTCTCAGTGAAAACTATACCATTGAAGCTACGATTAGCAAGCCTCCTGTGTAGGTGAAACCATAGCACTTCAATGTCTGTATGTTCTTCTAGCTTTAAAGAACCTCTCCTGAGATCAACTCTTTTCTGGCTTCACTCTTTGCCATCCTGGTCGTAGGAGTTTCTTCACAACACTGTCCCACTTCCAAAACCTGAGTCAAGCACTCAGCCACAGGGAAACCAATTCTGATGCCAACCTGAAGAATTGGTTCATGGAAATCAACATGAAATCAAATATGATTAATGAAATGTGAAAAACCTATTATACCTTTATCTTCCATTTTCAGCATTTAATTTTTATTTTTTACAAAATGACTGAATTTATTGAAATTAAAAAAAAAACGAAACTCAAACGATTTATCGCGATATTGATTCTAGCGCGACAACCGTCTCTAGTGACGACATTCTCCAGAGCCGCTGATTCCCGCTGCCACTATGAACATCCCCAATATCTTTGATATATGTAGATATTATCTTAATTTTCACTATCATTTTACATCATTTTACACCATATAGGACTCATTTGATCTCATTCTAGCTAGTATTTTGCATACTTTGTAAATTAGAGTATTAGGAGAATACATATGCATATTTTTGACTTTTTGAGTCATTTTAGGTGATTTGAAGCTATGTATGGAGAAGTGGAGACTTAGAGATGAAGGTGGAGCAAAGGAGATGAAAAAAAATGCATCAAACAAACAAGAAAAGTTTGTTATTGAGAACTTTAACAATTTTGGTTGAGACAAAACCTTTGGTGAAGAACCGCCACTACGTGGTTGATATTGGTGATCGATGAAACCCTTACCATACACGGAATTGCATGAAATTTGGACATAAGAAAGCCACAAGAATTAGCTTTCATTTGGTGGTGTTTTGAAAGGTATTCAGACAAGTGATTAGGAAAATATGACGAATTTACTCGAGATAGGTCATTCTGCCGCGAAAATTAAACAAACGACATTCTGGATGCACATCATGTCGGGCCCTACTCCGACCTCAGCACAACGAAGCCAGACACATGGACTGAAGACTGTTCTGCATGCACGGCACGTCCAGACCAATTCCGACCTCAGAAGCCCGACCTCGGACGCACGGATGTGAAGCCTTTCTGTTGCACGGCATGTTCAGTCCTACCCCGACATCATGGACCCGACCTCGGACGCATCCGATCGACCTAACGTTCTAGAAGCACGGGACGTCCGATCTGACCCCAACGCCACACACGGGACGTGAAGACCAATCTAGAAACACCTCACGTCGGGTCCGACCCTGACCTCATGGACTCGACCCCGCATACACTTGGCTCACTTAAGTTTTGCTTGACCCAGTTTGTCTCGGGTCAACCCAAATCCGTCTTCACTCATTTAAACCCGAATGTTAGGGTATTTTTAAGACACTTTTGATCATTTTTCCTGAGACACTCTTTATTTTGAAGCCGCCAAGAACACTTGAGAGTGAGGGCTTTGGAGAGAAAAACCTTGTAGAACCTTTTGGATGATCAATTTTTGATCATTCCTTTGAATCATTTGGATAATCTCTTCTATTTATCTCTCTTTTCATTATGTCTTTCATTTTATCTTTTGTTTTATTCTCCATTGTTGTGATGTGTGAGTAAACATTAGGATGGTTGATGGTTAGGTAGATCATAGGTTTAGATGATTGATATTTGATGCTTAGGTTGTTAGATCCTTCATATTATGTGGTTTTAATGCTCGATTTAACTTGGCCATTGAAATCTAGATGTTAGGAATTTTGTTGCCCGAGAGGTGTTCGATGAAATTCTCGAAAGACCTTCCCTAACCATTGAGAGATGATATTAGGGTGATTAGTAGACTTATTGGACTTGATTTTTAATGATTATTGATCTTTGAATTGGAAAATGAGATTTTAGCTCAATTGATTGATTGGCGAAGTGGTTAATGCCATGAGAGTGGGTAATCTAGAGTTGTGTTCCATTTTCTAAGTTGAGCTTAATTATTTCTTTTAGCATCATTTATTAATTATCTTTGATTTTGATCGTTTACCTTACCTATAACCATTCATTTTCGTATAATCGTCTTTGCTTCTTCGTTGTCCTGTTTTTGTTTGAGTGTTGTTTGAGTTTAAGTTGTCTTTTGTTTATGTTTGTTTGCTTTTGTTTAGGTTGAGTAGTAGTAGTAGTTTATTTTCACTATTTGATTGCTTTAGCTTAAGTAGAATCTTATAATCTTATTGTGTTAGTTCTAGGTTCCTTGTGGTTCGATCCTCAAATGCTTGCCATGATAAGTTGTTTGTATTCGTTGAATTAATTGAAGTAAAAATCAAACATCCCAAGGAGACCCAATTTCTCCTCCATTATTCCTTTTAGCAATGGAGACTTTTGCAAATATATTGTCTGCAAGTTACTCTTCTGGTCAAATTGGGTTCCATCCTCAGTGTCATCGGCCAAGGATAACACATCTGGCCTTTGCTGATGATGTCATGCTATTCTTTGATGGTAAATCTTCTTCCTTGACAGGTATCTCGAATGCCCTTGATCTCTTCCACAGCCTAACAGGTTTGAGAATTAACAAGGAGAAAACAACTCTTTTCCATGCTGGATTGAACAAAGATGAAACTATTCCTATTCAAAGTTTTAGTTTCCTACATGGTTCGTTTCCATTTCATTATTTGGGCCTTCCATTGCTTCACAGAAAATTGAGGATATCTGATTATGCGCATCTCTTGGATAAAATAAAGTCTCATTGCTCAAATTGGACTGTTAAAAAGCTCTCCTTTGCAGACATGTTGCAGCTGATTTGGTCCGTAATTTATGGTTTGGTGAATTTTCTATGGATTGCGTGGCTTAAGGTGCACAATTTGAAGAGATCAAACTACTGGCTAGCAGAGCCTCACTTGCAGTCCTCATGGATTTGGAAGACCATGCTAGCGCTTACCCCTTTAGCAAAGCCGTTTCGCTTTTGCCAAGTGGGAGATGGAGAGAATGCAAGCTTCTGGTTAGACAACTGGAACAAATTAGCATCTTTGCTTCAATTCATTGTAGTCGAGGGTCCCCAAAGGTTAGGTATTCCACTAAATGCTTCAGTTAAGGATGCATCATATAGTTCTGGGTGGCATCTCTCATCGGAGAGGTCTCGCAACATCCTCTATGTTGACCTCAGAAACAACCTTCTAACTGCACCGATTCCTACACCTTCGGCTGGACTTGATTCATATTTCTGGTCCCTTTTAAGGGACAAGAAAGTGGCTTAACAGAGCAAACATGGCTAGACTTAAGGCCATCTGACACAGTGAAGACCTGGTACTTAGCTGTCTGGTTTTCTGGAGCAATTCCAAAACATGCGTTCCACTTTTGGATAGTGACTCGAGATAGACTCCCTCTTCGACATAGACTTGCTCGATGGGGATTACATGTTTCAAATGTTTGTTGTGTTTGTACTCATTTTGCAGAGACAAGAGAACATCTCTTCCTTTGGTGTGACTTCGCGGAGGGACTATGGATAAAACTACTAACAAGACTAGGGCAGAGAGGTTGCTCATTTGCTTCATGGGAGGTAATGTTGAATTGGTTGCACTCTTCACCATCAAAAGCAATGACTCTATTGAGGAAATATGTTATCCAAGCGCTAATCTACCTAGTTTGGAAGGAAAGAAATGCAAGGGTTCACAACCTTAAGTCTACAACCTCTGATACAGTGTTTCTCCAGTTTGATAGAACCATTAAGGACATCCTTCTTGCTAGAAGAACTAGGAAAGGGCATCAAGATCTCATTTCCCTTTGGTTTACTCACGCCTAACTCCTAAGTAGGTGTAGTTCTGGATTTTCTTGACCTTTTTTTATTTTTTTGGGGGTCTCTAAATCATTTAAGTATTTTTCTTTTGCACAAACGCTCTTTCCTATTGGTAATAAATTCATATTTTATCCCAAAAAAAAAGAAATGATAAAGACATGCATCAGGCCTTTTTTTGATAAATTTTAAACTTCATTACCAAAAGGAACATGTTTGTTACAAGAGGCGTTACTCCTAAACTAAATCTTAGAACCCGAAGAACATTAGAAAAGGCTGAGATTACAACTAATCTGATTCTACTTATAGAAAAGTTAGAGGTTAATGGTATTGGAACCATTTGGAGAGAAGGCCTTTGCCTGGCTTGGTGAAACGATGAGCAAGAATTGAGTTTCTCACAGTTCTATCAAGTAATGCGTATAGAGCCTCCAAGTTTGTGGAATGATTGTCATGAATTCTCATGTTTCGTTCTTTCCATAGGGAGTATATCACCGACTGTGCAACGATGCACTTGAGAGTCGAGGAGAGATTGTTTGAACGACCTGCCGAAACAGTTGTTCCCTTGTTTCCAATTGTGAAGAGCATAACTTACAGAGATTGTCCACATTCAAACCCCATTCAAGCATTCGGCTCTTCACAGGCAGTCGATCTAGATTAGCTACCCAAAGAAGAAAAGAATGCTTGGGAGTACCATTTTTGTTCCAAACAGCTCGGAACCAGTTGCATAATTCTCGGCGAGGCTTGAGAGCCTGCCATGTGTTGTTGTTGCTGAATGTTGTTCTCTTGTAACCGTCAATGCCCCAGTAGAATGTATTGTTGCCCGAATCTGGTTCAAGAGGTGTAACTGTCCGCAGCTTGTTACATACAGTAGTGAGCTGGTCTGATCTGTTTCTCATAGAAGGCATTCTCCACCTCTGATTTGCTGTTGCTTGAGCGACACTAGCTTCTCAGCCAATACCCATCTGCATTGGCCCTGAACTTCCCATCAGGCCTTTTTATGTGTTGTTAACAATGATAGTGACATTATACTCAACAATAGCATCATCACTAGTCAAATTGACCGACTATGTGTTAATTGAGCCACTCCTCTAGGCCATCCTAAACCTTCCTCGACCTCCAACAACCGCAACTTCTCTCTTCTTCTCCGTTATCGGATTCCTCGAAAACAGGGCGATAGAACTGCCTTTAAACTAACCAGAAGTGAATCCAAAGTCAACATACATTGTCAATGTAGGGACATCTTTACACATACACTCTAACGAGGTTTGTAGCTTTAACTTGGCAACACAATATAAATACCCTTATCTTCTTCACACACAAACACTATTTAAGCCAAAAAAATCAAAAGTAGAAAGTTCAAGCAGAGAAAAAGAAAAAAGAAATACATATTCGAAAATCTTAAATTCCAAGAGCTGAGAAAGTCCAAATATAATACGGAATATTGAGGGTTACCAAATCGTATATAACACAATTGCCTCCTATGTAGATGAAACCATAAACACTTCAATGTCTAGTTATTCTTCTGGTTTTAACCTCTCTCTGATTGAGATTAACTCTTTTCTAGCTTCACTTGTTGCCAATCTATTAGTAGGAGTTTCTTCGCAACACTTAAGTCCCACTTTCAAAACCTGAGTCAAACACTCTGCCACAGGGAAACCACCTCTGCGACCAACCTGAAGAATGAGTTTGTCTGCAATGTCCAATACTCTTTCCGGAAACGCTGATTTTGTGTGGTTGTACAGGGTGAAGTTTCCTCCAAATACTTCATTGGTTGGTCTTTTTCCAGTGAACATTTCCAAAAGAAGAATCCCAAAGCCAAACATATCACCGTGTATTGATGGTTGTCCTCCCATTCCATATGTTTACTATATATAGAGTTTTACCTGGTGCGACATAACCAATGGTTCCTCTGATGCCAGCTGGGCTTAATTGATTAAAATATGACTCTAGCTTAAATTTAACAAGAAACTGAGCTAAACCAAATTCACTAACATGGGCAGTGAAATCATTGTCTAGGAGGACGTTGCTTGGCTTGAGATCGCAATGAGCTATAGGTTCATGGCAATGAACATGAAGATATTCCAATACAGAAGCAACATCTATGGCTATGTTAAACCTTTAGAAAAGTGTCAAGGTTCTTGAGGGCCTATGAATTTCCATCCACTTCCTCTGGGTACAGCCACACATCTAGACTTCCATTTAGCATGTACTCATAGATCAGAGCTCTGAATTCATTTCCTTGGAAATCAATACTCGAACAAGCAGTCAATAATTTTATAAGATTTCGATGTCTGATGTCCTTGAGGGATTCACATTCTGCCATAAAGCTCTTCATTGCTCCACGTCTCTTCAGGTTAAGAACTTTAACTGCAACAACCATGTCCTCCATCAGGAGAAATGCCTTAAACACAGTACCAAAACTACTCGACCCAATCAAATTGTTCAGAGAAAAGCCATCTGTTGCTGTTCGAATAACTCCATACCTTATTTTCTCATGGAACACCTCAAACGGGGAAGGAGTTGGATTATTGGTATTCTGGTTCTTCATTCTCGTTTGGAACAATCAAAATGAAACTGAAGCTGTGAACAACAATAATAGCAAAGCTAGGCCTAGGCTAACCCAGATCAGAACATTTTTAAGATGAGAATGATGTTTTTTCTCCATAGGACATAGCTTTAGTTTCAAATCTTTGATGCCTCCACAAAGATCTTTGTTTCCAAATAAGGAAACCTTAGTTGCATTCTGAAAAATTCCTTCTGTTGGCACTCTTCCTTCAAAATTGTTGTTAGATAGACTGAGATATTCCAACACGGAGAAGTATGCAAAATATCCAGGTATACTTCCAGAGAGAATATTGTTCGAGAAATCAACCTCCTTAAGTCCCACCAACTGACTTATGTCTGGAATGACTCCATCAAAAGAATTTCCATCTAGATAAATTTGTTGAACTGAGAGACAGTTTCCTAATGTCTTTGGGAGTTTCCCTGATAATTCATTATGTGAAACATCAAGCTTTTGAAGATTTTGAAGTCGTTCAAGATCTTTTGGTAGAGAGCCATTGAAGAAATTATGTGACATGTTAAGGTCAATAAGGGGTGAAATACTAAAAATTTCAAGAGGTATATTCCCATTCAAATGATTAAAGCCAATCATGAATCTTAGCAGGGCACTACAATTACTGATAGTCAAAGGAACAATTCCTTCAAAACTATTGTTGGACAAATCAAGGTCTTGTAACTGAGTGATGTTGCTTCTAGATGGTATCTCTCCTGACAAACCTATTTTATTGGAGATATAATTTCCCCAAATTTGAAAGCTTGCCAAGAGAGGTTGGGAGTGGTCCAGTCAACATATTATCTCTCAAATCAAGTTATTGTAGCCTAATGAGATTCCCAATGTCATGAGGAATACTTCCACTTATGAGATTCTCATAAAAGTTTGAAAAGGATAGGTTCATAGACATGTTGGCAACTGAAGTAGGCAACTCACCCCCCAACCTATTGTCACCAACACTTAAACTTTTTAGCTGGGTGCAATTAGTTAGAGCACCAAGAAATTCAAGATCACCCGAAGAATAACTTCCGAGAGAATTACTGCGAAGATTAAGCCATTGCAAATTCCATAGTTTCCCAAGGCTTTGAGAAATACTTCTAGTGAAATTGTCAGATTGGATATCAAACAGTTGTAAGAGTTGAGATATTGGATAGTGTTGTTGGAATGCTACCTACAAGATTATTAAATCCAGTATTGCAAAGAAGAAGTTTTGGTAGCAGATTACCGAAATAAGATCTCAATCTCCCAGAAAAAGTATTTCCAAAAATGTTTAAAGATTCAAGAGAGGAAAAATTGTAGATAGAGAAAGGAAATAATCCTGAAAATTGTTTATGATTAATAAAAAATCCTCCAACTGACTTAGTTTAGCTATATCCCCTGGAATTTCCTCTTTCATATTGTTTTCTCCAAAGTTAAGATATCTGAGAGATGTCAAGTTTGCTAGAGATGCAGGGAATATTCCTGTCAGCTTGTTAATTTGAAGATTTAAGAATACAAGCTTCGTCATTGACCCTAGTTCTGAAGGAACGCTTTCTCCAAGATTATTGTTGTACAGAACAAGGTCCACTAATCTAGAGCAGTTAAACAAACTGGTTGGAATCGATCCTCCAAGATTATTTGAGCCCAAATACAAGTACTTGAGTCCCACCGAAAGAGTTATTATAGAGAAATGAAAGATTACCAATGGATGGTGAAATAAATCTTTTGTGTTTGAGGCCACATGTAACCCCCTTCCAGTTGCACAAAGGGAATGAATTATTCCATGAAGACAAGACAACTCTTTTGGCTTCAGACACTTGAGACTTGAACTCTAACAAAGCTTGCCTATCAGTTTCATCATTAAAACGATATGCTTCAAGTAACATGAGAGCATTGTGAGCAAGTAAAAGAAATAATCTTATTCTTCTAATGTTTAATGTATTTTCTGCTGGTGAATAGCTTCTCACTTTGTCTGAAGATATATATAAAGAATGAAATAATTGAAAAATGTCTATAACTTGTGGTTATAACTTATAACGTAATATGAAGCACAACCAGAGAGGAGACTGCCGACTTTTCCAAAATCTAAGTCAACTGATGATGACTTCTTTGCAGACATATGTAGTGGGTTTGAATTCTCGATACTTTTCTTAAGAAGACAAATCTGTAACATTACGATCACACTAGAGTTATCTTAAGAAGACTAATCTGTAACATTACGATCACACAAGAGTTATCTTTTGATAACACTTCAGCCTCTGCTTCCTCATGGTTTGATTCTACAGCCAAAGAAAAAGTTACTACTTTAACATGATAAGAAAACCACTCATTGTTGTTCAGGCTCTATACAAATTGTTGTTCTTTCTTCAATTCTATGCACACTTGTTACCTTATGTCTTTTCATTCAATTCGAATACAGTATAGGAATATTTCGTGATACAAAAATGAAGATACATATAAATATATATAACAGTAAATTTGGACAAAGAGTCCCACATAAGAAGAAGAGCTGTACTGTACTAAGAGAGATAACGTAAGTAAAGTAAGTAAAGAATGTGAACTAGACAAACTTTTGTCTGTACAGTGAGAGACCACAAAAATGAAACCAGCATCATTCCCATCAGATTTGTTGATTGATATTAGACCATCAGATTTGAGGTTCCTGATACTTGTTCTTGGCAAATTCCATTCAATCTATTAGGAGTCCAAAGATGACTTCTTCTTCTTCCTAGTATTCTGGGCTGTATAAACTTATCAGATGTTCTTCACTGATGCTCTTTCTTGAGTCATACCATCTTGCTCTTTCTGTACATCCAAAGATCACACCAGTCATTATGCTTTATTATGGCAACACAAAAACTCCATATAGTTGATTAAAGATGGAAACCGGCAAGAGTTTTCCTTACCTGAAGAAGCTTGTTGTTCCTCTTCTCTTGTACCATGGAGAATCATTGTGCCTGTGACTACTGTGATGAAACCACATATCTCAGAGGCAACGCTGGCTGCATTTTGTCCAGACCAGTCCTATGAAAACCAAGTTTAAATATTAAGTGTTTCCTTTAACTGATCTTTTGGGTACCTAAATATTATCTAATTGAACCTTACCTTGAACATTATTCCACTAGCAACAATTGTGAGGGTTGTAAACATTACATAGTATATTGGAGAAACAATTGCTGCGTTGAATGTGTCCAAAGCCTGCAAAGAAATTCACTACAGTTACAATCTTTGGCCGTAAGTCGTGACAGGTATTGTATGTCTAACAAAATACGTAAAAGTCTCAACAATGCCTAGCGAGCTTCAATGTTACAGATGAAGCAAAAGCCAAGTAAACGTTCAGCTTCAGATCTCTCCACCCAAAAACTCTAGCGATATATTCCGTAGGTCAAGTTGAAAGTAATCTACATCTACTTGATGGATACTATTTACGGGTATAAACAATATAACTTTTCTACTTTTAGTTGCATATAACCTACTGACTCCGGAGAATATATATAAGGCTTTCCAAAAAAGTCTAGTGTAGAGAGAAGCTAACCTTGTTCAAGTAAATCAATTGTGTGACGACACAAGTTGTTGCAACCATTACAAAAAGCCATGTCTGTGGATACCCGATCTGACTTATTCCTTCCATTGTTAGTTTAATCGCAATTCCAATAGCCTTTATACTCATAACCTGTTTAAAGGCACCAACAATAAGAATTTACTAGAACCATGAGTGAAGAAGAAAATGGAATCAGAGCTCAAAAGTAAATCCAAGATGCTCAGATTAACTTACAGTGAGAGCACCCATTAGAGAACAGATTCCAATATAAACCAGAATGTTTGTTTGGCCGCACAGAGGTTCAAAGTGCAGAATTAATGCAAGGACAATCGACATGGTTGTGGCAACGTAGATTAGAAAAGCTGTTTCATAAAAAAGAAAGTATTGTTCAAATAAACAAATGCACAAAAGGGACAATTATGTGTGAGAGAGAGAGAGACAAAGAAGAAGGGAGCAACCTGGCTGAATTGCCAGATTCCATATTTCTTCAACAGAATTCGGAGTCTGTTCCTGAGGTGCGTGTATGACAATAACAACAGAGCCAACGATGCAAGAAACACATCCCAAAACTCCCATTTTCTTAAGTTTCTCCTTTAATAAGAAATGTGCCAAAACAGCACTACGAATGAATGAAAAGTGAGTGGTTAGTCAAAGAACATCACAAGTCAGTACACACAAGTTAATAACAGAGCGTAGTTATCATCACTCATGACTCATCACATACATACCTGATAATTATACTTAAAGCACCAAGAGGAGTAACAAGTACAGCCGGTGCATATATGTAAGCCACAAAGTTTGCAGCTTCTCCAACAATCACTGAGAAGATTACAGAAATCATGTTTAGAAAGTATAAAAATTTTAACATAGGAGTAAAGAATAACATGGTCCACTCACTTGTTATCATGCCTGCCCACCAAAGTGGCTCTAATAAGTAAGTATAGCCTCCATAACCTGCAATGCCATCATCCAGTAAACACCAATTCCATGTACAATATGTAATTCAAATCAAATGACACTACACATTAAGGGTCGATTGAAAGCAAGGAACTTCACAAAGCTAATAGAGTCACAATTGAGGAGACAGCAAATTCAATACAGAGATTAAATAGCAGTATTGAAGAGAGCGAAACCTGCTCGAGTGCCAGTAGCACCAGCTCGTTTGAGACCTTTCTTCTTAAGAATGAAGCTAGAACCAATGAAAACACTAGAAGCTACAGCTAGTATCAACCCTTTTCCATTATCCGACTCCATGTATTTCGACAATTACACACCAACAACGTCACAGACTCACAATAATAACCCTAAATTAAACCCTTTATAAAATCAAAAGACAATTTTGAAGTCAATCACAACAGCCCTTTTTGAATCTTCTTTCTTGGGAATGATCTTCGATCAGAATCAATCGCGATTTTAATCCAGAAATTAAGAAATTTGAAAGGAGGATTATTGCTAATAAAGAGGTATAGAGAATTGGATGACGAAAGAGAAATGAACAAGTGGTACGATGCAACGCGGCCGCCTGAGAAGACTTATACGATTTGCTGAAATTCAAATGAGAGAGAGAGAGAGAGAGATCTGGTTCGAGCTCTTTGTGTTTGCCTCTCGGAAGACGACAGCTCAGGAAGACTCGTGGGTCTTGCAGAAGCTTAACCGGGTTCGGTACGAGTTCGGTTTAACTTACATAAGAGTTAGTTACTTTCATTTGTGCCTGAGCTTTTTTTTTTTTTTTTTTTTTTACATTCATTTGGTAACCATATTAACCAACTTTCTCTATAAAAACAAATTCATTAATAATCATTTTTTACAATTTTATCTTTTACTTTCATAAATATATGTCAATTATTAAAAAAATCATAAATAATATACATATACAATTACCACATCAAAATTTTATATTATAATAAATCAAAAATCAAAACTCTCTCATTGAAAAAATTAAATCTATTGTTGAAAAGTAAAAATTAACTATATATATATATATATATGATCGTAGTTGTTCTTTGAAAATACTTATAAAAATTATATTGTACATTATATATAAGTCTGAAATAAAAATTTGTCAATAAAATCGACAAAATCCGATCTATAATCAAAATTCAACTCAATTAAACTTCATTTGTATAAGTCATTAGTTGGACATATAATTACATTTTGGCGTAAAATTAGTTTATTTAAAATATATATATATATAACTACAAAATATAACTATTAAAACTAATTTAATAATTTTTTAAGAGGCCTAAATCTAATGTTTTTGTTTTGGTTAAAGATAAAATAAAAGTCATGATTGATTCATGGTCTTCGAAATTTCATTCAAAAGGTGGAAAGGAGGTGCTTATTAAATTAATTTTAATAGCTCTACCATCTTATGCGATGTCTTGTTATCGGCTACCGAATCTTCTAACTTCTCAGATTACTGCGACAATAGCTGATTTTTGGTGGCATAGTTCTTAATCTTCTAAAGGAATTTATTGGGCTTCGTGGGCCAAGTTGTGTCAGGGTAAGCAAGAAGGTGGGTTAGGTTTCAGGACTATTGAGGAGTTCAATACGGCCCTTCTTGCTAAACAATTATGGGACCTGATTGATTCTCTTGAATCTTTGTTTTCTCGGGTTTTTAGGGGTCGTTATTTTCCAGGAACCAATCCTTTGGTGCCTTGGCGGGTTTATTCTCCCCCTTATGGTTGGTGGAGTATCATTTCTGCCCGAGTGTTACTTTACAAGGGTTTGATAAAACGTGTTGGTAATGGAACTTCTATTTCGGTTTGGCGAGATCCTTGGATTCCTGACACTATTCTGAGACCGCCAGTTGGTGATGGTTCCTATTACCATCTTTTTCTTACAGTTGATCAACTTATTAATCCATAGTTTTGTTGCTGACATCATGTTTTGGTCGTTAGTTGTTTGACCCTCATGATGCTCGAATAATTTTAGGCATTCCCATCCTTCGAGCTCTTAGAGAGGATTGGTTGGGATGACATTTCACCAAATGTGGGAAGTATTCTATTAAGTCTGGGTATTAGGGAGAATATAACCTTTCTGCCTCTCAGTGTATTCGCTTCGAGCCTTCTGTGGAGAGGTTGTAGAGTCAGAATTGGAAAGAAGAGTGTCCTCCAAAGATCAAACATTTTATGTGGTAGGCTATATCTGGGTATTTAGCTGTTGGTCATAATCTGGTTAATCAGAATATTCCTTTTTCTTAGTCTTGTAGTCGTTGTGGTGTTGTTGTGGAGACTGTCAATCATATGTTGTTTGACTGTTCCCCGTCGGTTCAGTCTTGGGCCTTATCTTCAATTCTATATGCGGTCGACATCTTTCTGGGTAGTTTAGTTTTCTCTAATTTTGACTATCTATCTTGGTGGATCCCACCAGATGTGGACAAAAGGGTCTACCTTTGGTTGTTATAGTTTCTTTGGAAGGCCAGAAATGACAAGGACTTTTCTAGTATCGATAGGGATCCTAGGGATATTGTTAAGCATGCGAAAGAGGAGGCATCTGCGTGGTTTACTGCAAATGCTCAGACTGTTCCTACTTCTTCGGGTGTTTCTCGGAGCTCGCATGTGTTGGTAGTGGAAAAGGAATTGTTGCATAGACCTCTATCCATTTCTCCTGCTTTCACGAGTTACAAGTGCTTTGTGGATAAATTTTGGAAGGATTTAAAGTACTACTCGGGGTTAGGGTGGTATTGTTTTTATGATGGCTTGGGTGGTGTGAATGTCAGAGCGTGTGGGGTTCGACGATGTCTTTCTCTGTTACTTGTGAGATTAAAGCACTTCTCTGGGCAATGTCGTCACTCATCATTCTTCAGATTTTGGCGGTAGAGTTCGCAGTGGATTGTGCTGACGTCTTTCAAATGGTGGCAGATCCAGAAAGTTGGCCAGCTTTTTCCTCATATACAGACGAGTTTTCCCGCTTCTATTGCCAGTTCGTCCACTTCTCCATTGCCTTAATCCCCCATGCTCTTAATTTCAAGACTAGTTTTCTAGCGCATAGTGTTAAATGGTTTTCTAGAAATCATTCCTTCTTTAGGTTCTGTTCATGAACATTGGCCACATGTTTGGTATTAGTTAGCCGCTCTCTATTTTTTTTTTGGAAAAATAGAAACTTATAATCGACTATAAGATTTTTAATGATACAAATGAAGAAATTAAGCACATGCAATTGCTACGTAATTGAAGGGTTCCAGCTTTACCAGCAACTTTAGTTGAATTTATTTATAACCCAAAAAAAAAAAACTATTGTATATAAATATACCTGTCAAATTTGATGAACCATAAATGTGTAAAGTGTTTATAGTCTGCGCCACCCTTTTTAAAAGACCAGTCTTCATTACATTTAAAAAGAAAACTTGTTTTGAAATTTTCTAAAAACATTTTGTTACTCACCACCACTACTTAAATGAATGTATTATGATAAAAAAATACAAATATTTGCAAGAGGAACGAAATTACAAATAAAGCCCATAAGGCCTTACACTTACTGTAACAAATCAACTAACATTAGGCCTATCGCAAAACAGGCCCAAATATAATATAGGTGAACATCTCATGCAATTTGGATATTTCAGTGACATTTCTATTTAACTAAATACTTCTTCATAAAAGATAAATTGTTCTTCAAATAATTTTATAACTTTCTTGTTATGAAAAAAAAAAACAGAAATATAATGTCAAATAATTTCACACATGTACTTTTCATTTTAAATTTTAGTTCTACTATAATTTCAAGATAATGGAATTGGAAGCATTTTGTATTTTTATTGTGCATATGATGATGCAAATAACAAATTACTAGATTATTTTATTAGATGTTACTTCTTCAATAAACAAAATCAATAATTAAAGACTATATAATAGAAAAAAACATATATATATTATTGACTGAAATATAAAGATACACAAACATCGAACATCTACATAGAATTCAACAGTGCAACAAAAGGAACATTCATCTTTGGCATCATTTCACTTTTCTTTAATTAAAAAAATAAAATAAAAGATTATTTTTTATCAGCTCCCTCAAGGATGAGAAGGCAAAGGAGGCCATTTCCTGAACTTAGGATGTGGAAAGTGTTTTGGTTTGAAATGTGGAAGTTTAGGAAGTGGTGGACATGGCTTCTTTGGGATCACCACAGGTGGCTTATAGATAGGCATATGTGGCTTGTAGATAGGAATCGGTGGTTTGTAGATAGGAACTGGCGGTTTGTAGATAGGAACTGGTGGCTTGTAGATAGGCACCGGAGGCTTGTATGGAGGCTTGTAGATGGGAACTGATGGCTTGTAGATTGGAACCGGCGGCTTGTAGATGGGAACTGGTGGCTTGTAGACTGGAACCGGTGGTTTGTACATTGGAACCGGTGGTTTGTAGATGGGAACCGGCGGTTTGTAAATGGGCTTATGTTTGAACTTTGGTGGACATGGCTTCTTAGGGATCATCACAACCGGTGGCTTGTAAAGTGGAGGACAAGGCTTCTTAGGAAATGTTAAAGGTGGAAGGTTAAGTGGTGGAGGTAAAGTTAATTTTGGCATATGCCAAAAGAACTTTGAGTTACAAATTTCCGGTGAGAATTTTAGATTTTGTTTAAGACCAAGAACATGTTTATCACCGGATTTCGATAGATACACGATCTTAGAAGCCCCGAGGTTGTCGTGAGCCGGACAAGGGTTACCAGAGGCACTGTGAAGTTGAGCATAGCAAGCTTCTTTTAAGGTTCCATCGTCTCGAACAATGTCATGAGTAACTTGAACATGAAACTTTCCTGTTTTGTCAAGTTCACCACTTCCTCTTCTAACAAAATGGTCTTTTGTATTGGCCTCGTCCTTGCATTCTATTGTCACTCGGAGTCCTATATTTTAGTTTTATAAGTAATTAATTAGTTTGACTATCAGAGATTCCCAATGAAACTATGAATTAGTACTAGTTTCAAAATATAAAGCGTTGAGTACAAATACTGTATTTTTTTGATCGAGACAAAAAAACATCATATATTACTCTCTCTCTCTCCCAAAATATAAGATGTTCTATTTAAAAGCGCCTTAATTTACTCAACAAAAAACATTTAATATTTAATTTTAATGAAATTGAATCAATTATATGAAATATTGCAGAATATTAATAGTCACAAAACATCAAATGTATTTAATTTTACATAGAAATTTCTAAAACACTTTATAATTCGAAACAGAATAAATTTTCAAAAAGAAATTTATATTTTGAAACGAAATAGTATCAAGATATATTTTCAAGAGAGTTCTATTGTAGGGATTAACATTTCATAAAACAAATCTGAATATTTAAAAAGGACTTAAGTGTCGAAATCCATTTGAACTAGATGTTTTCAACAGATTTCCTACGAATAAAAATTTCGTAAAATTTATAGATTGTCAATAGAAAATCGTTGGAAATTTATCGAAAATATATGACAGATTTATGTGTGTTGATAATTTCTAACGGATAACCGAGGACTGAGAAGGAACATTTTGTAAACCATCCATTAGCTAGGAGTAATTTGCAAAATATAAATTGCATTAAGTATAGAGAATTTATATGTAATGCAAGTATGCTTAATAATAGTTGGACCTGAAAATGCATGAGGGATCTTGATCTTGTTGCTTTCAGCATGGCCAATGACTTCAATTTCACGGCTGAGAGAATGAGTTACCGTAAAGAGAACAAACAAAAAGAGGAGGCAGAAAGCACCTCCTCTACTTTCCGGTAACACTCTCATCGGAATATTCTTATATATGTAATTCTTAGAGGAGATAAGAGGATATGATTCTACTTATGAGATCACCTCTTCTGTTTATTTATAGTTCACTTGGAGATATTTTTTCTTTATTAAATTTATATTATTGTTTTAAAAATGTTACGGTTTTAATACTTGGTGGTATCGTACCCACATAAATGTATGTACAAGTGTCTTTTTCTTTCTTTTTTATATACTTAATTTGTTATTTCTGCTTATATATATGTTTGATCATAATTGAGAAGAATGTGGACCAAAATAAGTTGAATTTAATGAGGGTTAATTCAAAATATCAATTTGGTTTGGTTTGAATTCAAGTGTCAATCAATTTTTTTAACTTTAGAACCAAAATGAAAATTTGGAGGATTTATGTTATCCAATAGGTTTTAGATTTCAATTTCAGTTATTTTGTCAAAATTGAATAAAATACTAATGTCTTTTTTGATCCACGTAATAAAATATTCATATCTATTTTTATGATTAAGAAAATCTGATTCATAACAAAAACTGTATTACGCAGAATTATACAATTATCTAGAATCAAATTTAGAGTAAAAAAACGTGAAGTAAACATTTCATTATTTAACCAAAACACTTGCTGATTCCACACACAAAAAAACATAAAACATAAATGTACGTAAAAAATTATATAAATTGTGTGTACGTACCACCGAGCCCAAATTAAATTGAATCACATGAGAGCTTTTGAAGGATAAAAACTTTAGTTTATTTACCCCAACAACAGGTAGATCACGTTCACGTTTATCCTCATGACCTAAACATATGGAGAAATTTAATCATACCATTTAAAGATTTACCAAATAATTAATTAATATAACCTAATATTAATACAGCTAGACTAGAGCTTAGCTAGGTCCACAATTGTTCATGAGTCATATGTATTGTAGAAAGTCACGTAGATGATGTGAATATGCATGTGGTCGATGATCAATCCCCAAAAACTAAATTATGTATTGAGTAAACGGTGAAATCTATTTTGGTTTAGTGGCATGTAGTAAATCCTTTTAAGGTAGACATTATTTCACATCCAAAAATTAAGTTTCATTATCTACATTATATAAAGTTTTGGCTAATGGAACATTTAGTTATTTAGTTGTAGTTCAGTGTTACAAAGAAAAGTATTGAGTAAACGTCGGTCACCAAATTCGACCACATTAATTAATGTAAGACGAAACAATAAGGGTTAATATATATAATATATATAGTAAGAAGCTAAATTTAGTAAAAGAAGAATGAGAATAATGTAGTTGGTAATGGTACTATAGCTACGACATCCATAGATATTTACCTTTTTATATGGCTAAAACAACGCCATGCATGCAGACCACATCATCTATATGTAACAAAGCTAACTAACATTTATGCCAAAACAAAATATAAAACATATAAATGTGTCTATATATATTTGCATGTTGAGGGTAAGTGAACGAGTACTTGATGGTTTACTATCACTGTTTTCTTAATGTTGCTAGAGGGAAATTTTGTGATAAATTGAAATTATATGGTTATTGGTTAGAAGATGGTATAATAGAACAATATATAAATTTCTGACATAACTTCTAATTGTCTTTTGAAGCTGGCAAGGTCCCTCAACCACAATTCCTTTTGACAAAGAAAGCCACCTCATAAATTTGTCTTTTTCAATTTTTATACTATTTGACTATTTCTATGCTGTGAACATTCAATAAGACACAACTTTAATATTATGCTGTGAAAACTCAAATGATCTTTTGTGGTTTCTATATTGTGGATGAATTTAAGGAAGCTCATCTACTATTTCATATTGATCCAATTTATTGTATCTTTACTTTATTTGGTAACTTTTTTAGAAGATACTGAATAGCTTCAATATAGTATGAACAGCAATACTTAAAAAGTGTTTTAGATTGAGTTTTAAGAGTGTAGAAGTAGAGTATTTGAAGTATGTGACATTGACTTAAGGTGGATAAATAAAGCAAATAATAAATAGCATATTTTTGTTGATGGTGTGTCCAATCAATTAAACATTCATCTGTCTCTTATATGTATATATACTTCATTAATTTTTAAGAATATTTATATTTGTAGTTCATTAGGTTTTAAGGGGCAAACATCCCATATGTATCTATCATTAATTTAGTGGCTAGCTAATAAATAGCTTGTTTTTATAAGTTTGCATTTATATTAAAGTTTAGTAGTAACATCATCCCATGTAACCAACTTTATGATGTTTTTTCTATTACTCAATAGATTAAATGGCCTAAACTTTATATATATATGTAGATTTTGGTGTAATTATATCGATAAGTTTGATCTCACTATGTAAAACCATTTTTAATATTTTACTTATAGTAAAAGATCAAATTTTTGATATCTGAATCATTAGTTGAATTATCTAAATCGTTAGGGATGAAGTTTAACATGGAAACATTTTTTACTATAGCTTTGAATATTTAATGTGGACCAATGTATTAGAAGTTTCTGATTTTTCAAGGAAATGGTTTTGGATTTCAATAATTGATTGAAATTGAAAATTCATAGTCACTCGTTCCTCTAAAGATCAACCATTATAAATGCTAAATCAAGCTTGTAACATAGACAAAGAAGATACTTCAAAGAAGAGCCCATATTACTAGTTTTAATTAACCAAATATTAGGCCTGATAATATTATTTATTTAAAGGCCCATAAAAATCCCAAAACGACTAAATGCGAATTCCGTAAAAGAGCTTCTCTATTTCTCTACGATGGCGGTTCTGAAGAATCTTCGTGAATTCAATTCCGATTGAGAGCCAAGATGTCGGGTATGGGGGATGGCTACGTTGGTACGGCTCAAGATGCGGTGAGGATACGGCGGCTACAGAAGCAAAGAAGCTGAACGCCGGAAAATCCAAGAGTTGAAGAACAAAACTGCTTCCGGCAAGGATCAATCTGGTCTTCTCCAATTAGGAACCAGCTCTTGTGAGGTTCGTTGGACCAATTTTTCATTTTATTGATCACCAAGTATAGACTTCTTTTCAATTTCTAGGGTTAGAGAGAATAAAGGCTGGATTTTTGTTGGAACTTGATTTAGAACTTGTTCTGGCTCTGAATTAGGAGTTTCCGCAAAATTTAGGGTTTATCATCATTACAACTCTCAGTTCTCAGTGATGATCCCAAACCTCTGTACTAAAGTATCACGAAGATTCACAGAACACAATTTTTTAAAAAAGATTCTTACTTTAGAAATTGCAACTTTGGTGTCGAAATCCTTACGAATCCTGAATGTGATATTTTGACTGCTTGTTTGACACATCCTTTTTTTGTTTTTGGTTTGATAAGATTCTGGACACTGCTTTCAAGAAGGAAACAGTTGGTTTAGTGACACTAGAGGAATATGTGGAGAAGGTAATTAAAGTCATGGCTTGTATAACTCACCACTTTTATCTTTTAACATTCATCTAGATAATGGTATTTAATTGTGGCCTTCATGTCTGTAGAGGGTTAATATCTGTAATAAGTTCGAGGAAGAAGAGAAGGAGAAACTGCAGAAGCTACAGCAAGAGTGAGTTTGGTTTTAGGTCCACTTGTCATAGTTATTGATATTATTTTTTGGATTAAGCTTCATGGACTTTTTTGGCCTTACAGGGAAGAGGAGTTGCAGCTAGAGAAGCGTAACAAGAAGAGAAAGAGTAAGGGATCCTCCCGCTTATCTTTGCTGAAGATTTTGAGAATGGCAGTGATGAAGATGATGGAGAAAACAGTAAGTGGATTGATTCTTGACTAGGCCATTATAACATTAGTGCAAATTGTGGTTGTGATAGGATTAGGTGTGAAATATGCTGTTGTTAGATTATTGCATTGCAACTTTTTACCACTTTTTTATTCTTTTTTTGTTTGAGAGTTGAACAAGTATTGGAGACATTAACTCTGCAATTTTGGATTGGATGCTTTCTTGGTTGTTGGAATTGAGATGCAGATATATTGCTGAAACAGTAATTTCAAATTACTTCTGAGGTTACTCTCCTGAGATTACATATATGGTAACTGTTATTATGTACACTGTTTATGCAGAAAGTTTTGGGACATTGAGCTTACGCTGTGGAAAACTTGGCAAGGACCCCTCAGTTGAAACTAATTTTTTGCCTGACAGGTGATTTTTTGCTCTCTTGTTTTCCACCATCTTCGCTGTCTGCTTCTGCAGTATGTCTTAACTTTAGCTGTGGTGTTTTGAGGTTGCTGTTTCAGTGAGCGGGAGGCGGAGGAACAAGCTGAACTTGAAAGGCTGAAGAAGCAGTGGCTTCGTGAACAAGAGCAGATTAAAAGTTGTCCACTTTACTGTTGCTTATAATTTCACTAATAACACTTGATTCAAGGAAGATTATCTAACTCTTCTTTTTGTGCCTTTCAGACGAGCCACTTGAGATTACTTACAGTTACTGGGATGGAACAGGCCACAGACGAGTTATCCAGGCAAGCACAAGCCACATAATTTGTCTTGCTGCTATTTGAGCCTTTTAATGTAATCATATACTTACCTTTATTACATTTCCTTTAAATAGGTCCGCAAAGGTGACGTAATTGGGAATTTTCTACGTGCTGTTCAGCAGCAGCTTGCCCCTGACTTCCGGGAAATTCGGACAGCATCAGTTGAGAATTTGTTTTATGTAAAGGAAGATCTTATTATCCCACATGTGAGAACCCTTTACACTTTTCAAGTTATCCTCCTTTTAATATCTAACACTTAACAATAACATGGGATGTTTTATATTGCAAATGCAGCAACACAGTTTCTATGAGCTGATCATTAACAAAGCTAGAGGAAAGAGTGGCCCGGTACGTCTTGTTGGAATTTAAAGGATAGCAGTTTTTTAAAGAAAATTGTAACTGAGACTCCTCCTCCTTCACTGTTCTTGTTACAGTTGTTTCACTTTGATGTTCATGAAGATGTGAGAACAATAGCAGATGCAACGATAGAGAAAGACGAGGTATGTTTCCCTAAACCTTATAGCATCAGTATACAGACCAGTCTGATGATAATGAAGTTGTTTCTAAAGCCTTGTAAATTGTGTTATTGAAGTCTCATGCTGGTAAAGTTGTGGAGAGGCATTGGTACGAGAAGAACAAGCATATATTCCCTGCTTCTAGATGGGAGGTAACTCCTCAAAATCACCCTTTTGGTTGCTAAATTTATACTCAGTTAATCTAAACTTTTGAATCTAATTTTGCCTTTTGTGTATATAGATTTATGATCCGACAAAGACATGGGAAAGATACACAGTTCATGGTGATTGATTTTGGACAAGAAGATGCTTTTGTTGACATGATTATAATCAGATGTGGTGTTATAGTAGTGGAATGTTCATGGAAGCTTTTTTTAATGCTTATTGTTCTTATTGTCAAACCCCTTAATGTGCCATTATATTCTTTTATTTATTAAACTAGATGAACTCATTTGCGTTGGATAAAATTATGTTTTTTTATAAATAATAAAACGTTTAAAACAAAAAAATTTCTAAGACTAATGTTTATTGTTTAATTGGTTTTCCATTCACATCACTAACTTCATTATTGTTCACACAAACCAATTGTCTGATGATATCCATAAAATAAATAAATAAAGTAACAAAATTATTAACAATTATAATGATAAATAAAATATAAAATATTTATAAAAATATTATTTACCCAAGACATTCATCAAGTAATTTACAAATAATTTACAAATAATTACTCCCTCTTCAATCTACAATCTTAGTCAGCACTGCCTTATGCTCAGGTTTAACTTGTGGCTGTAAGGCTTCTTCAATTTTCTCTCTAATTTCAACAGTATTTATGAATTGAGCTCTATAGATGGTTTCGAAGTATTGAGAGATTGTGTGCACCATTCCATCTTCATCATAAATGGTTTGTCCTGCATCATTCTCGATTATTGAGAACTTGTTTATTGCTTTTCTCTGTCTTGTTACTGCATGGAAATACCCAATATTTTTATCGGCTAGTTGCAGCCTGTTTTGCCTACTTCTCTGTTCCAATACTCTTCCTTTTCCTTGTAAGATATCTTATGTTTTTCATTGAGGGATCTAATGAGCTCTTCACAAGGCACAAGACTTACCATGACCCTTTCCAGGTCTTGTTATGTTTTACTGATTATCTCATGGTTGTTTTTGTTTTTTGCCTTATTCCATAGGACAATTGATGTCCAACATCTACTCAGTTTTTATTAAACTGATTCGGACTTGAACTATTCCCATATCTCTTCAATTAGGATTTTCACTTCTTCGTTATTCTTAAGTCTCCGATCATACCTGAAGATACCATTCTGTCTTTTCCTCTCATTGCTGAAAAAGGAAATTATCAATCTATCATCAGACCCTTCAAAACGAAGGTATTGGCACCTCCCGTTAGGGTATCTCTCAGCCCACTTACTATTTCCCATAGCTCGATCTAACCTGCAGCGAACTATATAGTTATTGTGAATACCTCTCCATGATAAATAATTCCCGGAGTGTCGAAGATCATACAAGTCACATTCTGATAAGAAGGACCAAAAATCAATGAAGGAATTTTCAGGTCTCCTTGTTCCTCCTATTTTCTCTGAATTGTCAATAATTTCGTTGAAATCTTCGGTTAAGAACCAATAATCATCCCTTAGGTTGGCTAGTTCTGTCAGCTTTTTCCAAATTGTTTTTCCTTTTGCATGCTGAGGTTCCCTATACACGAAGGTTGCATAAAAACACTCTCCACCAGCCTTAATCTTTGTGTCAATGAAATTCGGATTGGCTGTTAGGACCTCCACCTCAGCACTAGAGTTCCAAAGGAGCACTAGTCCACCACTTCCTGGCTTTGGAGGGGAAACGAGGTACATATTTTCATATTTGAATTTACCTATCATTCTTAGAATAAAGCTGTCTAGATTTTTAGTTTCACAGAGGAACAAGATATCTGGATTTACGAACTTTTGTAAATCCTTGATGCATTGGATTGTTATGGGGTTCTCCAGTTCTTGACAGTTCCAACTTCCTATAGTTAAGGAATAGAGCTTTACAGTTTTTTTTATCACAAAGTACTTTGTTTTTTTTTTTTTTTTTTTTTTGTCAAACTACAAAATTAAAATGAAAATTATGTGACTATGAAGATCATTCAATCAATTGAAATAGTTTTGATCGACGAAGAGGTTAGTATTAAAAACATTTTAACCAATACTTCAAATTTATTTCAAAGATTATAGTTGATATTTTAAAAATAAAAATATTTTTTTGGAAATATAAATTAATATTATAAATAGTGTTTCATAAGTGGATGAAAAAAATATTCATGAATTTAAGAAATTTTATAAATATACATGGTAGTCATTCAGTTTTTCTTTTTAATTTTCTATATATTTTTAGGAGAAAAAATCTGCATCTATTGATAACGTTTTGGTGAAAAAAAAAATCAATTAATTTAGATAGTTTGTGAGACTAAGGTAACAAATTCAAATAAGAAACCAGACAAAACTGTTGTCGTTTTGTAGTTTCTATGGATCCATAATATTTAATTAAATATATTTAGTTATTGTGAAAAACCAAACACACAAAATAAATAGCCATCGAAAGACACTGTTTTCTCTCATTCACAATTTCGTTGACCTGAAGCGATGATGAATCTTAGGGTTTTGTTCCTCGCTCTCCTTCTCCTTGCATCTCCTCTTCTTCAAGGTCTCATCACAACTCTCACTCTCTCTTTTTCTTCTATTTTTGATTGTTTTCCTGGATTTTGTAGATCTAGATCCGTTTGTTTCATGAGTTTTTCCTAGTTTACTGTTTCCGATTGCATTGTGTATTCGATCTCTGGTTTCCGATCTGGTTTACCGATTAATCTTTGTCTTGTTTTTACAGAATGTGCGTTTTTCAATTATCGATCCGAGTGAAATAGCTTGTTAATATAAGAATTTTCCTTGAACATTGTGCTTTTGTGTATCTTGGGTATTGCTGCTACCAATCGTTGAGCAGTTTGGTTTTCAAATTAGACAAATTATCGATCTAATGTCAAGTAATAGATTCGTCAATTGTGTGTGTGCGTGAATGTCGTCATTTTCTTACTTTCTGAAGCTGAACTCGCCATTTGTAAGATTGTACTATTCACAGCTGATTTGGGAAGCAAATGTTCTTTCATGTTACAATGCTTGAACAAAATTTTGAGACCTGATGTGTGTTTACTTTTTATCAGTTGCTAGATGTCAATCGGATTCCGATGATCATTCAAGTATTGTTGACGATGTTGTGGGAGAAAACAGTGATTCCGGGGTTGAGGAAGATGACCAGGATTTGGAAATGAACTTGACCTCAGCTCCAGGAGTTGAGACAGTTTGTGTTTTTCCAAAAAACAGTGCCAAATGTAAGCGATTTCCCCTTTCTTCACATGTTTATCTATATCCATTCTTATGATCTAGGCATTTCTATCAAAATGTTGTTTTTATAAGCCTTTGTTTCCTGCAGTGGTTCCAGCTGGAGAAGAAACTGAGATCCTTGTTGGTCTGAAGAATGATGGTAGCTAAAAACATACCTCTTTTAGCAGAAATCTCTCTGTGTTTTATGTTGCCTGTTAAAATTTTAAATATCTCCAAACTGGCTGTGATGAAATCAGGCAAAACTAGCGTAGGTGTTATGGGAATTAGGGCCAGCGTTCATCTTCCATATGATCACAAGTTGTTGGTTCAGAATCTAACCATGCTGGTAAGCTGTTTTGGACTAATACACTTTGTGCCTATTCGAGGACTTGCATAGATATTTTCATTTGACTAGAAAGCCATTTGTCTATTATATTTGTTTTAGTTTTATCTGTACGTGTGTTTTCTGATGGTCTCATTCTGCCTGCCTTTCTATTGCAGAGATTCAACAATGCGTCCATCCCAACATCTCTTCAAGCAACATTCCCTTACATCTTCGCTGTCAGCCAGTACCTTCAGGTACACAGATCCCACAATAGACAACATATTATCCTAATTCATTGTACAAATACAAATGTAATAATAAAACTTGCAAAGATCTGATCTTACTTGTTGTCTTGCACAGCCTGGAGCATTTGATCTGGTTGGTTACATCATCTACGATGTTCAAGGAAAGCCATACCAGAGTGTCTTCTACAATGGAACCATAGAGGTGGTTGAATCTGGAGGTCTTCTCAGTGGTGAATCTGTCTTCCTCATAACACTCGGAATTGGTCTCCTCCTCCTCCTCGGTCTATGGGCATACAGTCAAGTACAGCGTCTCACTAAGGTAAACCAATTTGATCCCTTTCACTATATAGTAAATAATTTATACAACTAAACACTCATTTGATAATCTCTTCTTTTACCAGAAAACCAAAAAGGTTTCCAAGGTGGAAGTAGGAACAAGATCTACCGATGCATCACTCGATGAATGGCTCGAGGTTCGCTTTCCTCTCTCTGTTTATATACACAGGTTCCTTATTACTGTGATTGAATCTGATTGAATCTGATTGAATTGTATTTGCTTAACTTCAGGGAACTCATTTGGCCAAGACATTGTCTGGTAAATCGAAGAACAAGAAGAACTAAAAAGAGCTGTTTTGCTCAAACCAGATGTTATAGACTCAGGCTTCAACGTTTTGAAAGAGTTTTCCAAGTTTTAAAGTTCAGTCTTGAGGATATTTAGGGTTCTTAAACGTTACCTTTTTTTTGTTCCAGCATTTGTACTCTTTAGACAATCTTTTACTACTTGTCATAAACATTCTCCCCATCAATCAACTTAACTTATATAATGCTTTAGATCTGCAGTTTCGTATTTTTATTCTTTTCGCTATCAATTCTCTATATTTTACATAAGTTCAAGGTATTTCCATGTATGAATATCTCAAAATTACGTTGCTCCACTCATCGAACAGTCCTCAGACTATAGAGAACTTATAGTGTGGCTTTAGACTTGTTTTGTAATATAAAGAAGAAACTATTGAGTTAAAGCTTACTCAAAGTGAATAAAACAGCTTTAGTTACAAAGATCTTAATCAAAGACCTTTCTCTTTTCTTTCTCTGTCAAACCAGCTCGTGAAATCAAATTTTGTTTTTATCATTATTAGTACAAGAAGAAGAAGAAGTAAGAGCTCACAACAACAACAAGATCACTAGCCTCCCTCTTATTTCTCATCTCATCTGTTCTTCCATGGAGACTACTGATGTCTGTTACTGATAGTTCTCAATCAAGCAGCAACTTTCTTTGATGTGACTGAGTTCACAATGGTTGCAAACTCAGGACCCTAGAGTCAAAGAACATCAAAGGTGTGTGTATAAGCTTTACTTCTTCTATTTATCAACAGCTTATCCACAAAGTTCTAAAGTTCACTTACCTTCAATGAAGCACCACCAACAAGAAATCCATCGATGTCGTCTTCCTTGGCAAGCTCTGCACAGTTGCCTCCATTAACAGAACCTGCAAATTAAGAAGGAAACAATCAGGACAATGTTTTGAATTTACAGTGGGCAACTAAATTGACGCACCTCCATATATGATTCTTGTTTTGGAAGCGACTTCCTCAGAGACATTCTTCTTGAGCCAACCGCGTACAGCTACATGGACTTCTTGTGCTTGCTGAGGTGATGCAACTTTACCAGTTCCAATTGCCCATACAGGCTCGTAAGCAACCACTACATTGTCCCAGCTAGGCACAGCATCTAGAAAAACAAATAAGTTACTGCAGTTAATTGAGTTCAGACATGATTTGGAACATGAGGCACAATCATAAAAGTCAAATACATGAGTGTTACCAGCAAACGCCTTCAGTTGCTCGAAACAAACATCAAATGTCTTGCCTGCTTCCCTCTCTTCTAACTTTTCCCCAATACAAGCTATAACTCCAAGACCCTCACTCAAAGCGTAAGCAGCTTTCTTCCCGATAAACTATGGTTGTGTTGAGAACAGAGCAAAAAGTCTTCATTCAAACCTCCCTTGACAACACAATAGTTCTTATACAGTACTCTATTAACTGACCTCATCCTTTTCTCCGATGACATGTCTCCGTTCAGAATGCCCAAGAATGACCCACTTGCAGCCAATGTCTTTGAGCTGTTCCACGCTGTAAAGTTCAGACAAGGGTTATATAGAGCCAGAAAGTCTTAAGAAGGGAAAGCTCAGATATTTATAAACGGGGAGAGATAGAGTGCAGGTGAATAAGAGAAGTTGTAACCTGATTTCACCAGTAAAGGCTCCACCTTTCCCAACCCAAGAGTTCTGACCAGATATTTCAATACGGTCAGTCAAAGAGGATTTGATCTGGTCGATGTAGACAAATGGAGGTGCCACAACAATATCTACAGAGATCACACAATAAACAAATGGTCAGCATGATGTCCTTAGGTTTCAAAAAAAGTTTAAATTGTAATTGGAAAACCGAAATGGATGGATTTCAGGAAACAAGACTTGCTTAGGTCTATTTCAAATTAGAAACGGAAGTTCTGTCCTGAACATAGAGCTTAATTCACCGGAAAAGTAGGGGAAACTCAAGCAGCTCACCTACATCAGCTTCCAAGGTTGCACTATTGAGATCAGAGACGAGCTTGGAGATGGAATCTTTAGTCCCATTCTAGAACACATGCCACAGAAGACATTAGTTTCAGGCGAGACAACAGACAGGAGGAAAAGTTAGACTTTGAGCAATATAATACTTACACACTTCCAGTTTCCTCCAACGAAAAACTGCAACATATCAAAGAGAAAGAAAGCAAGTGATTAGACAACTCAAACATATGGAAGACAATCGAAATCGTAAACCCTGAATCTAGCATTCAACAAATTTGTATAGTAGCAAACCGAAGAAAAGTTAAAGCATTGAATCAAATGAAGAGCTTTAAGATTCTTTCTCTTCCAAAAGGGAATAACTTTCTTCCTCAATCCTAAACTCTGAATCTAGCATTCAACACATTGAATGGAGTACCAAACAAAATCAACACAAAGTTAAGCATTGAATCAAAAAGAAGAGATTAAAGATTCTTTCAATCAATCTGCAGAACTTTATCATCCATCTATAAGGGAATAACTTTCTTCCTAGACTCTTAGCCATGAATCTAGCATTCTCAATCCAATTAGAAGTAAAGTTAGAACCTTTCCGGATCCGGCCATGGCGACAACACCTCTAGGAGCACGGTGAGAAGTAGAAGAGGAAGAAACAAGACGGGTAGAAGAATTGACACGATGAATAAAGGATTGGTGGGTGGAAACAGAGGAAGAGTCAAGGTTGAGAGAAATGCGGCGGAGACCCGAGAAAGAAGGGGCGGTGAGAGAAGTGGCCATGTCGTCGGGGGTTTAGGAGTTGGAGTAAGTGGAAAAAAGCGATAGAGACGAGACTGTGACTCTCAGGTAAAGCCTAAAGGCAAAGGAGATAGATAGAGGCGAGATATGAGTTTGAGGGTTGCTGTGGTTCTGCTCTCTCAAGGGTACTTTTGTCCTTTTGGCTTTCGCACAGAAATTTATGTGTTGATTAACTAAGTCTACTTCTCATCAATCTCAATCTCTTCATATGATTCATACCTTTGATCAGGTGTCTACAATGTTTAATTTTTTTTTTCGACCAAGCATTGAATCTAAAATATCTTATAGATAACTCAAACTATAAAATTGTCATGAGTTTACTTGAAATTGAACTCTAAAACCCTATTACGACAATACCTCATGTTTAATCTATATATGAACTGGGTTTGATTGATTACTTCTAAAACCAAATCGTTTGCAAACGATATGATTATTTTGTTACAAATCAGTATTTCGTTTGAAATGAGTGTTTGCAAACAACCTTCTTAGAATAAATTATTTAGACTTATTTTTGATTGTTTGCAAACGAAGCTTAGGTATTACGAACCATAAAATCAATTTTTATATTCAATGCCTCAAGAATCAAGACAAAAAAATAGTAATTTTTTAATCTATAAATGAACATATATGTTTCATATTGTGATGGTTTTTAATAAAATTAAAAAATCTCAGTAAATAAATATGAATTTTTGATAATTGAAATTCAAACAAATATATCTAAAGTCGAGCTATTTTATGATTATATGTTTTAAATAATGATTCATATATTTTGAATTTGATTTAGTGAATAGCATAAAATATATAATTTTAGAGATGTAAATATATTAGAATTGTGGATCAATTCTTGTCGATCGAACTAACAAAAAAAATATATTTAAAATGGCTCAAATAATATATTAACACTGTTCAAATAAAATATATTTAAAATTGCTCAAATAATAGTATGAATTTTACTTTCGACCAAAAAAATAGTATCAAGTTTACGAGGAATGTACACAAAAACAACTGACCACTCGTCACCATTTTCATTACTATATTTTTCAATATAGAATTTTATATAAAATCTGTTTCTTTTTAACATCAAAGATAAGCCTAAAAATGTTCTTGAGCTTATACTGTTTTTCAATTTTCTTGCTTAGTTAAAACCGCATTCAATTCGATTCAATTCCAAAATATTTCATTTTAATTTTTAAAATATCAAGCAACGTGTAAAGAAAAGAGAAGAAGTAATCGGATAAGCCAGAGGCAATGAGTCACAAATTCCTCAAGCTCGTAGTTATGTCCAAACTCTTACATCATCATCACAACCACTTTCGAAACCGACAAATAACAATTATTATAAATAAAACAAAACCCAAATTCATCAACCAAACCACATCTCCAAGAAGCTTGATTGATATTGAAGCAAAACAAGCAACAAAACAATCAAAGCCGCAACACCCCACGGTGAACTTCCACCATCATCACCACCACCTCCATAACCACCTCGACGACGACGATTCGAGAAAAAATGCAAAAACATATCTGATGAATTCTCCATAGAAGATAACCAACGAACTAAAACTATAAGAAACAAAGGGATCAAAAGAAGAGCAATATTCATTTGCTCTTCTACTGATTCTGCTGCTTCTTCAAAGCTTAAATACCATGAAGTTAATAAGAAGATTGAAGCAACTGCTAAGATTAAAAGAACTGGATATGGTAATGGAGATACTGTGAATGAATCCATGATTGAAGATGATCTTCTTTCTCCATAAGCCATTATTGATGATAATACTTCTTCTTGTGGTCAATGAGAGATGTGCTTCTTTGTTTTTCTCTGCTTTTATGTGCAAAGATAGATGCAAACCGACTCATGAATATATATTGATTTATAATCTAATGTTTTGTGTATAAAATATTCATTACCATATCCAAAATTCAAGGCAAACTCCAAACCAAAATTAAAGAAGTAGCTTGCTCTATCTATATTTGTATTCTTTATATATACTTTTTTACAATTTTATATGTTAATAAATATCAATCGATCCATAACCTAAATATTCTAAAATCCAAATAATATTATCTAAATATTTTAAAATCTAAATAATATTACGTTTGGACACAAAATTCTCCGAAATCGAATTCAAATAAAAACTATACAACATTTAATAAATTGATTATACAATTGTTTAAGGAATACACAATATACAAATCATATACAATTGAATGAGGATTTGATCAAATATCTCTATCAGTAGTATGTAATATTGCAAAGCATTCATGATTTGAGTGACTGTTTTGCAAATAAAACCCAATAAAATATAAATATTTTTATAAATTAGATTTTTTTGATTTAATTGTTAAAAATAAAAATAAATGCTTTTTCGTAAACTAATTGGCAACTTTTACTTGTGTCATACACTTCTGTCTACACAATTGTAAGTGTAGGTGGAGTGTCATTATCAATTTACATGTTTATTTTTTTCTTTACTTCAATTATTTATCATTAATCATCTCTTCAATAAGAAACACAAATTTCAACACATGACAACACCTAATTTACCATCTATCTGTGTAATCACAATTTGACATAATTACTCTATATTGATTCACAAATTACATATCACAACATCTAAATTGTCATTTTCATTATTTTAATATTTGGTTGTAATTGAATTTATGAAATTTATAAATTTACACTATTTAACTTTATTATTATTTCTAATCGACTTCATATTTCATTATATAAAACAAAAAATTCCACTGAGGAAAAATGTTTATAAAGAAAAAATCACAAACCAAAATTTTACTATTACGAACGGTAAAATTTGCTCTATGATCAAATAATTAAAGGATCAAATGAAGAAAAAAATTAAACAAACTTTTCAATCTTACAAAATCTTCAAAATAAGGAAAAAACACGACCAATTGTGTGAAGAACTCACAATTTTTAAGATCTCCGTACTTACCAATTTTATTATTTTAATTTTCATTTTTTGTGTAATGTTTATAAAATAAAAATTAAATGAATTAGACCAAAAAATTAAGGATTTGCCGTATGATTGAAGATATAGCAGATCGATGATTACATAGAATACAAGGTCAACTTTAAATAATTTAATATATGACGTTTATAAAAATTCACACCAAAATCGTGAAAAGTCACATATAAAGTAATACAAGTTAAGATCAAAGAAAACGTAAACGCAATCGTAAACGCAAGATAATTACACAAAGCAGCGATGTAAGAAGTAGCTAATAGTAGCAAACACATCTCAATCGACCACAAGGACAATAATAAGTGTATCTTTTCGATGTTTCAAGACAAGAAAGACACCGAACAGCGAAGAGCAAAGTTAGTGGAACCGCCGCGAGAAGAAGCCAGCTAAGTAGATCTTCACCGGAAGAAAAAGATACTTCGAATTTCACGGCGGAGGAAAGTGCTAAAAGGACCAAAGCCACCGTGATCATGACTATTACCGGTAACGGTGAGGTTGATACTCTGCATCTTCCGCAGCAGCAGCCATGGTAATGCATCTTTTGGTGATTGAATTTGTGAATGTTTTTTTTCTTTGGATAGTTTTGGAAGATAATAGTGATAATAAAAACAAATGGAAGAGAATGATAATGGTTTGTTAGGTATTTCCTAAAAGAGGATAGATGATGTTATGATGGTCCATGGGAATATCATTATAATTATTAGTTCATAGTAAAGGAATTTATATGGTAATTTACATATGTGAATACATTTCATTGATTGAGTGATGAAAAAAAAACATTACATGGATTAATCAATATTTTGGTAATTATACTCTTTTTCTTTCTTTGTCAAAAATTAGATCGAGAAAATCTGAACTATAATATAACCCCGAAACATTTAAAAGTATTACATAGGGTAAAAAATATTATTGTAGTCGCACTTCAATAGAAAAAATATGATCATTTAACCATTTGATCAAATATCATTCTATTTACGTTTATCTTACTAAGAGTTTTTTCAAACAAAATCCGCTAAAATTGCTATCTTTTGTAGTTTTATATTCTATATAGAAACATAGTGAATTAGCCTGCAAAATATAAGGTAATAAGCAATACAACATTCATATATATTTTAAAATACTTTTACAATCATATACTTTAGATTTTAAATATCATAATTCAAAATTTTGATAATGATAATAATAATTTGTATTGCAAGATGAATTTGTATTTAGTCGAAAGTGAAAAGTAAAAATGCAAAAATTATGATTTAAAGAAATTTTTAAGTGTAAAATACTCTAATTAATCATTTTATCACATACAGAAGTATACCTAGATTTTGGTTATGTTTCTTTCTTTCATTGTTGATGTAAATTTACATTTACAATTGGACAAAACGAATTAAAAAAATTGACTTTAAAATTGTGAATTGGAAATTGTGTGAGGAAATTGAGGGAATGGTTGTTAGGACATCAAAGACAAAGAAAGCTTATCTAAGTGGCCTACAAAGAAAAAGACACTCACTTTACTTTGCTCCACTCATCTCATAATGCTTTTAATTACTTATTTAATGTTCTGCCTAAATGTATGTCGTCATTTCATATCATTACCCTTTTTTCAATATAGACAACAATATTATCAACAATATGATCCATAACATACGCTCAATTGAGGTTCTTTACTAATTTTCTCACCAAAATCAGACTCTATATGATATTATTTAGAATTCTAAAAAATGAATTTAGAATATATACTAAGACTTATCGATCTAATCGTAAAGTTATACTATTTTTTAAAATTAAATTCAATTTTATAAACAAATAAATAGATGTTTAACCACTTGAAAAATCTACATTAAGAAATTCTTCTTCTTATATATAACAAAAAGAAAAATTTCGTAATCAATAGCTTATAATATGATATATTATTATAAAACAATAAATTAGGAAATTGTATACTTATTTTTTTATTCAACTGAAAAAAAAAATTTGGTCAACAATTTATATTTATCATGGAAGTTTTAGTTACTTATTTTCATTGTTAAAACCATAAAATTTTCATAAAATTTTACTTCTAAATATTTTTAATTAACATATTTACAATTTAACACATTAAATTACAAATACACTAAAACAAAAATATCTCTTAAATAAACCATTATCTTAATATAAAACTATTATTTTTATAAGGAATTTAAATATGAACCTATATATTACTAAAAATTTACATTACTATATTCTAAAATTAAAATTTCAAATTTATATAATACTTTAAAATAATTTGATCCTAAATAAAAAAAATTATAGTTAATGGGCCTAAAACAAGGGACTCCTAAAACAATACTTTTAAAGTAAACAACAGATTTGTAATTTAGCCCATTATATTTGTAATTGGGTCATTCATATCTGACTTTGATTAGTTATCGTGAAAACTCTGAACCGTTTCTTCTCAGTGTCGGAGATGGAACCGCCGGCGACCGGAGCAAAAATCTCATCCAGACGACTTCTCTTTGACCGTCGTTACGGCTGGGTGTAAATTTCTCTTATCTTAATCAGTTTAATGGTTATTGATTCTGTATGGTTTTAATGATTTTGTGTTGCCTTGTAGAGTCGACGAATGGAAAGACCCGTCGGAGGAAGCTCTTGCCGGCGGCCGAGGAATGTAAGTCAAACCCTTTTCGATTTCCATTATAAAGTTTCATTCTTTATTAACTCAAGTATCTGTTTGAACAGGTTTTGTGTTGTTCCTTTAGTAAAAACTCTGTTTCAGATTGCTTCACAATCAGTAAGCTTTCTTCTTAATTCCATCAATAATCAGAAACTTTTTGAGATTATCTTTCTTTAATCAGCTTTAGCTTTTCTTAACAGATTAACTCATCTGTCAAATTTATGGATATGAAGCTTCAGAAACTTGCAAATCCTATGCAGAATCCAAAATCTAATTTAGTAGATACTAGTGGAGATTTGGAGTCAGTGGCTAAATAAAAATTCAAATGTGTTTAGTGTTGAATCGATCTACTTTGATGAAAGATTTTGATTTTGTTTCATGGTAATCCTGAAAGAGGAGACATTGTATGAAATTTTACAGTTTTTGTGTGTATTGATTTAGTGTCAGATACTATCTAGCTTCATTATCAATAGGTGGTTTTGAGAGATATGTTATATGAAATAATGTGAGGCAAATACAATTTAGCGTGAAGCAAGAGAGAAGAACAGAAAGGAATCGATGACAAAGCTGTTCATTCAATTGGAATCTATGTTCTAGCTATAAACTCATGAAAGGAAAAGACTTGTGCTGGTACTACCTTACTTCCTGCTTTGACTTCGTTTTCCTACTAGGCCAAAATTCCTTTGTTGGTTCTCTGAGACACTGTTGTGTTGCTTTAACATGAGAATTACGATATAGAAATCTCGAAGTTACTCAACTTTTGAGTATCCATATCCTCCCAAATGTGTTCTTAAATCGGTAATTTAGTTGAATCAGCATCCTCATTACGGAGTATCATTATAGACCTTTGGGGAGATGGGGTTGTAGGTTTGTCATTGAACTCTCAGGAGCCGTGAGGCACTACTAAAGGTTGGTTATGGTTCTAGACTTGGCTACTTTGGCTACAGCTCTCTGGTTTATCTTTATGATCCACTTTAACTTGAGAACTAATTCCATGGAAGACAAAAACAACTTTGGTCTCTATTATGTGATAAGTCATTCTTAGTATTGACAAGGGTTTATGTGCTTGCTATGTCATGTTAGTTATATAGAAGGTGTTTCAGTAGTGTCACAGTTTGAGAGTGATGCAGTCTAACCTTCTGGATATGAATAAGTATGGGCCGTTTATAGGCTATGTTATAAAGCTAGGCCCACGTAGAGCAAAACATATAAAGAATAGAGTTATCTTTAACACCCAAACAGTCTCTTAAAATTTTCACAAAATCTCACTCGAAAGCTTTCTTTATAATCGAGAAGACGACAATGCAGAGGTTTTGTACCAAACTACGTTCCATTTCCGTCCAATCAAGCCACTTAACAACCACCAATACCAGCAAATGGAGCTTCGTTCCCTCTGCCGGAGTTTCTCCGTTCAATGCTAGCTCCATCGGATCTATCTTTGTAAGTTTCCAGAATTTCACTACATTTGTTAGCTCTTAAGATTCGTGAGATCATTGAGTTGAGTTGATAAACGATAAATCTAGTTTTCACGGGACCGTTAGGTTAGGATTCAGCAGCTGACTTGATTTGGAATGTAGTTTTAGTTGCTTGTGTAGAATCGAAACTTTCGATCTTTCATTGTTTGAAGCTTTTAAAATTTTCTGGCTCTCATTTAGGGTTGAATGTACACTAAGGAAATGGAATAATTGTTCATGGATTATTAAGTAGCTCTTCCACTTTGTTATCATGTTAAGACAAGAGAATGCTCGGATAATTTTATCAACTTGCTACTGTATTCTCTCTCAATCTCTTATAATACACACATTTGTTTCTGTGCAATATTAACGTTCGAATTTATTCTGTATTGTTCTTGAATTTGTTGGGATTTGATCATGGGAAACTGAATCGTCCTGGCTCTGACCTGTAATAGGAAAAGGGATGGTTAGTTCATAGGATGTTGAGTAGCTCTAATATTTGATATCATGTTCTCTTTAAGATAACTAATAAAAACAGGTTCTTGGATATCATCACTACCAATTGTGCAAGTTTAGCATCACTTAGAGTCTTATGTATTTAAAAGTTGTAGATATGCTTGACCTGTTTGGGGTTTATGTGTTGCATGAATCTTAAATAGGCATCAGAGTGTATATATATGCGTCTTCAAACTGTATTCTTTGTGTGTTTTTTCGTTTTGAACGGATAGTGGTCATTTAGACAGATATTAGTTTCTATTGCTTTGCTAGCTAAAGGTAAAGTTATATGAATCTTTTGGAATGAATGAGAATGGATAGGTGGATCAGAATTGGATATTAGGGATATATTCTTGTCTGAAGCTTCTTCATATTTGTTAATTTTGTGGGAAAGCAGCAGCAACAACGAAGGACATTCATTCAAATGGGGACGATTCTTAAAGTTGTGGACAACTCAGGAGCGAAGAAAGTGATGTGTATACAAGCTCTAAAGGGAAAAAAAGGAGCTCGACTTGGAGATACCATAGTTGCTTCAGTGAAAGAAGCAATGTCTAACGGTAAAGTGAAGAAAGGAGCAGTTGTATATGGTGTAGTTGTGCGTGCTGCGATGCAGAGAGGTCGTGTTGATGGAAGTGAAGTTAGGTTTGATGACAATGCAGTTGTTCTTGTTGATAGTAAAGACAAGAATACCAAAACCGATCGACAACCTATTGGTACTCGAGTTTTTGGTCCTGTTCCTCATGAGCTTCGTAAGAAAAAACATCTCAAGATTCTTGCTTTAGCTCAACACATTGCTTGAGATCGAGACAACACAACCTTAAACTAGTCTTTTTTGATGTTCTTCTGTAAACTCTAATCCTTGATTTGCTTAATCACAACTTTATTCAATGATCTGGATAATTTCTCACAACCTATAAGTGTTGAGAGTGTACTTGCTTAAACTTGTGAGTAGTCGGATATGAACAAAAATGTTGAAGTGGAGCAGACAAGTAAGAAACAAAGACACTCTACACATGCTAAAAGACCAAATCCAGAAATATGCAGGCTTAAGAGTCCAATTATCGTTATTTCGGTTCTGTTCATAAGCAGAGGAATCAATTACTCTTCTTCCTTGAGAAGAGGAACACGTGAATCTACTTTCCTAGTTCCTGTTTTGTAGGGATGAGTGATGCCAATGTTGTTATTCATTTGTTTCCATGTATTTGCCTCTACAATGGTAAATAATTCTGAAAAACAACTTTACTCTTCTAGTAATTTCTCAGAGTTTTCCGAAGTCAATCATACGAAATTAAAAATAATACCGATATACACCAAATTAATTTTTTTTATAAATATGATACATTATATATCAAATCCAATTATTTTTTAGCACGACTCCAAATTATTCTTAAGTTTTTGAAAATGTATTAAACCACAAATTCTAAATGATTATGAATAATTTAGATTTTATGAAACTTCATATGATTTTAGAGAACTTCTTAATTATGATTTATGATAAAATATTCCAAAATTCCACCTAATCTTTGAGGTTTGGATTTTGTATTTTAAATGAAAGGAATAATCTAATATACCTTAAAATCCTTTTAAATCACTTAAATTCATACATTTAAATCCTTTCAAACATAAGTGGAATTGATTGTACTTTTTAAAATCACTAGTTCAATAACACTGGATTTTAAATGATTCATGTTTGAATAATATATTGCTTGCCATTTTAATACAAATCAATTAAAATACATGATTATGTGGATTCATTGATTTATAAAGTATTAAATTCTATAAACTAATAATACTAAACTCTAACATACTTATAAATACTTATAAAGTCTGTTAAATTCATTTTATTTGAATAACACACAATTTTCATTGATTTATAAGATTTTTCAATCTAATAACACAATACTTTTAGTTATTGTTTACAGAATTTTAAAACACCAAAACCAATAACACATGACTTTAATAGAGTTTTGAAAATTCAAAATTGAATAACACTAAACTCTTTAAGAATTTAAACTTTTTAAAAATCTTATAACCAATAAATTTCCCTTAATGTATGTAACCGTATTTTTTTTTCAAAATACATATAAGAGTTGAGGAAGTGTCTTTGATCAAGGGGTTAAATTCACATCTGCTGCTTTCTCCATCAGAATTTGACTCCACGGAATCACATAAGTTTTAAAGGAGAATTTGAGATATATATCCGGACTTGTTAATCTAATGTTGACAAGAAAAATATGTATAAGAGATATATCTTACAAAAAGTTTACTCCTATTTTATACCATACATTTTGGAATCTTAAATCATGCGTGTGATAACATAAGAGAAAAAGTGAACCTTTAAACCTCCGTACTTGGAATGAAAATTGACAATCGAAGGTTGAGAAAAGCATCTAGCTTTCCTTTGAGTCGTCTCATTCTCTAGGTATTGCTCAGTTTGTTTGTTATACTAATGTTGTCATTTTCAATTTCACTATTCAACTATTAGATCATCGTACAAATTTCATGTTAATATTAGATGATTATAACTTGCAATAGTATCCTTTACTATTATTTGCAGTTTCTTGTTCAAGCAGAAGAGGTCCACATTCTATGTCAATTTCCTGCAACCCATGTGAAATGAATAGACCTTTCATTTATGAATATTTTTGCTATTTCTCTTCTCTGTAACCAGCTTTGTTTTTCTTGATTCAATGAAAACAACTTTTGGAAGCTATTCAAACTATAAGAAAAAGAATTTGCATTTATGAATAGAGATGCTTTATGGGGTTGACGATTTATTTTCCATCGGAACTTTCGTATACCATCAAATAAATATATGTAAAGTAAAAAGCTTCATACTTATTTATACTTGAATTGAAACTTCAAAACTTCAAGACAATCATGATAAATTATGAGGTTCTAACTCAAAAAAAATTGACAATGAATGGATCGGTTCATGTATTATATACATATTAGATTAGAATGATCTCAACTTTCTGACGTGGATATCAATTACATTTTAATAAAACGTTAACCAATTAAAACGATTACTAACTAAACGTAATGATACTAGACTTGTTTTTACAATCCTAATCTACCCAAATTAAGAAATCCTAATTCATCAAATCCTAGAAATCAATCTAAATAAGGGCTCTAACGATTAAGCTAGTCGAATCATCACTAAAATGCGCACTTCCCATCTCTAGACGATATTTTAATTGAGGTGTAAAGAAGTTTTCAATTTTGTCGGGGTAGAAACAAATCACTAACCTTTAATTTGATGTACATTTAATGTTATACTTCCTCTATTTTATTTTACTTGATATTCATTAAAAAAATTTATACGTCTATTAATACTATATGAAATTTATAACAAAATTATATTTAAAAATTTATACAAAAGTTACATCAAAAAATGAAAATGACTAGTAATTTGAAATAAGAAAAGAAAATCTAGAATAACAACTAATATGAAACGGAGGAAGTATAAAATTCTAATGTGGAAATAAATCGTCAATATTCCTATTTATTTCTGATTTTTTGATTGAAAATAAAAGAGCTGGCTATAATAAGAAGAAAAACAGTTTAAGAAGTGTCGATTTGTTCCAATTAAAAATAGAACATGGTTTTATTGGAAGATAAGATGTCTTAATCGGTCATTAAATAGAGCTTGCTATGTTCTTTTCTGATCTTTATGAATGAACAAAAAATCACAAAGCCAGTGCGAAAAAAATGACAGGTCAAGAATGTAAAACATATAATTATTTTCACGTTTTATTTGTAGAAAATTAAGAGATTTCTTAAAAAGAAGTAGACAAGTGTTTTGGGAGATGAAATGTCTAAAGGCAATACAAAAGTCTGACAACAACTCTGTTCATATTAACAGTTTGTACAGACAAGACAGCTCAAAGGAAAGAAGCAAGACAAGAGTAACATGGAGTTCATGTGGTTACATTTGAGACATGTCTTAGTCTTTAGCTCAAGGCAAAATTATCTTTACGACTCTTTTTTTCTTTTCTTTTTTCTTCTAATTTTTTGAATTTCATATATTGTTTTGATGAATCTCCTTCACAGAACATGCAAGTCTTTGTTCTCTTGACAATGACTAATTCTATAGCCAACAATTTTTCTCTCTCTCAAAAGAACTGAAGACAAGATTTGAAGTGATGACTTTTTGATGAGAGGAAGGATGAAAAGGAATGAATTCAAGACTGCAGAGTTTGATGTTTCGTGGGTACTAACAAAAAGGTTTTAAGATTTTGGATAAAGTATATTTTTAATAACATAATTAGGGTATGGCTAGCTAGAGTTTAACTAGGGAAATACATTTGATCAAATACGTAAATGTCACATTTGCTTTCTTTCCGATCAAAATTCAATTCCAAAAAATCGTGTTTGTCTCACACAATATTATTAATGTTTTGTAGTTGAATTATAGTTCAAAATTTTTCGATTTGATTGTTAAAAAAAGAGAGTTTAATTGACATTCATTGCCATGCCAAGAAAATCGTCAACTAACAATTTTTTATTTTATGAAATTTCACTTTTCAATGGATTTCCAATATATTTTTTCATTATAAATCATTTATTTTCTTGGGAAATGTCTTTATCCAGTTGTTAAATATCCACTTCAACTATTATCTTACTAGGGTTAGGCTTGATAGGCTGGGAGTCGCATTGTCTCACGTTATATTGTTAAGTTTAAGGGTTTGGATTTGATGTAATTGCTGACAAAAAGTTTTTTACTACCATAACAAACATTTAGGATTTATGTTGTTAGTGTGTCACTATCCGAATGTAAATACAATAGCATGCTAAGTAGTAACAAAAATACATCCTCTAAGGATTCAATTGCGCATGTATCCACCTGTTTAAATGTTTGTAGTATAAATGTGAACTATATCAACATAAATAAGTCCTAAACTAACAAATGTGAATGATTATAAACTGTATAACAACATAAAGATTTATATATAGTCATATATATCGGACAAGATTTTAAGAAGAATCTTTGTTTTGGTTTTTCTTTTGTGTGGTTACAATGTGTTTGTTAGATGTTGTTTGAATAAATATTGGACCAGAAAAAGCAATGTAATTAATATAATTGCATGCTTTGGCGTCAACTATTTAACAATGCACGTAATGAAATAGAATGCATATATAAGTACATACACATTGTACTTTTAGTACACATATATATATATATATATACTTTTACTTCATTATTATATATACAGTTGGTCTTATATAATTTAACTACTATATGCAAAACATAGAAAATGGCCTTTTATTTATACTATATCAATTTTTTCATAAAACTTAGTTATAAAATATAATAAAAAACTAAAAACTAAATTGTAACTATGTCTTTATAGTGAAAAATAATTTGCTTCAAGATCCACACTTTCCAAAACTTTTTTTTCAATGCATAAAATTGCTAAACCATTCAATTTTTGTTTTTATTGAGACATTGATGATCTCAAATCATTCTTTAGCAATTTTAGCTTAGAAAAACTCATTTCCATCAATACTATTGTCACAAGAGTAATAAGTAAAATTCGAAAAGCAATAACAACATTAGGATAACAACATCCGAAGCAACATCCAATTTATCAGGTAAGCTCAAAAAGTTTATCTAAACAACATCCGACGAACCACCTTGAAAAAATGTATTATAAAAATTAATGCAACATTCATTTAATTCAACAACATCAAGTAACTTTAATTTCACAGAATTATATAAAGAATCCAAAAACAGTCTTAAATATTTCTATTTGCTCAAATCTAGTTCTTAAAGAAATAATTATCATATCCACAACAACCAAAAAATAATGAATTCCAAAAGAATCTTCAAGTGTTTGAATAACTTCATCGTGATTGTTTCATCAAACTATTTAAAAAAAAACCTTCGACACTTACTCGAAAATACAACATCAACTTCCATATCATCAACAAATTTTTAACTATAGTCATACATGACTTGAATCTCAAAAGAAAGAAGACACTGACCATTTGTTTTCGTTTTAGTAATTAATTAGGTTGAAAAATAAATGTGGACCTTTTTCATATTTTAAAATAGAAAAGAAAAATTTGGATCCATTTTTGATATCTAAAGAAAATAATTTTTTTGGTCTTTTTATACTATTAAAATTTTATTTTCTTCATACCTTATAATAATGATTTTTTGGGTACTTTGGACTCTAGGCAAATGTCTATGTTGTATATATATATAGTTAGCAAATGAAATATTTCCTTTTATTTATTTATTATTTATTTTAGGGTAAAATTTATAAATTATGAGAGAGAAGAGACGAGGGAGGACCAAAAGTAGTTGATGATATATACACAATACGGAACTTAATAAATTATATTGATATAACATTAATTGAGTCTCAAAATAATTAATGTGTTTGTTGAAATTTCATTGTGGGCAGATCTTTGTTCATTAGAGTTTTCAATGAGTCGTATTAAACGGCAATATTGAAATTGTTTATCTTATGTAATTATTTTTAGTTTTAGTTGTTTGAACATATATATATATATATATATATATATAATTGTCTCGGGTCAAATGGTTAAGTGCCATATTTGTTAGTTTTTCCATCTGAATTCAACTCTAAAAAATCGTGTTTGTCCAATATGATATTATTGTTATTGAAAATTTCATACTAAGCACATAAAACCTGTCTAAATTATTCCGACAAACTAGGATTTCTCTGAATTATTCGATGGCTACAAAACACCGATAAAAATTAAAATTAGAGAAAAATATGTATAAATTGACCATGTTTCTTATAGTATAAATCTACCACATATAAATCAATAAAGCACATAAGTATATATAGTTGCATTCATGAAAAATTAAATTCTAAAGCAGTTGAGTTAACGACATTACCCTAAAATTTGTCTAGATTACAACTAAAAGAATCCATTCAAAATTGACCAAATTAATAATAAAAATTGAAAAATATTGTTGTAAAGCATCACATACCCATCCTCATTCTCCACCATAAATAACCCTTTCACCATCTCTCACTTCTCTTCGCCATCAACACTTCAACTTCTTCTTCTTCTCTCAACAAACAACTAACAATGGCGGTTAAAAGGTCTTCTTCAAAGCTAACACAAACCGAAATGCTTAAGCAAATGATCAAAAGATGTTCAAGCTTAGCTAAGAAGCAATGCTATGATGAAGATGGCTTGCCTTTAGACGTACCAAAAGGTCATTTTCCGGTCTATGTTGGTGAAAGAAGAAGCCGATACATCGTACCAATCTCATTCTTATCTCATCCAAATTTTAAGAACTTGCTTCAACAAGCAGAAGAAGAGTTTGGATTCAATCATGATATGGGAATCACTATTCCTTGTGAAGAAGTTGTTTTTCGATCTCTAACATCCATGATCAAATGAGAGAGATCTAGAGATATATTACTTTTTATATATATTTTTGGATGAATATTGTATCCAAAGGTTTGTTTTTCCAAACTATAAACCCATAATGATCTGCATAAAATGACCCATTTATGTGGATTATGTTAAAGATGGGTTTTAGTTTGTTAATTATTACTAAATGTTGTGCCCTAAGTTTGTTTTACATTCATAGGGTTTTAAAATGTATTAGTCTAATTAACTTTTCACAAGCTATTAATAAATTTGAAGAGGTGGCTTGTGGTTATAAAAACCTAAATAATATGTATTGTTAACAATTTATATATACAGTAGAACCTTCGTCAAATTAATACTCGATTCATTAACTTCTATAAGATAATATAATTTTATACTTCCAAATTGAATTTTTGTTTTAATTAATATATCAATAAATTAATAAATTCTATAAATTAATAAAATATTATAGTTTTAATGTAGTCCCGACATTATTAATTTATATAAGTTTTACTGTATGTTTTTAATGGAATACAATTATCATTCAAATTTTTTTGCATTGCAATTACAACCAAAATTTTATCATATGGAATTCTTTTTAGTGTATTTATAATTTATTATATACCAATCAATATTTTACAAATTTGAGACGTATTTAATATTTCAAAGACCTAGTTCCAATGTGTATTTTTGTGGAAAACCTATCGATACACCTTGTTCCAGATAGATTCCCATAGATACAAACGTCAGAAAATGACAGTTTTCTCGTAATGCAACCACTTGAACAAATGGTTTAATTTGTAATTTTTCTTGTAAAACAATATTTTATAGGGTTTAACATTGCATTGTTGAATGAGTAATAATAAGCAAACTTCAAATGCTTCCCATTATCTGTGTAGCCTAATAGATGATAGATAACATATGGGACCATTTAATTGTATGAACAAACAGTTTTTACTTCATTGTCTCTACTGAGTAAAACAATATATTAAGAAGAGGTAGGTAAACTAAACTATTGTCTCTAGTCATTACTTCATATAAATATTATATATACATTTAAATATATATAGACATATTTATTGATATATAAAAATTAAATGCAATTAGATTCATTGTGAATTCCTTTATATACTAGCCACAAATGGTTAATACAAATTAGTATAGCTTCTTAGTTAATACAAATTCCTTTTTCTTTTTTCCCTTTTTTTCCATACATTGGCTCATATTATAATTCTTTTTTTTTGTTAATAAAATAAAATGTGCTTGGAATAAACTACACCCACATACACCAATAATATATATGATCATCACTTACATATGTATACATTTCAATTTTATACAACTAAAATCTCTTACCATTCAAGATAGTTTTATGGAAGAAATTAAGGTAAAATAACTAATATATATCAAGTATATAAACTACCTAAAATAGTTAAGATAATTTACTAATCAAGGTAATTACAGAGAATGAAATATGTAAATTAGATTAATTATAAGAGACTTAATAGAAACCATCTAAAACTACTAAATTGTTCTCAGTCTTGTGGTTAAGATGATCCAGCTAATGATTTAACATTATGATTTAATTTTTATCCGATGTATTATAATAGCTTAAAAAAATTATAAGAGTAAGTTTTAGATTATAGATCGAGTTTTGTTGACCGTTGACAAAAAAAAAATGACTAAAACTTCAAACATTAAAAAATAATATTCTCACAAACTAATTTCTTATTAATCGACAGATAATTGGGGTTTTTCGCCAAAATAAAATATTATAAAATAAGAGCGCGTGATTTCTCGATTATCTAAATGAAAGGCTCGTGGGCTAATCATAAGAATAATCATGGGCTGAGATTATTATACAATAATAAGGTTCTGAGCTGAATACATAGGCCCATAAATGATAAAGATGGGCTTTTTTGTATGATCCAAAGCAAACACACATAGATGGAAGATCACTTAGTCCCAGAAGCAGTCTCTCTATTAGCAGCACTAAGTATCTATATATATGTCTGTTTCAGGAAATATAATCGAATTTCAAAAGCATAATCTTTGTATGTTTCATTGAAATTTTCCAAAAACAGATTCTACGCATAAGATTATTATTGTATATGTAAATTAAGAACTTCGAATCGCAGTACTTACCCTATTCATTTGATGCATGCTTTGGTTTCATGGTACTATTCTGATTGGACTGTTGCATCTGCTGATGTTGTAACTGGCTGATGCTAAGTTTCTGGAACATCTCCGGGTTTAGTGACGTTTTTGATATGCTAGATTTACTGTTCCTGTCACTTTGCCTGTGGCTCGGATCATCAATCATCAGTTTCAAACGCTGGACTTCTGCAGTCAATTGCTCAGACAGAGCTGCCAAACAAGGAAAATATACTGTTACTTCTGTAGGAGTACTGACAAGAATCACTAACAAGAAAAATCAAAGCTTTTCATAGAGTTTAAGATTTTTTTAAACAAGACATAATTCCTGTCTTAAGGATAGATAGAACTCTCGAGCTGTTGTGGCTAAGAGCTATTATTTCCCAAGGAGAAAGATAAAGTTTTCTCATACATGGAAAACAAAAAACATTGTTCCTAATTAAACCTTGGGAAACCGGAAAAGGAAAGTTCTCACGATTGAAAGTAAACAAAGAGTTCTGCCAAGGACATGACACTAACTTGGTTAAAATCCAGTTTATACACAACAAAACAGTAAAGTCAATAAGCCTTATATCGAGAATGAAGAGTTTTTGATGATATAATGTGTGTACCATCTCGGAGTTGTGCCTGTTGCTCCATAGCTTGAAGACGAAACTTAAGTTCACTGTTCTGATTCATTAACCCCATTGAATCTCTCTGAAACCGAAAGAAAATACAATATAAGACTGCTGGTTTATTGAACCAGAATAGTTTGTATTATGTTCTTCACCTGCAAATGCGTGAGCTGAGCCGATAATGTAGTAGCTTCTGTCTGAAGTGTCTGCACCTTGTGTTCTAACTCTGCCATGTATCGTGTCTTCCGCTCCTTTGAGCGTGCAGCAGATACACGATTCGCTAAGATTCTAAGCAAATGGATAAATCAAACAGTCACGTCACAATATCAACAACATCAAGGACAGCCACAACATCAACAAAACCACAACAGCCACAACATCAACAACAAGAAAACGTCTGATGAATATATTACCTTTTTACACGCTTAGGATCAGCCATTGCAATCTCAGAGAGTTTCTCATCAGCTGCGATTTTCTTCATTTCAGCTGCAGTAAACTCACCGTTTCCAAATTCGACACTAAAAGCCGCACTTGAATTCCCTTCACCTGAATTGGTTGGAGAAGCTTTTGCTGATGAAGCCGGAAGCAATTCATCGCCAAAATTCAACTTCCCCATGAAACAACTATCCATTGAAACACTCCGGTAATGTCTACTAGACGTAGCAATGTCTCCTCCTGCTCTTCTCTTCACACCTGAAGAACTCACCGCAGCTTTCATGTTCCCACTTGCACTGCTTTCTCCTTCTGAATCACTGCAACAGCTTCCACCATTCGTCTTCTTCGTTCCACTTCCTCTACTGCTCTCCATCTCCTCCACATTCTCATTACCATTCTTACCATCTTCACCTCCAAAAGAATTCAATACATCAATGTTATCAAGATTCATATAAGCCGTGAAAACATCATCCATAGCTGTTTCACCTTCTGATTTTCTTCCCTTGAAGAAGCCTTCTTTTGGTTCTTCCTTAACCAAATTACACCAATCTGAAGCCTCTCCACTGGACACTGATCTCTCCAAAGACCTGGAAGGGATTAAAGGAGGAGACTTTTGGTTCTGATTCATCATTGAACTAAACCCAAATGTAACATCGCTATTTGAACGCCTATGAGACTTTCTCGGCGGTAGATTCTCGCCATCGCCGGCGTTTCTAGAGTTAGAAGAATGGCCCATTGAGAACGGTGATGGAGGCAAGGAAGGGCTAAATCCGGTGCCGTTTTTCTCCTCCATCGACACCGAAATTGACGGAGAAGGAGTAGGATTTAACGGCGGCAATGAATCAGCAGAGAAGAAAGACGACGGTTGCGACAAAGACCGGGAATGTCTAGGTTGTAGAGTCGCCGGGATCTGAGTATAAGGAGAAACAGGTGGAATCGGCGACGGAGCTCTGGCTCTATTACCGGTAAAAGCCTGTCGGAACTGTTGTTGTTGAGAGCGAATAAGAGCAGGATTCAAGTGTTGATTAGGGCTTAACTGTTTAGGGATCGAAGAAGAAGATGTACCAGACGAAGAATTAACTCTCTGCATCATAGTAGTATCTGTATCACCCATTTATCTTCTTTCGATTCTGTGAACGAAACTCGAATATCAAATCACAATGTAGATAAAGCTACAAACTTTGAAGAAATTAAATCAAAGTTCAAAGCTTTAGCTAGAGCTAAAATTCTTTCAAGTTCAGAGACTGATTGAATTTCCAAATCGAAAGAGAAAGAGAATCCAGAATGAAATTGACCTGCAAGAGAAGTAAATGGGAAGCGTATCTCTCAATTTTCTGATCTCTTCACCAATCAATGGCGAAGTAAAAAGAAAGGGGAAAAAGGTCTCTTTGAATCGTTGACCAAAGCAATCATCGACTGGTCGGAAAAAGGAACATCCGAGAAGATCACTTTGGTCTGCTTATGTTGTTATTATTATTATTATTTCAAAAACTTAACAGCTGAATATATAAATTAAAAGCACATTTTGTTTTTTTTTTTTGAGTTGGAAAAAAAATCAGAATATGAGAATTAGTAAATTTTACATTTTAAAATTTTTTCTATTTGAGTTTAAATCTTATCAATCTAGTAGTTGCAAAAAAAATCATAATTCCATTACAAAAAAGGAAAAATTACAACCTCTCAAATTATCAATGAAAATCCTTTGATTAAAGTATTTTACAAGAGGATAGTTGGAGGTTGTTCCATACTTGTCCTCATTTTCTTGATACTTTTGTCAACAATGATGCATCAATATGAATAAGTCAGAAGTTAAAAAAGAAAAAATATTTTACTTTAGATCTCGGGGGTGAGGGCTCGAGAGGTTGTGTAGCATAGTCTTCATGCCTAAGGTCAATGTAAGAGACCCTGCTGTGAAGGAGTGTTCTTTGGGGAGTCACGGGTGCTAGTGTTTCTCACTGTTTCATCCCTTATAGAAACTTCAAGGGTTCTAGATTCCCCAGGGTACTTTCTTTTGTAGATTAAATTCTCTTCACGAGGATGCTGAGGTACATGATGGGTATTCTCTCTTCTCCGAGATTCAGTATGGCTCCAGTTTTATATGTCTCTTGATGGTTCAATTCTACCTCTACGAGATGGAATGGATCTATTAAATGTATGCTCCGAGTAGCGTGAGTTAGAGCGGGATCTGGAGTCTTCTCTAACAGAGAATCTTGGACGAGGTTCCAATCTTCTATATCAGGGATGCTCTGTCTTAAGTTTTTGCGGCTATCGACATCTCTTGTCGGTATCTTGCAGATTGAGGAGAAGTAGTAGAAGAGGTCCTTTTATCAGACTGAGGACAATCTTTAGCTTCATGCGATAGCATGCCACATGAGTCGCACTGCTTACCAAGTCTCTCATATATGAGAGTGGCTTCTACTACATTACCTCCTGCAAATTCCACTAGAAATTTATCCTGAGGGGTATTGGTCCATTGAGTCCAACTCTGACTTTTGCTGCAGCATTTGTAATGTCAAAGTCTTCGACTTTTCCAATGGCTTTACCAATACTGCGCAGTGTAGTTTCCGACCAGAGATGGATGGGGATGCCTTGAATAGCAACCCAGAACTAATCTTTGAGGGAAAGGATGGGCACGTAGTTGGTTCCCAGCGTTGGATAATAACCATCCAGTGAGCAAAGTGATAAGGCTGGTTGCTAAGTACCTTTCCAAGATCTTTCTCATTGGAAAAACGAAATTGGACCAAACCATTTCCTAGGTCAGATCCCGTGGGTTTGGAAGAGGTTCTTCAGTGTTCCGAGAGGAAAGGGATGAGAGACTAGACTCGTTGAGCCTTGGGGTTCCTTAAGCAGCATATGAATGTAAGATCTAGACCATGTCTTCTTGATGAATCATCAAAAGCTGGAACAGTGATTTTCTCCATATCGGAAGGAGGTGGAGATGGAAGAGGGTAAGCTATATTTTTCCCTTTTTCTGAGTAGGGGATACAATGTGACATTGTTTCAAGTCAGCTTGAAGATGTTGAAGCAAACTTGGTACAAGGGGAAGCTGAAGCAGAGTAGAGTGTAGAAACCAGAGGGAGTGATATTCAGACTGGGAGAGATTGTTCTTGTATTCCCACAGTTCTCTACAATGAGAGAAGTGGGAGATACTGATAGTAGAGTAAAGTTAGCTTCTCAGCCAAGTGAAAAGCCCCACATTGCTTCTCACGCTACGGTGGATTGCGGGACAAGAGAGTTTCATTGCTTCAAGAGGGATGATAGCAAAGAAGAGGACCATCCGACTGTAATCTTCGGCCCTTCCACGGTTCCTTTGCTGAAGAAGTTTGGAGATTGCTTGAAGGAAATTACCTAAAATGGGTGCCTTTCTCAGAGTTGCTTCATTAGGTTAAGGTTTGAAATTTTTCTTTGCGAAAAGGGGAAGATAAAACTTTCCAAAACTCAATCTTCGAGCTCGGGCCCGAGAGAGTTTCCAGCTTGTTCATAAACTTGACTCTGACATGTGTTCGCTTAAAAATATGTTTTAAAGTGAGGAAAATGATTAGCCGACAAGCCATTGCGTCTCTCTTCTCTCCCGACCTCACCAACAATTTCGAAGTTGGCTCTGATTATCTTCTGATTGTGAAAAATGATTTGATATAGAAAAAAATATGTTTTGTGTTTTAAAAATAATGTGTCTAGACTCTAGAGAACAAAATTCCCAACAGTTTATGTAAACAATTCAAAAATTAAATATAACTAAGGAATCTTTTACCTTAATAATCTGAAAATGGTTAGATTTGTTCATTTACAAGTCTTCCTTTTTTACCTAAGAGAATAAAACAATCTAAAGCATGAACAAAGTTCCGGCCACAGTGACTCAAGTAGACACTCAGTCAAGGCTGAAGCCACAAAGACTGCAGTGGCTAAGAGCCTTCGTGCAAGTTCCAAATCCGGCGATTTCCAACGTTTTCATCTTAAGCACCTTGGCTACATTCATTTTAGGATTTGCTTTAATCCTTGAATGGATCTGTCATGGAAAGTACCACACTGGATTCAGATGGATAATCTACTATGGATTGTTTTTGATGCTTCTTCCTCTCATCATCTTAATGGTTCTTCGTATCCCTAAGGCCAACTCGAGTACTAACCCAGGCTCAAATCAGATTGCAGATTCAGGTAGAAGCAAAGAGCCTTGTGTGGTGCAGAGTCAATGTACTGAAAAGACTCAACGAGCTGTAAAAACAGAGACAAACAATTGCCAAAGTTTAGCTGTTGTGGTTGTTTCGGATGAGAAGCAGACGCCACCGAGGATAAAACGCGCCGTTTCGTTCCCATCACATGGCAAAGTAAGATCGTGTCGTACTCGTTAGGTGAATGACAAATTAGTTAGATGTGTTTATTATCAGATCGATCCAATAATCGAATAATCCCTTTTGTTTGATATTTTTAGCTTTTCTCAACGATCCAATGATAATGGTCTTTAGAAATCTTCTTCATTTTTTTTTAATTATCTCCTTAAGCTCAACAAGATCCTTTCTTTTGTCAATAGGCAAAAGATCCCTATTCAAATGAATTTCAGGTCCAACTTATAAGGAAGCCACTTATAATTGACAATGTGAGAAAAGACTGTATTTCCTATCCAAATCTTGTAGTTGGGAATATAGCCCTACTCATTCAGTTATTCTTTAGGTTTTGGAAATGTGATAGTCACTAGCTACCGACTAAAATTTGGTTTGCTTTCGGTTCCAAATAATTAAAACTGAATTAGACCCACAATAATATTGGTTCGGTTCTGAATAGTTACTTCTAATATAACAAAAACCGAAATTACCCAACAGTTTTTCAAAACCTAAATTTTAGATATTTAGTAAATATGAGAACGCAACTGTTTTTTTGTTAGGATTTGAAACCAAACCAAATACTTGCTTTTGGTTACGGTTTTTATTCCTAGTTGGGATTGCGAATGACCAATTGTCTTTAATTCATTTTCCCTTTTTGAAAGTAAAGCTTCTAACATAAGTAGGAGATAGTGTAATTAAATTCTAAAACTCTATTTATGTTTCAAAGCTAACCCTTATTACATATGATGCAGAATATGAATGTATGAAACTGAAAGTCTAAATCATTATGCATTTATGTATATTTATGTATGTCGAAATAAGGAGAACATATATGTACACAACACATTCTGTTTTGCTAAACATAGAGAGGTCACTTAGTCTCAGAAGCAGAGTCTCTATTACTACTATATATATATGTCGGTTTAAGGAAATATAATCGAATTTTAGGAAATCTTTGTATGTTTCATTGATTCCAAAAACAGATTCTGCACATAAGATTTTTATTATTGTATATGTAACTTCAAGAAGAGATCTATATGACTTTGCCTCCGGGTTATGCTACAAGACAGGGGAAAATCTGCATGAAAATGCTGTCCTTCGATTACAAAAATCCTCATATAGCCTTAAACAAGCTTAACGTCAATGATTCTTGAAGTTTAATTCCACTTTAATTTGTATGAGGTTTCACAAGTCTCACGTGAATCATGCTCTTTTCATCAGACATATGCATCATGATACTTGCTTTTCTCGTGTATGTTGATGATATTGTGATTGTGAGTAGCAGTGATGATGCGGTTGCTAGTCTTATTGCAGATTTGCCTTATGTGTTCAGACTTCATGACCTTGGACCATTGAAGTACATTTTAGAATTGGAAATGTTAGAATGTAATTGTCCTACGTCGGAAGTTGGGATCATTCTAATCTACTATATATAAGATAAAGGCATCTCCACTCGTTGCCAATTGGTTTTGAGTTAGAAGCTCATAATTTAACATAGTATTAAAGCCCAAGATTGTGGCCCATCAGACATGCATGATGATATAAGTCTGTTGTGGGTCTGGCCCAACATGCATGTATCGTGCTGATGTGTATGTTGTAGTGTTTCAAGATGTTTGGTTATAGCATCTATCATATTGAACGGACATGTTTGAATGTAATTGTCTAACATCGGAAGTTGAGATTTTTTCTAATCTACTATATATAAGATAAGGGTCTTTCCACTCATTACCAATTGGTTTTGAGTTGAAAACCCATAATTTAACATGGTATCAGAGCCCAAGATTATGGCTCATTAGTCATGCATGATGATATGCGTCTGTTGTGGGTTTGGCCCATATGCATGTATCATATTGATGCATATGTTGTGGTGTTTTGAGATGTTCGGTTATACCACATATCATCTCGAGGGGGCGTGTTAAAATGTAATTGTCCCACATCAGAAGTTGAGATAATTATAATCTACTATATATAAGATGAAGCTTTCCACTCATTGCCAATTGATTTTGAGTTGGAAGCCCGTAATTTAATAAGAAATAGCTCGCTCTGCCAAATGTATTTTTATTTGCCAATGAAAGTAAATTCTTGAGTTACTTAGGAAACATGTTTCCTTGGATTTCGACCATCTTCTATTCCTATGGAACCAAGTATCGAGCTGAGTCTTGATAGTGATGAGCTTGTTTTTGAACAACCTGAGACTTATAGTCAATTGGTTGGGAAGCTCATGTATTTGACAATATGCATACCTGACATTTCTTATGTTGTCAATCGCTTATGTCAATTTTGTTCTACTTCGAAGATGTTTCATCTCAGGAAATTGATTTTTCCAAAGACAAGGTTCTGCATCACTCAAAGGCTCTATTTGATTGGATGTATTCTACTTTTCCACCTCTGATCTGCAACTCAAAGCCTTTACTGTTGCATATTGGTTTTCCTGCCATGACACTCCATGATCCACAACTGGTTATTGTATGGTCCTTGGTGATTCTTTAGTGTCTTGGAAGTATAAGTAGCAGGATATGGTCTCCCGTTCCTCTCTAGAGTCTGATTACAGAGCCATGGCATTGGCTGCTTGTGAGATTTCTTGGATGGCCAACTACCACAATGAACTACATGTTCCTTAACTTGGACCAGATCCTCTGTTTTGTGATTCCACCGCAACCATTCACATTGCCAACAACCAAGTCTTTCATGAGCGTACAAAGCACATCGAGAATGATTATAATATCACTCACGATTTTATTGAGAGTGGTTTACTTAAGACTATGAACGTCCAGATACACAATCAACTCGATGACATGTTGACCAAGCCACTTTATCCTACTTTGTTTTCTGGTCAATTTTCTTCTGCTTCGAAGATGTTTCATCTCAGGAAATTGATCTTTCCAAAGACAAGGTTCTGGATCACTCAAAGGCTTTATTGGATTGGATGTATTCTACTCTTCCACCTTTGATCTGCAAATCAAAGCCTTTAGAGTCTTCGAAGTAGAAGTAGCAGGATATGGTCTCTCGTTGCTTTGTAGAGTCCAATTATAGAGCCATGGCATTGGCTGCTTGTGAGATTTCTTGGATGGCTAACTACCACAATGAACTACATGTTCCTTAACTTGGACCAGATCCTCTGTTTTGTGATTCCACCGCATCCATTCACATTGCCAACAACCAAGTCTTTCAAGAGTGTACAAAGCACATCGAGAATGATTATAATATCACTCGTGATTTTATTGAGAGTGGTTTACTCAAGACTATGCACGTCCAGATACACAATCAACTCGATGACATGTTGACCAAGCCACTTTATCCTACTTTGTTTTCTGGTCTCACTGGCAAGATGAGCTTAATTTCTATATTTGGCTGATATTGAGGGGGAATATCAACATATGTAACTCTGGTTATGAATGGGGATATTAACATTCATTAAACCATCTAATTTAGCTTTGGTTTGTACCGGTTATGTGTATTATGCTGGTGTATATTATGTTGGTGTATACATTGTTGTAAGTTCGTTAACACTAATAATGAATAACAAACTTTTCAACCAATTGCTCTGTACTGTTATTCAATCTCTCTCTTTCACTAAAAGTCGACTTTGGAAAGTTATTATAAATGAGCTGGAATTTCAACAATATGATAAAATTCTAACAGATGAAATTGAATTTAAAAACCTTATGACACGCATAATGGTTGGTGGATACATAAAAGGATCGTTTTCTTGAAGTGTTAAGTCAAAAAAAAAACAGGAGAAACCGGCCAAAAAGATAAGAGGAAGAAAATAATGGAGGAAGCTTCTTTGTTTTTTTCTTCAATCAATGGATGTAATTTTAAGTGTATTGACTACTGACTAGTATAGAGCAAGAAGCAAACATGAGGTTGTGAGCTACTCTCTTACTTATCTTGATTTTAAAAGACAGAATTGAGAGACGAAGACTTAAGACCTAATTGCTTTCCAAGTAAACGGAACTGTTCTAATCTACATCTAATTTCTATCAAAGTAGTCTGCTTTAACCAAAACAAGAATACTTCTGAAAGAACAAATATTCTTAAACATGTGCTCTAATAGTTGTTTCCTTCTTCGAGTTCTCTTCTCTCTCGTACTTATTTTGTTCCTTGAGTCTGCAGATCTCAAAGTTGAGGGGTCATGTCGAAAAGAGTGTGGAGGAATCAAGATCATGTACCCGTTTGGAGTCGGAGAAGGTTGCTACATGGAGAAGTGGTACGAAATTGTATGTAATACATCTACTTCAGTAAAGGGCGTCCCTTTTCTTTCCCTGATTAAGAAGGAAGTTGTGAATATCTCTCTTCCGACTCAATTTGAGTATGAAGAGGATTTTGACGGACCTATGCCATACGGTTCAGTTCGCATAAAAAGCCAAATAGCTTCAAAGGGATGCTTAAACGACGGAGAGCTTGAATCAGTTTTTAATTTGACGGGTACCCCTTTTTTTGTTAGCCGAAAAAATAGTTTAATAGCAGTTGGTTGCGACAACAAGGCATCGTTGACAAATGTTGAACCAAGCATAGTAGGATGCACATCTAGTTGCGGCACAAAAGACAATACGCCTATTAAAGATTATTTTGCACTATTCAGTTGTAATATCAGGTATGGCTACTACAAGAACTTCTGTAATGAAAAAAGCATTAGTGAGGAAACAAGCTGCAACGGGAATGAATGCTGCACGGCACTGATGCCCAATAGGATCCTACAGATTGTTGGTGTCCAAATAGATAATAAGACAACAACAGGAGGGTGCAAAGTTGCTTTCCTATCAGACGAGGTATTCTCTTCGTCTAATGTATCTGAAAGTCATGCTAAAGGATACATGAGTACGGTTGACCTAGGATGGTTCATCCATACTTCGAATCTTTCCAATTTGACGTCTCTGGGATGCGCTGATATAAAAAGTTTCTTGAATTTAACTTACGACCAAAGAAAAACTTTCAGATGTGTATGTGACTACAATGCTTTTCTAAGCTATGCAAGATGTTCATGCAATCTGGGTTACGAAGACAATCCATACGTTTTGGACGGATGCAAAGGTTAGTAGTTTTGTAATAATACATGTTTTTATTATAATTTTCTAGGAAAAAGATCAAAAGTAACCTATGAATAATCATGTTTGATCACATATCTATATATAACAAAACATCTATTAATTAATAATGATGGGATCTTAAAAGTTTTTTGATTTACAATTATAGAAATCTTTTTATTGATTGCAATGATATATATTAATTAAGATCTCATCTAAATATAGTCACAATAAAATCACCAAAGACTCAGCCACAAGTGTTTCTTGTCACGAATGTATAGCTACAAATTCTTTTATGGTTACTGTCATGTTATATGGCCGTAGCTAGAAAAAACCGTGGTTAGAAAATTGTAATGGCATTTCATGTAAAGTCTTACAATTTGATGGTTAAAGTATAAAAATGTATCCTCCTTTAATTGTATAGATTCAAAATTTTAAATATTAACATTATTAGATTATGTATATATTAAGATATACATAGGAATATTAACATTATTGAATTGTAAAAATTAAGAAATATATTTTGCTTAGATTTTTTGTTAGATTTCAAATATGTCGTTTAAATTATCTAAAATACTCATGCTATCACAAATTTATTTTGATAATATAAAGAGAAAATTATCAAAAATATCCACTTCTCAAACCTATTATCAAATGCCCCATCTCATGTTTTTCTCCTATGCTCTACCCTCTTTTCACTTTCTTACTTAAGCGAAATGACTCTTTTGTCTTTGTCCGAAATCTGCATACTCGAAAGCATACATCAACACTTCATCTTTTTTCTCTTCTTTCAGTGCTAACATAATTTCTCGTCAGACTCATTTGTTTAGTATATTTTTATACTGTTATGTTGTCTTTGTTTTCTTGTATATTGTCATATTCCACACTCTACATTGTTGTTCATGCTTCAAAAGTATTTATATATTTGTTTTTTTACTTAGTAGCTTCAAAAGTATTTGAATTTTTTATTTTTTTGCTGTTGTTATATTTTATACTGATTGATTAGAAGTGTTCATACCGTTATTTTTGAAAACCAGATATCAATGAATGCCAACGAAATAATTCTGATGGAACTCCCTACTGTAGCAGCGGAACTTGTGTCAATTTAGAGGGAGGCTATAATTGTGTGCACACAAATCATCGGCCACTTGTTATAGGTAAGTCGTGGGAATTTATCTTCCACATACAAAACGTATCATTTGAAGAATAAAAGCCTTAATTACAATGGAGTTGCTTTCTTTTATGGGTCTTCATGCAGGGCTTAGTACGAGTTTTGGCTCAGCGATCTTTGTAACTGTAACGTACTGGTTATACAAAATTGTTAAAAAACAAAGGAAGTTAAACCAAAAGAAGAAGTTCTTCAAGCGTAATGGGGGTTTATTGCTACAACAACAGTTGACTTCAACAGAAGGCAATGTCGAGAAGACAAAAATATTCAGTTCAAAAGAATTGGAGAAAGCTACTGAAAACTTCAGTTCAAATCGAATTCTTGGCGAAGGTGGTCAAGGTACTGTGTACAAGGGCATGCTTGTGGATGGAAGAATTGTTGCAGTAAAAAAATCAAAAGTTGTGGACGAAGACAATCTAGAAGAGTTCATCAATGAGGTTGTTATTCTTTCGCAGATCAACCACAGAAACATAGTGAAACTCTTGGGGTGTTGCCTTGAGACGAATGTCCCAGTTCTTGTCTACGAATTTATATCTAATGGTAATCTTTCCGACTATCTTCATAATGAGTTTGATGATAACATCATGGCTACTTGGGAAGTGCGTCTCCGCATTGCTGTAGATATTGCAGGAGCTCTTTCGTACTTGCACTCTTCTGCATCTTCTCCAATCTATCACAGAGACGTCAAGACTACAAATATAATGTTGGATGAGAAATATCGAGCCAAAGTATCTGATTTTGGAACCTCAAGATCGGTAACAGTGGATCATACACACTTAACAACAGTAGTTTCAGGTACGATGGGATATATGGACCCAGAGTACTTTCAATCAAGCCAATACACAGACAAAAGTGATGTCTATAGCTTTGGAGTTGTCTTAGCGGAGCTAATAACTGGACAAAGGTCGATTTCTTATTTACGGTCTCAAGAAAACAGGACATTAGCAACTTATTTTACTCTTGCTATGAAAGAAAACAAGCTTTTCGAGATTATCGATGTTCGAATCAGAGATAGTTGCATGTTGGATCAAGTGATTGCAACGGCAAAACTTGCAAGGAAATGTCTGAGTCTTAAAGGGAAGAAACGACCAAGCATGAGAGAAGTCTCGATGGAACTTGATAAGATTCGTCTGTTGTCTGGGGAACTTGATAAGAATGTTAGCGATAAAGAGGAAGAAACATACAAAGGATTTGTGGAAGATAACATAGGGCCAATAGAATTATTGGAAAACACATTTGTTACTGCTCCAGCTTCTCAATACGAGATTGTTGCTGCATCATCTTCGTCATGGTCAGATGCTGAACCGTTGTTTCCTCATCAAACACGGTAAACATCAACTTCGAATACGATCATATATTGTTTGCTTTTACTTTCGTGTTTGGTGTTTGTTTGTACCAAAATCATAAAATATATATACATTACTAAACTTTTTGGCAAAAACTATGTAAATTTTGGTATTTTCCTCCTTTTTATTTATTTTTAGATTTAGCAACAAAACGTAACTATCAGCTTGCTCTGATTAGGATTAGGAGTTTGCTTGTATAGTATTTAACTCTCAAATTCTATGCAATATTCAGAGGAAAAAAAAAAGATATAATTTTCATCAAATATTTTTTCAATCAATAACAGAAAACATCATATTACAAATGCATCCATTCTAAAAGCTTCCCTCTTTTGGAAATCAGTTTCCAAGGATATTCCTAAATTCCGCTGGCTCTAGTAATTCGTCGTTGTAAAATTCTGAATAGTATGTTCAATCCATTATAATTTCAGTGAAAAAGAAAATACAAATGCATCCATGTGTTTCTATATTTATTCTCTATTTTAATATCTTTGATGTCTCTCTATTGTTTGATAAAGGTCACTCTCTCTATCGAAGTCTAGGAAATTAGAATACTGTGGCGCTCACACTAATTAATGAATAACAAACTTTTCAACCAATTGTTCTGTACTGTTATTCAATCTTTCTCTTTCACTAAAAGTCGACTTTGGAAAGTTATTATAAATGAGCTAGAATTTTAACAATATATATGATAAAATTCTGACAGATGAAACTGAAATTATATTTAAAAACTTTATGACACGCATAATGGTTGGTGGATACATAAAAAAATCGTTTTCTTGAAGTGTTAAGTCAAAGAAGCAGGAGAAACCGGCCAAAAAGATAAGAGGAAGAAAATAATGGAGGAAGCCTCTTTGTTCTTTTCTTCAACCAATGGATGTAACTTTAAGTGTATTGACTACTGAGTAGTATAGAGCAAAAAGCAAACATGACGTTGTGAGCTACTCATTTACTTGTCTTGATTTAAAAAGACAGAATTGAAAGACAAAGACTTAAGACCTAATTGCTTTCCAAGTAAATGGAACTGTTCTAATCTACTTCTAATTTCTATAAAAGTAGTCTGCTTTAACCAAAGCAAGAATACTTCTAAAAGAACAAATATTCTTAAACATGGGCTCTAATAGTTGTTCCCTTCTTCGAGTTCGCTTCTCTCTCGTACTTATTTTGTTCCTCGAGTCTGCAGATCTCAAAGTTGTGAGGTCATGTCTACAAGACTGTGGAGGAATCAAGATCATGTACCCGTTTGGAGTCGGGGAAGGTTGCTACATGGAGAAGTGGTACGAAATTGTATGTAATACATCTACTTCAGTAAAGGGCGTCCCTTTTCTTTCCCTGATTAACAAGGAAGTTGTGAATATCTCTCTTCCGACTCAATTTGAGTATATTAACGAACCTATGCCATACGGTTCAGTTCGCATAAAAAACCAAATAACTTCAAAGGGATGCTCAAACGACGGAGAGCTTGAATCACTCTTGAATTTGACGGGTACCCCTTTTTTTGTTAGCCGAAAAAATAGATTAATAGCAGTTGGTTGCGACAACAAGGCATCGTTGACAAATGTTGAGCCAAGCATAGTAGGATGCACATCTAGTTGCGACACAAAAGACAATACGACAATTAAAGATTATCTTGCACAATTCAGTTGTAATATCAATCCTGGCTACAACGACTACCTCTGTAATGAAAAAAGCATTAGTGAGGAAACAAGCTGCAACGGTAATGAATGCTGCACGGCACTGATGCCCGTTAGGATCCACCAGATTGTTGGTGTCCAGATAGATAATAGGACGACAAGGAAAGGGTGCAAAGTTGCCTTCCTATCAGACGAGGGATTTTTTTCGTCTAATGCATCTGAAAGTCATGCTAAAGGATACAGTACGGTTGACCTAGGATGGTTCATCCATACTTCGAATCTTTCCAATTTGACGTCTCTGGGATGCGCTGATATAAAAAGTTTCGTGGATTTAAATTACGACCAAAGCAAAACTTCCAGATGTGTATGTGACTACAATGCTTTTCTAAGCTATGCAAGATGTTCATGCCTTCCGGGTTACGCAGGCAACCCATACGTTTTGGACGGATGCAAAGGTTAGTGATTTTGTAATAATACATGTTTTATTATTATTTTCTAAGAAAAAGATCAAAAGTAACCTATGAATAATCATGTTTGATTACATATATCTATATATAACAAAACATCTATTAATTAATAATGATGTGATCTTAATTTTTTTTGATATACAATGATATTAGTACATCTGTTTTACACAATTATAGAAATCTTTTTATTGATTAAACTGATATTATTTAATCTAATCTATATATAGTCAATCAAGTCATCAAAAATCATAAAATTGCAAAGACTTAGCCACAATTGTTTCTAGGCACAACTGTATAGCTACAAATTTTTGTGTGGTTACAGTCATGTTATACGGTCGACTGTGGTTAGAAAATTGTAATGACATTTCATGTAAAGTCTAACAACTTTATGGTTAAAGTATAAAAATGTATTCTCCTCTAATAGTATAGATTCAAAATTTAAAATCTTAACATTATTAAATTATGTATATATTAAGATATACATAGGAATATTAACATTATTGAACTATAAAAATTAAGAAATATATTTTACTTAGATTTTTTGTTAGATTTTAAATAAGTCTATTAAATTATCTAAAATACTCGTGCTATAATATATTTATTTTGATAATATAAAGAGAAAATTATCAATAATACACACTTTTCTCAAACCTATTTGTAGAGATCTGCATCTCATGTTTTTCTCCTATGCTCTACCCTTTTTTTACTTTTTTATTCAGGCAAAATGACTCTTTTGTCCTTACCCGAAATCTCATTTCTCCAAAGCATACATCAACACCTAATGTTTTTTCTCTTCTTTCAATGCTAACATTATTTCTCGTCAGAGTCATTTGTTTAGTATATTTTCATACTGTTATGTTGTCTTTGTTTTTTTGTATATCGTCATATTCCATACTCTACATTGTTGTCCATGCTTCAAAAATATTATTTTTTCTTTTTTTTACTTGGTAGCAGTATTAAATTTTTTTTTTTTTTCTGTTGTTATATTTTATACTGATTGATTAGAAGTGTTCATACCATTATTTTTGAAAACCAGATATCAATGAATGCCAACGAAATCAGTCTGATGGAACTCCCTACTGTAGAAGCGAAACTTGTGTCAATTTAGAGGGAGACTTTAAGTGTGTGCACACAAATCATCGGCCACTTGTTATAGGTAAGTCGTGGGAATTTATCTTCCACATACAAAAGGCATCATTTGAAGAATAAAAGCCTTAATTACAATGGAGTTGCTTTCTTTTATGGGTTTGCAGGGCTTAGTACGAGTTTTGGCTCAGCGATCTTTGTAACTGTAACGTACTGGTTATACAAAATTGTTAGAAAACAAAGGAAATTAAACCAAAAGAAGAAGTTCTTCAAGCGTAATGGGGGTTTATTGCTACAACAACAGTTGACTTCAACAGAAGGCAATGTCGAGAAGACAAAAATATTCAGTTCAAAAGAATTGGAGAAAGCTACTGAAAACTTCAGTTCAAATCGAATTCTTGGCGAAGGTGGTCAAGGTACTGTGTACAAGGGCATGCTTGTGGATGGAAGAATTGTTGCGGTAAAAAAATCAAAAGTTGTGGACGAAGACAATCTAGAAGAGTTCATCAATGAGGTTGTTATTCTTTCTCAGATCAACCACAGAAACATAGTGAAACTCTTGGGGTGTTGCCTTGAGACGAATGTCCCAGTTCTTGTCTACGAATTTATTTCTAATGGTAATCTTTCCGACTATCTTCATAATGAGTTTGATGATAACATCATGGCTACTTGGGAAGTGCGTCTCCGCATTGCTGTAGATATTGCAGGAGCTCTTTCGTACTTGCACTCTTCTGCATCTTCTCCAATCTATCACAGAGACGTCAAGACTACAAATATAATGTTGGATGAGAAATATCGAGCCAAAGTATCTGATTTTGGAACCTCAAGATCGGTCACAGTGGATCATACACACTTAACAACGGTAGTTTCAGGTACGATGGGATATATGGACCCAGAGTACTTTCAATCAAGCCAATTTACAGACAAAAGTGATGTCTATAGCTTTGGAGTTGTCCTAGCGGAGCTAATAACTGGACAAAGGTCGATTTCTTATTTACGGTCTCAAGAAAACAGGACATTAGCAACTTATTTTACTCTTGCTATGAAAGAAAACAAGCTCTTCGAGATTATCGATGTTCGAATCAGAGATAGTTGCATGTTGGATCAAGTGATTGCAACGGCAAAACTTGCAAGGAAATGTCTGAGTCTTAAAGGGAAGAAACGACTAAGCATGAGAGAAGTCTCGATGGAACTTGATAAGATTCGTCTGTTGTCTGGGGAACTTGATAAGAATGTTAGCGATAAAGAGGAAGAAACAGACAAAGGAGTTGTGGAAGATAACATAAGGCCAATAGAATTATTGGAAAACACATTTGTTACTGCTCCAGCTTCTCAATACGAGGTTGTTGCTGCATCATCTTCGTCATGGTCAGATGCTGAACCGTTGTTTCCTCATCAAACACGGTAAACATCAACTTCGAATACGATCATATATTGTTTGCTTTTACTTTCGTGTTTGGTGTTTGTTTGTACCAAAATAAGGTCGTCCATTGTGAAGTAATGAATCTTATGAATCAGTTTCCCGACAAAATCATAAACAAAATATAAAAATATATATATTACTAAACTTTTTGGCAAAAACTATATAAATTTTGGTATTTTCCTCCTTTTTATTTATTTTCAGATTTAGCAACAAAACGTAACTATCAGCTTGCTCTGATTAGGATATACGAGTTTGCTTGTATAGTAATTAACTCTCAAATTCTATGCAATATTCAGAGGAAAAAAAATAGATATAATTTTCATCAAAAAAAATTTCTATCAATAACAGAAAACATCATATTACAAATGCATCCATTCTAAAAACTTCCCTATTTGGGTATCAGTTTCCAAAGATATTCTTATATTCCGCTGGCTTTAATAATTCATCATTGAATAGTATGTTCAATCTATTATAATTTCAGTGCAAAATAAATACAAATGCATCCATGTGTTTCTATATTTATTCTCTATTTCAATATCTTTGATCTCTCTCTATTTTTTGATAAAGGTCACTCTCTCTATCGAAGTCTAGGAAATTAGAATATTGTGGCGCCCACAAACTTTACCTCCATTGTTACCCCATCACTTCTTTTTAGCAAGCATTTTTAGCTTTTCTCAATGGTACAACCATAATGATTTTCATCAACGCTAGGCATATAAACCGGAACCAAAACCAAACTAAACTAGAACCAAAACCAAATTAAACTGAAAACATATATTCAATTTGGTTTTGTTTCCTTGCAAAGAACCATTTAATTCTAATATTTAGGTAATTTTGGTTATTAGCTGATAACTAAATAAAAACCAAATTAGAACTGAAACTAATTTATACTAAAAATATTTTGGTTATTTTTGATTACAAGTAATTACATTGTTTTTGGATATTTGGTTATTATGGTTACCGAACTAATATTATTTTCGTCTACTTCAGTTAAATCTATTCAAAAGTGAATCGAAGAAAACACCTAAACAACTGAATGCGCATGGCTAGATGTTTTTTTTCATATAATTAATCTCATTAAGCTCAAAAGATCATTTTTTGTACAGTCATAAGATCCCTATTCAAAATAATTTCAGGTCCCCTTTTTAAGGAAGCCACTTATAATTGCGAGGATAGACTGTATTTCTCTACCCAAATCTTGTAGTTGGGATTGCGAATGAGCGTTCGTCCCACTTTCCCTTTCTGAAAGTAAAGCTTCTAACATAAGACTGTAGGAGATAGTGTAATTGAATTCTAAAACTCTATGTTTCAAAGCTAACCCTTCAATACATATGATGTATTAAACTGAAATTCTAAAATATTATATATGTTTATGAATGTTGAAATTAGGACAACATATATGTACACAACAAACTCTGTTTTGTTAAAAATAAGAGAGAAGATCACTCAGTCCCAGAAGCAGAGTCTCTATTACTACTATATATATGTCTGTTTCAGGAAATATAATCAAATTTCAAGAACATAATCTTTGAATGTTTCATTAAATTCCAAAAACAGATTCTGCACATAAGATTATTATTGTATATGTAACTTCAAGAACTGAGAATCACGGTACTTACCCTACTCATTTGATGCATGCTTTGGTTTCATGGTACTATTCTGATTGGACTGTTGCATTTGCTGATGTTGTAACTGGCTGATGCTAAGCTGTTGAAACATCTCCGGGTTAAGTGAAGGCTTTGATATGTTAGATTCGTTGCTGCTGCTGCTGCCACTTTGCCTGCGACTTGGATCGCCAATTACTAGTTTCAAGCGCTGGACTTCTTCATTCAGTTTCTCAGACAGAGCTGCCAAACAAAGAAAATATAATGCTACTTCTCCAAGAGGATTGAATCAAGAATCACTCACGACTAAAATCAAAGCTTTTCTTAAAGTTTAATAAACGACTTATTCCTTTTGGAGAAATCTTGTGGCCAAGAGCAATTTTCCAAGGAGAAAGATAAGTTTTCTCATACATAGAAAACAAAAACTTAAGACTGGAGAAACCATAAAAGGAAAGTTCTCTGCAATCAAAGAAAATCGTCGATGAAAAGTAATAGAAAGAAAACTGCTAAGGACATGACACTAACTAGGTTCCAACGACTTTGAATATCAAATAACCCTAAAGCCAATAAGCAATGCTAGTATCGAGAGAATGATGAGTTTTAGTAATGTAATGAGTGTACCATCGCGGAGTTGTGCCTGCTGTTCCATAGCTTGAAGACGAAACTTCAGTTCACTGTTCTGATTCGTCAAACCCATTGAATCTCTCTGAAACCGTAAGAGAAAAATAAAGGAAATAAGACTGCTGATCTATTCAACAAGGAAAGTTAGTTCGTGTTATGTCATTTACCTGCAAATGCGTGAGCTGAGCCGATAATGTAGTAGCTTCGGTCTGAAGTGTCTGAACTTTGTGTTCTAACTCTGCCATGTATCGTGTCTTGCGCTCTTTTGAGCGTGCAGCAGACACACGATTCGCCAAGATTCTAAGCAAATGGATAAATGAAACAGTCAAATCACACAACATCAACAACAACCACACATGGACAATAACCACAACATCAACCACAATGTGTAAACTCACTATTTATATTACCTTTTTACACGCTTAGGATCTGCCATTACAATCTCAGAGAGTTTCTCATCAGCTGCAATTTTCTTCATTTCAGCCGGAGTAAACTCACTGTTTCCAAATTCGACACTAAAAGCAGCACTTGAATTCCCTTCACCTGAATTTGTTGGAGAAACTTTTGCTGATGAAGCTGGAAGCTTTAGTGATGATTCATCGTCATCACCAAAATTCAACTTCCCCATGAAACAACTATCCATTGAAACACTCCGGTAATGTCTACTAGACGGAGCAATATCTCCTCCTGCTCTTCTCTTCACACCTGAAGAAGAACTCACCACAGCTTTCATGTTCCCACTCGCACTGCTTTCTCCTTCTGAATCACTGCAACAACTTCCACCATTCGTTTTCTTTGTCCCACTTCCTCTACTGCTCTCCATCTCATCCACATTCTCATTACCATTTTTAACATCTTCACCTCCAAAAGAATTCAACACATCAATGTTATCAAGATTCATATAAGCCGTGAAAACATCATCCATAGCTGTTTCACCCTCTGATTTTCTTCCCTTGAAGAAGCCTTCTCTTGGTTCTTCCTTAACCAAATTAGACCAATCTGAAGCTTCTCCCCCAGAGATTGACCTCTCCAACGACCTCGTAGGGATTAAAGGAGGCGACTTTTGGCTCTGATTCATTATTGAACTAAACCCAAAAGTAACATCGCTACTCGAACGCCTATGAGACTTTCTCGGCGGTAGATTCTCGCCATCTCCGGCGTTCCTAGGGCTAGAAGAAGGACACATCGTAAACGGTGTCGGAGGCAGTGAAGGGCTAAATCCGGCGCCGTTTTTCTCCTCCACCGACACCGGATTCGGCCGCGGAGGAAGATTTAACGGCGGCAATGAATCAGCACAGAAGAAAGACGACGGTTGTGACAAAGACCGAGAATGTCTAGGTTGTAAAGTCGCCGGGATCTGAGAGTAAGGCGAAACAGGTGGAATCGGCGGCGGAGCTCCGGCTCTATTACCGGTAAAAGACTGTCGAAATTGCTGCTGGTGAGAGCGGATAAGAGCAGGATTCAAGTGTTGATTAGGGCTTAATTGTTTAGGGATCGAAGAAGATGAAGTACCAGCCGAAGAATTAACTCTTTGCATCATAGTAGTATCTGAATCACCACCACCCATTTATCTTCTTTTCGATTTTGATAACCAAAACTCGAAAATCGAAGCGAAATGTATAAAAGCCACAAAATTTGAAGAACCCAAAATCCCTAATCAAAGTTGGAAGATAATAAATTTCTTTTTTGTGTTCAGAGACTTTACTGAAGAAGGAAACAAAAATCGACGCAAAATAATTGATTTCCCGAATCGGAAGAGAAGATTTGACCTAAAAGAGAAGATAATGGGAAGCGTATCTCTCTTTCTCTGTGTTTTCTGGTTTCAGCAATCAATGGCGCAAATAGCGAAGTGAAAGGAAAAATGAAACTTTGAATCGTTGACCAAAGCAATCATCGACTGGTCGGAAAAAGGTACATCCAAGAAGACTTCTTTCATCTATTTATGTTGTTATCTCTTTTGTCTGAAATTTAACAATTTAAAAAACCGTATAAAAGACACAAATTTTCTTTTCAATAAAATTGATATAGACAAAATTTCAATCCATAATCTAAACAACAAAAATTCAATCTTCAATTTGTTTGATAATACAAACTTTATATTTAGTAGGAAACATCAAAACTAGTATTGAACCTCAATAGAAAGAACTGAAAAATTAATATCAAATTCTGATAGTAAAGATTATAAAATTAATTTTTTACGCAAAATAATACAACTTTGCATTGAATTAGGGTAAAAAATATATTTGACAAATAAACAATTAACTATTTGACAAAAAACATTTCGTTTTGTATTTTATTAAAATTCGATTTCTAGAAAATAATACATTGTTTGTGTCTCAAAATTTCATCATGTCTATCTATAATCTTTATTGAATTCATCTTTCTCACCAAAACAATTAGAGAGATATCTTACTCAACATGACATTAAACATAAAAAAATTAGACAAACTAAACTTCAAATAACTTCGATTTCATAAGACTTGGCCAAAGCCACTTCAATTTCCTTGGGATGATTCAGACACACATTCAAGGCTTGTTTCCTGCTCATTGAATTCATCACTGTTATGCATTTCGGTGTCTGTAACCAAATGTTCAATCAAATCTGCAACAAATAGAGAAAATGTAAACAAAGCTTCCACATAGTTTTTAGCTAAAGAGCATGGAATAACACACAAGTTTATCAAAGGAATCGTACCCTCATCACTAACTTGTGTCTCTTGATCCTTTGTTTGCTTTTGATTCTTCTTTCGTTTAGGAGCTTTCCTAAGCATCTTGTTTTCCTCCTGTATGCAATAACAGTACAAATTTAGACAAATTCTCCAATCTACATAAACAGTTAAGACTTGAAAAAGTACCCTTACAAAAAAAAATAGACAAAATTCTGGACACAAACAATGTCTGTCGAGAATTTAATGAAACTATTTTGTCGAGAATCTGTCACATAGTCATGAATTCTCAACGAAAATCACTTTTGTTGTGGGTAATTGATAAATTATTGGTTCCAATTGAAAATTAAGTGACAATAAGTGGATTGATTCCTAAATCAGATATTTAGATTAAAATGAATCCCAATTTTTGGCGTGGGATACCAATCACATTTTTACAGTCATCGTATACACCTCTCGAAGTATATGTAAGTGGGTTTGGAAAATGTGTCACCTCTAAAATGGACATCTTAGAAGACATAGAAGCAGCCTCCTCCTCAAGAAACTTGATTCTATCTAGCAAATCAGTTACATAGCGTTGCTTCTTTTCCCATGAACGTGCAGCTGACTCTCGGTTTTTCAATATTCTGAAAAGAGAAGAAGCATCCATATGAAGAAGCAGTGTGTAATTAGAGTCAGCGCTTGCATGCAATCTAGCTTTACCTTTGGACTTTCTTAGGATCAGAGACCACCCCTGCGTGCTTAGAACTGGTCGAGATCTGGTTCAATCCATATGGAGTATTAGGTTCGTTTGGTAACTGAACGTTAGAAGGAACGTTACCCTGAAGATTCCAATTAGGAGGAGCCTGCGAAGTATAAGGACTGAGGTTTAAAGCATTCTCGGTTCCATTGACTGGATTGGTAAAGGAAACGTGACCCTGAAGATTCCAATTACGAGAAGGAAGGTGATTCAGTGAGTCACTGAATGAGACAGTTGGAGAAGTGTTCCACGTCGAGAGTGAAACAGGAAAGGACGAGGAAACCTGAGACGATGGTTGTGTCGTTACGGCAGGTGGTCCAGAGCTGAAAGGATTCTCGTTTACAGAAACTTGACTCTGAAGATTCCAATTAGGAGAATGAACCTGGTTCAGTAACTCAGTCAATGAGACAGATAAAGAATTGTTCCACGTCGACAGTGAGGAAGGGGGAGTAGCTGGCAAAATTGGTGAACTGCTCAATGGATAAGAGAAAGCCAGGGACAATGGCTGAGTCGTCACCGGGAGTGGTCCAGAGCTTAAAACATTAGAATTGGTTAAGGGAACGTTACCCTGAAAACTCCAGTTAGGAGAAAGAAGCAGATTCAGTAAGTCAGCGACTGAGGCAGAGGAAGATGGTGGAAACATAGGAGAAGTACTCAACGGAAGAGAGTGAGCCTGAGACAATGGCTGAGTCATTACCACAGATGGTTCAGGGCTAAAGAGAACTTGACCCTGATTCAGTAAGTCAGTGAATGACATATACGGATAAGGACTCCAAGTCGTCAGTGAATCAGGAAAAGGCGAGAGAGAAGGAGTCCTTGGAGGTGAAGTCATTGGAGATGTGCTCAAAGGCAAAGAGAAAACCTGTGACGATGACTGATTCATCATTGCAGGTGGTCCAGGGCTGAAATGTGGTGATCCGGCTCGATAACAGGTCGGCAATGGTGTCGAGAACGAGGAAACTGGTGGCAACGGACAGCTCCAGTTAGACGAAGATCCAACAGTTCTCTTACCAGCTGCTTTGTCTCTAGGATTCATCGTTAAAGGATCAAACAAGAGAGAACCTAAGAGATTGAAGAGTTTCTGTAGTGTTTAAAGTTTGCTTGCTTCAATGAAATGGAGGAAGCTTTCATTTTAAAGTAGGTGGGAACTAAAGAAGGTAAGAGGAGGAAATAGAGAAGAGCAAATGTATTTAAATATTTTGCCCAAATCTTTTCTACTAAAAGCTTTAAATTTTTCCTTTAATAATAAAAACTTCTACATATTTGCGCCCAAATCTTTTAATACTATAATTTTTTAATATTAATGTTTACATAAATTTGCAAATCAAAACATGAGAATTTCATATTGTTTGATATTAAGTAATGAATCTAAGCTCAGATTTTTTTCTTTATTTTATGATTTCTTGAGTAAAATTCTTTTTTCTACTATTATATGATGGAAAATTTAATATTTATACAAATCTCTTAGTAAATTTAAAAATTTAGATAATTTTCTAAAGGAATACGATTTAGAAAAATAATCAAAATAATTAAATTCCACGTTATAACATGGATATAATCTTACTAATAATTTATTTTTGCGTGTAATTTATGTTTGTAAAAATACATTTTAACATGTTAGTTACTAAAAAAATATGTGTATAACATCAGTAATATTAAATTATTTAAATAAATAATATTATATAAAGTCACTTAATAACAAATGACACATTACATGTGATTTAGCATTATTTATAACAAATGACATTATTGTTGTATTTTTTACAAACGCATGGGACATCACGTATAGTATGATGAAAATAGTTGCATCAATTATTTAAATTGACACTAATTATTTGAGTCACCACTTTCAGAATTATTCTTATAAATTATGTAAATAGTGGTTGTATCAATTAAAACTGATACAAACAAATAAAATAAATACATTGTATGTTTAGTTTCTTGTAGTGGTTATTTATGGTAATAAAGTAATTTCTTTGATTAATTTATAAAATCTATTATATATATATATATATATATATATATATATATTGGCCAATAATTGGATTGACAAGATCCGATTTATAACCAAAAATCACACCTGAAAATCTTTTTTCCTTCTTCCACTTGTAACAGAGATGGATCGAACCCAGTATCTAAAGATTTAAAAAGAAGGCACTACCAATATTGACCCACATGTCCTCGGAAAAATCTATTATATTTCATTATAAAACCAACAAATTATTCGGTACATCATAATGTTTATTTTAAAGATTTTATATGATTCATAATATGCAAGTGGCCTATAGACTAGTGACAAGTGATAAGTTCACTTAAAGCAGACGTATTTACATATTCATGGATTGAATTTCACCACCTATATTATGTAGAAATTTGACTAATGAACCGGTCAATTGTGTCCAAATGTTGAGAAAAAAAATATATGATTCATAATATTGACTAATCTGCATTTTTAATTCCTCGAAATGAAAAGCTTTACATATTTGTATTGTTGCTAGGTAACATATCCATAAATTATAAATGAAAAGTTTATGCATCATTTTAAATATGGTAGATTTTTCATAGGAAGTCAAAAGTTTCATAAGTGTGTTTTGAAGGGTAGTAATTTACTACAACTATTTTCTTTTAATTACCAAAGGTATTTTTATTTCAATTATTTATTAACTTATTTTAGTCATTTTTATTTAATTATTTACAAATTTATGTGGTGTGTACATGTCTTGAAAATGTGCATGAATGAATTAATTAGTAGTTGGTCAATAAAGAGAATAAAATTTCCTCTGTACAAAATAAAAGGTAAGTACAAACAGAAATAAAATTTACATAATAACAACCTAAATTTTCTCTTATAAATTATGACAATAAATTATTTTATATAAAATTGCATATTTACAACAATTGAGTTGAATTACAATTAAAAATTTGGGAAATATTCTCTAGAGTTATATACACTAATTCTATCTTTGATTATATGGACAAAAACTATCTCAAAATGATTTTAAAATAAAAACACAAAACAATAAAACACAAAGGCTATGGAAGACAATTTTTAGTTTAAAATTTTTCAATTTTAGATTTTAGTTTTTAGATTTTACATTTTAGTTTTAGTTATTAGATAAGTTTTTGTTCTCAAGTTTTTTGTTTTACGAAAGTTAACATTGATTTATCAAAAACTAGTTTTTCAAGTTAAAATAAAAACTAAAAAACTAAAAACTTGATTGGTAACATTTTTTTTTTGTTAACTTAACTCATATTCTAGATATATACAAAGACTAAAGATCCTTTAACAGTGCAAGATAGATAATCAACTTTGTGGTTAAGTGCACACGAAATTAGAACGACAGAGCATGATCAAGAGGATATTCATAGTTTTGAGAAATCGTCTAGGTATAGTAGAAAGGCTGGCTAGGCGTGAGACTCCTCGATCTTGAGCAGATCAGAGCAATCTACATGGAACTCGACTTCCAAAATCTGAAGAGAGAAAAGGCAAGTCATAGCTCAAAGAAACGCCTTAAATTATGAATGTAGAGAAGACAAACTGCGTCTAATGCTCTATGCCCATAAGTTGATCATATCGATGCCGTCAGGAAAGCAGTACCAACTCATGAAAGCATCAACCATTCATCTGTAGCCAGTGAAAGCTAGGTTACCTGCTAACAGTCTTGAGATAGACCCAAATGAAAGTTGTGGTGTCATGTTATTACAACCCGATTAAACAACTTGAATGGTAACATTTAAAATAAAAGTTGTTTTTAAATTTGAAAAACTGGTTTATCAAAAACTTGATTGGTCAAAAACTGTTTCTCCTGAAAACAAAAACCAAAAAATTGTTTTAAAAACAGTTTCCATTTGACACCAAAGTCAAGGACATGTGGGCGTGATCTAGTGGTAGTGTACATTTTACAAATTTTTGGTCTTTGATCTCTCCCCGATACAAGTGGAAGTAAGAAAAAAAAGAGATTAGGGTGTGGACTTTGGATATAGATCGAGTCTTGTCTATCTTATTTTCAAAAAAAAAAAAAACAATAAAACACAACATGTGGATTATGGTCACCGGATATTGGGTCATAGGCTGGGGTTGACGGGCCGAACCCCGCAGTCCAAAGCCGGGCAGAAGATGAGCTTTATAGCTTCCTAGGGTTTAAAGGGTTCGTAATTTCTTGGGAAAGAAGAAACCTAACTTCATGAAAGAACAAGAGATTTTACAAAGTAGTGATTTTTGAATTTTGTAGCTTCTTCCAATAACCTTTGATTCCGAAAAATTGTGTAATTTCTTATGATAAAATCCAAGTTATTGGTCAGGTATTGTCAATTAAGTGGATAACAAAATAATTAGACCAAGTTAAATTTCTGAAAATTGGGTCAAATCTTTTTACAAATTAAGATCTAAAAAGTTTAGGCTTATTTTAATCTTTCTAAATTCCCATTATTAATTTTATTTTAGTAGGCTCATCACCACAGATGGCATTATCCAGAGAGTGACCTGGATCTCTAGTTATTCACTCATACAATATATCATTTGATATTGCAAAAGAGGAAAAAACACATATGATTCCATTTTGTTCTTTTTTTGTCTGAATTTTATCAATTTTTATAAACAAATAAATAAAAAGACAGAATTATTATTGAATAAATGGGAATTTGTAAAGGAAAAATATCACATTGTTTTGATTCTCTTTTCAAAGCTTCATGTTACATTCAATACATCATCATATATTCATATCTATTATTCTATCTATCTATTTCTCTACATTGAATTTCTCTTTTGTACCAAAACAATTAGATAGATTTCTTACTCAACATGACACTAAACATAAATTAGACAAACTAAACTTCAATAACTTGGACCAAAAACCACTTCAACTTCTTCAGAACTGTCTATTCGAATTCTCGAAATCGAAGTTTGTCTGCTCCTGATTGAACTCATTGATGTTGGATTGATTCCACATGTTTGGTTTGTCAAATTGGTTGTTCATTTGCATCTCCTCATACGTTGTCACATTCTGTTGCTGCAATTCTGAAGTCAATCGTTTTTTATCATTTTCACATTCTGCTAGCCAGAGAAGTAATGAAAACATTGTATAAACAACACAGAATAAAACAAGTTCATCAAAAGTATATATAAACATTTACATACTGTTGGAATCTCGTGTGCTTAGCTCCAAAGCTTGACATCGTTTCTGTATGCAATAACCATACAAAGTTAAACAAAAAGTTAATTTCATACATGAACTGTTGCAAAATGTGTTACCTCTGAAATGGCAAGCTTAGTTTTCAGTGAAACATTCTCCTTCGAAAGAGTCGCAACTTTGGTTTCCAAATCAATTATGTATTGTGACTTTCTTTGTTTTGAACGTCGAGCTGTCTCTCGATTTGCTAAGATCCTGAAAGAAGTTAGTACAAGAAACCACTTTATTCTTTGTTAATTTGTTGGTAAATGAAGTGATCATGCAATGTAGCTTACTTACAATCGGACTTTCTTAGGATCAGATGCAAGTTGTGTAAGTCTCTTGCTGGTTGAGATCTTCTGCAATTCTTCTGGAGTATAAGGTCTATGCTTTGAAGCATTTCTTTTATGTGTTTTTGGTATTGGATCTATATTATTCTCTGCTCTTCTCTTCACACCCAAATTAGTCTGGATCATGTCATTTCTATTCTTTCCTGCACTCAGTTCCATACTCTCATCAGAGAGCTCTTCTGTTGGTTTCTTTCCATGGTTTGATTCTCCATTTAAGATCAATTCTCTGTCCTTTGGCCCAAATATAACACTGTGTGCTCGTCTATGTCTCCCTCTCGGTGGCACAGTATTGCCAGAGACACTCATAGAGTTGGACCTTGGAGGTGAAAATGATGGGTTTTGGTTAAACCCAATGGAAAAATCTATGTCCTGCACAGGTACTGAAGAAGAACCACCAAACAACAATAGTGGAGAAGGACTCAGAGAATTCTGTGAGGAAGATGGAGAAGGAATCCATGTTGGCAGTGAATCATGGAAGAAGGAGGGAGAAGAAGTCCATGGAGGTGACACCATTGGGGAAGCAGAGTTCAATGGTAAAGAGGAAACCTGAGACGATGGTTGAGTCAGTGGTGCACGTGGTCCAGGACTGAAATCTGGGGAACCAGCTGGATAACGGATCAATGGTGTCTTCGAGAATGGACCAACAGTTCTCTTACCAGCTTCATTGTCTCCAGGATACATCGTTACAGATCAAACAATAGAGTACTCTCTGCATCATAAAGACCAAACCAAACGAGTTAAACACTGCACAGAAACATCATATTAGTTCAAAGCTATGATTAGAATCACAAAAGATCTCTGCATATTCAATCAAATCATTCAAAATTCTGTGTAAAACGACCAAAATTCACAAGAACAAAGAAGAAAGATCGAAACTTTAGAGTGAAGAGAGAACCTTAGAGGTTGAAGCAAGGACTTAAGGTCTTAGTAAGTGTTTAGAGTTGCTCTGCTTCAGTGAAATGGAGGAAGTTCGTTTTATAGCAGTTGATGAAGACTAACCAAATTCAAATTGACTTCCTCAAGAGGATGCTATTAAAATTTTTACCTTCTAAACAATTGTGCATATTTTCCTTACACATAAATAATTTCTACGTTATGTATTAATATTATTTTTTTAGCATTAAATTGATATTAATTTTGCAACTGAATGTTAACCTTTGTGTAGTTAGGTAATGAACTAGAGTAAATTTTTGTTTGGTTACTAAGACAGTTTGTAAATTTAAAATTTTGGCATGTAATTTAGTTCTACTAGTAAGTTATTTTGGTGCGTAATCTGATATTTTGTTAAAAATATTAGTGATTAGTTCTATTGGATATGTAGTGTGAGATTTTTATCCTAATCTAAATTCTGATTGTTTTTCTTGGTTTTTTAGCCCTTTTAAATAATATAAGTTTTTTAACGAAAAAATGTGTTGTTATGGAATATGAAACGTAATAAACTGTGAAGTTTGTATGTCATTCTAAATGATGTTAGAGTCATTAGCTGAATAGAACTCGACAGTTTACCATAATATTTTATTATATTTCTTTTTTTTATGGATCATAACTAACTGGATCATTAGTCAAGTTTTTACATAATGTAGGTGATGAGATTCGATCTCTGGTTTATGAAAGTGCATTAGACGAAAGACCACTTGCATATTTTATTGTTCATTAAAATAGATATTTTTCATTAAATTATTTATTAACTTATTTCAGAAATTTTATTTAATTATTATATACGTAGACATTAATAGGGAGGCAATTGGTCTTAAAAAGAAAATCAAATTTTCTAAAAAGAAAATAAAAGAAAAATTGGTAATATATATTAAAAAACAGTTACTGAGCTATTATACATATTTGTACTAAAAGACAAATAAATTTCTTTATAATTCAGATTTTATAATAACTGCCCATTTGTACAAATCTGTAATTACATTGAATTGAATCACTTAAAAAATTACTAGAGAAAAGACATTAAACTTTAACTACCACTTTTTTGACCAACTATGTATTGGAATTAAGCCCAATAATTTACATTTAATTACTAAAAAAAATTGAGACCCCTAAAAATTAGTGTAAGTGAGTTCCTTAAAGATTGGAACTGAAATTCATTTGAATAAGGGCTCGTTTTTGAGCTTAAGGAGATTAATTAAAAAAAAGCATTTCTTAAGATCATTATCGTTGAGAAAAGCTAAAAATGCTAATTAAGGAACATATCAAACAAAAGAGATTATTAGATTATTGATTCGATTTGATTACTAAACATATCTAACTAGTCTGCCATTCACTTAACGAGTACGACACGATCTTACTTTGCCATGTTATGGAAACGAAACGGCGCGTTTTCCTCGGCGACGTCTGCTTCCCATCTGAAGCAACCACAACAGCTAACCTTTGGCAATTGTTAGTCTCTGTTTCTTCAGTTGGTTGAGTCTTCTCAGTACATTGACTCTGCACCACACAAGGCTCTTTGCTTCTAGCTGAATCTGCAATCTGATTGAGCCACGGCTAGTTGGCGACTTAGCCTTACGAAGTACCATCAAGACGAGAAGAGGAAGAATCATCAAGAACAATCCATAGTAGATTATCCATCTAAATCCGTGTGATACTTTCCATGACAGATCCATTCAAGGATTAACACAAGTCCTGAAGTGAATGTAGCCCAACTACTTAACACGAAAACTCTGGAAATCGCCGGATTAGGAACTTGCACGAGCTCCCTTAGCCACCACCACATTCTTTGTTCTATTCTCTTAGGTAAAACAGAAGACTTATGAATGAACAAATCAACCATTTCCGATTAATAAGTAAAAGATTCCATAGTTTAGTTTGATTTTCGAATTCTTGACAAAAACTGTTGAGAAATTTTCTCTTGAACGTTGGAGACTCTTTATTACCAAAGACAAAAACATATTTTTCTTTTATGTCAAACTATTTTTGCCCATTCAAAAGATAGTTAATCATAATACTTGGTTTTTTACCATACACAACAGCCAAACTATGGACAATAAAAGACAAAGACAACACCTAAACTTAACCTGAAGAAGAAGAAGAGACATACTTGGACTGTGTTGACCAAAGATATTTTACTTGATAGTGATGTAGCGGTTTGTTCCGTGCCTAGCCCAATAGTCTTTAAGATCAACAGGACAAGAGAGATCATAGCCTTCTGCTGCTAAACGGGTGAGTAATCTCGAGAAAACGTTTCCACTCATTTTCCTACCGCCCATTCGAGAATGTCTCTTGTTTGGCATCTGCGGTAATGGATGCTGCGATAAGGTAGTCGTGCAGCAAGATGATTGCCACCCACCATTTCCCCATTTGTAACATTGATGTGCAGTGCCTGTGCATGAGCAAATTGGTATTGGCATTGTTGTTTCATCGAAGGTGACTAAGTTTAAACCGATATCGCTACTATCCCAATCTTTTCTAGATTTCTTTCCAGGAGCAGGAACTCTGTGGTTCAGATCTTCACCGACTTTATTCGCCTTTGATTGTCCCTGCTTGTTCTCCTTCTTCCTTTTGCTAACCTTTGTGTTTGTAACCTCAGGCGGAATAGTTGATAAAGGGATGACTTCAAGTTTGTGGGTTTCTCCATTACTGAAACAATCATCTCCATCACTGCGTCTCCCACCAGATAAAGCAAAGTTGAGACTATTTTCATGGTGTTGAAGCGCAGCATATGCATTGTCTCTCTCAATCAAAGCTTTATCTCTTTCAGAGAGAGCTTTGTCTCGTTGCTGAAGTGCTTCATCCCTAGCTGCTATAGCTTCCTTTTTTGCAGAGACGGCTTGATTCCTTTCATGTACAGCTGCGTCTCTCTCTGCAAGAATGGACATGATCTTCTTGTTCATCACCAATGCATTATGTTGCTCCTTAATCTGATGCTGAGGCATCATATTCCACTGTAACAAAACTTTGTTCACTTAGCTTCAATCACACACATAAAAACATCTGAACTTACCAAAAAATTTCTTCTTACCATCGATTGTGCTCCTTTAAAATACTCCGGCTTGAACCGTCCATTATCATACTGGCTACCATTCTCCATCCTCTTTTATCTTCAAAAGAGACAAACCCAACAAAAAAGAAAGGTTTTTTTTTCAAGCTTCTCGTCCATAATCAGAACAATAGTGAAACTGAATTTCAAACATTGTGATTCGATCTCTGAAACAAGGTTTTGAAGAGTAAGAATCACAAGCAAATATAAATCAATACCAAAAGATCTCTGAAACTCGCAGTTCTACTTTCTTCTAACCTTAAATCATCAGAATCATTAAAAAGAAACTCCATAATTCTCAACATAAAGACAAATTTCTGATACTCGGATTCAAAATTTCTCCTAATTAGGGTTCCGTCATTCATTCATACACCAAAATCAATATAATAAACTCAAAAATCAATCTAAATTCGTCAGAAGAACAATTCAGAAATATAGGTCACAGTCAATCTAAAACTCTGTGCCTTCAGCTTCCAAAGCACAAGAACTTCCGCGAAATACAAGAAAATTGGGGTGGAAACTGAAATTAAAAGAACCCTAGAATAAACAGTTTCAGAAATGGAAGTAACATTCGACTAATAACGAAATCAAACAAACGGACGGCGCGAAAGCTTACGAGCTTGTGGAAGAAATGAACAATGGACGTCGAGAAGGAAGATCTAAGGAGAGAGATAGAGATAGAGAGAGTGTCTACACGAATGCAAAAAGGAAGAAAGAAGCACAAGACGTAAATTTACCAAATACCCACGTTCTACTACACCAGATCAAGGGCATTCTCGTCTTTTTTAATTTTCTTTGCTCTTCTTCACTGCGTTAAATAAAACAGAGATGAGAGAATCTTCTATATTGAATTCTCATTCAATGTTGTGATTTTGGAGTTACAAACATTTAAGAATGTGAGTTCTTCTCTTATTCATACATATATATATAGATAGATTGACACACAAGACGAGAGTGTGGTTCATCAAGCGTAGAGATCAATGCCCCAAAACTTGGCTGGTTGATTAGTACGATACTTCCTGTCCATGGTTTTGATCAGTTCCATGTTTTCTTTCGATAGCTCGAAGTCGAAAACCTGATAATTCTCTTCTAATCTCTCAGGCTTTGATGTCTTTGGTATCACCACTGTGTTTCTCTGGATTCCCCACTTCAGAACAACCTGTGCTACTGTCTTTTTATACTTCTCAGCCACACCCTACGAATTCAGGCAAACACTAGCCTGTTTTAGCTCTCAAAGGTTCAATCTTTTAACTGTTTTTGATTACCTTTAGAGGATGGGGGCTTACTTTGAGAACTGGGTCATCTAGACATGACACGGTGCCAAACCACTCGGCATTGGCTGTGGCACCTCCTAGAGGAGTATGAGCGGTGACACAGATACCGTGTTTCTGGCAGAATTTGACAAGAGAATCACGTTGGAAGTAAGGATGTGTCTCAATCTGATTCACTGCAGGCTTGATTTTGGAATAAGCCAAACAATCTCTCGTTAGAAACACGTCATAGTTACTGCAAACAAACCAAAAGGTCAGAAAGATCATAAATCAGTGACTAAACAGAAGAATTTGTCGAGATTATTGAGAGAAGTTGAACCTGATTCCAATGCTTCGGACCAAACCCATAGAAACAAGCTTTTCCATGTCATGCCATGTAGTCTCCAAAGAGATAGTTGTATCAATGTCCAATACCCCATCATCTCCCAAAGCACTATCAGTTGTTCCAACTCCTGCAAGAACATATAGAGAAAGAAACGCATGCATTATTCTGTGTATCAACTGCTAGAGAGTTGAGAAAATTTGATTCCAGCTGTTGAAACAAGTCGATAAGATGAAATGCAATGGTCTCACCAGTGTGTTTCGTTGCAACAGGGAAATGAACGAGATAAAGGTCGAGATAATCAAGCTGAAGTTTCTTGAGACTGTCTTTGCACGCCTCAATAACATGGCCATGGTCTGAATTCCATAGCTGCAAAAAGCCAAAGACAGATTTAAAAACTCAGAGCTTTCTCACTTTCACTATTCAAACTAAAACAGATTGAGATCATAGCAATGTGATTTCTTAGAATCCATTTGACCTTAGTTGTAATGAAGAGATCCTTCCTCTTGACCAACCCAGTGTTGAATGCTTCTGTAAGAGCCACACCAACTTCTGCCTCGTTCTTATAATCAGCTGCACCAAAATATGTTTACATAAAACTATACAAAAGGCTCATAAAGCTACCCAAATCAAGACATATAACAATAAAACTCACCTAAGATAATCAAAAGAAAACTGAACTGAACTTGGTCATAGAACAACTAAAAAGCGATCATAGAACGATCAGTCATCTACACATCAAAGCCATTCAATCATTCTATGATACCAAATACTAATAATTGAAGAATCAGATGCAGATCAATCCCAAGATCTACATGCAGAGAGCATTCACTTCAGGGATTCAACTTTACAGACTAGAATACCCAGCTCTTGTCAACATATTTTCCAATAAAAAACTCCAGCTTTCAACAAGTTAAGACCAACCCAAGATTCTATTAACATGTTCAGACGAACTCTAGACAAAAAAAATCAGGAAGCACAAAGATTGATAAGATGAGAGTTAAGAGAATAAGTTAATACCAGCACAATCGAGATGGCGATAGCCGATCTTAATGGCGTTGATGATAAGGTCTCGAACACCTTCTTTCTCCATTCTCCATACTCCCAAGCCGACGATCGGCATCTTGTAACCACTGTTCAGTGTGATCGCCATTTCTCGCTTGAAAATCTTCCTGATAGTGTAAAAATCTTCTCAGATAGAGAGCTCCAGTGAGTGTTTTTGGTAAGTCGGCTATTTAAGAACTTGTGGTTTTCATTTGTTACATTCCTTTAATAGGCCCAATGGGCCAAAACATTTGGGCTCAATATGCATCTGTTTTTAATCAATATCCACAAGTAATAGGTTTAATGGGCTAAAATTTTCTTAAGGCTCATACGCATCGTTTTGTATATGTATATAACTACTAGAAACGTTATCGCAGCTCTAAAGTAATTCACAAACTTCTTTACTTCTGCTTTGTGTTCGGAATCAAATTCTATACAGGTAATTCTAATGGTCGGTAGTTTAAAGGTTCTTCTTTTTCTCTGATAATCTCGAGGCGTGATTTCTATATTTTAAGGCTGTTCGATCGATCTCACTCTTTAATTCGTTAGAGCTGAATTTTGTGATCGGATTCTTCTTTTTTTGAGAATTCCGGTGAGTCGTTTAGGAATTCCGGTGAATCGTTAGGAAATTCGGTGAGATTTCCAAGGATCTTAGTGGTTTTAAAAAAAGATGGGATTGTGCGAGTTTTTTGTAGATGGGTTGTTGACATTCTTCGAATTTTAGGTTTCTTTTCTGCTGCTGAGATTTGAAATTGAGGTTCTTAGGTTTTCTTCGAAAACTTTAGCTTTCGGTCAAAATCGCCGACTTTTATTTTCCTGATGGTCGGAAGTTGTTGCCCACAATTGATCTATCTGTTTATACATGTTCGTATATTGAAACCCTAAAATTACATGTTCGTATGTTGACTTGTGTGACGTTTCCTTTTCAGTATAGGCTGACACTTGATTGCCTTGTTCAACTTACTATATTTGTCTACTACCATTAACTATGGTAAGTGTCTTAATCCACAAAGGTTTCGCTTTTATAATCGTTGATCTTCACTTTAGTAATAAATCACTTGCACTTTGATTTTTCTAAACCTTTGGGTCTTACCACGTTGCAGTTTTTTGATGGATACAATTATCATGGAACTACCTTTGAGCAGAGTTATCGGTGTTATCCGGCATCTTTTATCGATAAGGTTAGATTCATGTTTCTGATTTTTGTTTGATACCCCTATTAGTGAATGTGAGAGTGGTTTTCTTATTGATTTTATAATCTTGAACTTGTAGTCGTTTTTGTACTCTATTGACTGAGTTCTATAACGCAAGCTTGTATCCAAAACCATTGTTTTGTGTTTCTAATTTTTACCTTCTTATCTCTTCCTGCAGCCACAAATTGAAAGTGGTGACAAGAGTAAGTCTTTCTATCTACAAGAATATGTATCTCCATTCAGTATTGCTATCTATATTGTCAAAGCCTTAAGTTTGACTTATGTTAATCTATTTCAGTTATAATGCCACCATCAGCCCTTGATCGTCTAGGTAAGCTGGTTTGCTCTTTTAGAATTGGTTCAATATGTGTTAGATAACGTAGAAATATCAAAGCACTCATTTTGGGAAAACTTTACAGCCTCTTTGCATATTGACTATCCAATGCTGTTTGAGCTTCGTAATTCTGGTATTGAACGTGTTACACACTGTGGAGTCCTTGAGTTCATTGCAGAAGAAGGCATGATTTACATGCCATATTGGGTGAGAATCAGTTTGCTCTCTGATCATAGATTAAGAAATATTCGGATTCATGCAGCTTCATCAAACTGATTGTTTGCTACTTCGATCTTTTTAGATGATGCAAAATCTGTTGCTGCAAGAAGGAGATATCGTGAGAGTTAGAAATGTCACTCTTCCTAAGGGAACATACGTTAAACTACAGCCTCATACAACAGACTTCCTTGATATATCTAATCCAAAAGCCATGTGAGTCCGACTAATTTCTACTCTCTCGTATTTGAGTCACAATGTTGATCTTTTTCCTCATCTGCTGTTGATTTATGCTTAGAGAACGTATTATATTGAAGTTCCGGTTTTTGGCTCATTTGCAATATTCACATCTGTCTTGCTGATGAATGAGTGAACCTTGTAGCTTGGAGACTGCTCTGAGGAATTACTCATGCCTAACCACTGGGGATAGCATTATGGTTCCATACAACAACAAGAAATACTTTATAGATATTATTGAAACAAAACCTGCCAATGGAATAAGCATAATAGAAACAGACTGTGAAGTTGATTTCGCACCTCCCCTTGATTACAAAGAGCCTGAACGTCCCACAGTACCTGCTGTGGCTAAGGGTCCGGCAAAAGGTATACATGCATGGATTCACTATAGCTTCGAATTATTAGATTCTTATGTGATATTTCCTTTTCAATTTAATAGCTGAGGAAGTTATGGCTGAACCTGAACCAAAGTTCAACCCTTTCACGGGATCTGGAAGACGGTTAGATGGAAGACCTCTTGCCTATGAGCCACCGCCTGCCACTAGCGCAAAAGACAAACAGCCTGTTGTTGCTAATGGCAATGGACAGTCATCTGCAGCAAGTAGTTCAGAGAAAGCTGCCCGACATGCCCAAGGAAAGCTTGTGTTTGGGGGCAACGCAAACCGTGCTCCAAAAGAAGCTGCTCCAAAAGTACGTATTTGAACTTAATTGATAAATGACAAAACAGAAGCTGCAATGAAAATGAGAGAAAAATTCATATGATTTTCTCTCTTACTTATTTTGTCAGGTTGGAGCTGGAAAAGAGACAAAGAAAGAGGAAGAGAAGGACGACGAGCCCAAGTTCCAAGCATTCACTGGGAAGAAGTATTCATTGAGGGGTTGATCAATCCACACTATCATTCTGATCATTAAAAACCTCTCATGTTGTGTATTATAATCACTAGTGGCCTCAATCAAACTAGAAAGACAAATAATTTAAATAAAGCTCTACCTTTTCTTGACGAGGCTCGTTTTGTTTTATCAGATTGAATGCTATCTTCAATTCTTCTCTGCTTTTTTATATTCGTTTTGCAGAAGGTACGACTTTGAGACCTCATTTGCATATTTGTTCATGATCAGGAAGTTGGGCTCTTTGGCTTTGTACAGGCGAAGTAATTGTTTGAAGAAGGTCTGTGTTTGGGCAAATGAAGTTTAGCTATGAACCAAGAACAATATATGAGAAACATGTTATGCCTGAGTTATAGTATCTCTACAGGTTGATATCTCTGATTTCTGAGGTACAATGAACAAACTTGGACCATACATCTCTGGTGTTTAACTCAAAAAAGAACAAATAGAGATGAAAAGAAAAGAATCATCTGTTTGTGACAAAATCCAATTACAGCAAGATGCTGTGTCACCTTATTGCATGATGGCTTTGAGTGCATCTTTCACATATTTGTACTTGAATTCAAAGCCAAGCTCTTTAGCTTTTACAGGTAAAACCTTCTGTCCTTCGAGAACCACAGTTGCACCTTCTCCGAGTAAAGCTTTGAGGGCAAAGTCAGGAACTGGTAGCCACGATGGTCGGCTAAGAACGCTACCTAGCTGCTGACACATTTCCCCAAGCCTAACTGGATTCGGCGCAGTACCATTTATGACTCCTGCCAACAACCAACAGCAATGGGAATCTGCGTTAGCCCTCGGTCTATTCTTAAAATGTAACATAGAGGACATGTATTTATCTATGTAGTTACCTTTATAGGATGGATTAGTGAGGGCCTCGTAGATTAAGCTCACCAAGTCATCCACGTGAATCCAAGAGAACCTACTCAATGAATATGCAAAAATGATCTTCAAACTCACAGAGACCCCTCGAGAGATAACCAGAAAAAGTATCCAACGTTTACCATTGTTTTCCTGTACCCAGAGGTCCTCCAGCAAACATTTGGAAAAAGGGTATCATCATGGCTGCAATGCACAGAAAGATTTTGCGTGATCAGCAGAGTATTAAGTCCTTCACGAACATATGTCATTAGAGAATATGCACCTAACGCTCCACCGTCTTTGCCAAGAACAACACCAATGCGGATAAGTGCAACTCTTACATCCTTATTCGCTTTTAGGGCAGTTCCTTCCCATTCTCTGCAAACCTAAGTATATCATTTAGACAACAATTAATTGTATCATTTAGGCAGCGAATTCTCTGTCCATAGGTTCAGATCCAGATCTATTACCACTAAGTACAGTCATTCACGATCAGATATCTGAACCACAAGAAAACCAATTCCAGGACATTTACCTCTGCAAGATAATCCTTTCCCGATGGACTATTTTCATCGAATACTTGTGTCTCACTGGTACCTGAAAGCTTAAAGAGCGTTCTGCATATAGGATTGTAACAAACCATAGTAACCAACAGCCGTGGCGCTAACTAGAACCCTAGGCCTGGCTTCCCCTGGTGAATTATTCATCAACTCAACAACCTTCAAGGTAGTTCCAGAAAGATGAATCTTTTTAATTAGAACATCTCTTCAGTAAGTGAAGTTTCGAGTTCTAATTAAATCATATAAGACAGTAAACACTAACTTTAGAGGTGACACGGATCCGGCTATCCTTGATCTCTTTCTTGATCTGCATAGAAAGCAAAAATATCTGTAAATAAACGAACAAGCATCAAGATTTAGAGGAAAGTGAAAGAAGAAACTGACCTCAGGAGACCACCTCGTACTAATAGGCAGTCCAGCTAAGTTAACAACAGCAGTGGAGCCTTGTACGCAGTTTTTCCAGTCCGGTTCTTCTGCAATCACAATACCTGGAAAGTCCTTGGCTGGAGAAGAACATCAGGTATAAGATAAATCAGATCAAAGGCTGAATAACATAATAACATTACACAAGAATGTATTATATGATCATATCAAATTAGAAGCAGAATAGTCATTACCTTCTTACCAGGAAATATTTGCTCAGCTTTGGATTTAGAGCGTGTTAAGACACGAATAGAGTGATTATCTGCAAATTGAATAAAGAACAAACCCCATTTAAGAACAAATTCGAAAACATTATTGAAAACATCATCAATAACAATACGTTTATCTATTTACCAGCACGAAGTCTCTGAACCAATCTTCTCCCTACAAATCCAGTTGCTCCAGTTACTGACACAGTCATCAGATTTTCCTGAGTCAAGGAAACAAGCAATCCAAACTGAAACACTCTCCACTTACTCAACATTTGAACACAGCTAGGCATTTCGATTCTACAAGTCTTAGGGTCAAAATATGTGAAATTTGAATGAAATACCTTCTGGGAATTCTCAAAACTACATAGAATCATGAATCTCCTTGTCCCTGGCACCTAAAAAATCCAACATTTTGATCGTTAGTTATCCTCGCAACAAATTAGAAGTGAAAGTAATCAAAAAGCTTGAAAATGTCGTACGGAGAATGAACGAGGGACGAAGAGAGCAGAAGAGAGAGCGAAGGAGGAAGAAAGAGACGTTGGTGAGCAGAGAAGCTCCATCGTTTCGTTCAACTGATCGGTAACAAGTGAGTGGTGTACTATGGAGACACATTCTAACCAAGAGAATACTTAACAGGCCTTTAATGGGTTTTTCATAGATAATAATAGCCCATTTATGCACATTTTAGGCCCAGAAGTGAACCCAATGTGCTTTTTGCTTAAGTCTTTCAAGAGAATACTTAACTAGCCTATTATGGGCTTTGTAGATATTAGTAATGGCTCATTTATCCTTATTTCTGACCCAAAAGTGAGCTTAGTTCTGTTTAGTCTTTCAAAGAGAATACATAACAGGCCTTTAATGGGCTTCATAGATATTTCTTATGGCCCATTTATTCTCATGTCTGGCTCACAACTTGAACTCTTCCCAGTGTGGTTTAGCTTTGAGGACGAGTGAGAGAGACAGAGAGATGGCGGCGATGCAGTGGTACGGCGCGATGACGCGACGGATTATGATGACGCAGCGCACATCTGCAGTGTTGACTTCTTCGGCGAGGTATTCTTCGATTTCTGCTACTCCGGCGGTATCATCGGAAATGGATTTGTGTGGGAGAGGAGATAAGAAGACGAAGAAAGGGAAAAGGTTCAAAGGATCATACGGGAATTCGAGAGGGAAGAAGCAGAAGATGATTGAGAGAATCAAAGATAAGCTTGAGCTTCCAAGGTCTACTCCTTGGCCTCTCCCTTTCAAGCTCATTTGATGAATTTTCTCTTGTTAGGGTTTATTTCATTTGCCAGCAACAATGTCGCCTTTAGTGGTGAGTTTCCAGTTTTTTACTCGCTGTATACTTGAAATCATGAATCTTTCGATAAAAAACTCGTCTTTGTTCATGATCTGTATTTTTGTTTCAACTTCTTAGCGATCAAGTGGCTTAAATTTGGCACCTTTTTTCTTTCTAATTGATGTTGTAGCTTCAATTTGGGATCAGAATCCAAATTACATAGGAAACTATAATACATTGAGAGAATGAAGTCATAAACTATAATACATTTTTGGTTTTTTTTTGTCTCTGTGAGGTAGAGAGGTTCACTGACCCCTTAACCTTTAAGATTGTTGTCTAATGATTTGATTGTATGTAGATCATTGTATAATTGAACTCCATTCTATGTAGTTCCTAGAAACCTCAGATTGTTGAATGGACAGCATTTCAGAGACACCCCTTAATATTGGCGGCTTAAATTTGGTACCTTTTTATAATTGATGTTGTAGCTTCACTCTTGGAACAGAATGACCAGTTTTATTGGTGCAGAATCAGAACTACACAAGAAACTAGAATAAGTAGAGAGTGTGAAGTCATAAGCTATAGATTATCAATACTGTGAGCTATTTTATTGGTTCTGTTCTCTGTGAATTAGAGAAATTCCTTGACCCCTTAACCCTGTAAATTTTTGTCTAATGAATTGGTTGTAGGAATATCATTCGTAGAATTGAACTACATCTGTATGGTTCCTAGAAATCTCAGATGGTTGAATCTAAAACAGCACTTGAGAGACTCAGGTTTAAAGTATTTGGAGATGTTTGAAAACCACACTGGATAATGGCAATTGGAAAGTTTAATTAGGACAAAGAGAGGTGAGACAGTTCCTTCATCTAGTTTTGCTGTTTTGTTGTGTTAAGAGCTTAAGCCAAGTTATCAATACAAGTGAGCTGTTTGATTGGTACTATTCCTTGTCTCTGTGAATTAGAGAGATTCACTGACCTTTTGTAAATTATTGTCTGATGTATTGGTTGTAGGAAGATCATTGTAGAATTGAACCACATTCTGTGTAGTTCCGAGAAATCTCAGTAGTTGAATTTAATGTAAGACAGCACTTCAGAGACGTCCCTTAGTCTTGTCGGCTTAAATTTGGAACCTTTTCGGTAATTGCTGTTGCAGCTTCACTTTGGGTATCAGAATCCCAAGTTTTGTTGATGCAGAATCTAAATTACACAGGAAACTAGAATAAGTAGAGACTGTGAAGTCATAAGCTATAGATATCGATGCTGTGAGGTGTTTGATTGGTTATTCCTTCTCTCTGAGAACATCCATTACTGTTCAATTAAACACCAGAGTTCAAAAGTCATCATATTATTTGATTGCAATCTTTGTTTTTTTGTTGTCAATCAAAATAATCATAATTGATAGAAATGATTCTCCAGAGCTACATGAATCCAAAAAGAGGCATCTAAACATTACAAATTACAAAAAATTTGCTTCTAAACTTAATCCGGACCAATCTAAGGAAAAAGAGGTATCTATACATTGTACTTGAACCAAAAGTACAACAACAGATACAGGAATAACAGAGAGAATTCGTTCTCTTCTCTGTTTTCTACCCTGATTTTACTCAAACAACATTAATTACTTTTTGACGTTTTAATTTGGTTGATCCTTTGGCTTTACTTTGCTTCAAGTTCTTCTTCGTTTTTGTTTTATTCATCTGCCAATCATCGTCGTCATCATCCTCACTAGGATCAGATTCTATGTATGAATCATCATCTTCTTCGTCATAATAATATACCTTTGGAGATGGTTTGCTGGATGCTGGCTTGGGTAAATCATTGAATGGAACTTTCACTTCTGAGAATCCTATGGGAAAGAACCCCCAACAGCAATAATAACTATCTTCATCAGTTACTGGTGGTGGAGAAGGAACCTTAATCGCTTGAAATGCTCGTCTGCAGCTCTTAATTTGGCATAGAAGCACGCTTTCCTCGTACATTTCAGGATACTCAAAAAGCACAAAGCAGTATGGACAAGTCGTCCAGAAACTCGGATCCTCTGTCCTAGAATTGTAACTTGCAGCCCCGCTCTTTGGAGTTTGTTCAGCAGGTGGGGTTTGGTAAGAGACTCGAGTTGGCTGAGAGATGGGCGTAGGCAGAGGCTGAGATGGAGATGGAATAGTTGAGACTGCTGGAACCAGAGAGGGAGTTGCAGTGACCAGAGGTGGCTGAAATGATTGAGTTGAATTGATGGCAGATGACAGAGGAGAAGGAGAACAAGAGGATGCAGCAGACGGCTGAGAAGGACGGGTTGATTGAAATGCTGATGGTTGCAGAGACACCAGCGATGGTTTAGAGGTTGTGGGTGGCTGAGATACTGGCGATGGCTTAGAGCTTGTAGGTGGCTGAGATATGGGAAATGGGTTAGAAGTCGCTGGTGGCTGAGATACTGAAAATGAGTTAGATGTTGGTGCAGGCTGAGATAACGAAAATGGGTTAGGAGTTGATAATGGTTCAAACACCGGGAACGGCTGGGCTTTTTGTGATGACTGCAACATCGGAGAAGGCTCAGAGGTTGGTGGTGGCTGAGACATCGGGAATGGGGTAGAGTTTGATGGTGGTTGAGACATTGGGAATGGGGTAGAGTTTGATGTTGGCTGAGACACGGGGAACAGGGTGGATTTTGATGGTGGCTGAGACACGGGGAATGGGTTGGAGTTTGATGATGGCCGAGACACCGCAAATGAGTTACTGTATTGTGATGATGGAGACACCGGGAATGGCTGGGCTTTTTGTGATGACTGAGACATTGGAGAAGGCTTAGAGGTTGGTGGTGGCTGAGACACTGGCAAAGGCTTTGGCTTTTGTGATGACTGAGACATTGGGAATGGCTGGGCTTTTTGTGATGACTGATACATCGGGGAAGGCTTAGAGGTTGGTGTTGGCTGAGACATCGAGAATGCTTTAGAGGTTGGTGGTGGTTGATACATTGGGAATGGCTTAGAGGCCGGATGTGGTTTAGAAACCGGCTGTGGTTTAGAGACTGAAAGAAACTGAGTCGAGCGACTTGACGGAGATACAGAAGGTGGGTCAGAAACAGAAGGCAACAGCGAGAGTTGAGCAGCTTCAGTGGACCTACTAGATAGCTGGAATTGCTTGGCCGGCTCAGAGGACTGCCACGGTACTGGGTCAGTGTGACGCAGTGACTCAGACGATGGAGTGGGCTTAGATGCCCATGTCAAATCAGTCGAAGGAGTCCAATGAGACGATGCCTCAATGGATCTACTAGGCGGCCTATCCGGCTCAGTAAACCGATGACTACTCTGAACCCTTTCAGTTTCATTATTCAAATTTATCAATCTTTCTTCCTTTCCTGGTCGTTTCCAATCACTACTCGAACCACTACTTTGTTCTTGACCAAACTGTTGACGCCAAGATACTTGTTGTTGCTCCTGCAATAACTGCTGATCAAATTGGGACCCTTGCTGCTGCTGATGATGATGCTGCTGTTGCAGAGTCTGAACAGGCTGAGCAGGCTGAACAAAATGTGGATGTTGCTGAGGCTGTTGATGAAGCTGAAATGGTAATTGCTGATTCTGAAACGACATCGATTGATTTTGAGGAGACTGTGATTGATGTTGATGTTGAGGAGACTGAGGCGTTTGATTAAACAGCTGAAACCCTAATTGACCGAGTTGACCAAACTGACTCAGATGCAATTCCCTATCATACACTGCCTTTTTAGAAGGATCGGAGAGTACATACCAAGCCTCGGAGATTAATCTAAAAGCTTGTTCAGAGTAAGGAAACCGATTCCGACTTGGATTAAGCAACACGGCGAGTCTACTATACTGAGTCGCGACAAGTTCAGGGTTCTGCGTTAGACGGACGAGACGTAGAACAGCATACCAGTCGGGAAGATCAGAACTGGCTCCTCTAATTCTAGATTCCCCAGCGATCAGAGTATCAGCAACGGCGAGGATTAACTCAGCTGGATCTACGAGTGAGTGATCTGCTTCACATGCTCGGATCGCGTAGGTTTTTGAACCATTTAAATCTCCACTCACGAGTAGCTTCTCTGCTTGAACTAGCCATCGTTCAGCGTGTCCTCCTCCGCCGTTACCACCACCACCCATCATTTTACAAAGTCGGAGACTTTTTCTCCGCCGAAGAGAGATGACACTTCTATTATAAGAAGAAGAAGACAGAATCTAATATTAAATTAAAGTATTGATAAGTCTTTAACAACAGTGCATTTGAGTTTTCAACAATCGTGCTAATTTCATTATAATATATTGATCTAATGTATAAAAATAATCTCCTTTTCGAAATTAAACCCTAAATCTTTTCATGTTCATATATGAATGCATGTGAGCTAGATGTTAAATATGCGTGAGAGAAAGAGCTTTTTACCTTGTCGAGTTTGTCTTCTTCCTCAAAGTGATACCGTTTCTACAATAACTCTAATATGGAACATCCACCATAGAAATCAGCATTTTAAACAACACACACAGAACCAATTTTGAGAGTGAAATCGGAAATTTAATAAACCCTAAATCCATATAAAATGCCAAAATCTTTCTCCATTAAATTTACCAAAAATGGCAATCCTTGATCTCAAAAATCGCGTAAAAGATGATATAAATTCCTAACTACACGCTGGAAAATACATGAAATATCGGGGACGATTTGAAGATACAGAAACTTTTCATCAAAATTTGAAAAAAAAAATCAACAAAAAATCAGAAATCGGAGGAGTGATTTGAGAAATCTAGTTTATGATTAACAGTAGAATCTGAAACACAAAGACAAATCCAAAATATCTATTCAGTAGTGCGAAAAATCCGGAGATAAAGAAAAAGACAAGAGAAAGCAGAAAGACAGAGATATCACAGTACATTTATCTTCTTCTTCGTCTACTACTTCATCATCTTGCTCCGTCGTAGTCGTCGTCTCTCTGAATAATTTTCCATTAGCTCTCACTCTCTAACTTGTGTGCGATCACCAAATAATCCATTTTAGTAAGCCCTTTCTAAGGCCCACTACAAAGCCCAACAAAAAAGAACGGTAAATAGGAAAAGAGTCGAGATCATATTACTTAGAAGACTGATCCAGTGAAGTAAAAACATCAGAATCAGATTATGTCTGATAGATAGAGACAGATAGAGATCACTTCAAGCTGTGGAAACATCTAAAGAAAGTTCTTTCAAACACACAAATCCTAAAAGATTTACACATACAACCTCAAAAACCATTATATGAACGTGTTGATTGGACTCTATTTGAAATTAGAAAAGCGTGGCCATGCTTTTTCTCCAGCTAAGTGATCTCCTTGATGATGGAAGTTGAGGTGTGAAGCTCAGACCAAACATCTCTTTCATAGCCCTTCCTTGTTCCACGAACCTAACTAGCTTCGCTACAACGGCTGCACTTTCGACCACATGGTTTATGTCATTGGGTTTACTCCAGAGCTGGTTAGCAAGCTGCAACCTCCTTCGTTTTGAGTTCAAAGCGATCCCAAACTTTTGGTACAGTCTCTTCCTTTCTTCTCCAGTAAATCTCTTCCCAACAAGCTTGCTTAGCATCCTTCTCTCCCTCTGAAGCGCCTTCAGGCTATAGCAAAAGCAGACAACAAAATATTATTCGTCTGCTGTTGTAAATGCAAATGTGACTGCTAAAAAGTACTTACCTTGAAGATATTGTGAGTGTTTGTCCTCTTTCAAAGGCATGATTTCCCTGAGAGAAGCTTTCTTTCATAAAAGAAAGTCTTCTTAGCTCTACCCCGATGTATATTGAATCTGCTTGATCTCCCCTGAAGAGCAAGAAGAAGTATGTTCTATGCACCAACGAGACATGACATGTTTGCCATAGTCCTAGAATTTGTTGTCTTTGTCTCTCGAACTCATCCGACCAGTTTGTCATTGTCCCAGACACCTCTTCGTCCATAGCATCTACACTAATGTCCTTCCCCATTTTCACAGAATTTTCAGAATCTGGAACCTGAAAATACAAAGCTCCAGATAAGAGGTTGAATCTTTTTAGCTAAAGATAAAGAAAACTATATTAGAGTTTTTACCATCTCCTTCAGCCCTTCGACAAATGACCGGATGCTGGTGATACCTCCATCTTCTCCTACCAATGGTGTTCCAACACTGTGAGCCTCAGTGGAATCACTTCCGCGAGAAGACATTGAATCGCTCCTCAACAAATTCCCACCAGAACCAAACTCTGAATCAGGAAACGGAAAACCATGACCCTCTAGTCTTACAGGGTAGTCTATCTCCAAGGCATCAGGAGGAGTGCTTGTGCCCGGCATGGTATCTCCGCGGGTCCAACTTTTCCTCCTCCTGACGCTTCTAACACTTGATGGGTTTCTGTTTCGAGCAAGACCTGTTTCACCGTTTGCCTCTGCATTGTGGCTCCGAAGTGTTTCCGCATCTGTCCCTTCTTCACTGTTGTTATTAATGTCTCTGATTGATTCTTCCATCTCTATGCACTGCACCTCTTTACAGTATACTTCTGACTGATCTCCTGAAATCCCGGATGACATTTCCTCCTCGAGATCATCATCAGAGTGAGACCTAACATGAGCCCTTGCAGTCGACAGAGGAGTTGATGTCCCATCTGATATGAAACTAGTCCTGTCTGGATCAACCACGCCCGATGTCTCTGACACTGAACCATCCTCCCACTTATTAGTACGGTTACGGAAATGTGGAGTCCCAGCCTTTGAAAGATAACAAATAAAACTGTTTAGCTAAATAAGCTAAAGATATGTAAATGATTATTGAATAAACTGACAATTGAACTGAGATACCTTTGAAGACTCATCGTGTTCCACCATCTTCATAAAATCTTCGAGCCGTGATTGAGCAATATCCCGCTGTTTTGTCATTTCTGCGAGCTGCTTCTCCATCTGCATGACATTAAACCTCAATCAGAATAAATCCAACTATCTAAAAATCATGCCAAAAATCTGTTGAAACTACTTTTGGGTTTTCAAGAAAGCACAAACCTTTTGTATCTGAAGATCTTTCTTTCTCAGTGAAACCCCACAATCGCAGCTTGAGGTGGCAGGGGATGGGTTTCTCAGCTCACTCTCGAGCCTGGCTAGCTCACGCTGTAGTTGCTTCACCAAAGCCTTGTCTGACATGACAACATTAATCTGTGCCTTCGTGGTGACTTCCTTAGCACAGCAGGCAAACAATAGAGTGTTTCTAGTCTGCTCCACATGACTCCTCGCTGGACTCAGCGTGCAGACTATTGCGGTTCTGGCATTGCCCCCTAAGCACGGCTGAAGAATGCGTGTGAGCTTAGAGTCTCTATAGTTGATGTGTCCTTGTCTTCCGTTGCTGCATCATGTTGATAGTGTTAATATTAATTCACGTACAGAAAGACAACAGACAAGCTTGTAATGTTCGAGTTTTGTTTAGTCAAAATCTATTTATGGCACAAGCTAAAAATAGTACGGTTTTTAGTGTCAGCTGCAATTTCATTTCCACACCTGAGTTTGCGTATCACAGTTCCTAAAGTCAGCAAACTTCGATTGATATGACAACCCTCCTTAAGTCTTGCACCAGCTGATAAGGCCTGCGATGCGCGCTCGCTCCCCGCCAGATCAATAAAATTCTATACATAAGAAAAAGAATGAGCACAAACCAGACAATTGGCAAAGCTTAGAACCTTAAGAACCAAAATTAGATAAAGCAGATGGGTACATACCACACTCGCCATGAGAGTAGCTGAGTTTCCTTTGTCTAAGAACTCACGAGCAGAGCTTTCAACTGTCTGCAAAAAGTTAAACATTTATATAAGGATCTGATCAAAAGAAAAAGGGGCAACTTTGTGCCTTAGATCCAGTGAGAGAAAGGAACTTTACTAGTTTGATAATTTGATGAGATCTTGAACTTCTCTCATTTAGTGAGGTTTCACCAATCTTCCGTTGCGCTGCAATAAGAACATCAAGAAGCACAGAAATGTAATGAGACATTTTTTCAGACAGCAATTTGTACAGAGTAACCTTAATGGCAGATCATAAGCAAAATACATAAGTCTCAGTTTAGTATTAGTAGATAGATGTTCTGAGATTATTTACCTTCACAAATGGAGATAAGATCTTTCAGATGGTTCCAGTCTCTCAGAATTTCCTCTCTGGCTTTTTCAACAATGGCCCCTTTCTATATGGAAGAGAAAAAAAACACATGAGTATAGTCACTCAAGGATACTAACTAAAAGATTTTGCAGTACTGAAAAAGCAACAATCTTTCACCTCAGGGTCATCTCGTAGCCTCAGTGGTGGACTATCCGGGCTGAGAAGATCTCGGATGGCTTCATTGTAGATCTCTATAGCTGAAAATTTCACAACAAATGCCCTATCTTCGTGCTGCAGTGTCCAGGCCAATTAGTGAAACAGATGAATACATACCAAAGTGGTAGTATGTGTAAAAACTGGACTTAATTTTGGCAGTACCTTAAATATATAATCAAATATGTCAGCCACAGCATACTCAGTTATACCAGACATGGTGTATGTCTTTCCACTGCTCGTCTGACCATACGCAAAAATACTAGCTGGGGAACAATCATTATTGAAACAGTTAACTTGCCATACCATCGATGTCTACGTCATTACAACAGTAAAAAGGAAGCTTACAGTTAATTCCTTTGACAACCGAGAGAGCAACTTCTTTGGGGCCATCTTCGTAAACTTGTCTGGTAGGGCATTCCCCTCGAAACACTCTATCTGTAAACAGAATGTCAGTAGAAAAGTAGGCATCTAAATCATGGATGTGATGTTCATGTTTGAACTCAAGGAGACAAGACCATGTTTCAACTCAAGGAGTAAGTTTATAGAAGCAGTTGGAATGGTTCAAAATCTGTCAGCAAAAGATTAAGAATAGTAACTAAACAAAATGGTTTTGGATGACATTATTATGATCAGGTCCACCAGATCTAGATACTTGTTTAACGTTTTAAAGAACTGATATTGAACATAAGTACGTAGAAGATATTTTTGACTCAATACAGCATTGCGATTCTTACCAAATGAGTATGCAGAAGGAAAAGTTGAGCCCTCACGCAACGTGTTTCTGTACAGTACGGTAGTGTCGTTAATGCATTCCCAATCCGCAGCTTCACTAGCTAAGATCTCTTTTTCGTTCAGAGGTCTCAGTCTCACCAGAACCAGAATCTTCTCTTCGCGGGCTACATGCACCTGTGTCTTCTCCATTTTCTTCAGCTCTTCTCCAGCAATTGCTCCCATTGCTCACTGATCAAATTAACAATAAATGCACAATGACTCATTTCAATTATATTTTAAGGATTGCTGATAGCTTTCAAGAACAAAGTAGATCTGAGAAGAGACCAAAAGAGTCCTTGTTTTCCAACTATACAACCATAAAGAAATGATAAAGGTCAGACATCTCCTCTTACCAAACAAAAAACAAGAAGTTAAAACAAGAAACATGCCTAGAAAACCCCGTAGTGTTTCATAAAAAAATAAAGAAGAAAACTTGAAGAGTTCAACAAAGCATACTCACTATATCAGAGAGTGTCCATTACTCTTCAATTAACCACCAGAATTCAAAAATATGTTCAACAGACTGCTTAAACAGAAAGAATTAGAAACCGAAAGAGAGATGACTTATTACTAATTAATAAGGAGGTTGTAATTAAAATAATCGACAAAGAGTTTACTTAGAAGGTGATCAACCTTAAACCGAAGAACAAACAAATAAAAAAGACTACCGACTTTTTTGTTTAGTGGTCACCCACTATACTTGAAAACCAAGTCATGTATCATCAATCCAAAGTTTCTTTAATGGAAAAAATAAGTATTAAAAGGTCCCACTAACCAGCCTTCTCTGTTTAAATGCATCTGTATATATTAAATGAAAAGAAAGAATTCAAAAAGGAAAAGTCATCATATTCCAAGTACTTTGATTGTAATCTTACACACGCAAAAGCAGACACCAAAAAAAAGAAGATGAAGAAGAAGATAGAATCTAATATTAAATTATAGTATTCATAAGTCTTTAACACCAATGCACTTGAGTTTTCAACAATCGTGATAAGTCTATTATAATATATATTGACTTGACTTTAATGTAAAAAGCATCTACATTTTGGAATTAAACCCTAAATCTTCTCATGTTCATATATGTGTACATGTGATCTAGATGTTAAATATGTGTGAGAGATGGAGTTTTACCTTATGAGTTTGTCTTCTTCCCCAAAGTGATACCGTTTCTACAGAAACTCTAAATCTGAAACATCCACCATAGAAACCAGCAATTTAAACACCACAAAAACACATACAGAACCGATTTTGAGAGTGAAATCGAAAATTTAATAAACCCTAACCCCAGATATAGCTTCTGAATCTATCAAGAAAATCCATATAAAATGCCGAATCTTTCTCCATAAAAATTACCAAAAATAGCAACACTCGATCTAAAAAGTAGGGAAAAAAAGGAATATAAATTCTTAACAAATAAAAATATCTGAAACGATTTGCAGGTACAGCAACTATTCATCCAAATTAGAAACAAAACAACAAAAAATCAGAAATCGGATGAGTAATTTAAGAAATCAAGGTAACGATGAAACAGTTAAATCGAAAACTCAAAGACGGATCCAGGATTTCTTATCAATAGTGCGAAAAATCCGGAGAGAAATAGATAGCTAAAAGAGATGAAATAGAGAGAGATCACAGTACAGTAACCTTCTTCTTCGTCTGCTACTCCATCATCTTGCTGCTTCGTCGTCGTCGTCGTCTCTCTCAGTGAAGGAAGGGACCAATGAGCATTGATTTGGTCCCGCAAATCTCGTATAGCCGAAGCGCCTCTCTCTCTTTCACACTCCCTCTTTTTCTATTCGTTGAATTGAGAGTGCGTTGAAAGGAAGATAATAAGGGAAATTCCTATTTTGCCCCTAGAACCTTGTCGGGAATCTGAGAAAGTCATGCCACGTTGGCATTTCCTTTATTTTATGTATTCCTTAAAATAAATTATTGATTTTCTCTCAGTTATTAGTTTGACACGTGGCAATGTGGCACGAAGACCGCTGCTTTATAGCCGTTGAAAGGTTCAAAGCCCAAAGGGTTTTAGAGCCTCTCCTTACCAGAAAGAGACTTCTTCTCAGTTCTTACTCATTAACATATTTTTTAACTAATAAAAATAAAGTTTTTAATTTTTATTCTATTTTACAGTTTTTATTTACAATATTTTACTCATTTCACCGGACAAACGTGAAATTAGTTATATACCGAAAATCACGGATCGCTTTTCTAGTTTTGTCGGTTCATTTATCATAGAAAGCATTTGCAAATGATAAAACAAAATGTTTTTGTTTTTTGGCAATAAAATGTTTTATGTTTTTTTTGGTCGAGTTAAAATGTTTTATGTTTGACAAAAGAAAATGTTGTAAGAAAATAATATTAAATTCTTTTTTAAGTAATTGTATTTTTCATTAATTAATATGCAATATAATATTTATACGTATCTTTTAAAAGTTTACGATCAAATATAATTTGTTACAAGAAGAATTTTTTTTTCTTCTTAAAATAATTTCTTATGAAAAATAAATCCTAAAAAGAACAAATAATTTTTTTTGCTAAAATTTCAATAAAATCATAGAAATGTATAGAAAATATTGATAGAAAATAACTTACTTGATTATCAAATAAAACTACTTCAATTGTCTGGTCATACTCTTTGGTAAAACTACTTTGACTTTTTATTGTTGACTTATTAGTTTAAGAGATAGAATGGAGAACCATTTTAAATATCAAATTTAGTAATATTATTTTGTTTTTGCATTTTGTTGACTATATATTTGTATCACGTAAAACTTATATAGAGGAAGAGAGACTAGAAAAAGACTAAATACATTAAGAAAAAATATATAAATTATTTGTCCAACAAATTGTCGATTTGAAATGTATATCTATTTATCTTTTCGTTTAACAAATCGATAATTTTTAAAATATATAAAATTTTATGAATATCTATTGGTTAATTTTTGTTATTGTTATTTGTCTAACATTAATAAAAAATTGTTGTCAAAAAGAAATATTCGAAAATAAATGCTAATTTTAAAATAATTGAAATTTTCTTAACGTTTAAATTCAAATTAGATTCCAATACTATAGCTAACATTTAGTAACAATAAAAAAAATTACACTAAATCCTAATTTTAAAATAGTTGAAATTTCAAAATTGCTGCAACTGAACTCATACCTTTATATTATTTGAAATTAGAATGACAAAATATAAACTTATGATAATTTCAAAAACTAATTGGAAATTAAAATCAAAATCAAAATTAAATAGTAATTTCAATAATATAGCTAAAATTCTGTTATTTTTATGGAATATACAGCTAAATACAAAATTAAAAGTTTAAATGTAATATTATAAAAATTAAAACATTATAAACAATACTAATTTCAAATATTTTATTTAAAATTATGTTATCATTATGGAATATACCAAAATAAATACTATAAAATTTAAAGTGATTTCGCTTTATTTGAAGCTAAATTCTCGGTTGAATTAATTATAATGTTAATTAAAGCTAAAAGAATGATTTCGATTTATTTGAAGAACAATACGTATATAACTCTTAAAAATTGATATATTATAATATATATATATATATATATATATATATGTTATAAATAAATCAGTTTATGAAGGTCACATGTTCTCTATTCAGTATAGTTTGCTTCGCTAGATTAGTAAGTATAAATAGTTGAGTCTATGTTTACATTAGAGTTGGCTAGATGTTATGATTTATGTTTATATTTACGTTCATATTTAGATATATATATATATCACCATAATTATTTCAAACAATATTAAAGTGGTTATTATAATTATATGGTTTGGACAAATGTGATTTCGAATCTCATAAATAAAAATAGTATATAATTTATATGAAAAATAAAAAATTACATAATTGGAAATAATTGAAAAAAAAAAGATTCAACATATAATTTACATATTAAATGTTTTAACACCACCAAGATAAGCAAATTCCATAGTTCATATTGATTTGAGAATAGTACAATATCATCAATTCTATCACGAGAAAGAATTATAGGTTCAATACATTTTCTTTTCATTCTTACGATGTGAAGTGTTGTACCATACAAAAGGCTGGATCTTGCATCCATATCTCTCATCAACATAACCTTATACATAAACCGACTTGGTCTTCTAGTATTTCTATCATTAGTAGACATTAATCTAATCAAATTAAAAATAGTGTGTTAGTTGTATAGTTAAAATTTTGAAAAAATATAGAAATTTAAAGAAAAGACCGATAGTTTTTTTATCAATTGCTTGGAGGTTTTATAGCATAGATGCGTCTGTAAAAAAAATGTATAAAAAATTATAGCAAGTTATAAAAAAAATATAAAATGGATTATAATATGAATTTTACCTAGAAACTATAATAGAAAATTGTGTTATATTTACAGTGCTCCCAAGCATCAGCGAACTCATTCATGTGTAAGGAGGGACAATTGACACATCATATATCTTCAAAATAGTGCTTTTAAATCAAAACGTGAGAGATTATGAATTTTGTAGGATACAAACAACAAGAAGGAATAGTTCTCATGCTTGTAAAATTTGCCTTTGGAGTTTGGCAAACATTGGGAACAATGATTCATGGCAAACCAAAAACAACATAACTATGAAATCAATTAACCAATCAAACCCCTAATTAAAACCAAATCAGAATCTTACCTGACAACAATGGATGAACGTGAAGCAGACGCTACGATAGACGGAGAAGAGAACGTGGCGGCGACGGATGGAGAGGAGAACGTAGCGGCGACGAACGAAGGAATCAAAGGCGACTGGAGAAAGAAAGAGATGAAAGGAGAGGAAAATCTTTACTTAGGGATTCGATTCTGATTTGCCCTTTCATTGGTAACGTAAAATTTTCAAATGTCACCAATCAAACAAAAGAAATCAATTCGCGTATTTCAATTCAAACACTAAAAAGTGTGGGACGTTTTTGCTCAGTAAAATTTTGTCCCGCGTATCAAAACAACACATCATCTTATAGCCAGCGTTTTTTTTAACAACTAATAGAATAAAATTTCGTATAATAATTACATTATTTATTTATAATATTATCTAACAAAAACCGCACCGCTTTTATATTTTTACCAATCACATATATTTTTGTCCCGTTAAACTGCACTTGTATTATACCACATTTTGTCCCACATGCTAAATTTTTTGTCACCAATCGGATCCCAATTATTCAGAAAAATTGAAGTGAAGCTCGAAAGGATTTTTAGCTAAGAAGGACGATTTGAAAAGAAGTAATCTCAAAACACCACAACTAGAAAAAACATCGTTTTGCTATTAAAACAAATAAAAAATAGTCATTTTACATTTTCACCCTTAATAAATCTTGTTTATTACACCAATAACCTAGGTTGTCCACCCGCCCAACCATAAAGTGGGTCAAAAATTTGGATCTACTCCAGCCACAGAAGTGTTTTCTCGGTTTTCCAAATTTCTCGCCTTTCCAACTTAGTTATCTACAAATTAACCACATAAGATAAACATCAACAATAAAATTCACACCATTGAGTCTTCTCCGTTATTCTCTACCGGGTTTTCCATCTTCATGGATTTCTTCCTCTACATGAGTTTCTTTTTCATGTTGAACCAGCACAACATTATCATAATTCTCATAATCATCTATATTTTAATATATAACTATTTTAGATATAAACTGTATATTATAGTATGTAAACTTATAATATGTTTAATATTAATAAACATTAATATTATCGGTAATGTTATGCATGATAATCACATGTTTTAAATCTTCGGTTGTTTTTTTTAACATTGGACCACAACATGTCGATCCATTAGCCAAATTTCTACATAATATAGACGGTGAAACTCAATCTCTGATTATGCAAGTGTACATGTCTTATGTGGACTTAGACACTAAACTAAAGGCCACTTGCAATCTTTGGTTGTTTTATTTGATTTAATATTCACTTTTTTATAGAATGTTTTTAATCTTCTAAGTATTAAATATTAATATATTGATAATGAATATTAGATAATTTAATGTATATTATTTTTCTCACGTTATGAATGCATAATGATAGACATAAAATTTCGTATAATCATTCTTCTTTATAATGATAACACCAAAGAAGCATATATTATGTTGATCTCTTCCTATTAGTTATTTTCGAAAACTAAAATCAAAAACAAACTAAAAAATTTCTGTTAAAAATAATTGGTTATATATTGTTATCAAAAAAAGTTTTGGTGAAAATATTAATAATTAGTTATAAAATCTTATCAAAAGATAATTGGTTTTTATTATCATTATAAAAGATAATAATATATACAAATATTATGTCATTATTATTTCTTAGTAACAATATGATCTAGTCCAAAACATACCAATATAACATGAGGTTTAAGTTAACACTATGTTTTTATTAATTATATATAGAGATTTTTTTTCTATTACTCTAAAATCAGCTCTTTAAAACCCTAGAAATCTCTCGAAATTAGAGTCTTGGGATGAATTTCTTCTCGCTATTATAGATCTTCGATTTGTATGAGTTGATAGTCTATTTCCACCTTAAAATTAGGACATAACAACAGATCAATATATATTTAAACATTCTCTCTAATTTCATCTATAGTTTATATGCAAGATCTAATTGCATCCAAAATTAGATAATGACTATAAATTCCACACATAGTATACAAAATATGATCAATTGCATAAATTGTTGGATAATTATGGTTTTGTTGTAAACCAACAATTTGGTTACAATTTTAAATCATTAATTAACCGAACCCAAACCCAACCAAATCTCAAATAGACAACCGGATTTGAGTAGGTTTGGATAAATGTTGTCTATTTGAGATTTGGTAGGGTGTAAAATTGGATTAGGTTCGATTAATGAGTTGTGGAAGTGTTGTTAATCAACCTAGGTTAATTATACAAGAAGACCAAACTTATGTTCCTATAACTTTAAGTGAACAGCTTCTTTGTAAAATGGATTGATAAATACCACAATACAAAACACAATGCATAAAGAAGCATTTTGGTCTTTCGATTATCCTCTTGGCGTCATCATCATAGCGTGTATCTTTTACTTTTCGAGAATTGATCCATCTTTAAGAGAAGCATGTGCTTCGTTCTCTTCTGAGCTACAAGAGCTGATATAGCTACAGCTTAACATATCACCTACCTTACGAAATTTCTTAATGATGATTTATACATAAAGGAACTTAATTGATTTAAAATTACTTAACTAGGAAAAGAAATGAAAGCTGTGATACTATACCGTTAAGCTATCCAAATAATTCTGGAATAAATAAAAGTAATAATGTTAATTTATTGTAGCTTAATACAATACAATCCAATCAAGTCTAAAACAGAAAAAAACAAAAGACATCATCCCATTCAACCAAACAAAATTAATGAAGCTAAGAAATGGGCTTTGGTAGCTTCATCCTCCCATTCAACCCTTTCTATCCATTTTCTATATGACTGTATGACAAGTCCTTTTCCACCATTTGAACGCTTTTAGAATTGAGAGGAAGCTTTCTCAGCTTTCGGCATTGGGATACATAGAGTTCCTTAAGACATGGAAATGGCAGAGGTCTCCAGTAGATGTTCTTCAGCTTTGGCAGTCCTACCAAGTTTAGAGTTTGTAGTTTTTGAAAAGGAACAATACATGATTCTTCACCTTCATAAGTTTTGTCCTTGTTTACTATTTCTTCCACATCATCATTCTCCTCAAGCATAAGCCATGTAAGATTTTGAGCGAACATTAGCCACGTCAATTCTTTTGGGCATTTTCACAAGTATAGATAAATCATTGAGAGGCTGAAGAAGAATGCATTTTTCAGATTCTGTAGAGGAGAAACCATTTCCCTTGTGATGCTTGCAGTATCCATCATAATCTCAGAAATAGTACACTGCAATAACGGGAGTTATTTATATTTGTGTGCAACTGTGATATACATATTTATATTTATAATTATAAAAACTAATGAAATAGTTTTGAGTAATTGTCCATATTTAGATCTATGAATGTATTATGTGTGTTTTAAGTATAAAACCAAACATCATTATATCAACACAGATACATAGCGTAGATTAAGGAAGATAACTTAATACAATACAATCCAATCTAAAGTCTAAAATCAGAATAACAGAATTCAAAAATTTAAAAACGAACAGACAGGTAAGAAATGGGCTTTGGTAGCTTCATCTTCCCATTCAACCCTTTCTATCCATTTTCTCTGTGACTGTATGACAAGTCCTTTTCCACCATTTGAGCCGCTTTTAGAATTGAGAGGAAGCTTTCTTAGCTTTGGGCATTGACGTGCATAGAGATGCTTAAGACATGGAAATGGCAGAGGTCTCCAGTAGATGTTCTTCAGCTCTCGCACAGTAGTCAACCATAGATTTTCTAGTTTTTGAAAAGGAACAATACCTGATTCTTCACCTTCATAAGCTTTTTCTTTGTTTACTATTTCTTCCACATCATCATTCTCCTCAAGTACAAGCGATGTAAGATTTTGAGCGAGCATTAGCCACGTCAATTCTTTTGGGCATTTGCACAGGTATAGATAAATGATAGAGAGGCTGAAGAAGAATGCATTTTTCAGATTCTGTAGAGGAGAAACCATTTCCCTTGTGATGCTTGCAATATCCATCTTTATCTCACAAATAGCACATCTCTCTAAATAGAGTTCACGAAGCTTCTCCATTCTAGCTAAACGCCATATGTGTGATGATTCTAAATGACAATCTTCGATTTCTAGACCTTGCGTACAACGCATCAACTTCTGAGAGCTTAAAAACTCATCTAAACCTGAATCAGAACTGATACTTATGGTCAGAATTTCTAAATGTTCCAAGACTTTCAACTCCTCATTTGTCTTGGAATTGTACACAACTCCCGAACGATGTAATTTTAATACTCTCAAATTCAGCAGTGAAGAAATCCCAACGATACTTGACAGTTGTTTCGTTCTCTCCAAATCCAAGTGAATTAGATTATTCAACTTTTGTAAACCGACAGGTAGACATTGAATAGATGTGTTTGATATGCCGAGATATTTCAACGAAACCAACTCTGATATTCCATCTGTCAACTCTGCTAGAGCATCATTAGATGAAAGATCCAAAACAACTAGCTTTGGCATGGACTTGAAGAATTCACTGGAGATATTACCCAATGTTATCATGTTGCTTTGTAAAAACAATGTTGTGAGTTGAAGACATTCCACACTGCCAGAGATATGATTGATTTTGTTAGCCATCAATGATATTCTCTTCGTAGTATTCCAATTCTTAAGCTTTGGCATTTCACGTAAACCACCACCAGCATGCACAACAAAATTATTTTTTTGCTTTCCAAAATCAGATGCGATCCATAAGGCCATTTCTCGAACAACATCGTGCATGTATACTTTATATTCTTCCTCCATCAACAAAGATGAGCGAACAAGGTTACAAATGATCTCAGAACCCTTGTCATGGGCCTCATGCAGATTTTTACTATCGTCTACAAACCCTTCACATATCCACTTCTCTATCAATTCATCTTTAAAAATCCAATGATCTTCTGGATATAAAGCGCAATATAGTAAAGATGATTTGACTTGCTCACTCTTTAGATTATCATAACTATATTTCAAAATCGGAAAAATTCCGTCCTCTACTTCAGAAAACTCAGCTGCATTTGAGTTCAAAACATCAATTGCATGATGCCATTCTTGAACTTTCCGTTTGTATGACATGGCTTCGCCAATGATGTTAAGTGCTAGTGGTAGACCATGACACTTTTTTGCAATTACCTTTGCAAGCTCTGGTATGTCTGGATGGCTTCCTAATGTGTTCTCCCCAACTTTTTTTTGGAACAAATCCAACGCATCTTCAGATGACAAACATTGGACTTCTATTTGAATATTTGCTCCCATGCGCCCACACACTTCTTGAGAACGAGTTGTGAAAACTACTTTACTTCTATTTTCTCTATTTGGAAAAGGGACTCCGATCTTTGTTAGATCAACCTTTTCCCACAAATCATCTAGCAACAACGCAAACTTCTTTCTCTTTAGGACATTGTGTATCTCACATGCCTTTTGGTCTTCGTCTTTGCGATTCCAATTCTCGCCATCAAGGCCTAGTTTCTTTGCAACTTCTTCCTGAATATTTTGGATTTGTAAATCCTTAGAGACCACGACCCAAATCACAACATCAAAATCATTCTCTTTAATTTTATTATTGATTTGTTTAAGAAGTGTAGTCTTCCCAACTCCCCCCATACCGTACAAACCCAATAGACCTACTCCATCTTCAATGATACTGTTCCATGTTTCTTCAAGCACTGTTTTCTGACCGATGATTTTAGGTGGAATAGGCCTTTCTACCACCTCAGATATTGGAGCTTGCTCAGCAACCACTTTAAAATCCGTATTAGATTTGAGATTCTCAACCTCCTCCAACATCATGAAAACTTGTTTCCCATAACGATAACTCAACTTCAAATTCTTAGAGCAAAACCCACATATGCATAACCGTTGAAGCTCTTTTTTTTTAACACTTAACAAACCGTTAACTTTAGTTTCGATGGTTTCAACTCTAGAAAGCCATACCTGGATTAGGTCAAGTCTTCGTAGACCTCTATTCTCCTCTCTCTCCACTCTTCTTGATAAATCATTTCGCCTTGCCTTCAGATCTTCCATGGTTTTCTCCAAAGCATTGAGATTCTTCTCAATGTTGTGAATGTAATTCTCTTTAACACATAACCATTGAGTGACTTGATTCACAACTTGATCACATGACAACGAGACAGAGCAACAACCACCCATCGTTTCACACACACTCAGAGAAAGAAATTCCACAAAGGAATATAAATTGAAGCTGATAGAAAATAGTTCGTAGAGATGAGAAAAGAATATGAATGATTGGTAAAAACGCAAAGTTTGAATTATTCCTGAACCAAAAAGAAAGTTATCAATTATTTCTATTTCTTTCTCTAATTTTTTTTTTCCAATAAATGGTAAAAATCATCGTGTGACCACTTTATCTTTGTCTCGCATCAATCACCAAACCGGTTACACAATACCGGTTCAATTAAGCTATTTAACAGTAATTAAGCTAAATGGTTTGGTTTATTCTTCAATGATTTTCAGTATCCAAGTTGTGAGAATCTTTTTACTCTAATACTAGTTGGTGACCCGCCCAAATGGGAGAAAGTATCCAGAAATTTATGTGGGAGGGTATATTGATTTCGTGCCAATTTGAAAGGGTAAAATTTTAATGAGTGATAATTTGAATTACTAAATAATTTATTTATAATACAATAAAGGAATAGAAAAGTTGCTGGTGACATTTAGTCTATTAGCAAATGGTAAATTTATTAAAAATATATACAATTGCACATCCAAGGATCGAATCTCATTAACTATATTATGGAAGAATTTGACTAATAAACTGGTCTGTTGTGGCTAATTATTGACAAGGAAGAAAGAAGTTATATTTTATGGATTAAAAATAATATAGTGAATAAAATTAATCATTATATACTCTTAGTAATTTAATTGTGAGAAGACATCAACATCTTTATGAACAAAATTGGGTGTATTAAATACGTTGAAACACATTTATAACGTCATTCTTGTCATATTTTTAAGAGAATTGATTTTCATTGTTTATTATTTTTCTATAAAATTAATTGAATTAAATGGAAAAACACACTATATATAATTATATTTTTAATATAGAAAGGAAGTATAGTAACTTTTTCCCTTCTTTATTTTATACTAATTTAGATCTTTTAAAGAAATAATATCTCTATTCATAACTTCTAAATTCACTAACATATTTATTTTAACTAAATTTGATATAAAATTAGGAAATTATGTGATTTTAGAATTTGATTGTATAATTATAGCTTTTTGTAGTTTTAAAAATAAATTATTAAAGGTATGTAAGTAAATTATTTTAAATTTGTTTTTCTTTTGTAATATCTTTACATATTTTAGAAACAAACCCATTATGTCTTCTTTCATTTGTATATTAGTTTTAATTCCTTTAGTTTTTTTGTGTGTTTTGGAAATATGTTATAATATAGATCCTACGTTTTTTAGATTTATGAAATAGATTAATAATTTATATTCTTAATTGAATGATTTGTTAAATTTATATTATATATAAGTATTTTTAATTGTGTGGTAGTTAAATACTTAAATTTATAGATATTTTATAATTGTAGTTTTTAATGAAGATATTAATTTAATGATAGAATAATGTGACACTCTAGAGAGTCATATTCTATTATATATATATAGACTGTATATTGTTTCTCTTGTTTGAATCTGCAGATATTACCATTGTCTATTGAAGGAGTTTCAGATGTATTTTCATAATGTGAAAAGATATAGTTGTTTCAAGATTTTTTTTTTGTTTCTTAAAACAATTTCGGCTACAGTTTTTAATATACAAGTTCAAGATTAATAATTAATAATTTCATCTTTTTCATATGAAATATATTTTTATCTCTTATACTTTAAAATTATTTTTTCTTTTTTTTTTCTCACATAAATATCATTTTATATGTTTAGTAAGGGATTATGTTTTACATATAACTACAAATTCAGGTCATTGTATTACACAAATTTAATTTTTAAGGAATTTGTCAAAACTAACCAAAAAATATTAAGAATTAAATAGTAAGAAGAGTGATATTTTATATAATTATAAGAAAAAACAATTTTACCTTTTTATTTAATTATCAACTTATTACTAATATATATTAACTTGCTCTCACTACTCTATTTTATTTAAACTATATTTTTGATAAAAAATTAAATGTATTAAAATTAATTGAATATAAATCCTAAATTCTAAACCGCAAACTGAATATTTTCTTCTTAATACGAAAATTTCATATACATAAATTACAGAACCTACATAATTACCAACTTATACTGGTAAACCTTAAACAATTACCAAGTTTGTTTATGAACTATGTGATTTGATATTTATTGATTTTATTTGATCATGTTTTTGTGAAATTTCATTTTTTATACTTTATAATTGTTTATCTTTAAATTATGCAACCAAAATTTTGATCATATAAGAATTATTATTATTTTAGTTTTAAATATAAAACATAATTAAATAGCAGATTTCATGCGGACTTCACATGAAGTTTGCTATAAAAGTAGACTACACATGAAATCTACAAAATCTGAAAAAAATGTATAATTATAATTGTGTTTTCAATTATTTTGTTTGGTCATGAAGCGAAAAATTATAATTTCACTACTCTTATAAATTAATTTTGGATATTTCAATTTGAATTAGTTTTTGCATTTAAATTGAAATTTGGAGTTACGTTTGTCATAATACCTTATATTTATAAGTTGAAAACAAAATAAACCATATCCAATATCACTCAAATATTGTATTCAATTACCAAAGGGATTATTCTTCCCCGTGTGTGGAACTTTTTCTAGGTTACCCTTTTGGTTGTCTCTAAGATCGGTTGATTAAGTTTTACCAGCCAGTTGTGTACATGTATTGTGATTTGTGTGTGTTTATATTTACAAATTACTAAATAACTACTTGCATGCATTTTCAACAAAATGGAAGAAGACAGTTTGCACCAAAATAGAAAAAGAATTAGTTATCATTCAGTTATATTTTTAGCGGTCTACCAATTTCATTACATGTGTTATATTACTGTTTGTTATTTTGGGGTTTTGGGGGAAGATATATCTGTCTCATTGTTGGCAATTTCCATTTTCTCAAGTCTAAAGGTGTAATCATTTCATGAAATGCATGTAAACACATCTTGTAACCATCTATCACACATCTTAAACTGATACATATCTTGTTACTTATGTATCAATATACTTAACAACATTACTAACTTGATCACTAACTTAACTCAAAACAAATATTTTCTCATGTATATCAACACTTTATTGCATGTGATCAATAATTCACAACATCATAATCTCTTACACCCATAAGAGATGTTAGTTATTACATTTGTATCGCTATAGGTAACAACACCACAAACATGTTACATATCTATTATAAGTAGTACATATGTATCAATATAGTTTACGTCTTACACCCTTATCCTAGAAATAGTCTACTATACAGAATCTCATGTGTATCCCTAAATCAGTCTACAATACAAAATCTCATTGACGCCTTGCAACCGGATGAGTTGGAAGAGTTTCAAAATTCTCCTATGGGAGTTTATATAAATATTCTATCTAGGTTTACATGATCTGGAGCTTTTACATTTTTACTTGTATGCATAACAAATTTGTTTCACATATAAGATTTTATTAAGTCCATATGATTTTTGTTGTTAAAGCCAACTGTTAACATCTCAAACCAACTGTTAACATTGTATGTACATTATTTATATGAATTCACGTATCTTCAATGGATATGTTTTTAGTAATATATAGTGTGGGTAAGCAAACATTAGAGTACGTATTCATAAATTTGTTAATACCACAACCCAACTGATAACACTTAACAATTTATCATTTATTCCCACTCTAACACACGGTCCATGGCCATCTCCCACTGCCACACATTTCCCTTTGTCCAACCGTAAATGTATACAAATGATGTGAAGTTTTTTCTTTTTATATATATATATAAAAGATCTTATGTATTTTACAAATTTTACTCATCCCAATCGAGCATAGAGGTAAGAAAAACAAATATCGGAGAAGAAATACAATTTAATGAAGTATCAAACCTGTGAGGGCCGAAACATATTTTCATATCTAACTTTTAATAAGATTTTAATCTCATGTGTCACTATCTCTCCATTTTGCAACATACTTCCCCTGACAATCACAAATGACCATGTCTCCTTAATAGCTTACATAATCTATCATTTTTTTATTAAACATATTAAGTTAGTAGGGGCTTACGTGTAATATACATACCTTCAATTGTGGAGCTCCTAATTTTTCATAAACCCATGTCTTAAAACTAATTTTCGTAAAACTTCTGCATTTTTAGCTAAACTAGATAATTATTCGTATTATGCATGAGATATTTAAAAAATATATATAATATGCATTTGTAATTATTTATATTTATTTATAATATTTATATGTGATATTTTTTTTTCTTTTATTTATTTCATGGTTTGATTTGTATATGTAAATTTCTTAATTTTATATACTTAATACATTAAAAATCAATTTATAATGATAATTGATAATGTACACGAAATATATCTTTTAATCTTTTTTTATTTAGATTTTGACATATTAAAACTTTTGTATATAAATTATTTTGAACTCGTGTCATTTAGGTTTTTAGACTCATGTTCATTAGGTTATTAGTCTTGTATTCATTTAGAGTTTTAAACTCGTGTAATTTAGAGTTTTAGACTCATATTCGTTTAGTTGTTTAGACTCATGTTCATTTAGGTTTTAAAATTTATATTTATTTAAGTTTTTAGATCAGTATCATTTAAAGTTTTAAATCCGTATTCATATAGGTTTTTAGATTTATTTTCATTTACGTAAACATGTGTCATGTGTTCATTTAGACATTTAAATTTGTATTAAAAATTATTTTACATTTATTAATCTTTAATATATTCAAGATAAATAAATTTTTTGTTTTAAAAAAATATCTTAGTAAATAAATATATGAAATGTCTCAAAGTGTATGTTCATGTCAAGATAGACAACATATCACATAATGGTTAAGTCAACCATAAACAAAGTATCAAGCTAGAGTTATGAAAAAATTAAATAATATGGTACGTTCCATAAATTATATCAATTATCAATAATATCTTATGTCTATTTTTTTAGGTAGTACATCTATTAAGATGATTCGAATAAGATCTAGATTTCATATTAAGTCAAGTATATATTTATTTGATAAATCTCGGAATATAAATAGAGTTTCCTAATTAAATCAAATATTTAGTTTGTCATTATAGAGTTTTTACACCTAAAATGATCAAATAAATAAATAATTGAATGATTACATATAACTACTTTTTAAATTATTACTAATCGATATATTGTGATACACATACTAAATTAATTAGTTTCCTAAAATACATTTATCTACTAAATACCTCTCTTATATGGCAATCAATCGTGATATACATAGTAAATTCAAATCTACTAAATACTTTTATATATTCCTTCATTATAATCAATTGTTATAAAAGATATCTTAAACATTAAATTTTAAAATTTTCGCTTGTATTAATATAGAAAATTATTGAATAGTTAGGATTTAATTTTCAAAAGACATCGTAAGTGGCAGATGGTAAGTCTACAAAAGACATGCGCACTTACACAACCAAAGATCGAGTCTTAAAAAAATTGGCTAGTGGAGCGGCCAGTTGTGGCCCAATGTTAATAAAAAAAATTCAAAAGACATTTAAGTCTTTTCCTAAAATAAATTTCTCATTTAAATCTCCTATATAAAAAATCAACCAAGATCTTTGAATTAAATGTCAAAATTTCAAAAATATACATTTGTAAATTTAGTTTGTGTAACAATTCAAGGTTTGTATCAATTATCATTAAAATCTTATATCTATTTTTGTTGTAGTACACCTATTAAGATGATTCGATTCAGATTTAGATTTCATATTAAATCAGGTATATATTTATGTGATAAATATCGAAATATATATAGAGTAACTACTGGTTTCCTTAATTAAAATAACCTTTTTATAAAAATTCCTTAAGCATTCCTTGGTTAGTATTATCAATCAACTAACACATGAATTCATTATTTCCTATAATTATAAAACAAAATTAATTAATAATAAGTTGTTTATAAATGGAAAACGAAATATCATTGTAATCAATGTATACAATGTTATTTCTTTATATTGTTTTCATTTTGTTATCATTATTAACAAATATATAAAGTAATTATTCAATTCAATTAAATAATAAATTCGAAAAAAATATGTAATGATTTTAATATGTTAAAAAAAGTAATTGTTCAATTCAATTAATTCATAATGTAAATTTGAATAATATGTTTTTTATATAACTATTATATAGGTTTACAATATACTTTACAAAACATTTCCCTTTATAGAAGACATTAGTTAGTATGTAATGTAATAATAGTTCACAATATTCACAAATATATAAAAATAATTATTCATTTCAGTAACAATAATAATTTTTCATACATTACGTAATGATTTTAATTTGTAAGTAAGAAAACAAACTTAAAGTTCATTGCACGAAAATAATTTATTTAGGAAAAATTTTAAATAATCAAAATATTATTTTTCTTCATCTTGCTCAATGTCCTTTAAAATAGGAATCTGTATAACAAAAAAAATAAAATGAATATATGTATATATGCATAAATGTTCTAATTGTATTGAAATTAATTATTATATTTTATAACAATTACATACTTTGTAAGACTGCATTTCGAAGAACTGTTTTAATAAATTTTAATTTTTGACCAATCGATTCATTCTATATGCTATATCACGTCCATATAAAAGATGTTTCTTAAGAGGTCAACTATAAATAGGAAAGATTTTCCTATTAAACTAGTTATATCAATTGGGAGATTTGTTGAATTTTTTCTCTGAAAATATATTTAAAATAATTAAATAATTAGAAAAAATCGAAATCAGAAAACATATAAAATAAAATAAAATACCTCACCGACCACCGATTTCACTAATTTAGTAGCCGTACTAATAAAAGTTTAAATATGATAATCTATGTCCAAAATTATCATATAAATAATGATTTTGTATCTTCAAATTTAGATATGATAAAACTAATTAATATATAAATATACAAATATATCACACAGTAAAATAATATGATAAAAGTATTGTAATACTCACTTAGGAATAACATTAGTGACATTAGTTTTCCAAATGGGTTGAATAAGATTTCTACTTCCATTATCATCATCTTCTTTTTCAATATTTATGGAAATAACTTTTCGATTGCATATATTGCAACTAAAATAGCACCAATCATAGTCACAATGTATGTCCAAAATTGTTACCATAGAAGAATATGATCCAATCTACAAAAAAAATATATACAAAGATATATAATTCACGTTAAAATTGTATGAAAAAATAAATATTTTTAAACATATATTTTTAAAATATTACCACATTTGTGTTGTCTGATTTCTTTAGTGTTCTCTTTTGAAAACGCTTTGTAAAATATTCGTGTATACCTAATTTCAATTGCTCTTCGATCTCCATATTTTCTGAAAAAGTAGATAATCTGAAAAGATTATGTGAGTTATATGAATTAAAAGAAATCAGATAAGTTATATACAAAACATCAATATAATCATAAGATAAAGTTTAAATATTGTAGTATATAGATCTATTTTATTCGAGGAAAACAAATTATAGTCGAACAACAAAAATAAAATATGAAACAAAAAGAATATAAAAGTATTTTAAACGTTTAAAATCAGAGAATAAGATTTTACTTAGAGACCATGCTTGAAAATTATAAGAGGTGAATGATAATTGTGAAACAAAAATGATGTATATATATATATACAGTGCCGGACCCAGAAAATTATTTTACCAGGTTCAAAGTATATATTAAAAAATAATAAATTATATTTCATAAAAAAATAAACCAAGTATCCCATAAAATAATAAGAAGTAAAATGTGATATATAGAAAGCCAATAATAATAAAAAAAATTACAAAACCATTATGCGATCATTTATATCCTGAAATCTCTTTATCATAAACTCATTTCTAATAGACTCGAACAAATATTTATCGACAAAATAAACTAAACAATCAAAAATTGATGTCTAATCTGATTGTGTAGTTTTGTCTTCACAATCTGTATTGCTGAAAAACATCTCTCTAAAGTTGCAGTAGCAACACATAATATCAAAACTAACTTCAAAAGCCTAAATACAATTAGGTTAATTTCAATTGGTAGATATAATATTGTGTTTCTTGATTAAAAAAAAAAATTTCTATAAAAAATGAATATATAATTCGTTAAAAATGAAAGAAATTGTGAGTGATGAGCTTTTTGGGTTCTTATTGGATCATAAATTTTTAAACAAGTTAAACTTATTGGACTTTAATTACATTAATGGGTGTCAAAATAAAATAAAATAAATCTTAAGGTAAAAAAACGCACATATGTGTGAATGAACCTCTATATATAAAAAATAAAATTCACCGAATTACTCTCAGTCTGGTGGTTAGGATGATCCAGCTAAAGATTTGGCACATGGTTCGAATTCTACCTGCTACATTATGGTAGCTTAAAAAAGATTATTGGGGATGAACTTTAGGTTATGGAACGAATCTTCTCAATCCAATGTAAAAAAAAAAAATTACAAATTTTAGGGGGTTCAATTGAACCCCTTAATTATACATGGTTCTGCCTTTGTATATATATATATATATATATATATAATTGAGAAGTAGGGTTTACAGTAACAGATGAATTTGAATTGGGTTTAATTTTAAAACTTTTTGTTTGTAATTAATACAATATTCCATTTATTCCTTCATTAGATCCACCTTATATGATTATGTAGTTATTTTTATGTATTTTATTATGAGAAAAAATTAGTGTATAATTTAGACAGTAATAACGATTTAGATATAGCAATAATAATCATTTAGAATTATAATGATATTTTATAGATTCTTTAATTAGAATCAATTTACTTTTCCTTTTTTATCAACAATTAGATTAACAAGGTTCAATCCATAACCTAAAATCATTTTTTTAAACTACCATAATGTAATGGGTAGGAACAAACTCTAGTGCTAAATCATTAGCTAAATCATCCTAACTATTAGACTGAGAGCAACTCGGTCGAATCAATTATTTTAAAAGAGATCTTTAACATTTAATTTTGAATAGATTTAATGATAGACATAATTTTTTCATATAATCATTCTTCTTTATAATGATAACCCCATAGAAGCATATATTATGTTGATCTCTTCCTATTAGTTAGTTTCGAAATATTAAAATCAAAAACAAACTAAAAATTTCTGTTTAATAATAATTGGTTATATATTGTTATCAAGATATTTTTTGGTAAAATTATTAATAATTAGTTATAGAATCTTATTCATAGATAATTGTTTTTATTATTATTGTAAGAGATAATAATATATACAAATATTATGCCACTATTATTTTTTACTAATAATATGATCTAGTCCAAAACAAACCAATATAAAATGATGTTTAAATTAACCCTACGCTTTTATTATATATAAAGATTCTCTTCTATTTCTCTAAAAGCAGCTCTTCAAAACCCTAGAAATCTCTCGAAATTGGAGTCTTGGGATCAATTTCTTTTGGCTGTTATAGGTCTTCAGAAGCTTCAATTTGTATGGGGTTGATGGTATATTTTCACCCCAAAATTTCGATATAACAACATATCAACATATATTTAGACATTCTCTCTAATTCCATCTATAGTATACATGCAATATCTAATTGCACCAAAATTAGATAATGACTATGAATTCCACATAGTACACGAAATATGTCCAATTGCACAAATTGTTGGATAACTATAGTTTTGTTGTAAACTAACAATTTGGTTACGATCTTAAATCATTAATTAACCGAACCAAACCCGAACAAATCTCAAATAGACATCCGAATTTAAGTAGGTTTGGATAAATGGGAGCTATAGATGAAGAAAGGAGAAGAGCAAGTACATGACACACATGCTTCGAGGGAGAGTTTTCTACTTAGATACTTTTTGCTAGAATGGGAGCTCGTTAAATCACTTCTCGATGATATTGTTGCAAATGGCCGTGTCCTTGATCCTTCTTCTGTTCACAAGATCCGCTCCATCGTTTGCTTCTTACTCTCTTTTTTCATAACTTCCATCTTCTTGTTGCGATTCATTGTTACTTTTGTTTATTGGATTGTAGATGGATAAATACCAGGAGCAAGGTCAACTAGTGGAACCCTACTTAGAGAGCATAGTTTCACCACTAATGTTAATCATTCGCTCTAAAACACTTGAACTGGATGCCAGATCCCATGAAACTCTCGAACCCATATGCATCATTATCTATAGTTTAGTTACTGTCTGTGGGTACAAAGTTGTTATCAAGTTCTTTCCGCATCAAGTATTCGATCTGGAACTCGCTGTGGCGCTTCTGGAGAAATGCCATAGCATGACTTCTGTTTCATCCTTGAGTCAAGAAAGCACTGGAGAAATGGAGGCCAAATGTGTTACTCTTTTGTGGCTTTCAATACTTGTGTTGGTCCCGTTTGATATTTCTTCTGTTGATACAACCATTGCAGACGACAAGAGCTTCGGTGTGGACGATCTTCCTCCTCTAGTATTGAAGATTTTGGGTTTCTGTAAGGACTATCTGCGCACTGCTGGCCCTATGCAAATGATTTCGGGATTGCTCCTCTCTAAGCTTTTAACGCGTCCGGATATGGGAAAGGCATTTGCAAGGTCTGATTCTATCACCATAGCTTCACTTTTGAGTTTCCTTTTATGTGTTTGTTTTGGTTTTAACACTTGACTTCATCATCAACAAGATTGTTCGGATTACTCAGATGGACTAACTTTTCTATGTTGCACTGTGGCATTCCGTTCCAGTTTTTTTGAGTGGACACATGAAGTTTTATCTTCTGCGGAAGATACTGTTGTGAACAACTTTTGCTTGCTTGGTGTGATGGGGGCTTTGGCTACCATTTTTAAGGTTTTTCTTTTTCTGTATCTTGGAGTGACTAGTTTACACTTACGACAGATATTTATTTCTTGGATGCTATATATATATTTGTATGCCACATGAAACTTTCAGCTGCCAAACCAGAAAATCTCATTTGTTGCTAGTATTTGAATTTTTTTACGATTTCCTTAACTGTGTAGGACACTGTGGTTCGTTGGTCTGCTGAAAAGGGTATAGGTCGTGTAACTTCACGACTAACATCTCTTCTTTCTGAAGAAGTGCTGTCATCTATATTGGAACTGTTTTCACCAGGACGATGAACCGTAGCCGTTGATCAAGACATTGAAGCTGATCGAGTGGACTTAATCAACGGTGGGTATGGAATGTTAAAGTCAATTTGTTATGAGACTTAGTATATAGTCAGAGCTTTGACTCTTTGTAAAGTTACGCTGGCACTTGTGGAAAGAAAACTCATTCTTCATTAATAGAGAGAAATTACAGAGAGTTACAGAGAGTCCTTCGTTCATCTATTTTACATGCAATTCTCTTAACACATGACTTGCATGTTTTAAACTACAATAAAAACAGTTATTGTGATTTTCTTGATATTCAGGGAGATGGCTCATGGCATGGGGGTTGTTTGACTTTAGCTGAACTGTCTCGTAGAGGGTTATTGTTGCCTAGAAGTTTCCCACAAGTCGTCCCAGTTATTGTGAAGGGTACTCCTCGTACCCTTTCAACTGATTTGTTTATGCGCCATGGTGCAACATTGGCAGCTGGAGAGGTTGTGTTAGCTCTGCACCAGTGTGGCTATGTTCTTTCTGCTGATTGGTACAATCAACTTTTTCAGCTTTGACTTTTGTGGCATCTTTGCATATATCTCGTTATCGCATGTGACATTATCTGAGAGAACAGAACGGATCCTGCTTGATACCCTCAATGAGAATTTAAGACATCCCAATTCTCAAATACAGAATGCAGCTGCGAATGCTTTTAAACAGCTCGTGCAATCATTTCTCGTTTGCAATTATAAGATTGCTGTTGATTTAGTATGGAAACACCTGAAATATCTTACGGACCCAAACGTAGCTGTTCGAAGAGGTTCTGCATTTGCACTATGCGTCTTGCCATGTCAACTATTGACTACAAAATGGAAAGATGTAGTTTTAAAGCTCTGCAGTGCGTGTCAAATAGAGGCGAATCCTGAAGATAGAGATGCTAAGGCACGCGTGAATGCTGTGAAGGGACTCACATCCGTGTGTGAGACTCTTACTTGTGATCCTGAAAACAATGATCTGTCTCTTTTTATTCTTATCAAGACTGAAGTGAAGCTGGAGCTGGATCATCCAGTTCCTCTTCACATCCGTGTATTGTGAAGTACGGTACCATTAACCTCTAGCTTCTATGTGATTATGTCTTAACACTTTTCTTTTTGACGCAGACAATTCAAAGGATCAAGACTTTTCGGAGTCAAGAGGTTCGTTTTTAGAGTTTTACTTGTTATGATTAGATTTTGCCAAAGCTTGTAGATTCTATGTAAAGCATGTGTCATTTGATTTCATGGATTTCTTAGCCATCGAAGTAAGAGCCTCAAAGAAATACGAAAAGGTAGAGGCAGGCGTTGGAGTACTTGGGTATATTGCTTCTGTATCGAAACCCATCAGCACACAAGCCTTCTCTCGAAATTCGAGTCTTGGGATCAAATTCTTCAGGCTATTATAGATCTTCGATTTGTCTGGGTCAATAGTCTATTTCCAACCCAAAATTTCGACATAACAACATATCAACATATATTTAGACATTCTCTCTAATTCCATCTATAGTATATATGCAAGATCGAATTGCACCCAAAATTAGATAATGACTATGAATTCCATAGTATACGAAATATGTTCAATTGCACAAATTGTTGGATAATTATAGTTTTGTTGTAAACTAGCAATTTGGTTACGATCTTAAATCATTAATTAACCGAACCTAAACCCGACCAAATCTCAAATAGACATCCGAATTTGAATAGGTTTGGATAAATGTTGTCTATTTGAGATTTGGTTGGGTTTAAAATTGGGTTAGGTTCGATTAATGAGTCGTGGAAGTGTTGTTAATCAACCAGGTTAATTAGACAAGAAGACCAAACTTATGTTCCTATAACTCTAAGTGAACAACTTCTTTGTAAAATGGATTGATAAATACCACAATACACAACACAATGCATTTAGAAGCATTTTGGTCTTTCTATTATCCTCTTGGCGTCATCATCATAGCGTGTATCTTTTACTTTCGAGCATTGATCCATCTTTAAGAGAAGCATGTGCTTCGTTCTCTTCTGAGCTACAAGAGCAGATATAGCTACAGCTTAACATATCACCTACCTTACGAAATTTCTTAATGATGATTTATACAGAAAGGAACTTAATCAATTTATAATTACTTAACTAGAAAAAGAAATGGAAACTGTGATACTATACGTTAAGCTATCCAAATAATTCTGGAATAAATAAAAGTAATAATGTTAGTGTAGCTTAATACAATACAATCCAATCAAGTCTAAAACAGAAAAAAAACAAGACATCATCCCATTCAACCAAACAAACTGGATGAAGCTAAGAAATGGGATTTGGTAGCTTCATCCTCCCATTCAACCCTTTCTATCCATTTTCTATGTGCCTCTATGACAAGTCCTTTTCCACCATTTGAGCGGCTTTTAGAATTGAGAGGAAGCTTTCTCAGATTTGGGCATTCGTATACAAAGAGTTCCTTAAGACATGGAAAGAGCAGAGGTCTCCAATAGATGTTCTTCAGCTCTGGCAGTCCTTCCAACTTTAGATATTGTTGTTTTTGAAAATGAACAATACCTGATTCTTCACCTTCATAAGCTTTTTCTTTTTTTACTATTTCTTCCACACCATCATTCTTCTCAAGTATAAGCCATGTAAGATTTTGAGCGAACATTAGCCACGTCAAATCTTTTGGGCATTTGCAGCAGTATAGACATATCTTAGAGAGGTTGAAGAAGAATGCATTTTTCAGATTCTGCTGAGGAGAAACCATTTCCCTTGTGATGCTTGCAGTATCCATCATAATCTCAGAAATAGTACAGTTCTCTAAAAAGAGTTCACGAAGCTTCTCCATTCTAGCTAAACGCCATATGTATGATGATTCTAATTGACAAAACTTGATTTCTAGAACTTGCGTACAACACAACAACTTGTGAGAACTTAAAAATTTATCCAAACCTGAATCAGAACTGATAGTTATGGTTAGAATTTCTAAATGTTCCAAGACTTTCAACTCCTCGATTGTCTTCGAACTGTATGCAACTCCTGAAAAAAATAATTTTAATACTCTCAAATTCAGTAGTGAAGAAATCCCAACGATACTCGACAGTTGTTTCGTGTTCTCCAAGTCCAAGTGAATAAGATTATACAACTTTTGTAAACCGAGAGGTAGACATTCTATAGATGTGCCTGATATGTTGAGATATTTCAAAACCAACTCCGATATTCCATTTGGCAACTCAAATAAAGCTTGATTAAATGAAAGATCCAAAACAACTAGCTTTGGCATGGACTTGAAGAATTCACCAGAGATATTACTCAATGATATCTTGTTTCTTTGTAAAAACAATGTTGTGAGTTGAGGACATTCCAGGCTACCAGAGATATGAACGATTTTGTTAGCCATCAATGATATTTTCTTCACAGCATTCAAATTCTTAAGATTTGGCATTTCGCATAAACCACCACCAGCATGCACAACAAAATTATTTTTTTGCTTTCCAAAATCAGAGGTGATCCACAAGGCCATTTCTCGAACAACATCGTGCATGTAAATTGCGTCCTTTTTATCCATCAACAAAGATGAACGAACAAGGCAACAGATGAACTCATAACCTTGCTTTGTAGCATTTTCGATACCTTCACTGTCATCTATAATCCCTTCACATATCCAATACTCTATCAAATCACCTTTAGAAATCCTTTCATCTTCTGGAAACAAAGCACAATATTGTAAACATGATTTGACTTGCTCACCTTTTAGATCATCGTAACTATACTTTAAAATTGGAAGAATTTCATCCTCCATCCCCGAAAATTCAGTTGCATTTAAAGTCAAAACACTAACTGCGTGCTTCCATTCTTGAATTGACCGTTTGCATGACATGGTTTCACCAATGACATTGAGTGCTAGTGGTAGACCACGGCACTTTTTAGCAACTACCTTTGCAAGCTCTGGTATGTCTAGATGGCTTCCTAATGTGTTCTCCCCAACTTTTTTACGGAACAAGTCCAATGCATCTTTAGGTGCCAAACATTGGACTTCCATTGGATCATCTACTCCCATGCGCCACACACTTCTTTAGAACAAGTTGTGAAAACTACTCTACTTCCATTTTCTCTATTTGGAAATGGGACTCCGATTTTTTTCAGATCAACTTTTTCCCATATGTCATCTAACAGCAAAACAAACTTCTTTCTCCTTAGGATATTGTGTATGTTACATGCCTTTTGGTCTTCATTTTTATGGTTCCAATCCTCCCCATCAAGGCCTAGTTTCTTTGCAACCTCTTCTTGAATTTTTTGGACTGGTATATCCTTAGATACCACAACCCAAATCACAATATCAAAAGCACTCCCTTGAAATTTATTGTTGATTTGCTCGAGAAGTGTAGTTTTCCCAACTCCCCCCATACCGTACAATCCCAATACACCCGCTTGATCTTCAAGGAGACGGTTCCATGTCATCTCAAGCAGTGTTTTCTGACCAATTATTTCATTTTGAATTGGCCTTTCTACCACCTCGGATGCTTGAGCTTGCTCAGCAACCACTTCAAAAACCCCATTAGATTTTAGATTCTCAACCTCCTCCAACATCATGAAAACTTGCTTCCCATAACGATAACTCAACTTCAAATTCTTAGAGAAAAACCCACATATGCATAACCGTTGAAGCTCTTTTTTATGAACACTTAACAAACCATTGACTTTACTTTCGATGGTTTCAACTCTAGAAAGCCAAACCTGGATTTGGGAAAGCCTTCGTTGACCTCTATTCTCCTCTATCTCCACCCTTCTCAACAGATCATCTCGCATTGCCTTAAGATCTTCCATGGTTGTCTCCAAAGATGTGAGATTCTGCTCAATGTTGTGAATGTAACTCACTTGAACACATAAACATTGAGTGACTTGATTCACAACTTGATCACATGATAACGAGACAGAGAAACAACCACCCATCGTTGCATACAGCACAGAAAGAGAATTCACAAAGGTAAAAAGACCGTGAAGCTGTTAGAAATTGAGAGAAAAGAAGATAATGATTTCCAAAAAGCAGATGTATTTGCATAACAAAGAATAAGAAAGTATAGGAGTCTCCGTTATTACTATTTCTTTCTAGAATTGTTTATGTTTTTTCGTCCACTTAAATACAAACGAAATAACTTTACTTCAAAACCATCTGTAATCAAATTATGAGTTGTTGTCTGCAAAAAGTAAATTGATCACTAAATAAGGGGCTAAAATGAAATTTCACTAATTACTCGTACCATGGGACCGACACAAGACGTATCTGATAACGAAGGATTCATTGCAGAATATAGAAAAATGTCAACTTTCAATTGAATTTGAAGCAGTTGAAGGAATAGTCAACGGTCGTTAGGCCTTCGCGTTCGAATACTTATTATTTTATGGAGAATTAGAGGAATAACCACTTTTGGTATTTTAATAAAAAAAATATGGCGATGGTGATAGACAAATTAAGTCAATGTTTAAAAGCCTAATTATTTACTACACCATTTGATTATTATTTGAATAATTAAGAAATAAATAGATGATTTACTTCGATGAGATCTGCCACAAAAAAGTCTTCCTTGTACAGAAAAAAGTTGAGATATGTACATAGCCGTTTTTTAGTTATAGTACAACTATAGAGAAAGAAGAAGAGTAAAGTGTTTGAACAAGTCTCATCATAATAGAACTGTTATACTATATTGTATATAACAATCAAAACTAAAGAAATGAAGAAGAAAAGAATGAGAATGAAAAATACAAGAAAGAAAGACAGAAGGAGAAAGAATATGGAGAACATAAAAAAGAGGAAAAAAATGATGAGAAACTAGAGAAGGAAAAGTAGGGTGTGGAGTAGGAAAAAGGTCGGAGTGGAAGGAAGAATGAGGATAAATAAAAGAATAAATAAACTAAAGTTGATGAGATTTAAAAAATATATGTATAAATTCATAGTTTTATAAGAAAATAAATATTTTATATCAAATATATATTTTATATATTGGTTTTTTTAATAAAATTATTTGATAATATATTCATTTTAAAAAAAAGTAGTTCATTTTTAAAAAATTAAATAGTACTATATATGTAGAAAAAAATTTATATTTTTCAAAATAATATTTAACTTTGATTTAGTTTTTTATTAAAAATTATTCTCCGTGTTTCAAAATATAAAATATTTAAGAGGTTTTTATTTGTTTTATTTTATAAGATGTTTTGAGAATTTCAATACAAAATTTAATGTATATAATATTTTCGACTATCAAAATTTAAGATTGGTGACGAGTTGCTCTCAGTCTGGTGGGTAGGATGATCCAGCTAATGACTTAGCACAAAGGTTCGATTCCTATATGCTGCATTATGGTAGCTTAATAAATGAATTATTGAAAGTAGGCTTTAGGCTATGGATCGGGTTTTGTCGCTCCGATGTTGAAAAAAAAATTAAGATTTGTCAAATTGTAATAAACTAAAATACTAAATGATTTTTGACCTAAGTTATTAAAGTGTCTAAATAAACTTTATTTTAGTTTAAAAAATTATATTTTAGGATATATTGAGTATATTGTAAATGAAATTGGAGGAGAGTGTAACACCCTGGTTTCAAGAACTATGATATATAGTGGTGCATGTGAAGAAGTTTAAAAGAATTGATTTGACCACTTATGTCGTCAAAATGTATTTATCTTTTTAGTCACTTGTACAGAGAAAACTCCAGGATTAAGCATGCTTGAGCTAGAGTAGTTGAATGATGGGTGACCATCTGGAAAGTGATTTTCGAAACTGTGTGAGTGAGAAAAAACACGGGGAAAGATCATGTGGTGATTTTTATGGTTGGTAAACAAGTCTTTAAAGCCTCTTGGACGTATCGTATCGACCGTCGGACCGGTAAATTGGGCCCACGAGCCTAGAGAGGACGTAGGGCTCATCAAGGTGGCAGTTACGGCGTTACAAGTGATATCAAAACCCAGACGTGTGTAGAGACAAAAAGGCTCACACCATCCGGGGTGACAATCTATTTTATTCGAGGAAAACAAATTATAGTCGAACAACAAAAATAAAATATGAAACAAAAAGAATATAAAAGTATTTTAAACGTTTAAAATTGGAGAATGAGATTTTACCTAGAGACCATGCTTGAAAATTATAAGAGGTGAATGGTAATTGTGAAACAAAAGTAATGTATAATAGAGAACTATGGTTTTCGATAATAGAGAAGTATGGTTTTCGGTAACAGATGAATTTGAATTGGGTTTAATTTCAAAACATTTTGTTTGTAATTAATACAATTTTCCATTTATTCCTTAATTAAATCCACCTTATATGCTTATATGCTTATGTAACTATTTTTATGTATTTAATTATAAGAAAAAATTAGCGTATAATGTTGACAGTAATAACGATTTAGATATAGCAATAAGAATCTTTTAGCGTTATAATGATATTTTATAGATTCCTTAATTAGAATCAATTAATGTTTTTTATTGTCAATAATTAGATCGACAAAATTCGATCCATAACCTAAAGTCCACTCTTAAAAATTTTTTTTAAGCTATCATAATGTAGCGGATATGAACAAATCATGGTACCAAATCATTAGCTGGATCATCTTAACCACCAGATTGAGATCAATTTGGCAAAATTAATTATTTTAAAAGAGATCTTAAACATTTAATTTTGAATAGATTTAATGAACATTAATTTTTCGTGAACATATATAGTAGTGTATATATGTAGATCTAAGTTGTTATTGGTTCTTAATTACTTTTCTTTCGGCTATTTCATATACATTTGATTATAATATTATAATAAAAATATATGATTTCGTTTGATTTTGAACATGCTCTGAAAGCATATGTTTACCACATATTGATTTAGTTTATTAAAGAAATTAATACTATAATTAATTGAAAATTGATTTTGTTTATTTTTACTACGAAAATTAATACAAACTCAAATCTAATCTTAACTAATAAAGCTTGATTATAGCATTGTATTAAATGTAGATTGATTACCATATAAATTGATTTTGTTTGAATACAAAACAATATATAGTAGTGTATAAAAATCAAATAAGTTTAATTTTTTATAATAAATTTTACATGATCGAATATGATTTTTTATAATAAATTTCTGCAATTTATCCATTAATTATCATAAATATATCTTTCAATTAAATTCGGTAATTAATACGATATTTAAATGAAGATTTATATCGTTTTCGAATACATTTACTAATATTGTAAAATACAATGTCGTTCTATATATGTCACTCTATGTAATATATTCAATATAGTAAAGCCAATTCTAAATATTGCTATTTTTTATTATATAGAAGACGACCCAAACACTTTACCACACTACATCTATATGTTGAGTTAGAGACATTCAAACGAACTATAGTATGGATGTTATCGCAACAGAAACTATAAATAACTTAATTTTGTTACCAAAATTTTGAGTACTTATATGGATAAAAAAATATATCCTATCCTTATATACTCAGTTGCGATCGTTTCTTATACAAAACCGAATCGAATACATGAATGCTCAAACATTTCATCTCTATGTACTTTAAAAAATCCTTTCTTTTTATTGCAAAATTTTCCTCTTTTCCTTTTTAGTTTACCCTATTTTAAATTTTAAGATAAATTATGTAATGCTAAAAAATTTCAGATTATAATTTTGTAAGTATAACTCTTTCATTTTGCTCTTTCTATTGTTTAAAAAGAAATAGAAGTTGTTAGACAATATACTATTTCCTCCGTTTCATTATAAATGATGTTTTAGCAAAAAAAATTATTTCAATTTAATTGATGTTTTAAAATTTTTATGAAAAATGTTTTTAGTGTTTTTGACTTTTTGAATTTTGCAGATTGATTTATAATTACTTAGATTATTTTAGAATTTGTGGTAAAACATATTTTATTTAAATTAAATATAAATTTAATAATTTTTAATCTATTAAAAATACCTAAATCATCGAATAAAATGAATGGGAGTGTGTAGTTATGTAAACGGTCAAATTGAGATCTAAAATCTAGTGGAAACTCAATAAATATCTTAGATCATTGATTGTGCCAATGCAAAACAATATTTTCAGATTTGGATTATAGCATTTAGTCCAAAATCGAATATTTGGGACAAACCTACGTGTAAACGATAATTGCTTCTCGACCACTAAGTTCAATGGCTTATAATGAATTTGTCCCCACTTCTTCTATGTTCTAACTCGCATGTGGTTCTTATTTTTTGCTCTTGTCTTTTTTTTTGTTCAATAATATTATTTACTAAAACTATCATATCTACAAACACTCTATATTTCTTCAACCAACAATAAATAACTTATAGAATTTATTACAATTTACTAAAATATAAACATTTCAATGGACGAGAAGACACCAACTCGAAGATTCTAAGAAACTTAGCAAAACAGAAGGAAACAATACTTAAAGTCTTTTGTCTTCTGAAGTTTATCACTTACTTATTGGGTGGACACAAGCCAAATACTTGCTAATTTTCATATACTCATGGTCTGGTTTGGTTTGTTCGAGTAATAAGATTTAATACTTATATTTACCTTGCTTGAATTAAGTATTTATTATCAAAATAAGAAATACTTGATCCGATTTATTAATTGTTAAAAATTATCAATTTTTTTTTGTCAATAATTAAATCGATAAAGACTAATCATAACCTAAAATTCACACATGAAAATCTCATTTAAATCAATTTGATTTTAAGCATAAATATCTACCAAAAGTTATATTTTAATATAACTTTTTAAACCTTTAACAAATAATTGTAAATAAAGATAAAAGATATTTGTGATAAAGATTTAAATATTAGATTTAACATCTAACTATCAAAAAATATTACAATTTAGTTCTTTTTAAGGGTAAAGTTTAATTTCAAAACATTTATAACTATAAAATCTAACGAGTTAAAGTACTAACAAGCCGAGTATTGATTTTTATTAATATTTGTTACTTGACTTGTACTTGTAAGTAATGTAATTATCTTACTTAATACTTGACTTGACTATCTTAGGTACTTGGATTTTTATACCAAATACGAACTAAATCACGAGTACAAACCAAATTAGGAGTAATTATGCTCAGCCCTACCCTAAGTTTTATTCTAATGTATCATTTTTTGGTTCACTGATTGACCTTTTAACTACGCAACAACTTTTTTTTTTACCCTAAGTTCCATCTTACTATCTTAGTTTTGTTGAGTTGATTCAACTTCCGCTTGATTGATTTTTTTAACTAAATAAAAAAAATTAGTATACATTTGAATCAAATATTTGGGTTTTTCTTAGATTTTTCTTGTGAATCAACAAGTTATGATCTTCTTACATTTGATAAGTTTATATACATTGACACATGCAATTTACTAAAACTTATTTTCAGTCATTAGTAATTGTATGGAAAAACATATATACTGAACTAAAAGCTGTTTTACTAAGAAAGAATTAAAGTTTTCTACTAAGAACCTCCAATTCATAATTTTTTTCAATTTTACCATCACTAATATATTTTATGAAATATTTTTATAAAGAATCGAATCTACTTATAACATTTTAAAAATACTAATAAAAAGTTATAAAACCTGTTATTCTGAATTTTATAGGATAGACTTATATTTTGAAAATAGATGATAAAATTATCAAAGAAAATAGTAACTTGACAAGCTTTTTCTATAAAATTGATAAGTGGTTAAATGTCATAGCTCAAATTAATAGAATTATTTTTGTCTTGCATGATATAAATAGGGTTTAAAGATATTTGAGTATAGATTGAATTCTTGTTAATCTAATTATTTGATAAAAGAAATTGATTATAATTCTTTAAAATGTATGGATATGTCGAGTTCTTCTCAATCAAATTGTTAGAATGATATACGTAATGATTTTGATATCAAATTCTACTTTTCTTACTTAAAATTTGATCCAATTGCTTATGGATGTAATTTACCTTTAATTTGACATATGGTTGATTTCTTTCTCTACATTATAATTCCATATATTACATTATCATACCAAAAATGTAAACTATTTTAGTAAATCAACCCAAATTATGTTCGTTTGGACTGGTTCCATTTATGGGGCTTTGGCCAACACAAGACAAAGCAAATGAAGGGAAGATAGGGCTAGTAGATACAATGTAAACTACTCTCTAGCCTTGGACATATTAGGATTTCTGTCCTGTTCCATCCTGTATTTTTCAGGAATAGAAAATTATAGTTTTTTGTTTGGATCCAAAAATAATATCCAAACACCTAAGACAAATGGTAAGAATGGATCCGAAAATTTCCATAATTTTAGTTGGAAATTTGTTTACGATAACAAAACATTAAAATATATTAGATTCAAATATTATATATGTTTTAAATAATTAAGATCAAACCCACAATAATATTTGACTTAATTTTTCACTACTTTACAATGAATAGAAACTATTTAATATAAAAATATTAGTGTTTTTGGTAAAAAAATGGTAATGATTGTCATTTAATTACAAATTCTAACACACTAGATTCGTATTTTTTTGTATTGAATACTAATATATCTTTTATATATTGTTATTTTTGTTATATTGATTATATAATTTATAAAATTATTTTTGATTTTTTTATTACTAATATTTTCTAAAGTATTTCTTGTACGTGTACCACAATTTTCTGATTTAGTAAAACTTTAAAAATAATTGGGGAAGTAAATTTTTTATCTCAGAATTTTTGTACTATTCCTAATTACTAAACTTTTGGTACTGTTAAATTAGGAGAATTGTTTAGAAAATAAATCTAATTTTCCAAAGGTACATTTTCCAATCCGTACCAGTAATTTGCTGTCCCCTTTTCCGTTGCCCAGAGCTACTATTCTCATATATTTCTCTTGCTTCTGTTGCTTCTCTTTCTCTCTCTCTCCTCAATTTCTTCATCTCCATTACTATTAAACAGAAAGAGATAATTTCATTAAAAATCTTCTGTTGCTTCTTACTTTGATGTATTTCCTAATTACTTACCTTTTTATCTTCCGTTTCGAAAGTTGAAACTTGGGTTTTGTGAAAAGATGCAAACTTTGAAAGTGAGATAAATCGATTGAGAAATTTCAAACATGCGAATTTTGTGTGATGCTTGTGAGAGCGCCGCCGCAATTGTCTTCTGCGCCGCCGATGAAGCTGCCCTTTGTTGCTCCTGCGATGAAAAAGTAACCCACTTCAATTCTGAAATTCTCTTTTTTTCATAAAAATTGGCAAATTTGATGTAGATGTGAGTTGTAGTACTAAATTTACAAACTTTGAGTTTATTGTAACTCGGAAATGGTCAAAAGCAGTCCAAAGTCTTTCAAAAGTAGATGTTCTCTAGACTCTAGTTGTATATGTTTTTATTGTTTTAAAAGTAGATTCAACTGTTTTTAGCTTGTCGGAATTTGTACTTTACATATAGCATTGTCTTTTATGAATTACTTTACAGTTACTCTGTTGAAGCTGTAAGAGCTATGAGAAATTCTTTGATCTGCTATGGCTTTAGTTTAAGGAAGTGATCATATATACAAGAAACATTTCATCTGAAATGGCTTTTGTATGAGGAAGTGATCATATATATGAAATTAATTGATCTGCAATGGCTTTAGTTTGAAGAAGTGATTATATATAAGAAACATTTGATCTGCAATGGCTATAGTTTGAAGAAGTGATCATATATTAGAAATTATTTGATCTGTAATGGTTTTAGTTTGAGGAAGTGATCATATATACACTTTACAGTGATAATATCGCAGCTGTAAGAAATGTTTTTTGTTTTGTTTGTATGTTTAGGTTCATAAGTGCAACAAGCTAGCTAGTCGGCATGTACGTGTAGGCTTAGCTGATCCAAGCAATGCTCCAAGCTGTGACATATGTGAAAATGCACCTGGTATGAGCATGATTATTTGGTATTTAAGCAAAGGAAATTTCGGGTTCTCTGACATGTTTTGTTTTCGTTGTTTGAGCAGCATTCTTTTACTGTGAGATAGATGGTAGTTCTCTTTGTCTACAATGTGACATGGTAGTACATGTTGGTGGCAAGAGAACACACAGGCGGTTTCTGTTGCTGAGACAGAGAATTGAGGTTTGAATCTCCAAATCCAGTTCTTAAGATCTTGAAGCATTTCTCGTTATTCGATCTTGAGTGTTCTATACAATGTGTGTGACTTCTTGTTTCTTGTAGTTTCCAGGCGATAAGCCTAATCACGCTGATCAATTGGGAATAAAGGAGGAAAACAGTCGAAAGGTTCGAGGTCAAGAATCAAATGGAAATGTTAATCATGATCATAATATGATCGATCTTAACTCCAACCCTCAAAGAGTACATGAGCCTGGATTAAGTCACCAAGTATGTGTATTTTATCTAGATGAATGAACATGATATTGGCTCGATTTCATTTCGATGTTCCTCAACTGTTTTGTTTTCCTTTCAGGAGCAGGGTATTGATGTAAATAAGGCAAACAATCACGAGCCTGAAAGGTGATCACAGATACACAACAAGATCAAGTAAGAACCTTGTAGGGCATGCTAAAATACTATCTTTACACTGCATTTTCTTCTGTGTTTTCGAAGAAACTAGCTTAATAAGTCTCTTTGTTCTTTGTTTTGTGAAATAATATATTAGATTACAAAGCTTTGAAGAATTCTGTAAACTGTGAAAATATTCTACTCTTACATTCAGATAAAAGCTTTAATAGAAAGTATATGTCTTGACTCGGTTTCAAAGATCATCATGATCCATTGCTATAATTTTCTTCTGCTTCTTTATCATTTATGGCTCAGGTTTTTTGGATTGTTGTTTTGTTATAAAGATGAGTTGTTTGAGATTCATAAGACCTCGAATTGCTATCTTCCATTATTCAGTAATCCCACGATATCCTCTTTTGATGTTTCTCACAATATCATGTATAAGAATGATTCAGAGAAAAGTAATGAGAAAGGTAGAAGGATAGTACAAAAGGATCATATTATTAACGATGAAGAAACAAAACCAGTCACATGATAAAACTCTGAACTCTGACTTTTTAATACCCCTTATAGAACAATAGAGTAAAACAACTCAAAAACACCAGAATCAAGCTCTCAAGGTTTATTTTTTTTGAGTTTTTGATCTATGGAACCATTAATACAAATAGCTTAGTAGGTGTATCCTTTAACAAACATACCCTCCTTAGCTTCCTCGGACTCGCCTTCTCCTGTGTATTTCCCAAGCTGAGCCAGCGAATTGGCCTTGGCTCGGGTCAAAAGAGTGTCCTGAGCTGCCTTCACATTCTCTTCTCTGCCTCCCCATGTCTTCAAGCAAGTGTTTTGCAAAGCACGTGCGTAGGAGAAGGACACATGCCATGGGTTTGTTGCTTGGTTCATTGCGTTCAAGTTCAAAGTCGCCTCTAACTCGGATTGTCCACCAGACAGAAACTGCAGGCATAGATAGATCCAATCACTGTCAAGCATTGTTTCTTAAGCTCTGAAACAAATTTACAGCAATAGATCGAACTTACCATGATTCCAGGGACAGCAGGAGGGATTCTGTTGCGCAAAAGCTTGAGAGTGTAGGAAGCAACCTGCTCAGGAGTAGCTCTGTCTTTGGCTTCAGCTCCAGGAGTAACCATGCTTGGCTTCAAGAGAATACCTTCGAACATGACATTGTTTTGTGCAAGGTAGAAGAAGACCTCAGCCCAAACCTTCTCTGCAACCTCGTATGTCCTGTCAATTCCATGCTCTCCATCCAAAAGAATCTCTGGCTCTACAATCGGCACAAGACCGCTGTCCTGCAAAACACAAGCTCAAAACGTATAAATATCTGTAAATAATATCTCACATCGAAAGAAAGAGAATTCTACTCTAACATATAAAAGATGAGGTCTCTCCACTAATTATCAACTTGGTTTTAAGTTGTAAGCCCACAATCGATGTGGTCAGAAAAAAGAGTACCTGAGAAATGGCGGCGTATCGAGCAAGTCCCCAAGCTGCTTCTTTAACAGCCAAAGCAGAAGGTCCATTTGGAATGCTCACAACAGTACGCCTAATGAATACAATGGAGTGACATTTGACATTCAATATCAATCATGTAACCATAACCAAATCAGTGTATTGATTCTGCAATGAGAGTATATATATTAACATACCATTTGGCGAAACGAGCACCTTGTTGGTAGTAAGCAGCGGTACGAGAGGCTAAGCCATCGAGTCCTTGGCACCACGACTCGTCGTTAGAACCAGCTAGTGGCACCAAACCCTGTTTATATACATGATATAAAAACAATCATTACCAATTCTATTCAAACTAAACCAAAACCAAGCCGGACTAAACAATTTTTGCATAATTTCAAATTTTGGTTCTACTAACTGAACCAAACCGAAAAGTCAAATGCACATTTGTACCTAAATAGGTCTAGGGAAAATATTTGAAACCAAATACTTAAATCGGAAGCGAATCAAAGATTGGGTATCAGGTAGTAGAGCAACTGAAAAACAATCACGGATGAATCATTTTTGTTTATACCAGTGCATATTGGATCATACTCGAAACCTAACGGATATATGAACAGGTATCTGATTGACCTGAATACTTGTAAATATATAGGGAATTCTGAAATATTTTCTGTTAATTTTTTTGGGTATTTTTTAAATACTTAATATTTTACGGATATGAGTACTTTTTCGATTATTCCAATATATTTTAGATATTCCGAACCGACCGGAACTAATTGGAATCGAACCAAAATCAACGATCAAATTTATAAACCAAACGGAAACAACTTAAAAGTCAAAATCAGTACGACTAAACAGAAGCTAGTGTTTACCTTATCGACTTTGATTCCAGGGACGATGTTCTGCTCAACGAGAACGTCGACCATTTTCTTGCCATCAGTGGTTGATTGATAAAGAGTTTCCTCGAACAAAATTGCTCCGGAGATGTATTGTCCCAATCCTGGAGCTGACACAAGCAAAGTCCTGTAAGCTTGACGATTAGCCTCTGTGTTCTCTAACCCAATCGACGCCAAACGCTTCCCACAAGTCGCGTTTGACTCGTCCATCGCTAAAATTCCGCGTCCTGGTGACGCAATTGTTTTCTACACAGATAATTACATCATTAACACGAAGTTACAGAAATAAAAAAGATCTTGAAAAAACAAAAAATTCTTCAATATATATACAATAGCGAAAAAATATTATGTGAGTCTAACTATAAAAATTCTTCAAATATATATATTCAATTTTTGCTATAAAGAATCTAAATTTTTTTACGTATATAACAATAAAAAAACTCTTCAAAAATACATGTAATTGAAAAAAAAAATCTCTTCAAATCTCAATTTTTTCAATTTTACGCAAATGAAATCATGAATATTATGTGAAATTATGATACAATAAACTGAAATTCCGGCAACAAAGAATCTAAATTTTTTAATTGTGACTATAAATTTTAAAATGAAATATATGTATGATGGTTAAGAGATGGAGGATAAAATTGAAACAAATTTAACTTGAAAATTGAAACCTAAAATAATAATTTTGAAATATTGTTGAAATTACAGCTGTTTTGACGAGTTCATCGGCGTAAGCGGAGGCGGAACGGACGGTGAGAGAGGAAGGTGACACGTGGCTTCGGATAGCTGCGATGGAGGAAGGCTGACGGAGGAGGAGACTTTGTCCCTTAACCCAATCAGATTTGATTGGTGAAGCTTTGAGAAGAGTCGCAGAGCTTGAAGCAGCCATTGTTGATGACAAAATCTTCTAGAGACCCTTAAAATAAAATAAACGCGAAAATGAAAATGTAACGCTTTGGATGATTCAATAGGAATCGTGCGTTTGAGTGGTTTCGTATTTATAGAGAGAGTGAGAGATGAGTGTAAAAGATGGCATAATTGAGGTTCTCGTGAGCCGGCTGACGAGGATTTGCCACGTGGATGATAATATATTTTCTTAAATGCAAATTTCACCAATGAAAAAACATATTTTGATTATATAAAAGCTTTTAATTTTAAGAATTTTTAGAAGAAAAAAATTCTCTCAATTTCCTTTTTTTTTGTAATTTTATCTTTCACATTTAACAAATACAAAATACCACCAAATACTTTCAATCTAATAATTTAAGAACTAAATTTAATTTTTTCCTAATATATTTTAAAAAAATTTTAGAGAGTTAAATTTACGCTATGGATATAACTTTATCCATCAAGTTTTCTTTTTTTGTTAATTGGTCTAATGGTCTTTAATCCATTTCTTTATATTGAAAGTAGGAGTTTCGAATCTTGGTGTCTTAAAGATTTATAAAGTGACAACATCACTAGGCCACCTGTCCTCGACAATTTATCCATCAAGTTGTTAACAAAAAATTATAAATCAATTATATAATATAAAAATCTAAGTATAATAAATATTATATCAATTTAAAATTCTTGCTATCAAAATTTAAAAAAAAATTAGAAGCATGAAACTTAATGTATTAGACCATATAAAATTAAATTTTTGATATTGTTTTTGGATTTAAGAGAGTGGACTCTGATTATGAATTTCAATTTTGTCGATTTTTAAATAATTTTTGTATGATTATTAAAAACACAAATTTAACATGAAAACTTTTTGTGTTTTATAGCTTTTATTAAGATGAGGTCCACATGTTCATTAGAAATGGACAAATACATATAAACAAAATTCACCCAAAGGAACCATAATTTTTTTTGTTTTAAGTTTTTTATTCATTCAAAGAAAGATGAATTTGTGAGGTGGTGATGAGTTGGGAGAGTTTTTTTAAGGCTGAGGTTAAGTTAAGTTTTGAGATTATCATCAGATATTGTGAAGTCTATCATCAGCTCCAACGTTAATTATCGTGCCACGTGTCCCTTAAATTTATGTGGGCTTGAAACTGAAGCCCATTAGATTGTTTTTACAGCCTATTGGAATTTTGATAAAAGCCCATAATTTATTTACAAAATAAGATTAGAAGTTTTTTAAAAAGCCCATATCTATTTCTCTTATTTCGTACTAAAATATGATTGGTATGGATGGCAAAACGGCCCATTTTAAACTGAACAATTTATTTGTTAAATTACTAGCTAAATAGCCGGTGGTTGCCTTTGATTTAGTTTAGTATCATATGGTAAGTTCAAATTCTATTCAACTCAAATTAGAGAATTTTTGCTATTAGTTTGATTTTATCGATACAATTATTGTCTATACGAAAAAGAACAGTTAAATTACTATGATCTACTTATGTAGGAATGAGAGAAATTATTCAGTTAGGAATTGGTATGGGCAGTAGACATACTTGTATCATGCTCGAAAACAATTATATGGGCTTAACACTAGAGCCAAGTATATTTTTAACAAAGCCCATAGTTTATTTCTCCTTTATTACATATAACACCGGCACGTGAAATAAACACTCTTCTTGCAAATTGCGTCCGGAAATTTACTTAGTAGGGTCGTGAGTGACTCAATGCATAGATTTGAGATTCTCTTGTCTTCTGTCTCCAACATGAAAACAACACTTGGATTTGTTTACAATCACACATTGCCTTATCAAATTATATAATTCTATCATTGTTTCTGGACCGTCAATTGATTGGTTCGGTCAAAATCTCAAATTCTGTACACCGGTTAAATCATACCAAATTTCACTAAACCGAATGCTTACAAAAATGATGAGACGACGACTCATAGTCATAGCGAAGTTAAAGTTCCAGTTTTGTGGCTGTTTTGTTGGGTTGTGAAAATTGTTTTCTTTCAGTTAAGTCTCCAAGAAGCTTTGAATTTGATATCAAAGAGGAAGACGTTGAAAGAATGCAAGTTCAATGCAAAACCCTAACTTTTACAGTTTCTTCAATTCCTTCTAACCCAAAGCTACCATTCCGATCTGCAATCAGTTTAAGGTCATGTAAGCCACCAATCCCGAGTTTCAAGAGCTCTGTTTTCAGAGAAAAGTCTCTGAATTTGAATAGGTTTACAAGAGACTGTGCAAGTCCAAATCAGGAGCTTGTTGTTAATGGAGAAAGTGGAAATGGGTCGATTTCAGAGAAAGTGATTGAGCTCAAAGGAGATGCAGATGATGGTTTGATTTCGGAGGAAGTGATTGAGCTTGTAGAAGATACGAATGAAGGTTTGGTTTCTTCGGTTGAAGTAGAAGAAGTGAAGAAAGATGATTTGGCTAATCAGAGTATTTGGGGACAAATGAAAGAGATCGTGATGTTTACTGGACCTGCAGCGGGATTATGGCTTTGTGGACCGTTGATGAGTCTCATTGATACGGCGGTGATTGGTCAAGGAAGCTCACTCGAACTTGCTGCTTTAGGTATGTCTATACACACACCATAGAACCTTAATTTGATTGAATTGTTTGATTAATTCAACTTATAGACATTGTTTTACCAATTCAGGCAATGAAAGAACTCTTAGCCTTTTTTTCTGTTTACATTTGCTTTCTCTGTGTAACAAAGTTATGAGCTTTCTTCTCGTTTCATCCTTCGAATTGGACCCGTGTGTGTTATCTATTGTGATTTGCTTTAAAAGCACTTACCTTCCTATAAAGATTAATTTAATGGTGCTTGATGTTTGTATGGTTGTACTTACCAAATATTGTTGCGTTAGCTTTCTCTTAATTTTGTCTGATCAGTGTGAAAAAAATAGGATCTTTAGGTAACAAAGATGAATGTACGTTTCAGGTCTCAGTCATGGCTTTAATTATTCATAACTTTGAACATTTGACTTTGGTTTTATATATCTCTTGAATGTGTTACTCGAACTGGGAACATCCCATTGTTCATTCCGTTTGCTATGTTCCATACTGGGATTACTGGTTCAAGTTACAGCAATCTTAATTTCACTGTGGATGAAACAGGTCCTGCAACCGTCATCTGTGATTATTTGTGTTATACGTTCATGTTTCTCTCGGTTGCTACTTCAAATCTTGTTGCCACCTCTCTTGCTCGGCGGGTCAGTTTATCATTCTTGAACTATGAGTTTGCCTTAAAATACCTTTTAGTCATTATTCATATGGAATATCAAGGATTTTCCATGTGCACATTGTTTGTAACCTCTTAATAGAATAGTGCTTATGTAGGATAAAGATGAAGTACAACATCAGATATCGATCTTGCTTTTCATCGGGTTGGCTTGTGGAGTCACAATGATGGTGCTTACAAGACTATTTGGTTCCTGGGCACTAATTGGTAATATGGAATCTTTGTAGATGACCGATGTCAAGTTTTTGACTAGTAATAAATCAACAGAGTGTTGACTATTTAGTCTTCTTCAGCTTTTACAGGGGGAAAGAATGCTGATATTGTCCCGGCAGCCAATTCCTATGTTCAGGTTCATACTCTATCTTGGTAAATCCTTTTGTGATGTAATGCTTCAGAATATGGCTGTTCCATGTGAACCTGTATGAAGAGTTCGGTTCATGCATATAGCTTTAAGTATTGTTAACAGGCTGAAGCTTTAGTTGAGGTCACTTTCCCCATCCTTCCTTAGTTTTGACAAATTTATTTTCCCATTATCAGATTCGTGGTTTAGCTTGGCCTGCTGTTCTTATTGGATGGGTTGCTCAGAGTGCAAGGTCTGTGTATACTTTATCTCCACGTTGCATTTTCTCACTTTCAATATTTCAGCATTGTTGCACAAGTCCAACTGTGGGAACTTGATAGTACTGCAAGATTGTATTTTACTGTTATTCTGGTGTAACACTTGTTTTTTGTTTTCTGATTTTGTTTTTGTCTTAGTCTTGGTATGAAAGACTCATGGGGGCCTTTAAAGGCATTGGCAGTTGCTAGTGCAATAAACGGTATTGGTGATGTGGTCTTATGCATCTTTCTAGGATACGGTATAGCAGGTGCAGCTTGGGCAACTATGATTTCTCAAGTAAGCTAACATATTCAGATTCCAATCAAGGTTCTGATTTTGGAAGTGAAAACATCTTGTGTGGTTCAATATCATATCAGCTAGTTAACAATATAGTCTTTATGCGACGGTGTTTTAGGTTGTTGCAGCTTATATGATGATGGACGCATTAAACAAGAAAGGATACAGCGCGTTCTCATTCTGTGTTCCTACTCCAAGTGAACTTTTGACGATCTTTGGGCTTGCTGCTCCAGTCTTTATAACTATGATGTCAAAGGTTACTACTGCACTTGTATCTTTAGAGATACTTGTTTGCCAGAGGATTGTCTCTTTGTTACCTGAGATTTGTGTTTTGTCCCCTTAGGTTTTGTTCTATACGCTTCTTGTGTACTTTGCTACATCAATGGGGACAAGTATCGTAGCTGCTCATCAGGTGATATGTCCTATAACTCACCACCTACCATGTCACCTGATTTGATTTTTCGCTATAACTGCTTTGACTCTTTTGGTCTGTAGGTTATGCTTCAAATCTATACCATGAGTACGGTTTGGGGGGAGCCACTCTCTCAAACTGCACAGTCCTTTATGCCTGAGTTATTATTCGGAATCAACCGCAATCTGCCCAAAGTAGGTGAAAAATCGTCAGTTAAAACCCAATGCACATTAGCTTGTACTTTTCACTGTAGCATAAAACAACTGTCTTTTGTTGCTGTCTGTAGGCTAGAATGCTTCTGAAGTCCCTTGTTATCATCGGTGCTACACTAGGAATAGTAGTCGGAAGCATTGGCACAGCAGTTCCATGGCTGTTCCCTGGCCTCTTCACACACGACAAGGTTGTCATATCCCAGGTATATGTTTTTACCTTTTGCTAAGAATTTGTCTCATCTGCTGTTGCCAGCAACACATTTTCAAGAGAATGAGTTTCTAAAATATTTTGGTTCCATATTGTGACAGATGCACACGGTCATAATACCATATTTTCTTGCTTTATCCATCACACCGAGTACTCACAGTCTTGAGGGCACCTTACTGGTAAATTACGCTTTTTGTGTGTTTAGAATTTCTTTGCAACGATCGAATTACCTGCAGACCTGATCTAAAAGAATTAAAACTGTTGTGCGAAATGAAGGCGGGAAGAGATCTTCGGTATATCAGTTTGTCAATGACTGGATGCTTTGCGGTTGCAGGGTTTCTACTTATGGTACTCACTTCTCTTAGCCTCCGTCTATATCATTACCGCAGTCCAAAATAGATATCTGTAACTCTCTCGTCTTTGCATTGTTTGTAATTGACTAACAGCTTCTGAGCAATGGAGGATTTGGCTTACGAGGCTGCTGGTTTGCTCTCGTAGGATTCCAATGGGTAAAAAATGCTACGCCTTTGCTAAGCCACACAACACAAACTTCACATATCATTTACTATTCTTAAATATTATTATGTATTATTTCAGGCTCGGTTTTCTCTAGCTCTTGTTCGCCTTCTATCGCCAGACGGTGTACTATTCTCAGAAGATACAAGCCGGTACACTGAGAAAGTGAAAGCTGCATAGCTTAGTATGTCACCATATACAACACAAGAAAAAAGTATAAGGAATAGATAAAAGCTTCATTCAAATGTAGATCAATGAGACACTGTTATTAGCTTGTATTCTTAAGGAACAGGGAGATGTATTCAACTAAAATGAAAGTCTTGGCACAAGAATTGTGACCTCTAGCTCTCGAGTCAAGTCACCACAGAGTCTCAGGCTCGGACTCCAATTCATTTTCACTGACCAAACAACAACTCTTACAATGGAAACCACAATTTCACTACCCAATTCACATCTCTGGCGAGACTGTTTCATACATAGTAAGAATAAAATTTGTACCATTAAGAACTCGTTCTTCTATGAAGAAGACAACTGAATCCGTAACGGTCGACATACCTTCGAGTTGACATTTCAGTTTGTCGGAGAAGATGGTTGATCAAGACAGTCAAAGTTGCCACTGAAGCTATCTTCTGTTTCACTTCTGGCTTCGTTGACTATTTTAATTAATAAATAACTTTTTTGTAGAAATGAAGGCAAAATGGGTGTTTGGTCTAGTGGTATGATTCTCGCTTCGGGTGCGAGAGGTCCCGAGTTCGATTCTCGGAACACCCCTATCCAATTTTGTTTTACAGCCGTTCTGTAACGTTGAAAACAACATGCATTATGTCACACAGCAGCAAAATCAATTGTTCAATAATACAATCATTTGTTCTATGCACAACAAAACAAACAAGACGGTGTGTTCTGTTTCAGAAACATATGTTCTGTTTTGCGCCCTTCAATGCAAGAAGAGAAGCTCCATAGGAAGCTTCAGTGTGGACTGCTTTTTTCACAGGCAAACCTAGAACTCGCTGCCTTATCGTTATCCACTTGTCATTCTTAGCTCCACCTCCTGCTGTGAATACTTCCTCGGCCTCTGTTGCCCCCAACTCTTTCAGCAACTTATAGCCTTTACCCTGATTAGTGAATTACATCCAACACCACAGATGAGTCATTGTTAGTTACTTTTCATGTCTAAACCGAACTAGCTTGATTGTTATTGGTAATATAAAACTATCAGAAGCCTGAAGCTCGTGCTTCTCCAAGAGCATGAACTTAGAATTATGACGTGGATGCAAAGTAAGAGACTAGTTCAGATGTGGAGTTCAAGATAAGATAACATACAGAACAATACTGCACCAAGTTTCGTAATCATTTCTATTGTGATTGTTGATATGTGAATCATGTTAAACTCTGTAGCAATCACTTAGAAAAAATTTCATTTGTACCTCAATACGTGCGATTGAATCCAATATACCATGCAAGTATTCAACGTCACTTTCTGGGCGTGGAAGTAACCTGTAGTAAGCTAACGTGCTTTGTAAGTGATTCAACACTTTTGTTATATATACATAGACATATGTGAGAACTTGACAGACCTGGGAGCCAAGTTAGGATCAGCTATTGGAAATCTTTCACCGCTGCTCTTCAAAGGATAGTAATCTAGAGATGATGCAACCGTAGGATCAATTTCTTGGCTCAGTTTCTCTAATTGTTCGTCACTGAAGAGCTGTCTGAGAATAGCTCCACCAGTGTTGGAAGCCCCTCCGACCAACCACTTGTCATCTAAACGGTGGCTATAGACTCCGTGCCTCGCATCATCGACCCTCTTGGTGCTGAGAAGTTTGATGGCTAAAGTCGAACCCAATGAAGTTACCTTTGGAATACAATTATATATAAGTGATTGTTTTATGTGAGACCTAACTTATAATACAAACATCAAAATGTATCACACAGTTCCCACTTAGAAATGTTAGGAATGTAGCTAAGAGATAAATAACATTTAGAACGAATTGCAGAATTCTCACTGCTTTCCCAGGCTCTGTCACGCGTGCTGCAAGAAATGCAGCTATGCTATCAGTAGTACCGGTGCAGACAATGCAATCATTTGGAAATCCTGGTCAAGCCAAAAGGACATTTGAGCATCTAAGTTGTCTGTCAATGAACTTTATCAAATGTAAGATGAATTTACCAAATTTCGTTCTAATGTTTTCTGTCAGATTGCCTATTGACGTTCCAGGAGCTTGCACTGCAGGTAATAAATGAGAATAAGGTTGACTTAGCAACCATGAAGGATATGCTTCACTCTCAGGATCATAGCCCACCTGCCTCAAAATCCAAAATAGGAAAGTACTTATATGAGTTACATTTCCTTGTTAGCATTTGATTTTTTCTGTGTTTCACCAACTACTTGACACCTTCTGTCTAAATGCAGAAAATACTTCACGGCTTTACCTTCAAGGCATTATTATAATCTGACACTCCGATCCTACCATGAAGTAACCACAACAACCAATCTGCCTGATGCAGCAATATCGCTGATTCTCTGTTCGGCACCTCAGTGTTCCACCATGAAACAAGTTTGCACAAGGTAGAAGAACCAGAGCAGACAGTGTGGTTCTCTGGCGCTATAGACTTAACCTCAGGCAAAGCATCAGGGCAGCTCTGGTTGTACAGATAAGGCTGACACAGAACTTCTCCACTCTCACTGCTACACATAATTGAATAAGCAAAGGGGATTTAAAACAGCCTTTTAGTGATTACATATTGCTCTGATGATTGACGATGCTTGAGTATACCAGAAAGATTAGTATGAGAATGGAATTCAAATCCTCCAATGTGGATGGAATACACAAACAAAAAGGAAAGACTACAAACACCAAAAAGAGATCCGATGAATCACATACCTGTTTAAGATGAGAGTTGTTGCAGAAGTTCCATCAAGTGAAATGGATGAGATGTGGGAACGAACTGTAATGGGAATGTCTTCTAGCAATGAATAAAGAGTTGCTTTCCATGAGCTAACCCAATCCATGCTTTCTTCTTTCTATCTATATAACACAACAAATGGCTCAGTCCTTAAATTAAAGGCCAGAAGCTTTTTCTTGAATCTGTTCATAAAGTAGCTCATTATATGTAGTCTGTAGATGATCATGACACAAGTTAAGAACTGATCATGACATAAGAGACCAGAAACTAGCTGGATTTGTAAAAGATACTTAACAAACACAAGCCAACAATCAAGTGAATCACAAGCATTAATTTGAATACAAAACAAAAGTCTTTTACCATAAAACGAGGATATTCTCTTTTTCCTTCTGCTTTAATCTCTCCATTTTTATCAATAACTGTAAATCGAGCTCCTGAAGTACCAAAATCCATACCCAGATAAAGTTTTTCTAAACTCGATCCTTCATTGCCACTCCTACTAGCCATAACTCTAAAATTTGAGCTCCTGCCTCGATTACAATAAATCCGAGTTCTGGGTAGAAATAAACTCCTCGAACTAGAACACGCTGAGATCAACAATATCATGAATTCATCACCTACATACTCTTCGAATAAGCCATATATATACTCGAATCGAAAGAGTAATCACTGAAACGCACTAAATAAACATCTTCTTCGTTGATTGTATACCTGGTTGTTTTGGAGATTGGAAGAGCTCAAACGAAGAAATTTGATATTGAAAAAGAATCGGCATCTCTTTCGCTGTCTATCCTCTGGTTCTCCTTTCCTCCTTTGGTTTGTGAGGCTCTTTTATTCCAAAGTCCATAGATAAGGAGCTTCCAAGTTCGTGACCGTTGGATTGCTCGATTTTAAAACGATGACATTTTTCTCCTCAAAGTGATTTACCACTTCTTACCCGTCTTTTTATTATTTAGTTTAATATTTATTTTTCAAATTCTTAAAATAAAAAAAATTCCCCAGCGAGAAAAACTTCTCAGCTTTATTCAAAGCATGAACGGTTACATTCTTAGGAATCTCGGGTAAGAAACTATCTTCCTATCCTCTAACCAATATTGACACATTCTCTTCGGCAAAGAAAAAAACCAAAAGCTTAAAAGAAGAGAAAACACATAGTTCTAGGGTCTAGTTAGACCAAAGAAATCATTTTACAGATGGATTTAAATTCTTCATACTCATTACACTCACCAACACTATAACTACAAATTACTCTCTAAAGCATCGGTGTTCCAGTTTAATCTCTTTGGACACCTTCATTCAATTAGCATACACATGTTTTGTACAAACTCCATGTTCTGGAACTTGTTTTTGATAGCATTAATCAATCCTTACAAAACAAAATATTATAAAGTATTCTACAAAATTAATGATAAAGAGTGAGATGTTAAAATTACCTTTTTATAGTAAATAATACTTAGCCCTTCACTTTGTCTTATGTGAAGATCAATTTTAAGCTTTCGAATGAACCAGTTCCATATATCATTGTTCTCACCTGAACTACAACCCAAACAATTTAAAATATCATGTAATCAATATCATTCCTACAAGAACTAGGAGTTCATCATTGAAATCACATTTCAAAACACAAGCAACCAAACCAATATTAGCAAGATAATAATTTTTCCACACATCTTATAGATTTTCAAAACATACAGAAAAACAATCAAATGCCAATTCTCCCATTCATTCTAGGATTAGTGTTGATTTATGTAAAAACATGTGGGTAAGCCCATTATAACTCATGTTCATAGTCCCATACAATAGTCCCATACAACATATCTAGTGCAATTTTTCTAGTCTTGTAATATTTGCTAAAAGAGACATTAACATTCCATTTTTGTTTAATATAATCCACCATCTCTTGGTTGGGTTGGTTAAGTTGGTGTAAGTTTTATATCTTTACGAAATAACTTTACAATAACACTCATGCTTAGCATTCTTTCATAAGAAAATCTCAAATGGATATGGTGATCATGCAAGACTTTGATTATCCATTTAGTTATTGAAGTCTCCATTGAATAGTAAATAAGCCAAACAATCTTTTATATTTTTATCAACAACTTATATTCGAAAAGGAAAGATTCACCAATTCAAAGGAATAATTACATAATTAAGTTTTTCTGTGGGTTTTGTTATAAGAGTATAAAGTTAAGTTATCAATATGGAAAACATGTTTCTATGGAGTTGGAGGAAATTGAGAAACTCAGATCGGAAAGAAGTATTGATGTGGTTGCCGAAAAAACTCTCGCATTTGAGGTGGTAAAAAGGTTTATTCAGCAGAAAATTTTTGGTCACGAAACAATGTTTAAAGTGGGATGGAACTGCCTCATTGAAGATGATGTGCGTCTCTTAGGTCTGCACGGTATGGGGAAGTTGGGAAACTACTGTTTTAGATATTGTGATTTGGGTTGTGTTATCTAAAGATTTACAGATACAAAAGAATCAAGAAGAGGTTGTGCAAAGAAATTAGGCCTTAAGGGGGGATTGGAACCACAAAGATGAAGATGAAAGGCATGTGAGATACACAATATCCTACAAAGAAAGAAGTTTGTGTTGTTGCTAGATGATATATGGGAAAAAAATTGATCTAACAAAGATTGGAATCCATTTCCAAATAGAGAAAATGAAAGTAAAGTAGCTTTCACCACTTGTTTTCAAGTAGTGTGTGGGCGCATAGGAGCAGATGTTCAGATGGAAGTTCAATGTTTTGGATCTGAAGATGCATTGAATTCGTTCTTAAACAAAGTCGGGGTTAACACATTAGAAATTCATCCAGATATAGTGAAGTGTGCAAAGATAATTGCTAAAAAAATGTCATGGTCTACGACTACACTTAACATCATTGGCGAATCTATGTCATGCAAACAAAAAATTCAAGAATGGCATCACGCAATTCGTGTTTTGCCTTCAAAACAACTATGTTTTCCGTGATGGAGGATGAAATTCTACCAATTTTAAAGTATAGTTAAAGGTGAGCAAGTCAAATCATGTTTACAATATTGCGCTTTATTTCCAGAAGATGAAATGATTTCTAAAATTGACTTGATAGAGTATTAGATATGTGAAGGGATTATAGATGATAGTGAATGTATGGAAAATGCTAAATGCAAGGTTATGAGATCATCAGTAGCTTTGTTTGTTCATCTTTGTTAATAAAGGAAGAAAATATAGTATACATGCATGATGTTGTTCGATAAATTGCCTTGTGGATTGCATATGATTTTTGAAAAATAAAAAAATAATCTTGTTATGCATGTTGGTGCTGGTTTATGCAAAATGCTAAAGCTTAAGAACTGGAATGCTATGAAAAGAATAGAATTGATGGCTAACAAAATTGATCATATCTTTGACAGTTTGGATACAACTTTGATTTTACAGAAAAATAAGATAACATTGAGTAATATCTCTGGTGAATTCTTCAAATCCATGTCAAGACTAGTTGTTTTGGATCTTTCATATAATGTTGCTATGTCTGAAATATCAAATGGAATATCGGAGTTGGTTTCTTTGAAATATCTCAACATATCACGGACAACTACACAATGTCCACCTATCAGTTTGCAAAAGTTAAAAAAAAAACTTATTGAGTTGGATTTGGAATATACACATTAACGTTTGAGTATCGTTGAGATTTTTTCACTACTTAATTTGATGAAAATTTAAGCTCCAACAAGTTAATGTGTTGTACATAACTTCTATTAATCATGTATTGACAATTAGAATCACCAAACATATGCCTTTTACCTAGTATGGAGAAAGTTCATCAACTCACTTTAATCGAATGTATTATTTCTTAGATAAAAAATGGATATTGCAAGCATCCCAAGAGAAATGGTTTCTCCGTTGTAGAATCTAGAAAATGCATTTTTCTTAAACCTCTTTAAGATTTATTTAATTTTTGGCAAATGTCTAAAAGAATTGGTGTGGTTGATGTTTGCTCCAAAATTTAATTGAGGAATCAGATGTGATTTAAGATGTTCACACTGTGGAGCATATAAAGAAACAATTAGTCATACACTTTTTAAGTTTCCCTCGGTTCTTCAAACTTGGGCCTTATCAAATATTATTTCAGGATTAGAAATATTTCCAAGTTCATCAATATTTACTAATTTGGACTACCTTTATTGGAGATTACCATATTTAAGAGATATTCCATGGATTCTATGAAATATTAGGAAAGCAAGACATGATAAAGTTTTTGGTAATTTGGATAGAAATCTAAGGGACATTCTTCATAATGCCAAGGCAAAGGCTAACGAGTGGTTTCATATTCAGGCCGATAAAGCTAAGAAACTGGCCAATAGGAATTTCATTTCATTGCACCTCCAAATAAACTTTGGGAGGTATTGGCTAGAGCTTCTCAGGTTTTTGGTGCTTTGTTAATGGCTCCTAGAAAGACTCTAAGTACTTCTTAGAAATTAGTTTCTATTGCTTTTCGTATTCTTATGGATGAGCATCTATGAGTGCGAGAGGAGTCTTCCAAATCTTATCACCTTTGCATACCGAATTCAAAACATTTCTTTGGGTCATAGAATCTCTTCTCGCCTTGAAAATTCAAGAGGTACAGTGTGCCACTGATTATGCGTAGATCCTGAAGATAGTGACTACCCCAAATGATTGGCCCGTCTTTTCGTAATACTGAAAAAAATTCAGACTCATAAGATTTTTCTAGCTTTATCTAATTCTAAGAATTTTCAACCGAATGACATATTGAAATTTTCATAATTTATCTAGAAATATTTTCTTATAACCAACGTCTCCTTTTTGTTTGAAAAGTTAATATAATTTATATTAAAAAGATGTTGAAACTGTTTTTCTGTATTCGTCGGCAATGAGTATACTTTTTAATACAGTCTCGTATTTTTTTATCGTCTTCTAAACCTCTTTCAATGTATTCAATGAAGAAATTGAAATATAAAAATTTATTCAGAATTACTCCTTAAAAGCATCCCTGAAGAAACAAAATATTATACTATTACATTATTTTTGATTAATTTGTAATTTTGAAAATAGTGATTAAATTCGAAATGACAATTACTTTTTTTTTTCCTTTTGCACGAAACTCTCAAAAAGTCATTTCACTCCATTCCACTCCACTCAACCAAAACAATTGGATTGCACGTTCTCTTGTCATTGAACGGTTCAGATTAAGGTGCGGTTTGCATTTGGCATTATTAAGAAATGGGCCCTCGTAAGCCCACGATTAATAATGATGATCACAAATTGACAATCATCTTCCTCTTATTTTTCTTTTTAATTTTATTTTCTGTTTAAGTGATTACAATTTCTCTCTTGCACCAACCATGTTGTTTTCACAATAATGGTTGATTATGACCAGTAGATGCAATAAGCCAAATATAAAAAACAAATGTTGATGAAAATTATATAAGATATTCTTTTTCGTTTTATCAAAGTTAAATATGAAATATTTAAACTATTGAGTAATACATTTAGTAAATAAACTATTTTTTAAATATTATTTATATATTTAGTAAATTATTAGTGATGTTATATATAATATCTTTTCAGTGCAAAAAAGCGAATCTAATAAAATTATACAGAAATTATGTAAACAAAAAGCTCTAAAATACTACATTTTTTGCAAATTGTGAATTCAGAAATAAAACACAATATATACATATATATATATGTATGAAATAATATATCAATCCGAGAGTCAAACTTTATTTTTAAAAATTATATATTTGATTGTAATATTGTATAGAATATACAAATAATATTATACAACTTTTTCTGAAAAATACAAAACCTTCCAAATCACCACCTTTTAAATTTTATCTTCTACATTCAACAAATAAAGCAAATTTACGAAACCAAATATAATACCTAATATAGTTTAAAACATTTGAAACTAAAATATTGGTATTTGAATTTCTTTTGCTCCTTATAAATCGGGAAAATTGTTTTTTTCCTAAAAACTTGATTTTTTTGGAAAAGACAATATAATTATTTTTCTATTTGAATGTTTTATAATTTTAAAAATTATTCCCTCCGTTTCATAATATTAGATATTTAAAAATTTGACACACTTAAAAAAAATTATAAAATAATATTTTAATATTATTTAGTGCAAAAAAATAAAATTAATTATAAAAAAATTGAACTAAAAAATAAAACAATTTTTTTATTTAATACGTATTAGAAATATAAAATATCTAAACTTTTTATATAATATAAAGTGATGGAGTATATATTATCATTAAATTGATATTATGCCAAAAAAGAATAAGAACACCGCATGACACGTGAGGGAGGAAAATCATGCACGTGAGAGCCAAATGTACGGTGGATCTCAGAAAGTGGAAGAGATGACAACTGCTGTCTACTTCTACTTTAACCTTCGAGAAGCCAAAAGAATCTCTTCTTTATACGTATAGTTAATTAATTACCTATATTTAAGGACCCACACTTATTCAATAGATGTGTAATTTAAGCATTCACGAAAACTTTTCTTTCAAATATAAAAATGAGATATTCGTGCTTGTAATAACTCCATGTTGTTGGATTAATTAATATTTATTATTTTAAAAGTAGGTTATCTTTTGTTGTCTTTTGCAGGGTTATCAAGCACAGACTGTCTTTTGCAGGATGTATTTTAAGGAGTTTTATGCAGAAAAAAATCCATTTAAATTCAATTTCTTGAAACTTTATCATCTATTTTAGGAATTTCAATTTAATAATGTGAAATCAAAATAGTATATAATATCTTTTATAAGTATTTATAAGGAGATTTTAATAATCAGGAATATTATATTTCAAAAATTTTAAATTAAATTTTACAATCACATATTTATTATAACTTTTTAATTTTGATGTAGTAACAATATGCTATATTAATTATATAAAAATAGCTAATAATATCTATGTTGTGTTATGGTAAATTAAAAAAAAATTATAAGATGAATTTTAAACTATTGATCGAATCTTATCGATAAAAATAAAAATATCACTATGAAACTACACTCTTACTTGAAGTAAAAAAACAATTACTGTAGTGTTTAGAGACGTTTTAATCATGCATTAGGACGCAAAACAGACTGAATGAATTTGGCATAGGAAACAGATGTTGTTTTGCATCAAAACCCTAATTACATAAATTTCCTTATTTTTTTCTTCAAAGTTTCACTTTTTAAAAAGTTTCTTCTGAATTCGAGAAAATAGTAAGAAAATGCCAACTTCGAATTGACCTTTAAAGGTTTTTATTTTTTTGAGTTTGGATTCGATGAAGAAATTGAGAAGCTATTACTCAATTGTGAGACATCATCATAATCATCATAATGTTTGAGAGAGAAGATGGATTTTTTTCCCTCTTTTGATTGGTTCAGTCTTTGCTTTGTTCTTACTCTTTCTCACAGCTCTAAATTCATAATCTGGAGCGCGATTTCTTCCTTTTACTCGACCCGTTTTGTTGACCGGATCTGGGTCATCAGCTTTCGTCGAATCCAAGATCAAACCTCTCTCTGAATCTCTTCTCTTCCTACTCCACCGTGATTCGCTTACTTTATTTTTGGATCTCGCCGGTCGGCAAAGAGGAAAACCACCAACTCGACGACGACATCACTAATCCACCAATTCAAGGTGATGATTTTATGAACCCTAATTTCAGAGAAAAGCCCCAATTTGATTTTGACGAAATGTGTTAAGTGTCTTGAGTCTTTCTGTATTCAATTATGTCTAATATTCTTTTTCTTTTTTCAGATGCAGAACGACGTTGTTTTCATTGTTTCTTAAGCCAAATTCATTTAACTAAACGACTGTGTTTTGTGTCCTAACGCAGGATGAAAACGTATCTAAACGTTAAACGTTTTTTGACTTTAATTAAGAATAGTTTTTTTATTTTTGTAAAACTATAACAAACCGGTTTATTAGTCAAATTCCTACATAATGTAGACGGTGAGACTTGAATTCCAGTGGCGCAAGAACGCTATGGACTTTAATCAAGAGTAGTTTCATAGTGAATAATATTAGTTCATGTATTAAAATGAAGAATGAAGGATAAAAATGTTCAGTACATTTTTTTTTTGTCGTGAGAAGAAAATAATTACACATAATTACACGCAAAAATTTGTCCACCCCTTTTTTACACAGGCCGGAACAAAATATTGAATGAATTATAGGGGTAAAATGGAGAAATCATAATTTTTTAACCTTTTTAACTGCTCCATCGTTCTTCCCGCTCGTAGGTTTGTTTTTTTCACTCTCTCAGCCACGTTCGAATCTCAAAACGGCCACACAGTAAAAAAAACATTTGATTAATTAGAAATTCAAAATCTGAAAGCAAAAAAAAAACATTGACGCTTTCACAAAAAAAAATATCTCCATTCGATCTCTCTCTCTCTTCACCACCGTCGCGTGAAGAAGACGAAACAATCGCTCTCTCATTGTGGTCTCACTATCTCTTTCTCACCATTGCGTAGCTAAATCATGGAAAAGTAAAGCAGAGAAGAGAGAGAAGAAGAAGATTCACAAGAAGAAGAGCAGCATATTGCTTTTTCTGTCCCCAGCCATGTGAGCTTCCACTGACGGATACATTCTCTGCATCTTTACATTTGGAGGTTTTTGCTTGATTCTTTCTTCTTTTTGCTGCTTCTTTGGATTTTTCACCGATTCGGAAACCGAGTTACCGAGTTTAAACCGAGTAGTGGATGGCTTCATCGTCATCTAGAACCAGGAGCCGTTCTCCTTTTTCGCATCGTAGACCTCCAAGTCCTTACTCTTCTGCTTCGTCGACTTCTTCGTCTCATATAAACAATCGTTTCTTGCCTCGCTCTTCTTCCACACCTACTTCTACCGTTTACAACTCCGGTGGTGTAAGCGGGTCCCGATCTATGTCGATTACTCGTACCATTTCCGATTCCGGTCCCCTAGGCGTCTCCGGGAATTATGGAGTGCAATCGCCTGTCCCTTACCTACCGGAGGGACTGATTGGCGAGCCTAACGCCTCTGAACGAGAGAGCATCTCCGTCACCGTTAGGTTTCGTCCGATGAGGTACGGTAGATCTAGGCACGGAATAGTAGATCTAGTGAATACAATTTCTCGATTGTTGTGGTTTAGAAATTTGAAATTGATGCAATGTGAATTGATACTGGGTCAATTTTCAAAATCTCTGCTATATTCTGTTTGATTGCAGTGAAAGGGAGTATCAAAAGGGAGATGAGATTGCTTGGTATCCTGAAGCGGATAAAATGGTCAGGAATGAATACAATCCTCTCACAGCTTACGCATTCGGTATTGAGATGAATTTATCGTGGAGATAATTTCAGTTTACTGTTCATTGATTATAGTTCTGGTTGCTTCGGTTAGTTTAGTGAACGTTCTTTTGAATGTATTGATGCTAGATAAAGTTTTTGGACCACAAGCAACAACTATAGAGGTATATGACGTAGCTGCTAAACCTGTAGTCAAGTCAGCTATGGAAGGTGTTAATGGTAAGGAATATAGCTGCATTATCAGTTAAACTACATTTGTGTTTATAGTGAAATATCTTTAGCCCAACTCATATTTTAGTAGCATTGCTTGCAGGGAAGTGTTCTGACTCTTTGTTGGCAATTTGACAGGAACCGTTTTTGCTTATGGTGTTACAAGCAGTGGGAAGACACATACAATGCATGTAAGTTTTTACGGACTATTCCAATTGGCTATTCTGGCTTCATACAGTGGTTACTGTGTTTCAAAAGATGTCATACAAATACTGAGTGACCTGCATTACAGTTGGTGATAAATGTTTGATTGCCAGGCTTCTGTCAATAAATAGAGAAGATCTTGATTAAGATTGACCAAAATCTTTCTAATTAAATAATCCCCTGATCATATGAATCTTTGATTTCCGTTCAATAACCCGATTTTCAATTATACATACCGAATTAGTTAATTTATCATTGCTTCATTTGCTACATGCACAGGGTGATCAAGATTTTCCTGGGATTATACCATTAGCAATAAAAGACGTGTTCAGTATCATCCAGGAAGTAAGTGATCTTATTTCACTCATAACCTATATGGTCATTTAGTGATTTATAGTTTTTCATGCACCTAATACAATGCCATGTCTACTTATATCTGTCATCATCCTAAATTTCAGACCACCGGAAGAGAGTTCCTGCTCCGTGTTTCATATCTTGAAATATACAATGAGGTATGCTAAAGTTTTCATCCATGACATAATAGCATTTGCTGACACTGTAAATAATCCCTGAAGATAAGGTTTTTAGCCTGAGATATAGTTTCCAGTTCTTTTCATTTTGACGTACATTGCTCTTTGTTTTGGTAACATGTGTGATACCTCATCATGTCTTTTATTTTAGACGTGCTTGCTTATATGTCCAACTGTCTTCAAGTTATCTTACTTTTTTCCTCGTATCAGGTGATAAATGATTTACTGGATCCAACAGGGCAAAATTTACGTATTAGAGAGGATGCCCAGGTTTTCACCTTGTTCTATATCTCTTGCACATGTATACGCATGTCTATCAATCAAGTGCATTTGCTTGTTTGTCTGATTTTTTTTAATAATTAAAATTAGCTTGGTTTGACTCGAGTATTTTATTTCTAGGGCACTTACGTTGAGGGTATTAAGGAAGAAGTTGTTTTATCTCCAGGCCATGCGCTATCTTTCATTGCAGCTGGAGAAGGTAATTGGAAGAATTACTGCTGAAAAATGTTTTCATATATTCCTTAGTGCCTTTCCTCATTACTGTTTTGATTTCAACTGCAGAACACCGTCATGTTGGTTCAAATAATTTCAACTTGTTGAGCAGCAGAAGTCACACACTATTTACACTGGTAGACTTCCAATCTTGTGAACGACCCGTTTTTTAAATTCTGATCCTCTCAATGTCCTTTAGATACTTTTTTCTCTTAGAATCTCCTTGCAATGCATTTCAGTTTCAATTTAACTGTTCTTTGTTCACAGATGATTGAAAGTAGTGCTCATGGAGACCAATATGATGGAGTTATATTTTCTCAGCTAGTAAGGGCTCCTTTCTTTTTTTCATTTTATAATCTCTTGCTAATTCAAATTGACAGCTCTCTCACAGTGTCTTTCTCCTGAGTAGAATTTGATTGACTTAGCTGGATCTGAGAGTTCCAAAACTGAGACAACTGGACTCAGGAGAAAAGAGGGTGCGTACATCAACAAGAGTCTTCTGACTCTTGGAACTGTAGGTGTCTCTCTTTCTGTATAAGTTTTCTTTTAAATTTTCAGATATTTTGTGTCAATAATACATGATGTTGATCATAATTTCTGTTATAGTATAATGCAAAATTGTCCTAGAAGAATAACGTGGTTTGCTACCATATCCGATTTGGTTGCAGTAGAGGCTCAGAAAGGGATTTCTAGTTGCTTTGAAAGTAGTTTGGGCTGTTGTTATATCTCTTCTTGTATTGATCTAGTCGTGCTAGTGTACCTTGATGATCAATGCTTTTATTTACTGCGAAATGTGTTCTCTTTTCGTGTGCTTATGTCACAGATAACATCTCGTGTCACCAAATTAGGATGCTTTGATTACAAATTATCTCTTATGGTTTCAATATGTAGGTAATTGGAAAACTGACTGAGGGCAAGACTACTCATGTCCCATTTCGGGACTCTAAGCTAACTCGTCTTTTGCAATCTTCGTTGAGTGGGCATGGGCATGTATCGGTATGAATCTTCTGTTTCTGATGAATATTTCCCATTCAATTGCATTGCTTTTCCCGTGGTCGATTGTTTAATTATGATGTCTCCAGTAGCAAATGTATGGCAATGTTGGTTTGCTTATATTGGCTATCTATTATAAGCTGCATGCTGATGTCAAATTGTAAAATCTCAATGAGCAGAAGCTAATTCAGAATTTATTTCCTTAAAACTTTTATAGCTCATATGTACAGTTACTCCTGCGTCAAGCAGTACCGAGGAAACTCATAATACATTGAAGTTTGCTAGCAGGGCAAAGAGAATAGAAATTAATGCCTCACGCAATAAGGTTATTTCTTAGGCTTTTGGTCTTGAAGTACTTGTCTTCTATTTAGAGCATACTTTAAACCTCCGCTAAAATATACATTTGTTTCATATCTTGGAACAGATCATAGATGAGAAGTCACTGATTAAGAAATATCAGAAAGAAATCTCGACCCTCAAAGTAGAACTTGATCAGCTAAGAAGGGGTGTGCTTGTTGGTGTCAGTCACGAAGAATTATTGAGCCTAAAGCAACAGGTTCTGATCTCCCCAAGACCTCTTTATTTCACAATATGAGTTAATTCCTATTAGGTGAATAAATAGATGTATCAATCTTTTTAAAAGCTACAAGAAGGTCAAGTGAAGATGCAGTCAAGATTGGAGGAAGAAGAAGAAGCTAAAGCAGCTCTAATGAGTAGAATCCAAAAGCTTACAAAGCTCATACTCGTCTCTACCAAGAATTCTGTTCCTGGATATGTAGGTGATACACCAGCTCACCAGCGCAGCATTTCTGCCGGTAAAGACGATGTAAGTTTGCTATTCAAATTTTGACTATCAATTTTTTTACAAGAATTTTCGATTGAATAAAACAACGGATATAATGTTTATGAACCAAAAAGCCTACAAAAAAGTAACAAAATGAACCTCACCTAAGAAACTTTTCATGTTGCATGTTGCATGTTGGAACCTCACTGCACAAAACTTTTTATACCGGAATGACTCTTCTGTTTTCTTTTTGATACTTAGAAGTTGGAGTCTCTGCTATTGGATAGTGATAATCTGGCATCTCCATCTTCGACCCTCTCTCTTGCATCAGATGCGCGGCAGTCTTCCAGCAAGTTAAAAGATGAAAACTCTCCGCTTGATTCTGGTGCAGAAGTAATTCAAGTGAGTTCTTGGATTCTTCTGAATATATAGTTTTACTGGACTTGCTTGATCGAAATTTGGTGTTTTCTTCTTTCACTGTGTTCTTGTCAGAAAATGACATCTGAGTTGTGGTTGTTGTAGGGCATTATGACTCCGGATGAAATGGATCTCCTTGTTGAACAGGTTAAGATGCTTGCTGGTGAGATAGCTTTTAGCACAAGCACACTAAAGCGTTTGGTGGATCAATCCATAAATGATCCTGAAAACTCGAAAACCCAAGTAAAGATTCTTCTTTATTAGCGTTCCACTTTAAGCCATTCATACAACTTTAAGCATAACTATGGAACTTATTATATTTTGGCATGCAGATCCAGAATCTGAAAAGAGAGATTCAAGAAAAGAAAAGACAAATGAGATCCTTGGAACAGCGAATAACTGAGAGTACTGAAGCTTCAACTACTAATGCATCATCGGTTGAGATGCAACAGGTAAATTTTATCCGTACACGTTCTCATCGTGATTCTTTAACCTGCTAAGGTCATTTAGTTGTGGAAAAAACTGTGGATCAACAACCAAAGGATCACAGCTATTTTGTTGTTTTCAGAAAGTTATGAGATTGATGGCACAGTGCAATGAGAAGAGCTTTGAGCTGGAGGTAAATTGTTTGCTTTTTATAATGAAAATGGAAGATTGCTCAAAGCCGATGAATATTTATATGTGTTCTACGTATGGATCAGATCATATCCGCAGATAATCATGTTCTCCAAGATCAGTTACAGAAAAAGGTCAGTTCTAAGTCACTGGCACGTCCTTCTCTTTTCTATTACGTTCTTATATAGCAGTTTCTTTTGGCTTTATTTCAGTCATCCTTACTTTCTATACACATGCTCTAACACTTGCAGTGTACCGAGAACGATGAATTGCACGAAAAGGTGCACCTTCTAGAGCAACGATTATCAAGTCAAAAGTCCTCACTGTCTTCTTCTGGTAATGCTGTGACTGATGAGTATGTAGAAGAGCTGAAAAAGAAAATACAGTCTCAGGTAATTTATCAAAATCTCAACCCTTTATGTCTGATAAATATCTTTATCGGTAGTGACAAGTTGGTGAAAAAGACCAAATTATTGTACGCATCTTGATGTCTTTATACATCAGGAGATTGAGAATGAAAAGTTGAAGCGAGAGCATGTGCAAAGTGTGGAGGAGAGGAGCGGATTACAAGTGCAAAATCAAAAGTTAGCCGAAGAAGCTGCATATGCAAAGGAGTTAGCCTCTGCAGCTGCTATTGAGCTGAAAAATCTAGCTGATGAAGTAACAAAGCTCTCGCGTCAAAATGCAAAGCTAGAAAAAGAATTAGTAGCTGCAAAAGACTTGGCAGCTTCAGCTCAGACACGTAACAATAACTCCATGAACAGTGTGGCGAATCGCAATGGTTCACGGCCAGGGAGAAAAACAAAGATCTCAAACTCATGGAACGTCAATCAAGAAAATCTCACAATGGAATTGCAAGCAAGTAAACAGAGAGAAGCAGTACTTGAAGCTACATTAGCTGAGAAACAATACATAGAAGAAGGGTATAGGAAAAAGGCAGAAGAAGCAAAGCGAAGAGAAGAGGCTCTCGAAAACGATTTAGCCAACATGTGGGTACTTGTTGCAAAGTTGAAGAAAGCCAATAATGGGGCTTTGTCAATACCAAAGAGTGACGAAACTGAGCCTGCAAAGGAAGATGAAGCAACAGAAATAGAAGATAAGAGTCAAGAAATTGCGATCTTGAAAGAGAGACAAGTTGTGAATGGACATGAAGAAGTAATAGTTGCCAAAGTTGAAGAGACACCAAAGGAGGAACACCTCGTTGCTCGTCTTAAGGTAAACCTTTTGCAAATTTTCCTTTTATTTTCTTTGAGCATTCTTACTTGTCTGTAAGCCTAAGGATTGTGTCAGATATTTAGGGATAGATTAAGTCAAGTTAGTCGTGGGTATTGAACCTTTTATATAAGCTGTTTGTTGTCTTAGTTTCTTTGTGTTTGATCTTCTGCATTTGATATTTTATACATAAACAGGAAAGAATGCAAGAGATAAAGGATCACGAGATGAAATCGCAGATAGCTGCAACAGCCAACGCAGAAGCAAACTCACATATTTGTAAAGTTTGTTTTGAATCTCCGACTGCCACAATTCTTCTTCCTTGTCGTCATTTCTGTCGTAAGTTGCAGTCACTCATAGTCATTTCTACTTAAGTATAAGCTAAAACAATATCACAATTTCTCTTTTTCTTTTTCTGCAGTTTGTAAATGTTGTTCACTTGCTTGCTCTGAGTGTCCAATTTGCCGCACAAATATCTCTGATCGTCTTTTTGCCTTCCCGTCTTGACACATCACCAAGTCTACCCACTCACTCACTTCCACACTATAAGGTAAGTTTCATTATGTATCGTTTCTCAATCCGAACCCAAATATTCAGCCCAACCATACCTTAATATGCTTCAAATCAGATTGAACATCCCCAAATATTGACAAAAGAGTTGTATTGTGATTTGCAGGTAAAAAAGAAGTATATGAGTCAAACTCTGTTTGTTTTCTGTTATTTTCCGCAGAAGGAAGGCTCGAATTCTTTTATTACATCTTAATTTTCTTTCTGTTTTTAATTGTATTCAAAAGTAATATAATTAAGGTTAAAGTATATATAGATTCACTTCTATTTGTATTGAAACTTCGTTTTACTTCAATTTTGATCTTTATATAATCAACATAAATGCTTTTATAGTCCAACATCATAAGACAATTGACCGAAACGGTCTGAACCGAAAATTTGCTAAACCGAATCGAATTGATTGGAGGGATTAAACCGATCGGCCAATTGAGAAATTAATTTTGATTATCGGGTTTTTCGGTTCGGTTTGTCAAAACCGAATATTAAACCGATTAAACCGAGAATTAGACGTTTAAACCGATTAAAACCAAGAATATTAAACCGATTACTCAACTCTATTTTTTTGGTGGTTAAAATTAGAAATTTTACTAAATAAAAAAATTTCAGTCCCAATGTTTAGACTCCAACTGAAAAAAGTGTTTAGTTTCGATAATCACCTCTACAAAATCAACATTCAAAAAATCGAACATTTTTATTATCAAAAGATGGTTACAATCTAACCAATTTTAACCCAAGTATAAAATTAAAAGTTTGAATTTTAAAAAACATGTATTTACAAATACGTACAAAGATATACATGTAATTACAAAATCTATTTACTATTACAATACAAAATATATAGACGATTTGTTTTTAGTTATGTACTACTTTGAAATTTAAAAATATGTTTTATAGTTATGGCGTCATCGGGTTCTGAATTTTCGGGTCATATGGGACACATTACGATCTCCCGAGTTCAGCTCGCGGGGCCTCTCGCAAGTTCCGTTGCTATTTACAGGCGGTTTACGAAGCTCCAACTAGGGCTTCGCAACCCCTACTACATCCTGATAAGGAAAACGGGGTGTTAGGGTAAGACATCACCCTTTAAATAAATAATACTATTATTTTTTACCAAATCAACACTAAAATTGCAAGTAAATTAATAAGGTTTGGGATCGATGATTCGGTCACAAACTTTATTAAACACACTTGGCAAGGAAACTTTTGGGGTCCTTGGAGGAATTGGTCAGATGTCAAAAAAGCAAGCACGAGGAAAAATTCAATCTTGGTGGGGAACATTTGTGGTACGTTTAAATAATTAATTTTTAACAAAACAACGATCTAAATTAAAACATTTAATAACTATATGTTTTGTAATAAATTTAAGCAAAACTACAATTGGGACCCGAAATACGAGGACATCGTCTTTTACCATTGGAAGGAAAAGACGAAGAAAGGAATTGGAGAGGACATTAGTCGAAAAAAGCGATCAAACAAACGACCATGTTACATTAGCGAAGATGATTGGGCGCTTCTTATGGAGGGTTGGCAGACTGAGGCTGCTATTCGTAAGAGTGAAGCCGCAGTGACTAGCCGTAGAACTAATAAAGACGGCAAAAGAATGCACAAACACACCGCTGGGCCTAACTCTTTCGCGAAGATTGAGTACGAGTTGGTTAGTATAATTTCTAAACTTAATTAACCATTAGTAATAATTTTAATATATAGGAATTACTTATAAATCTAACGTAATAATTTTACATTTGCAGAGGCTGAAATCTGTTGGTTCGGATCCACCGTCGATTGTGCATCTAGTGAAGACAACACATACACGAGAGGACGGTACGTTTGTCGATCAGCGCTGCGAGGAGCTCGTGAGAGAGGTCGAAGCTGCAGCTACCCACATTCAAGATTCACCTGGCACTGTCGGTTCCACCACTGGTCCTTCTCGGGATATCATTAACCAATTATACGTTCATGTACGTTTCGAATTTCTTTTTACATTCGATAGTGTTATTTCTATTCAAACATTACAATTTCAACTTATCAAATGCAGCATGCTGGACCGCGATACGGTGTTGGCAGTGCCCAGACGCAGTTCTATCAGCCTATGGACGATTATCCGACCAGCTCCCAAGCGCATTATCGAGGAGATATCGATGACCTTAGAGCCAAGATGGGCAACATTGAGGCAAAACTCGATTTATTGATGGAGCGACTACCTGGTGGGTCGAAGACTCCAGCCCCAACTTTACCGGAAGACGAGGTCACGACTCCTACACCATCTATTCGGCTTAACTTCGACCACAACCCGTAGTAGATTATTTTGGTTGTTAGACTTTGTTTTTTTATACTACAATACTTTTTGGAAAAACTATTTATTATTTTTGTTTATTATTAAAATATTTAATATATAAAATATATTTATTTTTCTTTTAATTCGAATTTTAATTTTAAAATAAACAAAAAAAGCAAAATTTTTTTTTTTTTTAAATCAGATGACCGACGAAACAAGTCGTAGCCTTTCGTGGGTTCTACCTAAGAGCCACGAAATGTTTCGTGGGTTTTAGTGACAAACATACCCGAGCACGAATACGTGGCTATTCACGGGTTATGTTGCCACGAAAAAATCTGTGCCTTTTGGTGGCAATGTACCCATGAATTTATGCGAGGCTTTTCGTGGGCTACTACATTTGCCACGAAGTTTTAGTGGGTTTTCGTGCTAAGCCCACCCACGGAAAATTAAGTGGCATTTCGCGGGTACGGTTGCCACGAAAATTTTCGTGGCATTTCGCAGGTACGTTTATCCGTGAAAAGCTACGAAAATTTTAACCCACGACGCCATACCCACGAAATAATTTTGTGGCTTTTCGCGGGTAAACCCACTGAAAGCCACGAAATTCCTTTGAAATTACCCACGAAAATTTCGCAGGTATTTGCCTTTTTTCTACTAGCTAGAGACCGATTGATCTTGTCAAAGATCGATCGGTCCGGTTTTCTCTGGAAAATCATGCCTTTTACCAGAGATACAGAGACCGATCAATCATTTCAAAAATCGATCGATCCATGTTTCTGTGGAAAGATACGTATTTTTCCAGAAACGCAGACCAATCGATCTAAGACTGGATCAATCAGTCTCTTTATCTCTGGAAAACATACATTCGTTCACTCTATAAAGACCAATATTCACATAATTGCTTGATTAGTAAAGTTATATGTGCAACAAAGTTCGTAAATAATCTATAAAATAGTAAAACATCATAAAGATATTAAACGCAAATCATATGTTCAAGGATCAATATTCAACTAAAAAAGCTTTTAGAATTGTTTATCAAACATTTTTACATGTGGCACGATTATGTCCTCATTTTTTGCACCTTAACATGTGCATTGCTTACGTATTTTTTGTGATGGTTGTTTTTCTTCCGGAATGGTTGTTCTTGTTTCTTCATGTATATGTCGTTTGCCTAACATCTTCTCCATAGCTGAAAAATATCTGGATTTTTTTGGTCTTCTTGCACCACGTCTTACTTTTGGTGGATGACATATAAAATCTGATGCAGATGCAGAAGGCTCAATCTCAACATCTATCAGATTAATATATTCTGCATATGCATTGTACCAATAAGACTTCGTGTAGTATTGATCAACAAACATTTGCAAAGACACATTTTTTTGCTTCGCAACAGCATCAAGAGCATATTCAGAAGGTATCTTATCGATATCAAATACATGACAAGTACTAGTTTTCTGTCACGTAAACAGAAAATTAGTAAAATAATTACAAGGAAAATATGATAAATATAAATAAACTAAGCCATACCTCTTGCAGATCAACTACACAATTAGGATCACAGCGACTGACTTGACTATGTTGGTTATCGATGTGCTGCTCAGTAAGTGTATTGCCCGTTTTTGATCTTTCAGCCAAAGTTGTTGTAAATTCAGAAACTTTGTAGACATTGATGACCTTTTTAACCAAATGCAGGGTATTAGACTTTTTGAATCTTGTGATGAGATTATGGAAGATGTGGTAGGTACAAATTCCCCATTTGACAAACTTAAACACCTTTTTAACAGATTTTGCCAATGGACTTGTATCTATCAAATATAATTACTAACTTTGCATGGTCACTACAAACCGAACGTAACTTATCGAAAAACTATTCCCATGAAACATCATTCTCACAATCAATAATTTCAAAAGCCAAAGGGAATATCATACCATTATTTTCTTGTCCAGCAGCTACCAACAAAATACCTATGAACTTTCCTTTCAGATGACTCTCATCCACAACCACAATTTTTCTTATAAACTCAAACCCAGTGATACATGCACCATATGAAATGAACAAATACTTAATTATATCTTGTCCACCGCATTCAAGTCTAGAAATTGTACCTGGATTTGCAGCGTTAATGCTATGTAAATCAATGGGCAAATCCTCATAACCACTCTCCCATGTACCTCGTACTATCTCATGGGCATGCAGTAATGCATTGTATGATTTCCAGTAATCAATATCAATACCATATGTAGTCTTCATGGCGTCTGTTATATGTGAATGTCTGCTCCCAACACCAATGCTCCCAAATTTAGCCACATACAACTCCCCAATAGATTTAAGTGTAGCTTGTCGATCACGATCACAACTCTCTGTAGCAGAACATATGTGTGTTCCTATGTATTTTCTTATTTTAAACTGAGTCGATTTCCCTATTGTAGATGCACAAATCCTCCAAGTACATCTTGTGACATGACATTGCAATACCAACAAACTTTTTCTCGACTTGATAGTTGTATAATCAAAGTTCCCAAAAACAGTGATCAAACGTAGATTTTTGATTAACTTATCCTTGTTAACATGTCCTTCTTTAATATCCTCGGAAGCCTAAAGAGTGTTTTGAGTACCTTCAAAATTATCTCTCTGTTGCTCTTCGAAATCTTCTTTTAGAGAACAATCTGAAGAATCTAGTTCACCACTGATGGGACCGAAATGATTGTCCTCTTTATCAATATCAAAAGTAAAACTTCATGCATCATTAAAACCATATTATTCAAGTGCACGACTTTGTGATTTTATTTCACATACTTTTTTTGGAAAAGCACTGTATGCCTCGTCTTCACAACTTCCATCAAGTGTACCACTTTTTCTTCATCCTCATTACAATCCTCGTTCTCCACATCAATAGGACCACTAGGTTCATCGTAGTCCAAAGATTTATCTAACGTCCTACTTGTTTATTGAATATTACTATTTATATGCACGCAAATAAAACCATAGAAAGATTAGTAAAAGAGCTATTCAAATTAATCAACGAATATCAAAAACTTATCAAAGAAAACAATATCTTAATGTCCGGGAAGTACAAATTGGTCGATCTGTGCATGGATCGATTGGTCTGTACTTCACGGATGAATTTTTTTTTGGAAAAACAAGACTGATCGATCTATGCTTACGACGGAACAAAACTTCGTCGAAAGTCAAAGAGCGGTCGAACTATGTCTGATACGTAATTTGTTCCAAAAATAAATATTTCTAGACTTGAAAGAAGTCTGCCGAAATCCAACAGATTTGCAGGAAGTCTGCCAGAACTTTGCCAGACTTGCAGGAAGTGTACTAAACTTAAGGATTTCCAATTACGCAAACCTAAAACAAATAGTTTGGTTATGTTGTTACCAGAAAATTCGTAGGCAATGAATCGTGATTGATGAAACTAACATCTTCTGTTTCTTTCACTATGAGTTTAAAATTGTTGAGAAGTGAGGTAATTTCTTATCAATATTTATACTTTTAGAGGGAAAAAAATATTCCTTTTGTATACCTACAATATTTTCTATATTTGCTTAAGATTATTCATATAGTTCCAAATTATCTATTTCTCTTAACCTAAAAATGGTAAAATAGTAATTTTACCATTTTTATAAAAGAAAATGATATTTTGATAATTAAAAATAGTAGAGAAAAAAATAAGTATTAGAGTAATTTATAAAAAATTTGGTTATTTAAGTAATTTATAAAATAAACTAGATTATTATAGTAAATTTGCCTTTTAATAATAATGAGTGGGACTTTTATGGTATATTTTTCACATAAATTATTTATGATCGATGCTTTGTACTATTGTCGGCCGTAATTTCATTCATATTCCTTTGTGAATTACAAATTATAATCAAGATTATTGTGTGGAATTTTTGTAAATAATCAATGTGTAATCGACCAAAACAATCTTTACATGTAAAATGCGGTGCAGTACAAATGCAATTTTAAAAAAATATAGTATAAGTATGGTTTTGAATAAAAAATTATGTGATTAGTGAAAATATGATAGCAATGTGATTTTTACATATATTAAAATATAACTAATATAATAGATTTTAAGATAATTTAAAAATCAATTAATTAAAATTATAATAAATCAAATAAATAAACCATGAATTAAAGGGAAAATATTTATGTTATAAAGAAAAAAAATTAAATCTTGTATATAGTATAAATGATATATTGATTGGGTCTTAATTATAGAAATTTAACATGCAACTCTTCAATAAGTTTTGTTGCATGTTATATTGATTAGTTGTTTAAATTAATAATTTTATGCTATGCGGTCCAAATCCGCAGCTCATTTGCTGGTTCAACATTAAAGTGCGTTTTTCACTATTATAACCTGTCAATACCGCACTTGAGACTAAAACAAAAAACGCATCTATGAACCAAAATAACATGATCCGTTTTAATCCATTCATTTCTCTATTTATTCTTTGTAAAATCAACAAAAATGCTTCTTTTAAAATTGTTATTATTTCGAAGTTGTTAACTATTAATTAAAATAATACTTTTATTATTTTAAAAATATAAAAAAAAATATGTGATATAAACCAATGGTTTATTTCTAATATAACGAGACACCGGCGTTTTAGTTTTACTCTAATTTTGCACTATATTTTTGAAGAATGTATTGGTAAAAATGCTTTGCCAAGAAATAAGATTATAAAAATTAATCTATAAAAAAAAGGAAGGAAACATTGAATTGAAATGAATAATTGAGATGGACCCATCGAATAACTTAGTTGAAATAATTCTCTCTTCTCAAATCTTATCTTCTCTTCCATCCGAACAATCTTCACTCATTTGGTAGCAGCTTCACATTTTTTCTCCTTTTGTGGAATTTCTTTCTGTGAGTTTGTGCAACGATGGGTAGTTGTTTCTCTGTCTCGTTACCATGTGATCAAGTTGTGAATCAAGTCACTCAATGTTTAAGTGTTCAAGTGAGTTACATTCACAACATCGGGAAAAACCTCACAGCTTTGGAGACAACCATGGAAGAATTGAAGGCAAGGCGAAATGATTTATCAAGAAGAGTGGAGAGAGAGGAGAATAGAGCTTCAAAGGTTGTGCATTTGTGGGTTTTGCTCTAAGAATTTGAAGTTGAGTTATCGTTATGGGAAGGAAGTTTTCATGAGGTTGGAGGAGGTTGAGAATCTCAAATCTAATGAGGTTTTTGTAGTGGTTGCTGAGCAAGCTCAAGCATCTGAGGTGGTAGAAAGGCCTATTCAGCCGAAAATTGTCGGCCAGGAATTAGTGCTTGAGTTTCCTGAAGTAGTTGCTCAGCAAGCTCCAATATCTGAGGTGGTAGAAAGGCCTATTCCACCAAAAATCATCGGTCAGAAAACACTGCTTGAAATGACATGGAAGCGTCTCCTTGAAGATCAAGTGGGTGTATTGGGTTTGTACGGTATGGGGGGAGTTGGGAAAACTACACTTCTCAAGCAAGCTAATAATATAATGAAAGAGAATGATTTTGATGTTGTGATTTGGGTCGTGGTCTCTAAGGATTTACAAATCCAAAATATTCAGGAAGAAGTTGCAAAGAAAGTAGGCCTTGATGGGGAGAATTGGAATCCCAATGACGAAGACCAAAAGGCATGTGAGATACACAGTGTCCTAAAGAGAAAGAAGTTTGCGCTGTTGCTAGATGATTTGTGGGAAAAGGTTGATCTAACAAAGATCGGAGTCCCTTTTCCAAATATAGAAAATAGAAGTAAAGTAGTTTTCACAACTCGTTCTCAAGAAGTGTGTGGGCGCATGGGAGCAAATATTCAAATAGAAGTCCAATGTTTGTCATCTGAAGATGCGTTGGATTTGTTCCAAAAAAAAGTTGGGGAGAACACATTAGGAAGCCATCCAGACATACCAGAGCTTGCAAAGGTAATTGCAAAAAAGTGTCATGGTCTACCATTAGCACTTAACATCATTGGCGAAGCCATGTCATACAAACAGAAAGTTCAAGAATGGCGTCACGCAATTGTTGTTTTGAACTCCAATGCAGCTGAGTTTTCTGGAGTAGAGGATGAAATTTTTCCGATTTTGAAATATAGTTATGATAATCTTAAGAGTGAGCAAGTCAAATCATCTTTACTATATTGCGCTTTATATCCAGAAGATCACAAGATTTCTAAAGATGAATTGGTAGACAAGTGGATATGTGAAGGGATTGTAGACGATAGTAAACATCTGCATGAGGCCCATGACAAGGGTTCTGAGATCATCTATAACCTTGTTCGCTCATCTTTGTTGATGGAGGAGGAAGATATAGTATACATGCACGATGTTGTTCGAGAAATGGCCTTGTGGATTGCATCTGATTTTGGAAAGAAAAAAGATAATTTCATTGTGCATGCTGGTGGTGGTTTACACAAAATGCCAAAGCTAAAGAATCAGAATACTGCGAAGAGAATATCGTTGATCAGTAACAAAATCGACCATATCTCTGACAGCTTGGAATGTCTTCAACTCACAACATTGTTTTTACAAAGAAACAAGATATCGTTGAGTAATATCTCTGGTGAATTCTTCAAGTCCATGCCGAGGCTAGTTGTTTTGGATCTTTCAGATAATGGACTATCTGAATTGCCAGATGGAATATCAGAGTTGGTTTCGTTGAAATATCTCAACATATCAAACACATCTATAAAATGTCTACCTGTCGGTTTACAAAAGTTGAATAATCTAATTCACTTGGATTTGGAGAGAACGATACAACTGAGGAGTATTGTTGGGATTTCTTCACTGCTGAATTTGAGAGTATTAAAATTATTTTATTCGGGAGTTGCGTACAATTCCAAGACAAATGAGGAGTTGAAAGTCTTGGAACATTTAGAAATTCTGACCATAAGTATCTATTCTGATTCTGGTTTGGATGAATTTTTAAGCTCTCAGAAGTTGATGCGTTGTACGCAAGTTCTAGAAATCGAAGATTGTCATTTAGAATCATCATACATATGGCGTTTAGCTAGAATGGAGAAGCTTCGTGAACTCCGGTTATTGCATTGTACTATTTTGAGATAAAGATGGATACTGCAAGCATCAGAAGAGAAATGGAGAAGCTTCGTGAACTCGATTTATGGGATTGTACTATTTCTGAGATAAAGATGGATACTGCAAGCATCACAAGGGAAATGGTTTCTCCTCTGCAGAATCTGAAAAATGCATTCTTCTTCAGCCTCTCTAAGATATCTCTATACTTCTGCAAATGCCCAAATGATTTGACGTGGCTGATGTTTGCTCCAAATCTGACAACGCTTCTACTTCAGGGGAATGATGATGTGGAAGAAATAGTAAACAAAGAAAAAGCTCATGAAGGTGAACAATCAGATATTGTTCCTTTTCAAAAACTACATCATCTAAACTTGGGAGGACTGCCAAAGCTGAAGAATATCTACTGGAGACCTCTACCCTTTCCATGTCTTAAACATCTGTATGTACTCGGCGGCCTAAAGCTGAGAAAGCTTCCTCTCAATTCTAAAAGCGGCTCAAATGGTGGAAAAGGACTTGTCATACATGCAGATAGAGAATGGATAGAAAGGGTTGAATGGGAGGATGAAGCTACCAAAGCCCATTTCTTACCTTTCTGTTTGTTTATATAAGTTCGAATTCTGTTATTCTGATTTTAGACTTTTGATTGGATTGTATTGTATGAAGTGATTTTCCTTAATCTACATGTTCTGTATCTGTGTTGATATAATGATATTTGGTTTTACACTTAAAACACACATAATACATTCATAGATAATATGGACAATTACTCAAAACTATTTCATTAGTTTATAATAGGGGTGCGATTTCGGTTATTTCGGGTCCAATCGGATCGGGTTATTCGGAATTCAGGTAATACAAAGCTGGTCTGAAATAATCGAACCAAAAAATTGGGTCGGATTTTTTTTTTTGCAAAAATATAATAAAAATCGAAAAATTCCAAAAAATCCAACCCAAACCCGTCTGAAACCCGAACCGAACCGACCGAATAACCTGTCTGACCCGATCCAAAAAACCCGACCCAAATCCGTCTGACCCGATCGAAAAATTCCAAAAAATCCGACCCAAACCCGTCTGACCAGATCCGAAAAACCCGACCCAAACCGAACTGACCGAATAACCCGACCCGAATTCTTCAAAAAAATAAAATCCGACCCGATCCGAAATGACCCGAATTTGGTTCGGGTTGGGTTAATTTTCCATAGTTTTTATAATTAACGATACATTGATTAGTTTGTTTGATCCTCATCGTATGTTTTCACAAAATAAAATCATATTACCCCTTAATGGACCGAAGAGTAATCACTGTGGCCCAATAATAGATCTATTGGGCCACACCCAACAGACGTCACGAGCCCAAATAAACAACCATAACAAGGATTTGATTACGGAGAGAGTTTGAACGGTCGTCAGAAATTCGGAGCTTGTAGTCTCTGTGTGTCTTCACTTTAATGGCCGCAATATCTTCTCTTCAATGCTTATGCTCTTGCAATTCTTATCATCACCAACGCAACCAGGTCTCTTCTCTGTGCTCTTATTTCTTCAACAACTGACGGAATTATCTTCTTATGACTTGAGAAATTCGACTTTATTCCTTCGTTATTATAGCACAATGGGTCGCTTTGGAGACTAGGTTCTAGGGTTTTAGTATCTTCGAGTGTATGCAAGCTTTCTCTGTTCTCTGGAGTCGAATCAACGCGAAGGTGATTATGTCCGATATTGGTTCTACTTGGAAAACAATTCTCAGTGAAAACTATACAATTGAAGCTACGATTCTGGATAATGATGGTATCTTTTGGGTTTAATAAAACAGGAGAACTTTGATCTGTGTAGCCAAGGGAGATGCAGAAGAAGCGTTTAAGAAGACTGTGGAAATTGATCGAATGATTGATGCTCTTATAGATGCAACCCCAAGAGAAGTAACTCCTGCAACTGATTTTGCTTATGTTTTGTTGTTTTGCTGAGTAGTTAAGATTTCTTTAGTTACTGTTGTTGGTGCCATGTCATTGAATAGCTTGAGAAGATTGTTCTTGAAAATATCCTTGCTTTTGATGAGGTCTTTTGGATAAGACTCGCAACTAGGTCGGATACTTGCAAATCAGATGATGACAAGGTACGGATTTCTATTGTTTATGTCAATGATAGCACATAGTTTCGAGCTCTTTTTGATGCTAATGCTTTGGAGATGGTTTGTTTCTTGCAGAAAGACTATGAGGAGTTAGCTACAACTGTGATGACTATAGTTGACTGCGTTGTGAATAAGACTCGGGTTCCTGTTTCTTCTGTTCTCTCAATTTCTTTTTGGTTGCAATGCCTCTCCCTTTCTACAAGATAATTGAGAGTTCATTATATTCCTGTAGGAAAAAATAGAAACGTCTACTGATATTCTGAAAGGGATTTTAAAACCTGCTATTGATGGAGCGGAAGAAATTTCATGGCCACCTAGAGATCCTGAAGCCATCAATCAAATGGAAAAGGTATACTTTCTGTTCTTCACTTTCTTTTGACCAAGACATCTACACCTCTGTTTTGTATACAATCTCCTTCCTTAGATATCCAGAAAAGTTATCTTTCTTTGTATATGCATTGCTACTGATACCAGTGTATTAACAGGAAATAATACAACGGGAAAAAGAAGGGCAATTAGATGAAGGGTTTCTCTCAGAAGTTAGCGCTCAGCTACGGCAAAGCCGGTGGATATCCTGAAGGAACAAAAAAGGGGCCTTTTGAATCTCCGACTGCCACAATTCTTCTTCCTTGTCGTCATTTCTGTCGTAAGTTGCAGTCAGTCATAGTCATTTCTACTTAAGTATAAGCTAAAATAATATCACAATTTCTCTTTTTCTTTTTATGCAGTTTGTAAATGTTGTTCACTTGCTTGCTCTGAGTTTCCAATTTGCCGCACAAATATCTCTGATCGTCTTTTTGCCTTCCCGTCTTGACACATCACCAAGTCTACCCACTCACTCACTTCCACACAATATAAGGTAAGTTTCATTATGTATAGTTTCTCAATCCGAACCCAAATATTTAGCCCAACCATATCTTATTATGCTTCAAATGATTTCATTTTTATTAGATCCCAAAAAACGAATATGAATCCAAACCGAACAGAAAACAAAGAAACTGATTAAACATGAAGTTTCTTTGTAAATTTAGGATACATTTATTTAAAACCCAAATCGAACCAAAATCTAAATCAAAACAGACTGAATAAACCAAAAATCTAAAAATTTAGAAAAATCAGACTGAATCCAAATCAAAATCGGGATTGAACATCCCCATATATTGACATCAGAATTGTATTGTGATTTTGCAAGTTAAAAAGAAGTATATGAGTTAAACTCTGTTTGTTTTAGACAAGTAAATTACGAGTGCGGTGTTTAGTAAAAAAGTGAAAAAAAAAGTTATTTGATTGATGAAAATAGGGAAAACTGTCGATTAAACATTGTAATTGGCAAATCCGGACGATTAAACATTGAAATCAGGAATTATTCGATTAAACAGGTAATTTATTGTTGACTTCTTAAAAAACATCGAATTTACCGTTGACTCGGCCAATTAACCACTAATTAAACACTCCGTTAACTTAATTAACGGAATTAATTAACTCCGTTTACAATCCGTTGATTCGCTCCGTTTAATGAAACGGTGCGTTTCATTAAAAAGAAAAAAAAAATTGAAGTCAACAAAAAAAAATTGAAACGGTGCGTTTCCCTTCACACCATTGAATCTTCTCCGCCGTCACCCGTAATGGATTATTTCAGGCCAACAAAGCTTAGTTACTTGGCTAACTCAAACTCAATTTGTATTCGTCTTTGCCTTCTTTATATCATCATCGTATATACGTGTGTTGCTGATTGTGGTTTTGCTCTTCTTTTTTTTTTTGTTTTGTTAATGTAAATTGTGAAAGTTCTGATAAACAATTTCGATGCTTTGCGTCTTCTATCGAACTCCCTTGAAATCAAAGAAGAGTTCGATTGGCCAAAGAATGCAGGTACCGAGAAGGGTTTCAAAGGAGTTGAAGGAATGGTTGGAGGCGATGGAGGAGACAATGGTGTGAAGGGAAACGCACCGTTTCAATTTTTTTTTTGTTGACTTCAATTTTTTTTTTCTTTTTAATGAAACGCACCGTTTCATTAAACGGAGCGAATTAACGGATTTTAAACAGAGTTAATTAATTCCGTTAATTAAGTTAACGGTAAATTGGCCGAGTCAACGGTAAATTCGATGTTTTTTAAGAAGTCAACAATAAATTACCTGTTTAATCGAATAATTCCCGATTTCAATGTTTAATCGTCCGGATTTGCCAATTACAATATTTAATCGACAGTTTTCCCGATAAAAATATAATAATGTATTTATATTATTTTTAGATAATATTTATAGGAAAAACTGTCGATTAAACATTGTAATTGGCAAATCCGGACGATTAAACATTAAAATCGGGAATTATTCGATTAAACATGTAATTTATTGTTGACTTCTTAAAAAACATCGAATTTACCGTTGACTCGGCCAATTAACCACTAATTAAACAGTCCGTTAATTTGATTAACGGAATTAATTAACCCCGTTTAAAATCCGTTAACTCGCTCCGTTTAATGAAACGATGCGTTTCACTAACACAAAAACGCTGCGTTTGATATGAAAGAGCTTCTCCTTCATCGTCTCCTTCCTCTCTAATTCTCTCTCTTCTTCTCCGATAATTGTCCCGTTTCAATTCTTTCTCTTCTCCGATTGATCGGAATTACAGAATTAACTAGTGATCGAGGAAGAAGAAGAAGGACAAGGATGGGTTGTGCTCAATCGAAGATAGAGAATGAAGAAGTTGTAACTCGTTGCAAAGAACAAAAGCAATTTTTGAAAGAAGCTCTCACAGCTCGTAACGCTTTCGTTGTTGCTCACTCTGCTTACGCCATGGCTCTTAAACACACCGGAGCTGCAGCAATCGCTTCTACTTCTCTTCCCTCTACGTTATCTCATGCTTCCTCCGCCGCCTCCGTTTCAATCCCTCAATCGATAAATGATACTCTTCCTCCGCCTCCTCCGCCTCTTCCTGATGCTCTTCTTCCGCCTCCTCCGCCTCTTCAACGCGCTGCTACTATGCCGGAGATTAAGGGTAGATCCGTTGAAGGTCTTAGATATATTTTTTCTTCAAAATCTACAGAAAGTAAAGTGAGCTTTGATTAACACATTAATAAAAAAAATTCAAAGCTTCTATGTAGGAAGAAATCTGGTCACAAACAATTCAAATTTCAGGAGACAACATAGAAGAGAGAAACCAGAATAAAAGAGAGAAAAACAGAAGAATCGTGGAATTAAATCAACCTTAAAGAGAATTCTGAAAATTTGTAGATTGCAGAATTGAAAATTTGCAGATTTCAGAATCACTGTAATGAAGAAAACCCAGCTAGTAATGAAACCAAGGGTCAAAGAAGAAACGCTTAATAAGAGAAAGTAAAGTGTCTTCACTTTAAAAGCTAAGATTTTTGACCAACCCAATTTTTGACCAACCCAATTATCGGAGAAGAAGAGAGAGAATTAGGGAGAAAGGAGACGATGAAGGAGAAGCTCTTTCATATCAAACGCACCGCGTTTTTTGTTAGTGAAACGCATCGTTTCATTAAACGGAACGAGTTAACGGATTTTAAACGGGGTTAATTAATTCTGTTAATCAAATTAACGGACTGTTTAATTAGTGGTTAATTGGCCGAGTCAACGGTAAATTCGATGTTTTTTAAGAAGTCAACAATAAATTACATGTTTAATCGAATAATTCCCGATTTCAATGTTTAATCATCCGGATTTGCCAATTACAATGTTTAATCGACAGTTTTCCCAATATTTATATTATAAAGAAAAAAAATTAAATCGTGTATATATAGTATAAATGATATATTGATTGGGTCTTAATTATAGAAATTTAAAAAGTTAAAAAAATACAATTAATTGAAAGGTATACAGATGACACAGAGATATGCACATACATATTATATGTATTCACGTAATAACTATTGCAACTCGTCAATAACTTTTGATTAGTTGTTTAAATTAATATTTTTATTTGGTGGTTCAAGATTAAAGTGCGTTTTCAAAATTACAACCTGTCAATAGCGCACTTGAGATTAAAACAAAAAAACATGATTGAATAATTGAGAGGGACCCATCGAATAACTCAGCTCTCTGCTTTTTTGGAGACAGTGTTGAAATGATTCTCTCTTCTCAAATCTTATCTTCGCTTCCATCCCAACAATCGGCACTCTTTTGGTAACAGCTTCACATTTTTCTCCTTTTGTGGAATTTCTTTCTGTGAGTGTCTGCAACGATGGGTGGTTCTTTCTCTGTCGCATGTGATCAAGTTGTGAATCAAATCACTCAATGTTTATGTGTTCAAGTGAGTTACATTCACGACATTGAGCAAAACCTCACAGCTTTGGAGACAACCATGAAAGAGTTGAAGGAAAGGCGAGATGATCTGTTGAGCAAGGTGGAGAGAGAGGAAAATCGAGGTCTACAAAGGCTTGCCCGAATCCAGGGATGGCTTTCTAGAGTTGAGAACATTGTAAGTGAAGTTAATGATTTGCTTAGTGTTAGAACAAATGAGCTTCAAAGGTTATGCCTTTGTGGGTTTTGCTCTAAGAATTTGAAGTTGAGTTATCGTTATGGGAAGCAAGTTTTCATGAAGTTGGCGGAGGTTGAGAATCTCAAATCTAATGGGGTTTTTGAAGAGGTAGCTGAGCAAGCTCAAGCATCTGAGGTGGTAGAAAGGCCAATTCAACCGGGAATTGTCGGCCAGGAATTAGTGCTTGAAACAGCATGGAACCATTTCATTAAAAATGATGTGGGACTATTGGGTCTGCACGGTATGGGGGGAGTTGGGAAGACTACACTTCTTAAACAAATCAATAATAAAATTAAAGAGAATGATTTTGATGTTGTGATTTGGGTCGTGGTCTCTAAGGATTTACAGATCCAAAAGATTCAAGAAGAAGTTGCGAAGAAATTAGGCTTTAATGGCGAGGATTGGAACCTTAAAGATGAAGAGGAAAAGGCATGTAAAATAAATAATGTCTTAAAGAAAAAGAAGTTTGTGTTGCTGCTAGATGACATATGGGCAAAAGTTGATCTAACAAAGATCGGAGTTCCTTTCCCAAATAAAGAAAATGGAAGTAAAGTAGTTTTCACTACTCGTTCTAAAGAAGTGTGTGGGCGCATGGGAGTAGATGATCCAATTGAAGTCCAATGTTTGGCGCCTGAAGATGCATTGGATTTGTTCCGTAAGAAAGTTGGGGAGAAAACATTAGGAAGCCATCCAGACATATCAGAGCTTGCAAATGTAGTTGCTAAAAAGTGTCGTGGTCTACCACTAGCACTCAATGTCATTGGTGAAACCATGTCATGCAAACGGTCAATTCAAGAATGGCATCACGCGATTCGAGTTTTGAACTCAAATGCAGCTGATTTTTCAGGGATGGATGATGAAATTCTTCCAATTTTAAAATATAGTTACGATGATCTAAAGGGTGAGCAAGTCAAATCATGTTTACAATATTGTGCTTTATATCCAGAAGATCACAAGATTTCTAAAGATGAATTGATAGAGAAGTGGATATGTGAAGGGATTATAGATGACATTGAAGGTATCGAAAATGCTACGGAGCAAGGTTATGAGTTCATCTGTTGCCTTGTTCGTTCATCTTTGTTGATGGAGAAAAAGGACACAATTTACATGCACGATGTTGTTCGAGAAATGGCCTTGTGGATCGCATCTGATTTTGTTGTGCATGCTGGTGGTGGTTTACGTGAAATGCCAAAGCTTAAGAATTGGAATGCAGTGAAGAGACTATCGTTGATGGCTAACAAAATCGATCATATCTCTGGCAGCGTGGAATGTCCTCAACTCACAACATTGTTTTTACAGAGAAACGTGAAATCATTGAGTAATATCTCTGGTAAATTCTTCAAGTCCATGCCAAAGCTAGTTGTTTTGGATCTTTCATATAACTATTCTCTAACAGAGTTGACAGATGGAATATCAGAGTTGGTTTCGTTGAAATATCTCAACATATCAAACACATCTATTCAATGTCTACCTGTCGGTTTACAAAAGTTGAATAATCTAATTCACTTGGATTTGGGGACAACGAATTTGTCGAGTATCGTTGGGATTTCTTCACTGCTGAATTTGAGAGTATTAAAATTATTACATTCGGGAGTTGCGTACAGTTCCAAGACAAATGAGGAGTTGAAAGTCTTGGAACATTTAGAAATTATGACCATAAGAATCGATTCTGATTCAAGTTTGGATGAGTTTTTAAGCTCTCAGAAGTTGATGCGTTGTACGCAAGTTCTACATATCCAGTTTTGTCAATTAGAATCATCAGACATATGGCGTTTAGCTAGAATGGAGAAGCTTCGTGAACTCTATTTAGAGAGATGTGCTATTTCTAAGATAAAGATGGATATTGCAAGCATCACAAGGGAAATGGTTTCTCCTCTGCAGAATCTGAAAAATGCATTATTCTTCAGCCTCTCTACGATATCTCTATTCTTCTGCAAATGCCCAAAAGATTTGACGTGGCTGATGTTTGCTCCAAATCTTACACGGCTTATACTTCAAGGAAATGATGATGTGGAAGAAATAGTAAACAAAGAAAAAGCTAATGAAGGTGAAGAATCAGGTATTGTTCCTTTTCAAAAACTAGAATATCTATGGTTTACAGAACTGCCAGAGCTGAAGAACATCTATTGGAGAACTCTGCCTTTTCCATGTCTTAAGAAACTCAGAGTACTCGGCTGCCCAAAGCTGAGAAAGTTTCCTCTCAGTTCTAAAAGCGGCTCAAATGGTGGAAAAGGACTTGTCATACATGCAGATAGAAAATGGTTAGAAGAGGTTGAATGGGAGGATGAAGCTACCAAAGCACGTTTCTTACCTTTCTGTTCGTTTTAAAATTTTTGAATTCTATTATTCTGATTTTAGACTGTTGATTGGATTGTATTATATGAAGTTATGTTCCTTAATCTATGGTTTGTATCTGTGTTGATATAATGATATTTGGTTTTATACTTAAAACACACATAATACATTCATAGATATTAATATGGACAATTACTCAAAACTATTTCATTAGTTTTTATAATTAACCATACATTGATTAGTTTGTTTGATCCTCATCATTATTTGTATGTTTTCACAAAATAAATTCATATTACCCCTTAATGGACCGAAGAGTAATCACTGTGGCCCAATAATAGATCTATTGGGCCACACCGAGCAGACGTCATGAGCCCAAATAAACAACCATAAGGATTTGATTACGGAGGAGTTTGAAGGGTCGTCAGAAATTCGGAGCTTGTAGTCCCTGTGTGTCTTCACTTTAATGGCGGCAATATCTTCTGTTCAATGCTTATGCTCTTCCAATTCTTATCATCACCAACGCAACCAGGTCTCTTCTATCTGCTCTTATTTCTTCAACAACTGAGGGGATTATCTTGTTATGACTTGAGAAATTCGACTTTATTCCTTCGTTTTTATAGCACAATGGGTCGCTTTGGAGACTAGGTTCTAGGGTTTTAGTATCTTCGAGTGTATGCAAGCTTTCTCTGTTCTCTGGAGTCGAATCAACGCGAAGGTGATTATGTCCGATTTTGGTTCAACTTGGAAAACAATTCTCAGTGAAAACTATACAATTGAAGCTACGATTCTGGATAATGATGGTATTTTTTGGGTTTAATAAAACAGGAGAACTTTGGTCTGTGTAGCCAAGGGAGATGCAGAAGAAGCATTTAAGAAGACTGTGGAAATTGATCGAATGATTGATGCTCTTATAGATGCAACCCCAAGAGAAGTAACTCCTGCAACTGATGTTGCTTATGTTTTGTTGTTTTACTGAGTAATTGAGATTTCTTTAGTTACTGTTGTTGCTGCCATGTCATTGAACAGCTTGAGAAGATTGTTCTTGAAAATATCCTTGCTTTTGATGAGGTCTTTTGGATAAGACTCGCAACTAGGTCGGATACTTGCAAATCAGATGATGACAAGGTACGGATTTCTATTGTTTATGTCAATGATAGCACATAGTTTCGAGTTCTTTTTGATGCTAATGCTTTGGAGATGGTTTGTTTCTTGCAGAAAGACTATGAGGAGTTAGCTACAACCGTGATGACTATAGTTGACTGCGTTGTGAATAAGACTCGGGTTCCTGTTTCTTCTGTTCTCTCACTTTCTTTTTGGTTGCATACCTCTCCTTTCTACAAGATAATTGAGAGTTCATTATATCCCTGTAGGAAAATATTGAAACGTCTACTGATATTCTGAAAGGGATTTTAAAACCTGCTATTGATGGAGTGGAAGAAATTTCATGGCCACCTAGAGATCCTGAAGCCATCAATCAAATGGAAAAGGTATACTTGCTGTTATTCACTTTCTTTTGACCAAGACATCTACACCTCTGTTTTGTATACAATCTCCTTCCTTAGATATCCAGAAAAGTTATCTTTCTTTGTATATGCATTGCAACTGATACCAGTGTATTAACAGGAAATAATACAACGGGAAAAAGAAGGGCAATTAGATGAAGGGTTTCTCTCAGAAGTTAGTGCTCAGCTACGGCAGGTAAGCGCAATAATGTTTTGTTTCTCTTTTCAGATTGTTTCATATCTCGGTCGATTGAAAATTCTCCGGGGTCAAAACCGGTGGATATCCTGAAGGAACAAAAAAGGGGCCTTTACTTTACAGTGTTTAGATTTTGTTTTTTTGATAGTTTGAGGCTAAAGGTTGTTTTCAGGCAAAAGAAGATAAAGACAAACCAGGGCTATTAGCTATGCTGCAAAAGGTTCTTCAACTCTATTCTGCTACAGTTCTATCCAAGCGTAGCTACGCAAAGAAAGGTGCTTTGCTTAATGTTGAACACTTTGCAAAACATTCTAAGCTTCTACAAACAGAATCTCATAATGTAACTCAGACAAACTTATCAATTAGAGCGTTGCTTGTTGTTGTCTCAGGGGATGAAGTTGTAAAGGCGGAGCATTTTCTCGAAACTCTGATCAAAGGTCTCTTCTACAACCTCTTTTCAATGTAGTAGATGAGAACCAAACCTTCACATTTGGTTTATATGTGTTTCAGCTCCTGAAGAACAATGGAACAAGCTTTTCTTAGATGGTTTAAGTCTCGGAAAAGGAGAAATCACACCTGATGAGTTATCTGCTGTTATCAAGAAACGAATTGAGCGCACACTAATTAGAACTGTAAGTAACAGAAACTTTAAGCCCCTTCAAAGCGTTAATCAATTATTCGGTTCGGTTTAGTCCGACAATTAAATTATATTTTGGTTTGGTTTCTGAAAATTTAAAGTTTTGATAGATTTTGGTTATTTTGAATCGGTTAACCTAGTTCGAGTTTAAATTGGTTCAAGATCAGTTAATTTGGCATAATTTTTATTCTATCCTAATTATTTTATAGTGTAGTTTGAGTTTGGATTCAGGAATTTCTGTCCGGTTATCTGAAATTGCTTACTCTAACAAGATTAATTTTGGTTGTACCAGGAGGGAGGTTCATACCAGCAACGAATTTTGACGGAGTATATCAAAGGAATCGAGTCCAGAGCTAATGAAATTACGAATTTACTTCAGGGTTAATTTCGTCAATCTCTATATAAATATACATTTCCAATTTATGTGATTTCAATTTGGCTAACACAATTCTTAAATACTTAATAATTTTGTAAAAACCGAATGGAAATTTTTGAATGTGAAAAAATCTGAATGAAATTAAGCCGAAATCAAAATAATTAATTTCTTTATTAAATATTTATTTAAAGAAAATTGTTATTTTTATTTTAAATTAAAAGTAAAGAAACTAGTCAAATTACATTAACCTTTCATTTTATTTATAGTTTTTGATAATAAAAATATAAATGCTTCAAAAAGAAAATGATTACTCCGTTTCAATTACTTAGCGAGACCGGAAATGGACAGAGATAACTGAGGGGAGGGATTCAGATCTATACGACGAAACTGAATCTCACCGTCGTCTTCTTCTTCTTCCTCTCGACGATTTCTTTCTCAATCTTGTAACCCTGTTTTTTCTCTTGCTCTCGCTTCCACGCTTCTCTCTGGTAATGCTACTGATCATCACCGTGAAGCTGTGCTTGATCGCTTTCCCCCGTGAACTGATCTGATCTGAGGTGAATCCTTATTCCTCGTCCTTCTTCATTGTACGATTCTCAATTTCTCGGATCTTACTGATTTCTACCGTTAAGATCTGTTCGCAATTTCACATTGATTATCATATTTGCTTTTGCGCTTTCTCGAATTTTATGAACTGTGATTCGTTTGTTCTTTCGCCATGATTTCATTCTCTGTGATCTGGTTTTTGTACAGTTGTTTCTGCTTCGTAATCTGTTAATATGCTGACGAAGTTCGAGACCAAGAGTAACAGAGTTAAGGGTCTGAGCTTCCACCCTAAGAGACCATGGATTCTCGCGAGTTTGCACAGTGGCGTGATCCAGCTCTGGGATTATCGTATGGGTACTTTGATCGATAGGTTTGACGAGCATGAAGGACCTGTTCGTGGTGTTCATTTCCACAGTACACAGCCTTTATTCGTGTCTGGAGGTATGCTTTGTTCTGAACACTAGATTGAACTACAAGTATATTTTTCATGATCTGTAAGTCCTAGCGTCCTTGGTTTCTAGATCTGGCTTGGTGTTTTGGGAGAATATAGTTTCGTTTCTTTTCCCTTCCTGGATGACTTGAGCTCATATTGTCAAAGCTAGAGTTGGAAATGGCTTTTAAAGTTAAATTTATGTTTTTGATACTTATACAACATTTGTTTTTGTGGGTAATTGGACCTAGTCGATTGAAAGCAGATCTTATGTCACATGTGCATAGAGATGTCTTAGGACATAAGCAAGTAGTCAAAACTGTAAATGCAAATGACTTAGATTCTCCTTCATTGCAAGTGTCCTACTGCTCTTCCAGAGCATTGCTCATATGTGGTTGATGGCATTGACGCCATTGGGTGTTGCAGGGGATGATTACAAGATTAAAGTTTGGAACTACAAAACTCACAGATGTCTTTTCACTCTTCTTGGGCATCTTGACTATATCCGCACTGTCCAATTTCACCACGAAAATCCATGGATCGTGAGTGCTAGTGACGATCAGACTATCCGCATATGGAACTGGCAGTCACGGACATGTATTTCAGTGTTGACTGGTCACAATCATTATGTTATGTGTGCTTCTTTCCATCCAAAAGATGACCTTGTCGTCTCAGCATCACTCGATCAGACTGTTCGTGTTTGGGACATTGGTGCTCTTAAGAAGAAGTCAGCATCTCCTGTTGACGACCTCATGAGGTTGACTCAGATGAATTCTGATCTTTTTGGTGGGGTTGATGCTATAGTTAAGTACGTTCTTGAGGGTCATGATAGAGGTGTAAACTGGGCTTCTTTTCACCCAACTCTTCCTCTGATTGTCTCTGGTGCAGATGACCGCCAAGTGAAGCTGTGGCGTATGAATGGTATTTATTTCGGAATCCGCCTTCTTCTTTTACTGTAATGTTTTATGATCATTGAGGTAAAATTTTTTTAAATTTTATTACAGAAACAAAAGCTTGGGAGGTAGATACATTGCGAGGCCATATGAATAACGTTTCATCTGTTATGTTCCACGCAAAACAGGACATTATTGTATCAAACTCTGAGGATAAAAGCATCCGTGTCTGGGATGCTACCAAGCGGACTGGAATCCAAACTTTTCGCCGTGAACATGATCGCTTCTGGATTCTTGCAGTTCACCCTGAGATTAATTTACTGGCAGCGGGACATGACAACGGTATGATTGTCTTCAAACTTGAGAGGGAACGTCCTGCATTTGCTTTGAGTGGTGATTCTTTATTCTATGCGAAGGATAGATTTTTGCGGTACTACGAATATTCAACTCAAAAGGATTCCCAAGTTATTCCTAGACGGCGTCCTGGTACTCCAAGCTTGAATCAGAGTCCTAGGACTTTATCTTACAGTCCAACAGAAAATGCAGTTCTGATCTGCTCAGATCTAGATGGAGGTTCTTACGAATTGTACATCATACCAAAAGATAGTGTTGGGAGGAGCGATGTTGTGCAAGATGCAAAAAGAGGGACAGGTGGTTCTGCGGTTTTCATTGCTCGAAATCGGTTTGCTGTTCTCGAGAAAAGCACCAGCCAGGTGTTAGTCAAGAATTTAAGGAATGAGGTAGTTAAGAAGTGTTCTCTGCCTATTCCCACAGATGCTATCTTTTATGCTGGGACTGGAAATTTGCTTTGTAGATCTGAGGATAAAGTGGTTATATTTGACCTTCAGCAAAGGCTTGTCCTTGGTGAGCTTCAGACACCATTTGTTAGATACGTTGTTTGGTCTAACGACATGGAGAGTGTTGCTTTGCTCAGCAAACATACTATCATTGTCGTGAGCAAAAAACTCGTCCTTAAGTGCACACTTCATGAGACAATCCGTGTGAAAAGTGGAGCCTGGGACGACAATGGTGTCTTCATTTACACAACGTTGAACCACATCAAGTACTGTCTTCCTAATGGAGATAATGGAATCATCAAAACGCTGGACGTCCCTATCTATATCACCAAGGTTTCTGGAAATACAATCTTTTGCTTGGATCGGGATGGGAAAAACAAGGCTATAACCATTGATGCAACTGAATACATTTTCAAGCTTTCATTGCTGAGAAAGAGATATGATCATGTCATGAGCATGATAAAGAACTCCCAGCTATGTGGACAGGCTATGATTGCTTATCTTCAGCAGAAAGGGTTCCCTGAAGTTGCCCTCCACTTTGTTGAAGATGAGAGGATCCGTTTTAACCTGGCTCTTGAAAGCGGTAACATCAGTGTAGCTGTTGCATCTGCTACAGAGATTAACGAGAAAGACCACTGGTATAGACTCGGGGTGGAGGCTCTTCGCCAAGGTAATTCTAGAATTGTTGAGTTTGCATACCAGCAGACAAAGAACTTTGAAAGGTTATCTTTTCTTTATCTCATTACTGGAAATTTGGACAAGCTGTCAAAGTTGATGAAGATTGCAGAAGTGAAGAACAACGTAATGGGTCAGTTTCACAATGCTCTCTACTTGGGAGATGTCAAAGAGCGTGTTAAGATACTAGAGAATGCTGGTCATTTGCCTCTTGCTTATATCACAGCATCAGTTCATGGTTTAACTGACATTGCTGAGCGACTGGCAACCGAGCTAGGCGACAACGTGCCCTCATTGCCTGAGGGGAAAACTCCAACGCTTCTAATGCCACCGTCGCCCATCATGTGTGGTGGTGATTGGCCTCTTCTGAGAGTGATGAAAGGAATATTTGAAGGAGGGCTTGAGAATGCAGGCAGAGGAGGGGCTGTTGATGAAGAAGAAGGTGTTGATGGTGATTGGGGTGAGGGACTTGACATGGTCAATGTTGATGGGATTGAGGAGGGAGAGATTGAAGCCATTTTGGATGCTGCAGAAGCTGGTGAAGAAGGGGATGACGAGGATGGTGGATGGGGTGGACTTGATGACTTGGAGCTACCACCAGAGCTTGACACTCCTAAAGTCTCTGCTAACGCACGTTCATCTGTTTTCGTGACACCTACACAAGGTATGCCTGTAAGTCAGATTTGGAGCCAGAAATCTTCCCTTGCCGCTGAGCAAGCTGCAGCAGGTAGCTTCGACACTGCTATGCGTCTGCTCCACAGACAGCTGGGCATAAAGAACTTTGCACCTTTAAAATCGATGTTCCTCGATCTGCTCAATGGCAGTCATAGCTATCTACGTGCGTTTTCTTCATCTCCTGTGGTTCCACTTGCCATCGAGCGTGGATGGAGTGAGTCTTCCAGTCCTAACGTTCGTGGCCCACCAGCTCTTATCTTCGATTTCTCTCAGTTAGAAGAAAAGCTCAAATCTGGCTACAAAGCCACAACAGCTGGGAAATTACCTGAGGCTCTTCGTGTCTTCCTCTCTATTCTCCAAACCATCCCATTGGTAGTAGTTGAATCGAGAAGAGAGGTTGATGAAGTTAAGGAACTGATAATTATCGTTAAAGAATATGCCCTCGGTCTTAAAATGGAGCTAAAGAGAAGAGAGTTAAAAGACGATCCAGCACGACAACAAGAGCTCGCTGCTTACTTCACTCACTGTAACCTCCAAACGCCTCATTTACGACTCGCTCTCCTTAGTGCAATGAGCGTCTCCTTCAAAGCAAAGAACATGGCCACTGCTAATAACTTCGCCAAAAGATTGTTGGAATCAAACCCATTAGAGAACCAAGCCAAAACTGCTAGACAAGTTGTGCAAGCAACCGAACGTAACATGACAGATCAAACCAAGCTTAACTACGATTTCAGGAATCCATTTGTTGTTTGTGGTTCCACTTATGTCCCAATCTACAGGGGACAGAAAGACATTTCGTGTCCTTACTGCACCGCCCGATTCGTACCAAGTCAGGAAGGTAACATCTGTGCAGTCTGTGATCTTGCGGTCATTGGAGCTGACGCATCAGGTTTGCTTTGCTCTGCTTCTCAAGTCAGGTAAACAAACTCAGATTCATCATCGTGAGGTAAGTAACAAAGACACTCGTTTAAATGGAAGAAGAGTGTTAAAAGCTTTTGGTGTTTATGATTTGTCTCTACTTCAAAATTTCAGGTTTGTGAATTTTTCTTTTACTCTTTTAAGCTGTTTTTTTAATGTTTAGTGACATACGTTTGAGAACTTACAATAATTCTGGCTTTATATTTCTTTTTTAGTTGGTTTATATTTTACATTCTCTGTTTAGGCTTATCGGATTTTAAACTCGATCATTATGATAAGATATATAGACGTATTATTTTATAATATTCTATGACTGATTTCTTCTTTTTATTTTTGGATAAATTTTCATTTGAGCCTAATATGCATTGCACAATACTTTTAAATCTATGCAAACAATTTAGAAATGTTCAGTAAATATAAAGACAATTTTCATTTGATGCCTTGAATATTTTGGTTTATGTACAATGAAATATCATATTTTACGCAACAAAAAAGATTATGAATGAATGATAAAGCTTGTATATATTAATGTGTAAGAGAACGTAATTTCTGAAAATCGAATCTCTCATAAATTTGTAAGAGATTTTGACAGTTGGGAGAAAATTTTATATTCAAAATATTTTTTTTGTGAAAGAAAATCAGTACATAACCTTCAATTTGAAGAAATTAATTGGCATCATTATTACTCTACTCAGGCGAATAAGAGTCATTTTGGTTTATTAAGATAAATCAGTTTGATCAGTAGAAATAGTATTAGCAATGATATATTGTAGAAGTCATTTTGGTACAAGTTTCATGCTAATTTTGTTACAAACAAAAAGTGTAAAAATTATATATATATAAATATTAATAAGAACAGCATCAAGATTATAAATATGGATGCTTAATTTAGATACAACAATCTGTTAGCCAAATCCACACAAACAATGAACAGCAATATAAAGAAACGAATGAGACTAATGATGTTTAAGCAACATAGAGTTATGCGATTTTATGGAGTAGACTCTGGTGGAAAATGATGCAGAGATGGACTTAATCATTTAACCGAATATATTTTCTCTTTATTCTATAATCTAGAATTCTTATAAATTCAATTTTTTTGTTTTTGTTAAAAGCGATTATGGATTATAGCTTAAAAAATTGTTTTGGAAGTAGAGTAACTCAAATTCAGCCAAAAAAGACTAATCAAATAAAGTTTAATTACCTGAAACAAATCAACTTAAGTAGGATAATGTTTTTAGTTAATGTTGGGTTAGCTACAAGTAAAACTTGATGCCATTTGTAAAGGTTGTTTTGGTCGATTACACGTTGATTATTTACGAAAATTCCACACAATAATCTTGATTATAATTTGCAATTCACAAAGGAATATGAATGAAATTACGGCCGACAATAGTACAAAGCATCGATCATAAATAATTTATGTGAAAGTAATAAAATATACCATAAAAGTATACCTTTTCCATTTGATTGATGGCTTCAGGATCTCTATAGGTGGCCATGAAATTTCTTCCACTCCATCAATAGCAGGTTTTAAAATCTCTTTCAGAATATCAGTAGACGTTTCTATTTTTCATTACAGGGAAATAATGAACTCTCAATTATCTTGTAGAAAGGAGAGGCATGCAACCAAAAAGAAAGCGAGAGGACAGAAGAAACAGGAACCCGAGTCTTATTCACAACGCAGTCAACTATGTGCTATCATTGACATAAACAATAGAAACCATCAATAGATCTATTATTGGGCCACAGTGATTACTCTTCGGTCCAATAGTTTTCAAATATTTTTCAAAATGTATCGTTAATTATAGAAACTAATCAAAGAGTTTTCAGTAATTGTCCAAATTTATATCTGTGAATGTATTATGTGTGTTTTAAGTATAAAACCAAATATCATTATATCAACAGAGATACAAACCATAGATTAAGGAACATAACTTCATATAATACAATCCAATCAACAGTCTAACATAATTCAACATTTAAAAACTTACAGAAAGGTAAGAGACGTGCTTTGGTAGCTTCATCCTCCCATTCAACCTCTTCTAACCATTCACTCGGGTCATACTTTATGATGAGTCTTTTTTCAGCACTTTTGGAATTGAGAGGAAGCTTTCTCAGCTTTGGGCATTGACGTACATAGAGTTGCTTAAGACATGGAAATGGCAGAGGTTTCCAATAGATGTTCTTCAGCTTCGGCAGATTTTCTACATATAGAGTTTGTAGTTTTTGAAAAGGAACAATACCTGATTCTTCACCTTCATAAGCTTTTTCTTTGTTTACTATTTCTTCCAAATCATCATTCCAATCAAGTAAAAGCCATGTCAGATTTGGAGCAAACATCAGCCACGTCAAATCTTTTGGGCATTTGCAGCGGAGTAGCTCTATCGTAGAGAGGCTGAAGAAGAATGCATTTTTCAGATTCTGCAGAGGAGAAACCATTTCCCTTGTGATGCTTGCAGTATCCATCTTTATATCAGAAATAGTACAAACTATTAACCAGAGTTCACGAAGCTTCTCCATTATAGCTAAACGCCATATGTCTGATGATTCTAATTGACAACCTTCGATTTGTAGAACTTGCGTACAACGCATCAACTTCTCAGAGCTTAAAAACTCATCCAAACCTGAATCAGAATCGATATTTATGGTCAGAATTTCTAAATGTTCCAAGACTTTCAACTCCTCATCTGTCTTGGAATTGTACCTAACTCTCGAACAAAATAATTTTAATACTCTCAAATTCAGCAGTGAAGAAATCCCAACAATACTCGACAGTGCTGTGTTCTCCAAATCCAAGTGAATTAGATTATTCAACTTTTGTAAACCGACAGGTAGACATTGAATAGCTGTTTGGGATATGTTGAGATATTTCAATGAAACCAACTCCGATATTCCATCTGGCAATTCAGTCAAATATAGATTACGTGAAAGATCCAAAACAACTAGCCTCGGCATGGACTTGAAGAATTCACCAGAGATATTACCCAATGTTTTCATGTTGCTCTGCAAAAACAATGTTGTGAGTTGAAGACATTCCAAGCTGCCAGAGATATGGTTGATTTTGTTAGCCATCAACGATAGTCTCTTCACTGCATTCCAATTCTTAAGCTTTGGCATTTCACATAAACCACCACCAGCATGCACAACATAATTATTTATTTGCTTTCCAAAATCAGATGCAATCCACAAGGCCATTTCTCGAACAACATCATGCATGCACACTGCATCATGCATAAACAGTACATCTAGTACTTCCTCCTCCATCAACAAAGATGAACGAACAAGGTTATAGATGATCTCAGAACCCTTGTCATGGGCCTCATGCAGATTTTTACTATCGTCTATAATCCCTTCACATATCCACTTCTCTATCAATTCCTCTTTAGAAATCTTGTGATCTTCTGGATATAAAGCGCAATATAGTAAAGATGATTTGACTTGCTCACTCTTTAGATTATCATAACTATATTTCAAAATTGGAAATATTTCGACCTCTACTTCAGAAAACTCAGCTGCATTTGAGTTCAAAACATCAATTGCGTGATGCCATTCTTGAACTTTCTGTTTGTATGACATGGCTTCGCCAATGATGTTAAGTGCTAATGGTAGACCATGACACTTTTTTGCAATTACCTTTGCAAGCTCTGGTATGTCTGGATGGCTTCCTAATGTGTTCTCCCCAACTTTTTTTTGGAACAAATCCAACGCATCTTCAGATGACAAACATTGGACTTCTATTTGAATATTTGCTCCCATGCGCCCACACACTTCTTGAGAACGAGTTGTGAAAACTACTTTACTTCTATTTTCTATATTTGGAAAAGGGACTCCGATCTTTGTTAGATCAACCTTTTCCCACAAATCATCTAGCAACAGCGCAAACTTCTTTCTCTTTAGGACACTGTGTATCTCACATGCCTTTTGGTCTTCGTCATTGGGATTCCAATTCTCGCCATCAAGGCCTAGTTTCTTTGCAACTTCTTCCTGAATATTTTGGATTTGTAAATCCTTAGAGACCACGACCCAAATCACAACATCAAAATTTTCTTTAATTTTATTATTGATTTGTTTAAGAAGTGTAGTCTTCCCAACTCCCCCCATACCGTACAGACCCAATAGTCCCACATCATTTTCAATGAAATGGTTCCATGCTGTTTCAAGCACTAATTCCTGGCCGACAATTTTCGGTTGAATAGGCCTTTCTACCACCTCAGATATTGGAGCTTGCCCAGCAACCTCTTCAAAAACCCCATTAGATTTGAGATTCTCAACCTCCTCCAACATCTTGAAAACTTGCTTCCCATAACGATAACTCAACTTCAAATTCTTAGAGCAAAACCCACAAAGGCATAACCTTTGAAGCTGCTTTGTTCTAACACTAAGCAAATCATTAACTTCACTTACAATGTTCTCAACTCTAGAAAGCCATACCTGGATTTGGGCAAGCCTTTGTAGACCTCGATTTTCCTCTCTCTCCACCTTTCTCAACAGATCATCTTGCCTTGCCTTCAGATCTTCCATGGTTTTCTCCAAAGCTGTGAGATTCTTCTCAATGTTGTGAATGTAACTCTCTTTAACACATAACCATTGAGTGACTTGATTCACAACTTGATCACATGACAACGAGACAGAGCAGCAACCACCCATCGTTTCACACTCACTCAGAGAAAGAAATTCCACAAAGGAATATAAATTCGAAGCTGATAGAAAATAGTTCGTAGAGATGAGAAAAGAATATGAATAATTGGTAAATAAGCAAAGTTTGAATTATTCCTGAACCAAAAAGAAAGTTATCAATTATTTCTATTTCTTTCTCTAATTATTCTTTTTCCAATAAATGGTAAAACTCATCGTGTGACCACTTTATCTTTGTCTCGCATGAATCACCAAACCGGTTACACAAATCCGGTTCAATTAAGCTATTTAACAGTAATTAAGCTAAATGGTTTGGTTTATTCTTCGATGATTTTCAGTATCCAAGTTGTGAGAATCTTTTCAATGGTCTCAACTCTAGAAAGCCATACCTGGATTTGGTCAAGTCTTCGTAGATCTCTATTCTCCTCTCTCTCCACTCTTCTTAATAAATCATTTCGCCTTGCCTTCAACTCTTCCATGGTTGTCTCCAAAGCTGTGAGATTCTTCTCAATGTTGTGAATGTAACTCACTTCAACACATAAACATTGAGTGACTTGATTCACAACTTGATCACATGATAACGAGACAGAGAAACAACCACCCATCGTTGCACACACTCACAGAAAGAAATTCGACAAAAGGAGAAAAAATGTGAAGCTGTTACCAAATGAGTGACGATTGTTCGGATGGAAGAGAAGATAAGATTTGAGAAGAGAGAATCATTTCAACTGAGTTATTAGATGGGTCCATCTCAATTAATCAATCATGTTTTTTTGTTTTAGTATCAAGTGCGGTATTGACAGGTTGTAATATTGAAAAACGCACTCTGTTAGAGTTATTAGAGTTCCGGTTTAGTGCTTAAGTGATTGTATTGTTTAATAGATAAATAATATAGTCAAGACTAGACCATCACTTATAAAAAAATTCCGACTTTAATTTTTTTAGTTTATGAAACAATTCACGAAAAAACGCAATAATAAATATATAATTTTATTAACCAAAGTATAGAAGAACATGTGAAATATATAGAGTAGGTACAAACATGAAGGCATGCTATATTTGTGTAATATATAATGAGGTTAATAGAGATATTAGGTACATTCATGCTTATGTAACTTTGTCAAAAACCCTTACGTACCATACGTACACACACATGCAAACATAACTAAATTAAATTTTATTATTATGCAAAAAAAATACAAATATTAAAAAAGGGTTGGTAGAGAGAAGGAATTATGAAAGAATAATTGACATATAAATGTAATGGTAGTGATGGTCTAGTCTTCACTTTATTATTATTTATAAGTTATTTCTTAACCAATATTCTTCACGTTATTAAAACAAGAGTAATGTAATATGTTACATTTAATATAACTGAATAACAAAAGAAACTCTTTCTCTCATTTTCTTCTCGTTCTCACGCTCAGATTGCTTCAACATAGTATCAGAGCGATGACGATATGCTGAATTCTTAGTCTAATTGATTAGACTATTGATGGGAATCCATTTTTGGATCCAATTTCATGGTTTACTTGGTGAATTTCAAACAATTTGCCGAAATCTTCTTCTTCTTATCTGTTCAAAGATTTGAGCTATTCCGTTGAAATCTCTTTCGAACTCATGGTTGTTATTCGCAAGAGAGAGGTAAGAGACCTGCAACGGCAAGGAAGTTGACCTTATCCAACAAATTGACTCGCTCAGTGAAGTCAAAATCATGGGAGCAAGAAACTTTGCAAAATCAAAATTTGGAGGTTTCGAAGAAGCTTTTCGGTAATTCAAACTCAGAGACTAAAATACCAGCTCAAGAAAGCTTTAATTTCGAAAGAATTCAATATTTGTCTTACTTTCTTACTAGTGGAGATAATTCGGTGCTCCGATCATCACAGAGATCTTAGATGGGACAAATTATATAACTTGGAGTATTGCTATGAACATAGCGTTGGATGCGAAGAACAAGACTTCTTTCATAGATGGGAGTCTTCCGAGAACTTATACTACTCATCCCCATTACAAGATTTGGTCAAGATGCAACTCTATGGTAAAATCATGGATTTTGAATTATGTTAGTAAGCAGATATATGGAAGTATTTTGCGATATGAGGATGCATCAGGAATTTGGAAGAACTTGCAAGTGAAGTTTCACATCAAAAACTTGCCGAGATCTTATCAATTAACACAACTAATTTGGGATTTACAACAAGGAACAATGGATCTGTCTACGTATTACATGAAGTTGAAAACTATGTGGGATGAATTAGAAGGAGCAGAGTGCATTAACACCTGCAAAGTCTGTCAATGCTGCTAGAAGACTGCCACCAAGTCAGATCATACGAAGGTTATAAAACTCCTTGTAGAGCTTAACGAGTCATATTCGAATGCAATGAGTCAAATAATCATGCGAAAGAGAGTACCTGTTTTGGTAGAAGTGTACAATATTCTCGATTCAGATCACAGCCAGAGAAATATAATAAATGTGTCTTTGGCTTCTACTTATCACTTTGAGGAAAAGAATCAAACAAATGTTGTTGTGAATGCTGCAGATTCAAATTAAATCCACAGTTTCCCACCAGGATTCAGCATAAGCAGAAACAAGGAGCAATGAAGAACTTGACAAAAGATCAAATAGAAAGAGTTATTTCATACTTCAACTCTCAGCTGACTCTACCATCAAGTCAAGATACTAATTCCACTGCTTCTAAAGGAATCATCACTGCTTCACCTGGTATTAATTTTTCAAAATCTACACTTCTTTTTGTTGGAGTAATGAAAAGTACATGTTTTGTCCTTACAACTCAAACCTGGATTATTGACAGTGGTGCAACTCACCATGTCACTCACGATAAAAGCTATTTTGTTCATATGTTTTATATTCAAAATAAGTTTGTCACTTTACCAAATGGCCTTGACATTAGCATTGTTGGGAACGGTGAAGTAAAATTGAATAACTATCTTGTTCTGAAGAATGTACTTTACATTCCATACTTTAGATTGAGTTTAATTAGTGTGAGTCAACTCACCACTGATTTAAACTGTCGTGTTATTTTTGATCCTCTTACTTGTGTGATCCAGGAGCCTACCAAGGAGCTGATGATTGGACAAGCTGAGGGGATTTCAAATTTTGTACTTTTTGGATAAAGATTTTATCGCAAAAGACACCATTGAGAGCTTACATTTTTCTGCTAATTTTTTGGTTAATTCTTCTCTTTGGCACAATAGACTAGGTCACCCTAATACTCGCAAAGTAGATTCTGTTATGAATTTGTTAGGAATAAAAAAAGGAAATGAAGATAACTTTCATTGTAGTATATGTCCTTTGGCAAAACAGAGACGTCTTCCTTATAAGGCTTTGAATAACATGTGCAAAAGACCTTTTGATTTGTTACATATTGATGTTTGGGATCCATTTTTTGTTTCTACTCTTGAAGGTTATAGATATTTCCTTACTATTGTTGATGATTTTTCCCGAGTAACATGGGTATATCTAATGCGTTTTAAAAGTGATGTTTTACAAGTGTTCCAAGCTTTTCTCAACAATGATAGAAAATCAATATCAAGCAACTGTTAAGGGAGTTAGATCGGACAATGCACCAGCCTTACCACATCTGCCTTGAAACACCTGAGCAGAACTCTGTAGTCGAGAGGAAGCACCATAACATTTTGAATGTGGCTCGTTCGCTTATGTTTCAGAGTAATATGGCTCTTGAATATTGGAGGGGGGATTGCATTCTAACTGCAATGTTTTTGATTAACAGATTACATGCGGTCTTACATAAGAACAAGTCACCTTATGAGACATTGAATTCAAAGGTCCCGGATTATGATCTCTTGAAAGTATTTGGCTGCCTATGTTATGTTTCCACTTCTACAAAGCAAAGACATAAGTTTCAGCCAAGAGCTAAACCTCATGTTTTTCTTGGTTATCTTGCAGGAGTGAAATGCTACAAATTGTTGGATCTTGAGACAAATCAAATCCATGTCTCTGGCAATGTCAGGTTCCATGAGGATATTTTTCCTCTGCAAAATAAAGAACATATTGAATTAGAGACTCTGTTTTCGGGAAAACTTAAGGAAAACAAAACATATGAGTCAAATACTGAATAAAGTGTTGCTTACAAGGTTCATGTTACTCTAATCTCATAAGATATTAAGACAGTAGATGCTACTTCATTATCACCAGTGTCCAATTTGCAGAAAATTCCCTCTGTTCGAATTCCTGAGAACGTTGAAGCAGAAGACACTGCAGCTGCGATAAAGAATGAAGGTGTTGAGGATAAAAGTTACAACGAAGCAGAGAATACTACAGTTGCAACAAAGAATGAAGGTGATGGGAACAAAGATTCACACCCAAAAACAGAGAAGAGAAAGCAGAAGGTGCCAGCCTATCTCCATGATTATTACTGTGGTATAACTGAGACAGATTTGCCTTTTCCTCTGGCAAACTTTTTGAGTTACAATCAGCTATCAGAGGAGTAGAAATCATATATATGTTTTGTAAGTATTTTCTCTCAACCAACTAGTTTCTCCCAAGCTAAGAGTTTCAAGGAATGGTTATATGTTATGAATGAAGAGTTAATAGCTTTAGAGAACTCTGGAACATGGACAATTTGCTCTTTGCCAAAGGGAAAACGTGCTATAGGATGCAGATGGGTTTATAAAACCAAGCTAAATGCAGATGGAACCCTTGAAAGATATAAAGCTAGATTAGTAGCTAAAGGTTACACTCAAAAAGAAGGAGTAGATTTTGTTGATACCCTTTAACATGTTGCTAAGATGACTACAATAAAGACTTTGATAGGGGTACCAATAGCAAAAGGATAGAGTCTTACTCAGTTAGATGTGTCCAATGCATTTCTTAATGGAGATTTACATGAAGAAATCTACATGTCACTACCACCAGGATATACACCTCGTGAAGGAGAAGTTTTGCCGGAAAATGCAGTTCGTAAGTTGCATAAATCACTCTATGGTTTAAAACAAGCATCGAGGCAATGGTTTTTGAAGTTTAATGATACATTAGAGTCATTGGGTTTCAAGATATCCTACACTAATCATACACTTTTTATAAAAAGTGTTAATGGGAAATACATAGCAGTTTTGGTATATGTTGATGATATTGTCATAGCTTCTAATGATGATGATGAAGTTATACAGTTGAAGAAAGCTTTGCATAAGCAGTTTAAGGTCAGGGATTTAGGACCTTTGAGATACTTTCTTGGTCTGGAAATTGCAAGAAGTTCCAAAGGTATCTCAATTAGTTAAAGAAAATATACTTTAGAGCTGCTCAAATAATCAGGTTTGCTAGCTTGTAAACCATCAAGGATTCCGATGGAGCTGAGTGTAAAGCTGTGTTTTTAAACAGTGATGAACCTTTACTTGCAGATCATGAGCAGTATAGAAGACTTGTTGGGAAGATGATGTACCTCACGATATCAAGACCTGACATTACCTTTGCAATGAATAAATTGTGCCAGTTCATATCGGCCCCTAAACAATCTCATTTGCAGGCTGCATATAAGGTTCTACACTATCCGAAGGGTACCTTAGGCAATGGTATATTCTACTCTGCAGATAGTGACTTAATTCTCAGAGTTTACACTGATGCAGATTGGGCCTCATGCAAGGATACACACCAATCAATATCAGGTTTTTGTATGTTCTTAGGATCGTCACTCATAGCATGGAAATCAAAGAAGCAGCAAACTATCTCCCTTTCCTCTGCAGAATCAGAGTATCGCGCCATGATATATGCTTTGAAAGAAGTGATGTGACTCGTGAACTTGCTTGCTGAATTGGAAGCACCTCAAGACCAATCTGTGGCTCTCTTTTGTGATTCAATGGCAGCAATTCACATCTCCAACAACTTTGTTTTTCATGAAAGAACAAAGCATTTAGAAATGGACTGCCACAAGGTAAGAGAGAAGATATTTGATGGTTTGATTAAGCCTCTTTGTGTAAAATCAGAGCATAACCTCGCAGATATCTTCACTAAGCCATTGACTACAGGGTCCTTTGCTCTATTCTTGGCAAGATGGCAATGAGTTCAATATATTTGCCATCTTGAAGGAGGGTATTAGAATTATTAGAGTTCCGGTTTAGTGCTTAAGTTAGTGTATGGTTTAATAGAATTAGTTCTGATTATTTCTTAACCAATACTCTTCACGTTATTAAAACAAGAGTAATGTAATCTGTTACATTTGATATAACTGAATAACAAAAAAAACTCTTTCTCTCATTTTCTTCTCGTTTTCACGCTCAGATTGCTTCAACACACTTTAATGTTGAACCAGCAAATGAGCTGCGGATTTGGACGGCATAGCATAAAAGTATAACATGCAAGAAAAGTTATTGACGGGTTGCAATAGTTATTACGTGAATACATATAATATGTATGTGCATATCTATGTGTCATCTGTATACCTTTCAATTAATTAATTGTTATATGATGTTGGACTCTAAAAGCATTTATGTTGATTATATAAAGATCAAAATTGAGGAGTAAAACGAAGTTTCAAACAAATAGAAGTGATCTATATATACATTAACCTTAATTATATTACTTTTGAATACAATTAAAAACAGAAAGAAAATTAAGATGTAATAAAAGAATTCGAGCCTTCCTTCTGTGGAAAATATTAGAAAACAAACAGAGTTTGACTCATACTTCTTTTTTACCTGCAAAATCACAATACAATTCTTTTGTCAATATTTGGGGATGTTCAATTCGATTTGAAGCATATTAAGATATGGTTGGGCTGAATATTTGGGTTCGGATTGAGAAACGATACATAAGGAAACTTACCTTATATTGTGTGGAAGTGAGTGAGTGGCTAGACTTGGTGATATGTCAAGACGGGAAGGCAAAAAGACGATCAGAGATATTTGTGCGGCAAATTGGACACTCAGAGAAAGCAAGTGAACAACATTTACAAACTGCATAAAAAGAAAAAGAGAAATTGTGATATTGTTTTAGCTTATACTTAAGTAGAAATGACTATGAGTGACTGCAACTTACGACAGAAATGACGACAAGGAAGAAGAATTGTGGCAGTCGGAGATTCAAAACGAATATGTGATTTTGCTTCTGCGTTGGCTGTTGCAGCTATCTGCGATTTCATCTCGTGATCCTTCATCTCTTGCATTCTTGCCTGTTCATGTATAAAACATCAAATGCAGAAGATCAAACACAAAGAAACTAAGACAACAAACAGCTTATATAAAAGGTTCAATACCCACGACTAACTTGACTTAATCTATCCCTAAATATCTGACACAATCCTTAGGCTTACAGACAAGTAAGAATGCTGAAAGAAAATAAAAGGAAAATTTGCAAAAGGTTTACCTTAAGACGAGCAACGAGGTGTTCCTCCTTTGGTGTCTCTTCAACTTTGGCAAATATTACTTCTTCATGTCCATTCACAACTTGTCTCTCTTTCAAGATCGCATTTTCTTGACTCTTATCTTCTATTTCTGTTGCTTCATCTTCCTTTGCAGGCTCAGTTTCGTCACTCTTTGGTATTGACAAAGCCCCATTACTGGCTTTCTTCAACTTTGCAACAAGTACCCACATGTTGGCTAAATCGTTTTCGAGAGCCTCTTCTCTTCGCTTTGCTTCTTCTGCCTTTTCTTATAACCTTCTTCTATGTATTGTTTCTCAGCTAATGTAGCTTCAAATACTGCTTCTCAGCAATTCCATTATTCATGGAGTTATTGTTACGTGTCTGAGCTGAAGCTGCCAAGTTTTTTGCAGCTACTAATTCTTTTTCTAGCTTTGCATTTTGACGTGAGAGCTTTGTTACTTCATCAGCTAGATTTTTCAGCTCAATAGCAGCTGCAGAGGCTAACTCCTTTGCGTATGCAGCTTCTTCGGCTAACTTTTGATTTTGCACTTGTAATCCACTTCTCTCCTCCACACTTTGCACATGCTTTCACTTCAACTTTTCATTCTCAATCTCCTGAAGTATAAAAACATCACCGATACATACAATAATTTGGTCTTTTTCACCAACTCGTCACTACCGATAAAGATATTTATCAGACATAAAGGGTTGAGATTTTGATAAATTACCTGAGACTGTATTTTCTTTTTCAGCTCTTCTACATACTCATCAGTCACAGCATTACCAGCAGAAGATAGTGAGGACTTTTGACTTGATAATCGTTGCTCAGAAGGTGCACCTTTTCGTGCAATTTATCGTTCTCGGTACACTGCAATTGTTAGAGCATGTGTATAGAAAGTAAGGATGACTGAAATAAAAGCCAAAAGAAACTGCTATATAAGAACGTAATAGAAAAGAGAAGGACGTGCCAGTGACTTAGAGCTGACCTTCTTCTGTAATTGATCTTGGAGAACATGATTATCTGCGGATATAATCTGATCCATAGGTAGAACACATATAAATATTCATCGGCTTTGAGCAATCTTCCATTTTCATTATAAAAAGAAAACAATTTACCTCCAGCTCAAAGCTCTTCTCATTGCACTGTGCCATCAATCTCATAACTTTCTGAAAACAACAAAATAGCTGCGATCCTTTAGTTGTTGATCCACAGTTTTTTCCACAACTAAATGACCTTAGCAGGTTAAAGAATCACGATGAGAACGTGTACGGATCAAATTTACCTGTTGCATCTCAACCGATGATGCATTAGCAGTTGAAGTTCAGTACTCTCAGTTATTCGCTATTCCAAAGATCTCATTGTCTTTTCTTTTCTTGAATCTCTCTTTTCAGATTCTGGATCTGCATACCAAAATATAATAAGTTCCATAGTTATGCTTAAAGGTGTATGAATGGCTTAAAGCGGAACACTAATAAAGAAGAATCTTTACTTGGGTTTTCGAGTTTTCAGGATCATTTATGGATTGATCCACCAAACGCTTTAGTGTGCTTGTGCTAAAAGCTATCTTACCAGCAAGCATTTTAACCTGTTCTACAAGGAGATCAATTTCATCCGGAGTCATAATGCCCTACAACAGCCACAACTCAGATGTCATTTTCTGACAAGAACACAGTGAAAAGAAGAAAACACCAAATTTCGATCAAACAAGTCCAGTAAAACTATATATTCAGAAGAATCCAAGAACTCACTTGAATTACTTCTGCACCAGAATCAAGCAGAGAGTTTTCATCCTTTAACTTGCTGGAAGACTGCCGCGCATCTGATGCAAGAGAGAGGGTCGAAGAGTGAGATGCCAGATTATCACTATCCAATAGCAGAGACTCCAACTTCTAAGTTGTTGAACTATAATCAAATATCGTGTATCTTAGAAATCATATAACATATAGTTTATATTTATATAAGTTAGTTATTTGCTTAAGAGTCACGGTTTTGTCTGACGGTACAGTTGCGTCTTTACGTGTATGTGTGTTTCTAGATTAAGTTGTGTCTTTTGGATTCTATAATCAAAGTTCGTGTGTCTATATATTAGGAGACAAACTCTTTTGTTTTTCACTTGTGTAAAAATCTTGTGTGGGTGTGTGTAATACTCTGTTTCATTTCAATTAAGTCTCTTTTTTTTTACTTCATACTCTGTTTTTTATCAAACGTTCAACATAAGTATCAAAAAGAAAACAGAATGAGTCATTCTGGTATAAAAAGTTTTGTGCAGTGAGGTTCCAACATGCAATATCCGTTGGTTCATTTTGTTACTTTTTTGTAGGCTTTTTGGTTCATAAACGTTATATCCGTTGTTTTATTCAATCGAAAATCCTTGTAAAAAAATTGATAATCAAATTTGAATAGCAAACTTACATCGTCTTTACCGGCAGAAATGCTGCGCTGGTGAGCTGGTGTATCACCTAAATATCCAGGAACATAATTCTTGGTAGAGACGAGTATGAGCTTTGTAAGCTTTTGGATTCTACTCATTAGATCTTTGGGTCTTAAGTACTCTTAAGATTATGTAAGTGAAAGAAGAGTTAGATTGATTTGTGTGCAACTGTGATATATATATTATGTGTGTTTTAAGTATAAAACCAAAATATCATTAGTTTTCAGTAATTTTCCATATTCATATCTATGAATGTATTATGTGTGTTTTAAGTATAAAACCAAAATATCATTATATCAACACAGATACAGAGGTAGATTAAGGAACATAACTTCATACAATACAATCCAAACTTAATAAAACGAACAGAAAGGTAAGAAATGGGCTTTGGTAGTTTCATCCTCCCATTCAACCTCTTCTAACCATTTTCTATGTGCCTTTATGACAAGTCCTTTTCCACCATTTGAGCCACTTTTAGAATCGAGAGGAAGCTTTCTCAGCTTTGGGCAGTCGAATACTCTGAGTTTCTTAAGACATGGAAAGGGCAGAGGTCTCCAATAGATGTTCTTCAGCTCTGGCAGTTCTCCCAAGTTTAGATATTCTAGATTTTTAAAACGAACAATACGTGCTTTTTCACCTTCATAAGCTTTTTCTTTGTTTACTATTTCTTCTACATCACCACTCCTCATCAGTGTAAGACTTGTCAGATTTGGAGCAAACATCAGCCACGTCAAATTTGGGCATTTGCAGTAGACTAGAGATATCGTAGAGAGGCTGAAGAAGAATGCATTTTTCTGATTCCGCAGAGGAGAAACCATTTCCCTTGTGATACTTGCAGTATCCATCTTTATCTCAGAAATAGTACAATTCCCTAAAAAGAGTTCACGAAGTTTCTCCATTCTAGGTAAACGCCATATGTCTGATGATTCTAATTGACAACCAATGATATGTAGAACTTGCGTACAACGCATCAACTTCTGAGAGCTTAAAAACTCATCCAAACTTGAATCAGAATGGATATTTATGGTCAGAATTTCTAAATGTTCCAAGACTTTCAACTCCTCCTTTGTCTTGGAACTGTACGCAACTCCCGAAAAATATAATTTTAATACTCTCAAATTCAGTAGTGAAGAAATCCCAACGATACTCGAAAGTTCTCTCGTTCTCTCCAAATCCAAGTGAATTAGATTATTCAACTTTTGTAAACCGACAGGTAGACATTCTATAGATGTGTTTGATATGTTGAGATATTTCAACGAAACCAACTCTGATATTCCATCTGGCAATTCAGTCAAATGTAGATTACGTGAAAGATCCAAAACAACTAGCTTCAGCATGGACTTGAAGAATTCACCAGAGATATTACCCGATGATATCTCGTTTCTCTGTAAAAACAATGTTGTGAGTTGAAGACATTACATCACTCACCAGCCATCAGCGCAGCATTTCTGCCAGTAAAGACGATATAAGTTTGCTATTCAAATTTGATTATCAATTTTTTTGCAAGGATTTTCGATTGAATAAAACAACAGATATAATGTTTATGAACCAAAAAACCTACAAAAAAGTAACAAAAGTAACAAAATGAGAAAGTCAAATCATGTTTACAATATTGTGCTTTATTGTACAATATTGTGTATATAACAGGAACCGAACCGCTTTTTGGAGTGATGCTACACTCAAGAACCGAACCGAAATATGGTGTGTTGGTATGCGTACATGAATGCTAACTTTTGATTTTGTTTTACAGCATAGTTGTTGTAAACACTTTACTTTGAAATATAAAGTACCAGGAATCAAGACGTTAAACAATAATCACGACTTCCTCACTAAGCAACAAACGACTTAAGTATGTTAATGCTGAAATGAGACAGCATCTAGCTAGATATTACCGAAAATTGAAGAAACATTTTAGGTTATTTACTTGCATCTTAATGAAAAATACAGGGGCTTAATCGTACAGACATTTTAAGGCACTTGTCCAGATTAAACCAATAAAATTACCTTTACTATTTAGGTTAAAATTTTGAACTGAGGTTCCAAATTAGGTCTACTTTTATTTTGAAAAGTTTAACTTGGTTTAATATGTGGATTCCAAAATTAAAAAGGTTAATCCCAACCCAATGGTATGATATTATCTTACCCACTCGTAGTCGCTCAAAAACAAGGTGGAGATTGTTGGATTATGATTGTCAAAATTGATTAAATGTGGAGCTTATATTATACGAAGGAGAGTGTATAATAAGATCTTCATGTGCATCAATTGAAGATAAGATTAAGTTCAATGATATATAAGATTAAATCTATTAATGGAAAGATTTGATCTTATCAACAACTTGGTACACAAGCAACAGAGATAGATTAAATAGGAGGAGGTGTGTTGTCATGGTGGGATGAGAGAACGAGCTTTTGGTCAGGGAGGAAAATGCTTTTTCTCGGAGACCAACAAGCTGATTTTCGGAGATCATGTACGTTCGTATAAGTCTGTACGATCGTATCTCTTCACTTGAACATACATGTATAGATCGAGTCATTTGAACATAGTGTGTGTGTGATTTGCTTTGTAAAAACGATTTGACTTGGTATAATAAAGTGATTGTTTCTCTTAAGTTCTTTTGTTCAATCGTATAATCATCATCTCAAAAACATCAACATGGTATCAAAGCTATACGGTTGAGAGTGGACAGTGAGATTGTTGAAAACACACAAGCAAAAATTGAAAGTTTACATATACGATTTCGTTTGAAAGAAGAAAAGGATGCAAGGCTCCTCTCATCAGTTGATTCCTCTGTTTGATGGGGATAAGTTCGACTTTTGGAGCGTGAAGATGGCCACTATACTGCGATCTAGGAAGTTGTGGTCCGTTGTTGAAAATGGTATACCAGTGGAAACGATACTAGAAACTGAAACTGCTGAAGTGTCTCGCGCAAGGACAAAACGTGAACAAGAAGCAACCTTAAACGATGTAACCGCCTTGCAGTTACTGCAAACGGCCGTGTGTGATTCAATCTTCTCACATGTTGCCTCATCTACTACATCTAAGGAAGCGTGGGATACGTTGAAATTGGAGTACGAAGGAACTTCTCAAGTATGATTGGTCAATCATTGAGAAGAGAATATGAAAGCCTTCGAATGTTTGAAGGAGAATCTATCAAGACTTTCACCGATAAGTTAATTAACTTATCACGGTGAGAAGAAGACAAATTATCAATTGGTGCAGAAGATTTTGATCTCACTACCGGCTAGGTATGATAGCGTGGTGAGTGTTATGGAACAAACTCGTGACTTGAGTTTGATGACGATAACAGAATAGAAGGCGTGAGTGAGGGAGCATTTAACATTGAAGGAAGAAGAAAGAATTAAATAAATAATTAATTATTGTATAAAATATTATATAAAGTTATATGTCGCCACATTTTACTACATTAAATTTACATCGGTTTTGTATTGAGGCAGCTTGATTTTGCAAAGTAGTGTCTGTGCGAGTCATAAATTGACTCGTGGTCAATGTTAGCTGCTTCAATGCGTCTTCCAGTGATATTTGTGATGTTTGAGTAGGTGAAGTCTTCGTAGACCTCTATTCTCCTCTCTCTCCACTCTTCTTGATAAATCATTTCGCCTTGCCTTCAACCCTTCAACACATAAACATTGACAGACTTGATTCAAAACTTGATCACATGATAACGAGATAGAGTAGCAACCACCCGTCGTTGCACACACTCACAGAAAGAGAATCCACAAAGGTAAAAAGAACGTGAAGCTGTTAGAAATTGAGAGAAAAGAAGATAATGATTTCCAGAAAGCAGATGTCTTTGCATAAGAAAGAATAAGAAAGTATAGGAGTCTCCGTTATTACTATTTCTTTCTAGATTTGTTTATGTTTTTCCGTCCACTTAAATGCAAACGAAATAACTTTACTTCAAAACCATCTGTCATCAAATTATGAGTTGTTGTTTGCAAAATGTAAATTGATCACTAAATAAGGGGCTCTAATGAAATTTCACTAATTACTCGTACCATGGGACCGACACAAGACGTATCTGATAACGAAGGATTCATTACAGAGTATAGAAAAATGTCAACTTTCAATCAAACGTGAAGCAGTCGAAGGAATAGTCAACGGTCGTGAGGCCTACGCGTTGGAATATTTATTATTTTAGGGACAATTAGAGGAATAACAACTTTTGCTATTTTAATAAAAAAAATACGGCGATGGTAATAGACAAATTAAGTCAATGTTTAAATGAAATTACTAACATCACGTTAGCAAGCAAGTGGCCTTTAGTCCAGTGGCATTTGGTAAGTCCACTAAATGGCAGGCGCACATGCACCCGGGATTGAGTCCCACCGCCTGCATTATGCAGGAATTTGGCTAATGGGCCGGCCAGTTGTGGCCCATCATATTATCTGCCGTTGACAAAAAAAAAAACACATCACGTTAGCAATGAAATTGAGAGGACATAACATATTTTCAACTAAATGCATAACCTATATGTTGAAATGTGACAAGCAACACTGAAACTGAAGCAAACACTTTCTCTCTCCTAGGGCGATAAAAAAGGCGATACTCTTCTCTTCTCACCGTCGACGGTCTCTGGCCTCCGTCGTTGGCCTCACCAATGGCCAAGTCGAAAAAGCCACCCCTTCGTAAATCTCCTCGCAAAGGTCCTCCCATCCTAATCTCTGCTCCAGCTGACTCGTCTTCCGTATCTCATTCAAACTCTCCGCCGCATCTTCCTCCTCCTCCTCCTGATCCTCTGCAAATTTCAGCCTCCTCTAGCCCAATTATTTGCTCCGTCGAAGCCCATAAAGTTCCTATTGTTGTGAATAAGGTTCCTTTTTCGGCCTCCTCTATGCCTGTTCAGAATCTCGCTTCAACTGAGGCTCCTTCTACAACAGCCATTCCTCCTCAAGCTCAGCCTCTTGCCGCTTTGACAGCCACGCCAATTGCTTCCTCTCTTCCGTCTGCGCAGTCTTCTTAGGCTGACCTAGTCTCGGGTAAGGGAGCAAAAATGAAGAAGAAAGGAACTCCTTTCGTTCTCCCCTCTGGTGAACTTTGTGTTGACATCCTGGACGAAGTTATTACTCGTAATAAACATAGATGGGAAAACTTCATCATCGGCCAGTTCAACGGGAATACTCCTTCTCCGGGTGCTCTCCACGCTATTGTAAACGGAATTTGGAGTAGGAAGCTAAGGGATATCACAGTCTCAAAGCATTCTGACAAGTCCTTCTTAATTAGAATACCATCTACTGAAACACGATGCAGAGTTTTGGCTCAAGGAATGTGGCACATTGAGAAACAAGCTATGTTTGTTGACAAGTGGGAACCTGGCCTAACTCCCACTGTTCCAGTTCTTAAGGCAGTCCTAGTATGGCTAGAGTTTCATGGACTTCCGGCTCAGTACTTCACTGTTGATGCATTGGAGCATATTGCAGGTATGGTGGGTAAGCCTCTTCACCTGCACCCCAACACTCTCAACATGACAAATATGACGGTTGCAAAAGTATTCACGGTGGTAGACCCCTCTGAGCCTCTTCCGGAAGCTGTGAATGTTAGGTTTTCCAATGGTCAACTTTTCCGAATTGAAATTTTCTTTCCATGGTTACCTCCTACTTGCGAGTTCTGCAAGGAAGTCGGACATACTTTCAAGTGATGTCCTGCAGCCCCAATTGCTTGCTCCAATTGCAAATCTTCATCTCATCCCACTGAGACTTGTCCCCGCCTGAAAAAGAAGCCATTAAAGTCCAAGAAATCTGTGGAAAAAGTGTTTGTTCCAAAGGTGAATCCTGATCCTCCCAATGTGGAGCTAAGTCTTCCAACAAATCCATTTCACGATCCACATAAGAAGGTTGATGATCCCCTTGCGCACTCTGCTCACCCTCCCCTAACTAAGGCCAAGCCACTAGTCATTAAGGAAGGGGCTAGAGTTCTCCCTAGAAGCTTAGTGGTTCCTTCGGATTTCTTTAAAAAGCGAAAGGAGAAAGTTATTGCTACCACTACCTCTTCGGACTCTGACTCTGTGAGGTCCTACAACTCCGGAGATTTCTCAGCTGATGGTAATGCAGATTTAGAAGAGTGCTTCACTGAGGTGTTCTCCTCTCGAAGGAAGAAACTTCTCTCCAAGCAGAAGGGAAGTAGGGGCAAAGCCCTATCTCACTAATATTTACATAATGAAGGTGGACATTTTTTGTTGGAATACTTGAGGATTCAACTCTTCGGTAAAGCGTAGAGGCTTTAAAAAGTGGTACATGCAGCATAATGCTCTTTTGGGATGTATCATCGAGACTAAAGTTAAGTTAAATAATTGCCTATGTACAAGGCAGTCCACCTTCTCCAAATAAACTTTTCGTGGATAATTATGATTTTGGTGAGCTCAGAAGAATTTGGATTTTTTGGGATCCCTCTGTCTCCGTCTCTGTGTTGTTTAAATCTGAGCAAGCTATTTGTTGTTCAGTCCGATATCGTGAGATAAATCGGGAGTTTATAGCTACTTTTGTCTACGCTCTTAACTCTGAGAATGGTAGGAAAGATTTGTGGGAAAACCTCCTCTCTTGGCATGTTAACTCTGCGGTTATTGGGAAGCCTTGCATAGTGCTTGGTGATTTTAATGAAGTCCTCTATCTTAATGATTCATTTCGTGGGACTTCAAGAATTACCGGAGGAATGAGGGATTTTCGAACATGTATAGAGCAAGCTAATTTGTTTGACCTCACTTACCGTGGAAATCATTTAACTTGGTGGAACAAACAAGACTCCAACGTTATTGTCAAGAAGCTTGATCGTATTTTGATTAACGAAGAGTGGCTGTAGCTTTTGCCTATGTCTTTTGGTGAATTTGGTAGCCCTAATATATCTGATCATTGCCCTATTATTGTTCATTTTGGCAGGCCTCTTCGTGCTTCAAATCGCCCTTTCCGTTGCTCAAATTTTATTACTCTGCACAACGAGTTCCTCCCCAAAATTCGTACCGCCTGGGAAGAGCAAAGGGTTGTTGGTACTCAGCAATACTGCTTCATCAACAAGCTAAAGGCTATGAAAGTGGTTCTCAAAGGAATTAAGAAAGACCACTACTCAAATCTAGAAGAACTAGTCGTTGAGGCTCTTTCTAATCTTACATTTGCCCAGTCTCTGCTCCTGACCACTCCTTCTAACGCTGCTGCAGCTGCTGAGAAACTGGCTTATACTGTTTGGTATGACCTTGCCATCGCGGAAGAGTGTTTTCTCCAGCAAAACTCACGTGTATTGTGGCTTAAATCTGGAGACCTCAATACCTCCTACTTTCATCGTATGATGTCTGTTAGGCGCTCTACAAATCAAATACACTACCTTATGACAAGTAATGGATCACGGCTTGATGTCCCTCCCGATATTGAGAACCATTGTGTCAGTTTTTACTCAAGGCTTCTAGGTGACACTATTATACCACTCCGTCCGCAGCAGCTCCATAAAATTGTTGAAATAACACCCTTCAAGTGCTCCCAACAGATGTGTGATATGCTTGCTGCCCCTTTTCTTGCCTCTGAGATCAAAGAGACATTATACTCCCTTCCAAAGAACAAGTCCCCTGGTCCCGACGGGTTCACACCAAAATTCTTCATAAGGGCTTGGAATGTTCTTGGAAAGGAAATTCACATCTGCAGTCCAGGAATTTTTCATCAACGGGAAAATGCTTCGGCAAATAAATTCCACTGCAATCACACTTGTCCCCAAGAAAGTCTATGCTGATACACTTGCATATTTTAGGCATATCTCCTGCTGTAACACCATTTATAAGGTAATTGCAAAGCTTTTGGCAAATCGGCTGCAACAGATTCTTCCTGCTATGATAACAAATTCCCAATCAGCTTTTGTTAAAGGAAGATTACTAGTGGAAAATGTGTTATTAGCCTCCGAGATGGTTCAAGGTTTTAATCACAAACATGTCACGAAGAGAGGACTACTAAAAGTAGACCTTAAAAAGGCCTTTGACATGGTGAATTGGGAATTCATTCTCACTTCTCTTATAGCGGCCAATTTTGCAGCATGTTTTCTCAACTTGATTAAACAATGCCTAACTACCACTACCTTCTCAATTCTTGTTAATGGGAACTTGTGTGGTCACTTTAGAGGTACGAGGGGCCGAAGGCAAGGAGACCCCTTATCTCCCTCTCTGTTTGTAATTGCCATGGAAGCTTTTGGCTTTCTTTTATTGACCGCGGTTGCAAATAATCAAATAGGCCTCCATCCCTTAGCAAAAGGTGTGCAACTCTCTCATATTGCCTTTGCTGATGATTTGATGTTGTTTTTTGATGGTACAGCAAAATCTCTTCATGGAATTACTCAAGTCTTAGCAGAGTTTCAAGAACTCTCTGGTCTTATTATGAACAAGGGGAAGACTTTGCTATTTACGGCTGGACTGAACCGAATGGAATCTTCATCACTTTCTGTATTTGGTTTCCAACCCGGTTCTCTACCAGTCCGTTACCTTGGCCTCCCCCTCATGAGTAGGAAACTTCGAGTTGTAGATTACTCCCTCCTCATAGACTCCATTGTAGCTAAATTCACATTCTGGACGGTTAAAAGTTTATCCTTTGCGGGTAGGCTCCAATTACTTAACTCTGTCATTTTCAGCCACTTTAACTTCTGGTTTTCAGCGTTTGTTCTTCCAAAGGGCTGTATAAAACGCATTGAACAACTTTGTGGGAAGTTTTTATGGGGAGGCTCGATTGATAACACTGCTGCAGCGAAGGTCTCTTGGCAGCGTTTAAGTCTTCCTAAAGAGGAAGGGGGTCTCGGGCTTCGTAATCTATCGATGTGGAACAAGGCCTTAAACCTTTGTCTAATTTGGAAACTATTCTCCAACAGTGATTCTTTGTGGGTTGCTTGGGTAAAAAACCGGTGGCTGAAGAAGGAATCATTTTGGTCTCTCAGTTTAGGACAAAACTCATCTTGGATTTGGAAAACTCTTCTCAATCTTCGTCCCCTTGCTCGTAAGTTTATATCTGCCTCTGTTCGGGATGGTAAGACAGTCAGCTTTTGGTTTGACTCTTGGACCCCCTTTGGCCCACTGATTGACTACATTGGAGCAAATGGCCCTCGCATTACTGGCCTCCCCACTAACAGCACTGTTAGTGATGCATTATGTCGCGGTTCTGAATGGGCTTTACCCTCATTGAGAGTTCGGATCCATGCTCTGTTAGAGTTGAGAAACCTCCTACTTGCCACACCGATCCCTACGGACTCCGCTGGTCATGATAAGTTCACTTGGACGATAGCTGGTTATTCATTGGATGTTTACAACTCTCGATTGGTCCTTAATACCTTGAGATATGTTGGGGCTTCTCCTTCTTGGACTCAAGTTGTTTGGTTTAAAGGCAATGTTCCCAAGTTTGCTTTCACCTTTTGGATTGCAACACTAGATCGTCTTCCGGTGCGTGCCAGGCTGGTTCAATGGGGACATATTTCTACAGACATATGTTGCAGTAGAAACTAGAGACCATCTCCTTCTCTCTTGCGACTTTAGCTTGCAGGTTTGGAAGCTGGTGTTACATAAGTTGGGCCTTTACACTTACATGATTATAAGATGGGACGATCTCCTCCGCCTCATGCTACAAGTAGGATCCCGCAAGCAAAAGCTTCTCAATTGTTTGACTATTCAGATGGTCATTTACAATCTTTGGAGAGAGGAACCTAAGACTCCACACAGCGACATCTCGATCAGCCACTAAAGTCTTTAAGGTCATTGATAGAGGCATTCGGGATGTCATTCTCTCAAGAATAGGGAGGAAGATATTCGCTAATCTCCTTAGTCTTTGGTTTAAGTACGATTAGTTTTATGTAAAACCAATTGGTGATATATCCCAATTGCTTTCCCTAGTCCAGTTATTGTAACTAAACAGTCTTTGATATATAAATTTACATTCTATCAAAAAAAAAACACTTAAACTGAACAAGTTCGGTTCATGTTGGTACAAAGAGTTAATCGAAGATCATTGGTTAATGGTTTGTTATTTGGTTAATTCTAACTCATAGCCGGATCACGATCTATCTATAAGCACTAAATAAAAGAGTCAAAAATGATCATATTAGAGTTAAAATCAAATCTTTGATCATATTCTTGGATCTACACCTGTATAAAGAGATTCTTGCAATCGATGTAATACTAAGAAAAACTCTATTGGATTGTTTGTGCTCTCAAGGCTACACATTGTTTGAATTTCAATTTTTGACATAAGGCTCCGGTCAAAATTTCCGGTGGAATTTTAACATAATGTTTGACATCGGAATGATTAGATTTTGGAATCTTTAGATTCTTAGTAATGAGTTCATAAAATTCTAACAATACATTGTAGTGTAATTACTTATTAAATTTGAAGTCAATTTGAATAAGAAATATAGAGCAAAAGAGTGCAGCTTGGAAAAATACAAAACGTACGTATAGGAAATATCTCGTATGTAATTGGGCTAAGAGTAATTGTTAAGCTTTTATATAATTTACAAATTCATGAGGCCCATTACTATGCTGCTTACATATTCAGTTTGAACTTTTGTAATTAACAAAAGTAACGGAGAAAATCTCCACTAAATGAGAAATCTTTCTCATTGATTTTGTATTATAATTACAAGACATACGTTTGTTATGGCTCTTATGACTCTATATAACGTGACTCTATCAAAAGTTCGAGATACTCAATTTCTTTTCTTCTCCCTCACAAAGTTTGTTTTATAGAGAGTATAGAGCAGTGTTTTTGGTTCGTAGATTCTGCAAAAGAGTGACTCTTTTGTAGTCTAATCGTGATTATATCCTGGTTTCAAAGGTTTAAATTACCACTTTACTGTGAGAGTTATTTTGGATTCAGGAAAAATAGTTACAATTTGACTTCACGTAATTGTTTTGCAAATTCTTTAGATTTCAATAGTTGTTTTCCCCTTAAATTGTTCTTAAAATTATAGGTTGGTTTGATTTTTTTGTAAAGTGCTTAGATCAATTAATTGATCGTATATGTGAGCCTTACAGTCTGAATCTAAAAGATCTGAGAATCAGATCAATCAATCCTTTTTTTTTTTGTTGTCAAATAGCAACTTCATTAACTGTGAAATTAAATAGGTTCAACAACTACATCGAATGGAATTGCATAAGACATAAAACTTGATAGCGTTGCTTTAGCCAGAGAATTAGCAACGCCATTGAAAGATCTAGGAGTAGCTTCGAACTCGACAGAGTCAAAGAGAGGGAGAAGAGAGGTTACATCCGCTAGGATACCATGGATCTCCAACAGATTCACTCCATTTTTGATGGCAGTGATGAGGATTAAAGAATCAGATCAGAACATGATCTGATCGAAGCCGGTGTCCAGAGCATCAATCATCGCGGACCGAAGAGCTAGTGCCTCGGCTACCAGTGGTGACGCTACATATTCTTGTATTTGCGAGCCTCTTCGTGGTGGATCTTTACCCGACTTGATAATCCACGCAGCTCCCGCCACTCGTCCTTTTTCATTCCAAGCCGAATAACACACAGCCATGTTTGGTTTCAGGTTTCAGGTTTGACTTGATTTCCCTATTTGTGTTATCTTTTCCATAAATTGCACTTGAGCTTCTTCCCATTTCCTTGCTGCAATGCCAAGGTGAGAGTCTCCGCTGGGTGTTGTGAGATTTTGTTGAAAACCCACTGATTCCTCGCTTTCCAAATTGTCCAGATTAACCACGCTGCCAAAGGTGCCTTTGTGACTCCAATGGGTGGCAAAACTTTAAGTTTCAGAAGGATTTTCTATGCCATAGAGAACAACATTGAGCGTACTTGGTCTGGAAAGTTTTCAAAAGGTGTCATGTTCCATATCTGCGGAGCATTGTTACAGGTAAACAAAACATGGTTTAAGTTTTCTACCTCCCCACAACGCTGACATTTAGGATCCACTTCCATCTGTCTTAGTAAGAGATTATCCTTAGTTGGTACAGCTTGGTTTAGGCATTTCCAAATAAAGAATTTGATCTTGGGTTGCGTATGAATGGCCCAGATTTCTTTGTTCCAATCTATTTCCACTCCTGGCTGGCCTCTGTGATTAGTAAGCTTGATTTCCATCGCCATTTGGTACCCTGATTTCGCAGAGTACATGCCATTTGGGGTACGCATCCAGATTCTTCTATCCTTAGTTTGATGGGTACTGAGTTTTATGCACCTGATATCGGCTTCCAAAAGCGGTAGAATTTGTTTAATCTTATGCGTATTCCATTCTCTAGTTTCCTCATGTATCAGGTCGGAGACTTTTAATTCCTTATCTTGATTCTTAGGTGGTCCATATGGAGCTTTCCAATTTAAAGTGGAGAGCCAGTTTTCCGACCACAGATTGATGCATTTACCATCTCCTATTGTCCATCCAAGCTGAGACTTGATCAATTCTCGCCCTAAGAGAATGCCTTTCCAAGCATGAGAGCACGAGGTTGGTTTTTCCACTCTTAGAAAGTTCTCTTCTTTGCAGTATTTTGCAAGAAGAATTTTGGCCAGCAATGATTCTGGATTAGCAATAAGCCTCCATGATATTTTAGCTATCAATGCCACATTAAAAGCCTGGATATCTTTGAAACCCAAACCACCCCTTTGTTTAGGCTTAGTTAACTAACTCCATGATATCCAAGCCATATTCCTCAACTTTAAGTTCTTATCCCACCAGAATCTGGTGTACTCAGATTGTATTCTTTTGCATATGGAGATAGGAAGTAAAAAGCATGTCATTGCGTAAGTTGGCATTGCAGTCAACACACTTTTAAGTAATGTGTTTTCTCCCGCAGGAGAAAGAAACTTGGAAGTCCAACGACACGTTTTTGATGAATTTTGTCAATAGATGGAGTTGAAAATGTCCTTCTTCCTGCGCCCAAAATGTTCTGGTAAGCCCAAGTACTTACCTAGCCTCCTTCCTGGCTGATCTGCAATTGTTCTTTTATTTTTTCTTTCATTTGGTGTGACATCTTTCTTGAGAAAGTTATTGCCGACTTCTGTTTGTTTATTAGTTGCCCTGATGCTCGTTCATACTTCATAATTATCTCTTATAATGCGGCAATGTTCTTTGTGTTTTCCCTACAGAAGAACATGGTGTCATCGGCAAACAGCAGGTGGTTAATTCTCGGGCCCTCTCTTGAGACTTTTAACCCATGTAAATTTCCTCTCTCTTCCGCTTTTCTACATAAATCTGAGAGAACTTCACTGCATAAAATAAAGACATAAGGTGAGAGAGGATCTCCTTGCCTAATTCCCCTTGACGGAACTATTTGTCCTTTCGGTTGTTCATTCACAATCACTGCATATTGTACAATAGTAATACATTGCATCAGCCAATGAGTAAACTTTTCATGGAATCTCAGCCTTTGCAAGACAAATTTTATAAAAGACCACTCAAGACGATCATATGCTTTAGTCATATCCGTCTTTACAGCAATAGCCCCATATCTCCTAGCTTGAGAAATGTTTAAGGTATACAATATCCCATGTGTAATGAGGAAATTATCAGAGATACTTCTTCCCGGGACAAATGTAGATTGGTTAATTGATATAACTTTAGATAGAAAATCGGGCTAAGGCGTTTAGCAAGTATCTTTGCAATGAGTTTGTAGACATAATTGCATAATGCAATGGGTCTGAAATCAGAGACATAATTGCATAATGCAATGGGTTTTAAATCAGAGACCTTTCTAGGGGATGAAATCTTCGGGATAAGCCTTATATATGTGGAATTTGTTAATGTTGGCAGATTTCCTGATTCAAAGAAGCTTATAACCTCCTTTGATATTGCAGGTCCCACCACTTCCCAATTTGCTTGGAAGAAACTAGCTGAAAAGCCATCGAGGCCAGGTGCTCTATCAGCATGGATTGAGAATCTAGCTTTGCGGATTTCTACCAGTGATGGGATTGCAGTAAGAGATATATTATCCTCTATCGTAATTCTCTTTTCCAGAGCCTCATTGACAACTTCATCACATAATGAGTCAGAGGATGAATCACATGCTGTTTCTGTTGGTTTCAGAAGTCCAGCAAATTGTGGCAGATCGAGTTCTGCAGATTCTAGTATTTAGAGGAAGTGATTTCGTTGGATACCAACTTTTCCTTATCAAATTCTGGATTTCCACATTGTCCTTAAGTCTTCTATCAAATCTGAACATTGCTTTGCCTCTCTTTCTATCAGGTTCAAGAAAGGTTACCATAGGCTTGTGATCCGATGCTTCAAACATCAGGTACAATGATTTACTTGCACAAAATAACTCAAACCATTTCTCTTCCGCCATTACTCTATCCAAGCGGCATCTAACTGTTGAGTGTTGTCTATTTCCTCTCCAAGATAGAGGATCCCCAGAATGCTAGATGTCAAAGAGACCTGTTGCGGAGACAAATGATCTAAAGTCTGTAAAAGAACTTTCTGGTCTAATTATCCCCCCTTCTTTTCCTCATTGGAAAGGACATCATTGAAGTCACCCAAAATCAGCCATGGTGAATTCCTCACTTCTGTAAGTGCGAGTAATCTATCCCATATTACCTTTCTCTTACTTTTGTCAGTGTTGCAATAGGTAAATGTGGCATAGAAGTTCTTTTCTTCAAACTTAATATGAGTATCAATGTAATCCTGTGAAGCGCAGTTGATTGTAATCTGGACTTTGTCACACTAAAGTAAGATTAATCCTCCTCCTCCTTGTCCTTGAGGATTTACTATTTCCCAATGATTCATATTTAGGTTTCCTATTTTCTGTAGTACCACTTTATCCATATTCTTCGTTTCCATCAGAAATATTATGTTTGGCCTATATTTTGCATTTAGATGCCGCAGACGACAAACCGTCAAGGGATTTCCAAGACCTTGACAGTTCCAATTCAGTATTACTAAAGAAGAGGATCGGATGGTTTCTGAAAATCCATCATTTTCTTATTAATCGCTGGTATAATTCGTTTTGGATTCGGGGGATTAGAAGTTCCAGCCCCAACTTTTCCATTGTATTTAGTTTTATGTAGACTTGCTCTTGGAGTTGAGTTGCTTTGGATCCATTTCCTGTTTTAATTACTTTGTCACAAGAACTTTTCCTCTTTGGAGAAGTTCTCATCTAGAGAGTTTTCCTCTTCTTTGTACTTACCAAGGAAATTATAGGTGGACTGAATGCTATTCTCTTTTTAACTGCAGATTTCCCACCTCTGTGTCTAACTTGGTTTCGTTCTGGTGTTATCTGAGATGTTTCATCTTGTGCCACTACTGAACCTAATCTCAATATTGCTGGGACTCTACCAGAGTCATCCAATTCGGGCGCTAATCAATCTCTTTATTTCCGATTTTAAAACGGAAAAACGCAACCCAGGATTTTGTTCTTTGGGTTCTTGACTTTTGGTCTTTTTTGGTCCGAAAAATAGAAGTAAGCCGAAGCTAAATTTGTTTGTGGTTAAATCTGGTTCAAATTAAGTGAACCGGGTTTAGTTAGAAAATCGTCATAACCAAATTCTATTTCGGTCCAAATTAAGTGAACCGGGTCATCCTTGTCTTCACCCGATTATTATTGTCTAATACGTTCGTCTTTAGTATTATTACCATGTTTTCTTGCCTTATCACTCACGCTTTCATCACGTTTTGTATTAACGTTTTTAATCGCATTATTTTCGTAGAGGACAATCAGAAAATATATTGTTTAAGCGGAATTATGATAGTTAGGTGTTTGTGATTTAAGATTTTTGATAAATTTGGTGTTTGATTGACATTATTCCCATTTATTTTTGTTGAAATCATCAACTAAGAATGAATTAACAAAAATTAGAAAGTTTATTAATTGAATTTCAACATCACAAATGCGGTCAAGTGGTTAAGTTTTTTTTCTCTGTCAACTTGGATTTATCATTTAAATAAGTAAACCAATATGATGGTACATAATTCAAAAATATAGAATCAGAAGCTAATCTTCGAACACATATTTTATTAAATAGTTCTCGAACATGACATGTAAGGAAATCAACTTTTTGATTCAACAAATAAAGAATCCGGCAGATGGAGAAGGTGGTGAAATGTTCTTCAATCTTTCAAAGTCTTTAAAGTAAGAGTGGAAGACTGGCCAATATATATACTGGGCTGATACCATCTTTTTTAACACCTTTGCATAATCTATAGCAAAACTCACCTCGAACATCTGAAAGAAAATCATGCACGATATTGTCCAGAAGAAAGTTTCAAACTCACAATGCAAAACAGAACGACTACACCTCAAACCCCTAGATCTAAGAACAATATCATCCAAGACTAGTAAAAAAACTTTGATACTTTCTAGGGTTTGTCGAATGATTAAGTCTACCACAAATATATCTAGAAAATTGGGTAATCTCTGTTTAATATTAGTTTGGATTTTAGAGATAATTAATTTATACAATGAATGAGACTTTATCAATCCAATTATTGATAAATAAAACACCACGAAATGTTAAGATTTTTAGATTAGACTTCCAATGATCACTTGAGATATGATTAGTTAATATTTTCTAATGACGAACATTAATCAATCATTATTCTTATCATTTAAAAAAAACACAAATAGTATATTGCAGAAAATAATATTGTAATGATGCTACCGTGAAAAATATCATTAGAGTTAAAATCAAATCTTTGATCATATTCTAACTCATAGCCGGATCACGATCTATATATAAGAACTAAAAAAGAGAGTCCAAAATGATCACATTAGAGTTAAAAATCAAATCTTTGATCATATTCTTGGATCTACACCTGTATAAAGAGATTCTTGCAATCGACGTAATACTAAGAAAAACTCAATTGGATTGTTTGTGCTCTCAAGGTTAAACATTGTTGGAATTTCAACTTTTGACATAAAGGTTCCGGTCAAATTTCTGGTGAAATTTTAACATAATGTTGTTCGACATCGGAATGATCAGATTTTGGAATTTTTAGATTCTTAGTAATGAGCTCATAAAATTCTAACACTATAGAGTAGTGTAATTACTTATAAAATTTGAAGTCAATTTGAATAAGAAATAGAAAACGTACGTATACGAAATATATCGTATGTAATTGGGCTAAGAGTTATTGTTAAGCTTTTATATAATTTACAAATCCATGAGGCCCATTACTATGCTGCTTACAAGTTCAGTTTGAACTTTTGTAATTAACAAAAGTAACGGAGAAAATCTCCACTAAATGAGAAAATCTTTCTCATTCATTTTGTATTATAATTACAAGATCATATGTTTGTTATGGCTCTTATGACTATATAACGTGACTCTATCAAAAGTTCGACATACTCAATTTATTTTCCTCTCCGTCACAAAGTTTGTTTTATAGAGTATAGAGTAGTGTTTTTGGTTCGTAGATTATGCATAAAATGATTCTTTTGTAGTCTAATCGTGATTGTATTCTGAGTTTCAAAGATTTAAATTACCACCTTACTGTAAGAGTTTTTCTGGATTCAGGAAAAAGAGTTACAATTTGACTTCACGTAATTGTTTTGCAAATTCTTTAGATTTCAATAGTTGTTTTTCCCTTAAATTGTTCTCAAAATTATTGGTTGGTTTGATTCTTTTGTAAAGTGATTAGATCAATTAATTGATCCTATATGTGAGCCTTACAGTCTGAATCTAAAAGATCTGAAAATCAGATCAATCAATCTTTTTATTCCCGATTTTAAAACGGAAAAACGCAACCCAGAATTAAGTGAACCGCGGTTTCTTGGTCCAAATCGATTTCAAACTTAAACCTGATTTAATTCTGGTACAAATTAAGTGAACCGGGTCATCCTTGTCTTCACACGATTATTATTGTCTTATACGTTCGTCTTTAGGTATTATTACCACGTTTTCTTGCCTTATCACTCACGCTTTCATAACGTTTTGTATTAACGTTTTTAATCGCATTATTTTCTTCACTTATATTCAATCTGTCTCATCCCATAAATATGATATCGATCTCCTATACTCATATTATGGTCGATTACGACACCAACATCTTTGCACCCAAACAAATGAATGAATTGACACCTTCAGGAGTTGTCCGCAGAGCACATGGTTCCAAATCTCATAAAGGCGGATTTGTGCTACTTCTTAAAGCATCATTAAGCTTAATAGAATTGATTTGCTTCTTCTATCTTGTATTTTTAGCTTCAACTACTAACAAAGACCTGTTAGTAAACAACTGTTGCACCATCGAGACCTGTTAGCTTCTCAAAGCTGGGACCAGTAGTGGTTTTCGGCTAAAACCCATAAAATAAGGGTTTTTGGCGCCAAAATTTTATGAAATTTTTTGGGGGCATCAAATTTAATATCTCTTAGTATAGTGGTCTTATTAAATATACATACTACATAGTGTAAATCTGCTTTAAGCTGGGGCTTGTGGCCTGTGTCTTATTACAACACCAAAAGAAGAGGTTTTACAGGCCCATTAGAGATAATCATTGTTATCACACATATAAAGGAAAGAAGGATGCTTCTGTGTGTAAGTGTTTTGTCGCTCTTCACACTCATGTGGGCTTGTGGGCTTGACCAAGTGTGCGTGGCCCATTTAGAAGCCGATAAGAGAAGAAGCTGGAGTTGGACCGTGATGGGCTCAATTCCCTAGTGGCCCATATCCGATAAGTTTGTTAACAAACTTATTGGTCTTCATAGCAAATAGATAAGTTTTCATCTTCTTCTTCATTGTTGTTACGCCATTATTGTAACACAGAGAGAGAGAGGTGAAACCTCCATTGTTGTACCTGTAACACAAAAGAGAAGCTAGTAAATTCCGGAATCAAATCCGAAGAGAGATGTACCCAAATTGATTGGGGAACTCTATAATTGCTTGTGTACTTACCGATTCAATCTCGCGATCAATCTTCTTGAACTCGAATTCATTCCGCAAGCTTGAGTTCATGTTGATTGAGCTGTTATCATCAACACTGTGGAAGCTAGAAGAGAGAGTCTTGTAACCTTTGTGTGTGTTGTAATCTCTACTGATCTAGTGGAATTTATGAGTTAGAAGACTCCCAAATGTACCCGCACGTTGCAGAAACTCGTTAAATTCTAGGTGTATTTACGGTTTTACACTGATTATCTAAAGATCTTTAATCTAAAAGCATAAAGTATTGAATTGTGTAGATATGTAGTTTGAAAAGGATGCAATCAAATGTTTTATGTGATAGAATAAGAAAATGACAGACATAACCCCAAGTGAACAACACAACACACTGCATTGCATTAAGATAAAAATCCAAATCAATATCCAAATGAACAACACAATATTTCAAAAGAGAAAGTAACATAAGAGGAAGATTCTCATTTTAGCCAAATGACAGACATATCCCACGAAGTCATCAGTCTCACCATTCATATAACTTAGAGAAATCATAAAAGAAAAGACAAGTAGAGAAATGATTACCATATCTGTCGTAAAAGGTAAGAAACGAGTTCTCGTATTTTCGTCTTCCCATTCAAAGTCACTTATCTGTTCTCGAGAACTTAATCCTATATAGAACTCCTCAGCTTGTGGACAATATATTATACTAAGGAACACAAGAAACGGAAAGGGAAGAGGACTCCAGTATATACTCTCCAGCTGATACAAATTTGCCAAGCATAGCTTTTCTAATTTCTGGAATGGTGTAATACCTGTAAGATTGGTTGCTTTCTCTTTGTTTATCATTTCTTCAAATTCATTCAATTCTCCAATTGATAGAGAGACAAGATTTGGAGCAATCAATAGCCAAGTCAGATCTGCAATGCCACTGCACCATTTTATATCCACGTGGAAAAGGTTGCTAAAGCATGGACTTGTGCTTTCTGCATACTTCATATATGTTATATTTTCTGAGACATGACTATGTTCCAGGGTGAGACGTTGAAGATTCTCCATACCCATTATCAATGATATGTCCAATGGCTTTTCTTGAAAATGGAGAATATGCAGACCATTGATGCATTTTGCCAACCTTTGATTGCTTAAAATTTGTTCTCAACCTAATTCCGTATATACTGTAATGTGCAGAATTTCTAAATGCTTCAGATGCTGCAGCTCCTTTGATAAAATTATATCTCCATGAATCTTAGATTCTGATAAACTCAATTATCTTAGACTAGACAACCTTGAAATCCCTCTGATACTACAAAGGCATACTGTACAAGTCAAATCCAGATTGATTAGCTTTTTCAACTCTTAGATTGATTATCTCTTCAATTTCATTTCCTATAAATGACATCCTTCTCACAGCACCACAATCCTTCAACTTTGCCACTTCATCTAATCCCACTTCTGTTTGTACAACAAAATCAGATGCAATCCAGAGAGCCATTTCACGAACCACGTCATGCATCAAAACACGACTTCCACCCGACTTTACCATCAATAGATTGGCATGGATAAGGGTACCAGATACTCATAACCTATATTGATTGCTCTTTTAATATCTGGACACTCTCCCATTAACCCTTCACATATCCAGTACTCTATCAACTCACCTTTAGAAATTTGATCACCTTGAAAAAGAGCACAGTACAAGGAAACACGACTTTATATGTTCATCCCTTAAGCTATCATAGCTGTACTTGAGAATTGAGAGAATATTTTCAATGTCTGGATACTCCAAAGAGGATCTAGTCAGAACATAAACTGCATGCTCCCATTCTTGAACTGTATCTTTAGGTGCCATTGTCTTACCAATGATATTGAGTGCCAGTGGCAGACCACCACATTTTTGAGCAACCTTTCTTGCTAGCTGTTCAATGACGGGATCATTTCTGAATATGTTGGCCCCAACATTGTTTTCAAACAATTTCCATGCTTCTTCTGGTTCCAAACACTTGACTTGCATAGGTTCATAATCCCTCATCCACATACATACATCTCGAGAACGAGTCGTGAATGCTATCTTACATCCATTTTCTCTATTCGGAAATGGAATTCCGATGGCTTCTAAATCCACTTCCTTCCAAATATCATCTATCATCAAAACAAATTTCTTCCCCTTTAAAACTCTGTGAATCTCTACAGCCTTGTCACTTCCATTTTTGTTATTCCATCCCTCGTCACAAATATATTTTGTGCAATATCGTCTTGAATCTTTGAAAACGTTGCACCTTGAGACACCCTGACCCAGATTACATTGAAATCATTTACTGCAGCCTTTGTATGCAGTAAACTTATTGTGGATTTTCGTGAAAAGTGTAGTTTTACCTACACCACCCATACCGTGCAGACCCATGATTCCGATTCCATCTTCCATAAGGCGATTCCATGCCTATCAAGCATATTATCATGACCAATCATAGGCCCACTAGGCCTATCCACCGTTCCAGATGTCTGCTCAGTAACCACTTCAAATTTAGCAACCGAGTTGAGTTTCTTAGCATTTTCCAACAACAAGAAAACGCTTTTCCCATACTTGTAGCTCGTGCATACATTTCTTGATCCTAAATCACACAGACATAACTTTCGAAGCTTTATATCCATAACATCACGTAGAGTATTATATTCATTCTCTGTTTTTTCGATACGTGTACCATAACTTGACACCTTCAGTCATTTGTTGTCGAGGTTGTCTCTCCTCTACTGCAACCTTGTTCTTCACCGCATCTTGAGCTGCTTTGAGATCTTCCATTTCTCTCCCCAAGTCTTTGAGATTCTGCTTGAGGTTTTGAATATAACCTTGACCACATAAGGTACTAATCGAACGTATCATATCATCGCCAGAAAGTGAGACAGACAAACAACCTCCCATGATATTGGAAAGAGACAATATATATTTTTACTAAGCAAGAAAAAAACGAAGAAGGATGAGAGGATTGGTGTTCAAAGATGAGTTTGATTATCACAAAAATTGGACTGACACAATTATTATGAAAGACTTATTTTTTGGTCAATACAAGACAGAGAAGCAACCATTCGTTGTTGCATACACTTGAGAAAGAAATTCCACAATGGAAAAAAAAATGTGAAGTTGTTAGAGAATTGGAAAAAGTAATTCATAGAGAAGAGAATAGAAATATAAGAAGATATTCACTAGTAAAAAAAGGATATACCCACAAAAAAAAATCGTGGGTATGTCGTTGTGGGTAAAGCTACTCGCTGCTTACTTCACTCACTGTAACCTCCAAACACCTCATTTACGACTCGCTGTCCTTAGTGCAATGAGCGTCTCCTTCAAAGCAAAGAACATGGCCACTGCTAATAACTTCGCCAAAAGTTTGTTGGAATCAAACCCATTAGAGAACCAAGCCAAAACTGCTAGAGAAGTTGTGCAAGCAACCGAACGCAACATGACAGATCAAACCAAGCTTAACTACGATTTCAGGAATCCATTTGTTGTTTGTGGTTCCACTTATGTCCCAATCTACAGAGGACAGAAAGACAATTCGTGTCCTTACTGCACCGCCCGATTCGTACCAAGTCAGGAAGGTAACATCTGTGCAGTCTGTGATCTTGCGGTCATTGGAGCTGATGCATCAGGTTTGCTTTGCTCTGCTTCTCAAGTCAGGTAAATAAACTCAGATTCATCATCGTGAGGTAAGTAACGAAGACACTCGTTTAAAATGAAGAAGAGTGTCGAAAGCTTTTGGTGTTTATGATTTGTCTCTACTTCAAAATTTCAGATTTGTGAATTTTTCTATTACTCTTTTAAAGCTGTTTTTTTATGTTTACTTGTTTAGTGACATACGTTTGAGAACTTACAATAATTCTGGCTTTATATTTCTTTTTTGGTTGGTTTATATTTTACATTGTCTGTTTAGGCTTATCGGATTTTAAACTCGATCATTATGATGAGATATATAGACGTATTATTTTATAATATTCTATGATTGATTTCTTCTTTTTCTTTTTGGATAAATTTTCATTTGAGCCTAATATGCATTGCACAATACTTTTAAATCTATGCAAACAATTTAGAAATGTCCAGCAAATATAAAGACAATTTTCATTTGATGCCTTGAATATTTTGGTTTATGTACTATGAAATATCATATTTTACGCAACGAAAAAGATTATGAATGAATGATAAAACTTGTATATATTAATGTGTAAGAGAACGTAATTTCTGAAAATTGAATCTCTCATAAATTTGTAAGAGATTTTGACAGTTGGGAGAAAATTTTGTATTCAAAATCTATTTTTTGGGAAAGAAAATCAGTACATATTCCTTGAATTTGAAGAAATTAATTGGCATCATTATTACCCTACTCATGCGAATAAGAGTCATTTTGGTTTATTAAGATAAATCAGTTTGATCAGTAGAAATAGTATTAGCAATGATATATTGTAGAAGTCATTATGGTACAAGTTGCATGCTAATTTTGTCACAAACAAAAAGTGTAAAAATTATATATATAAATATTAATAAGAAAAAATTATATATATAAATATTAATAAGAACAGCATCAAGATTATAAATATGGATGCTTAATTTAGATACAACAATCTGTTATCAAAATCCACACAAACAATGAACAACAATATAATATGTTGATTTATAATAATACGAATAAAATATGTGAAATGGTTGAAGATGATATGTGGTTTAAATTGAAGGAATTGAAATAGAAAATAGTTACCAATCAATGGAAGTTAAAAGGATTGGACCAGAAATGCTGAAGATTCCTCTTGGAGAGGCCATTAGCCCCTCTTTCACCATAACCACATCGTCTTCTTCTTCCATATCTATAAAGATTGTAGACAAACATCAATTGTTTTTTTGAGTGTATAATCATCATCATCATCATCGATCACTTATTTGATGAATAAACAAAAACAAAAAGGAAAAAAGACTAAAAATATTCCAACAAAACTAGAAAAACTTCTTATATATATGGTATAAATATAGTTTTGATAAAAAAAGTGGAAAAAAATATATGTGATCTTGAAATGATATAAGCGATGTGGTTTTTAATGATTAATTTTATAAATCAAATATAATAATGATATTAAACAGTTGGTGTTTATATTACAATTATTTACAAATTACTACAAATCTATAACAATATTTATATTAAAAAGAAATAAATATTATTCTAACTAAATATTATTTCACAATAATTTTTTTTGTCAACTAAATATTATTCTAACTAAATATTAATAGGCTAGCAAGCTCGTCTGAGTCAGGAACAAAGTCTTTGTTCTCTTCAACAAAACAAAATTGATCATCACTTACCAGTTTTACCAATCATACCTTACTAAATATGGTATTTTGTTTGATTTTTGTTTTTGTAAATGGTATTTTGTTTGGTTATTAGTTGAATGACTATATTAATTCTCGATAGTGCTTAGTCTGTTTATTAACAAAATCTAGATTTTTTTTTACGATCGCCAAGATCCAAAACTCCAAACTATTCTCTAAAATTTCTTAAATTTTAACTTGTAATGGAGAGATATCAAATTCCTGATTTCAAAACCATTAAGTCATTAACTATGTTATCTAAACCAGTTAAACATGATTGCTTCTTTTAGATATTTTTTTTCCGATTACTAAGCATTGTAAGATAGTTTTCAGTAATCAAATAGTTTTCAGTAATTGTCCATATTTATATCTATGAATGTATCATTATATCAACACAGATACAGAGCGTAGATTAAGGAACATAACTTCATACAATACAATCCAATCAAAAGTCTAAACTCAGAATAACAGAATTCAAAATTTTAAAAACGAACAGAAAGGTAAGAAATGGGCTTTGGTAGCTTCATTCTCCCATTCAACCCTTTTTATCCATTTTCTACGTGCCTCTATGACAAGTCCTTTTCCACCATTGGAGCCGCTTTTAGAATTGAGAGGAAGCTTTCTCAGCTTTGGGCATTTGTATACTTCGAGTTTCTTAAGACATGGAAAGGGCAGAGGTCTCCAATAGATGTTCTTCAGCTTCGGCAGATTATTTACATGTAGATATTGTAGTTTTTGAAAAGGAACAATACCTGATTCTTCACCTTCATAAGCTTTTTCTTTGTTTACTATTTCTTCCACACCATCACTCTTAGCAAGTATAAGGCTTGTCAGATTTGGAGCAAACATCAGCCACGTCAAATCTTTTGGGCATTTGCAGCACAATATCTGTATCTTAGAGAGGCTGAAGAAGAATGCATTTTTCAGATTATGCAGAGGAGAAACCATTTCCCTTGTGATGCTTGCAGTATCCATCTTTATCTCAGAAATAGTACAATTCCCCTAAAAGGAGTTCACGAAGCTTCTCTATTCTACCTAAACGCCATATGTCTGATGATTCTAATTGACAAAAGTTGATTTGTAGAACTTGCGTACAACGCATCAACTTCTGAGAGCTTAAAAACTCATCCAAACCTGAATCAGAATCGATCTTTATGGTCAGAATTTCTAAATATTCCAAGACTTTCAACTCCTCATTTGTCTTGGAACTGTACGCAACTCCCGAACGATATAATTTTAATACTCTCAAATTCAGCAGTGAAGAAATCCCAACGATACTCGACAATTTCGTTCTCTCCAAATCCAAGTGAATTAGATTATTCAACTTTTGTAAACCGACAGGTAGACATTGAATAGCTGTGTTTGATATGTTGAGATATTTCAACGAAACCAACTCTGATATTCCATCTGTCAACTCTGTTAGAGAATAGTTATATGAAAGATCCAAAACAACTAGCTTTGGCATGGACTTGAAGAATTCACCAGAGATATTACCCGATGATATCTCGTTTCTCTGTAAAAACAATGTTGTGAGTTGAGGACATTCCACGCTGCCAGAGATATGATCGATTTTGTTAGCCATCAACGATAGTCTCTTCACTGCATTCCAATTCTTAAGCTTTGGCATTACACATAAACCACCACCAGCATGCACAACAAAATTATTTTTTTGTTTTCCAAAATCAGATGCGATCCACAAGGCCATTTCTCGAACAACATCGTGCATGTAAATACTGTCCTCTTCCTCCATCAACAAAGATGAACGAACAAGGCAACAGATGAACTCATAACCTTGCTCCGTAGCATTTTCGATACCTTCATTGTCATCTATAATCCCTTCACATATCCAATACTCTATCAAACCACCTTTAGAAATCCTTTCATCTTCTGGAAATAAAGCACAATATTGTAAACATGATTTGACTTGCTCACCCTTTAGATCATCGTAACTATACTTTAAAATTGGAAGAATTTCATCCTCCATCCCCGAAAATTCAATTGCATTTGAATTATTTCATTATTTAATTGCACCCCAACTGTTACATTCGTTTTCCACTTTCGAGACCCACACTTTTGTATTTTTCAATTTAGCCCAACATTGGTAGTGCTATTTTGTGACAGGATTTAAAATTTTGAAGATTAAATTAAATTTGTTTACTCGTACATGGTATATTATTTTGTCAAACTGTATAAATTGTAGTATGATGTATGCAAAATTTGCAACATAATATATGATTTTTTTTTGTTGCTTAATCGTTCTTCTTTTTATTATATGTATTAATCTTTTACTATATATATATATATATATGTTGATTAATAAAAAGTTTCTTAAGTGATTATATTTTAAAATTTTACCTTCCATTTCAACAAAAACAAAATTGATCATATAAATGAAAAATTCAAGTAATGGAAAAATCATATACATTTTTTAAGAGATTTGCGGTATTATGATAGATTTAGATTATTTGTTGTGAAAATTTTGATTTAACATAAAATAAATTCATAATTTAAAGTTTTTTATAATAGTAACAATGTAAAATATTTCCTTTTTTTATTTCGAAAAATAGACTTGTATTTTTAAGAGACAAAATATAAAATTATCAAAATGATTTTTTACAAAAAAATCAATCGTTTAGAATATGGTGTGTAAAGAGAAAAGTATATGAAAAGCATACATGTACATGAAATCTCAGAAATGTAATTAAGAAAGGGGATTTTTATTGAATCTAATATAATAAAAGTTTGTTTTATAGAATTTAACCATATTTGTCACCAAAACTAGTTTCAGTTCAAATATACAAATATAGCATAATGTTGGGGTGTATACAAGGTTTCAAAAAAAGAAAAGTGCAGAGATAGTTGGTCTTGTCATAAACCGAGGAAGATCCAACGGTCAATAAAGGCCATACGTTTAATAAATGTAACAACTAGTCCACAAGGGTCAAAAAAGAAGAAATTATAACCAAACTTATATTCCAAATGAAAACAATAAAAAACACATACATTGCCGAATTATCATAAACTCAGTCTGATAGTTATGATGATCTAATTAATGATTTGATATTAGGATTTAATTTTTATCTGCTGCATTATGATAGTTTAAAAAAAGATTATAGAAATGGAATTAAAGTCATTGATCGGATTTTGTCGATCTAATTATTGACAAAAAAATAAATCACATAAATTTCAGTAACTTCATTACAATTGTCCTACATGGCAAATAAGGTAATTAGTTCAATTATAAACTTTTTGAATAATATTATTTATCATAATATCGAAAATGTCTTATCTATATTTCAAACTCGATCACTCGTGATAACTCTGGTGAAAAGTTACAAAATTTTATGTTCGATTATTTGATTATACATTTTTTTGCATGAATTGGGTACTTTTGATCATTATAAATTGATGTGAGCAAAATATGAATTCTTAACTAAATAAGGGCCCAAAGTGAAATTTCACAACACGTGTCGGTTAACGGATGATTAATCAAAATTCAATTAAATACGGAACAGTTAAATGATAGGTCAACGGTCGTTATTTATTATTTAATTGTTTACTTTCACAAATATATCAATTTATATTTCTAGAAATCATCAGATCAACAAAAATTAGAAGGTTCATTAATTGAAAATAAAAAGCACGAAATATTGACTTTCAGATTAGACTTTCGTAGATCCAATGATCAGTTGAGTTATGATTGGTACGTATTTTCTGGTGACGAATTTTAATTAATCATTTGCTCTTGTTAATTCAATTTTTAATTGAGAAATTCGAAAGGTTATACAAAAAATACTATCAAATTAGGTAAATACCATGTACATAAATAGTAGTCAAGTGAATGCAGAAAATGACTATCAGGCCCTCTTCCTCTTTTCTCTTCCTCTTTTAACTTCCGCCTCTCTTCTTCTTCTATTTGGTTATGGAGGAGAAAGATGCTTCAGATTAGATTTATATAGGCGAAGGTGGGGAAGTGATTCGTATACAAAAGGCTCAAAAGAATGATAAAACCAACAAGAGTGAGATTGCTGTTGTGTTTGTGAAGAAGATAGAAAATCAATTGATAATTTTACTAGGGACACAAAATTAGTCACCATATATAAATGTATTTAGGGGGTAACTATGTGTTTGTAAGGTAACATATATGTCAACACACGATATATGTGCTAATCGATTACGCGTTTATCAGATAATAAATATGTTAACAAGTAATATATGTGTTAACCGTATAGTATGGTAATATATATGGCACAATATACGCGCTATGCAAATACATATTTATCAGATAATAAATTTGTTAACAGATACTATATGTGTTAGTGTATAATCTATTTGTTAACATATATTTTATCAGATAATATATATCCGTTAACGGCTAATAAATGCGGGAATTGCGCATTTAATGCATTATCCACACATTTGATGCAATTTCCTCTCATTTTAAACAAATACATATATATCAGATAATAAATATGTTAACTGGTAATAAATATATTAGCATATAAATATGTATTAACATATATTTCATCAGATACTATATGCGTTAACCGGTAACACATTTGTTAACGAGTAAAAATTTGGTAATAACTTATTAAATACATTGGCCCATTATTTAATGCATTCACGTCTCTTTTCCAAAGTTTTCAACAAAATTGGTATTGTAAAGACGACATTTGTGGGCCCTAACATGTATCTAATTACGATAATGAAGATGGTAGATTTCATTTTTTTTTGGTCAACTTAACTCGATTGAAACCATAAGTTGGAAACTAAACAAGAGACAAATTGTTCACTAAAGCAAACGATCTTGGCGACCCTCTGGCTGTGCGGGTGAGGTGATCAGCTTTGTGATTAAGTGCTATGGGAATGTGGATGACCGAGCAAGACCTGAACGAGCTGCTGAGTCTGGAGAAGTCTTCGAGATATGGAAGAAAGGTCGGCCACACGTTAGATCCTCGATTATCTTCAGTAGCTCGAAAAAATCGACCAAAAACTCGACTTCCCTGATTTGTTGACCTGCTAGACACGTCATTTCCCATAGAAGCCCTTCAAATTCTGAGTGGAGTGGCGACAAGCTGCATTCAATATTATGTGCTCCAAAACTAGATCCATCAATGATGTATGGATATGAATACCATCCCAAACCCGTGAACAGATCTGATTCCTTCCAAGATGCGCCAACCATGCACCTATAGCCTGAAAATGCTAGATTACTTGTTAGAGGGCGTGATATGGGCGCCGATGATTCCTTGATGAGCACATGATTATTTGTGGGCACAATCGAACAACCGTTATGTGCTTCTTCCCATGCTTTCGCCTCAGATTCCACCAATTGGACAATGTCTTTTGGACTCCTGTCTTTATTTGAGAAAGTCTTGTCATTTCGAGCTTTCCATAAGAACCATAGTATCCATGGATAACTCATATATTCTCCTTCACGAGGTAATCACCAAATTAGGTGGTCAAAATTTGTGAGTATTGCTCTTCCCGAAAAGTTCGCTCCCACCGGGATCATCGATAGAGCCCAGGTCTGTAAAGCTGGAGGGCATTCGAAGAGGACATGATTTATTGACTCATTTCTGGCCCCACATATGTCACACCTATCGTCACACCTCGACTGATAAGTTTTGATTTCACTGTTAGTTGGCCTGATAACGCTTGCGACATGAAATGTTTAATCTTATGTGGAGCCTTTATCTTCCATACTCGAGCCTGTAGCTCGTGTATATGTGGTCCATGAGGCCGAAACATACATAATGATAGGTTCCTTTCTACCCAGTAGCCTGATTTAACCGAATATAGACCGTTCTTATTATAGTGCCAGCCCAAACAGTCCAGACCTTGGCTGCGTGAGATATGGATACCTAGTATTCAGTGCGCATCCTCCGGAAAGAATAATTGGTGTATTAAACTCTCCCGCCATAGGCGCATATGTGGGTCAATTAAATCTGATACACGCAGCTCCGAATAAATCTCTGAGGCATACCCCTTTGCCGGTCGAGGGTGGTGGTCGGGTATCCACGGGTCCGTCCAAACCTGATGGATTCTCCATTTCATACTCTCTTGATTAGGCCATTCATTATTAATCCTCGGGCAGAAATAATACTCCGCCATCCATACGATGGGGAGTACAAACGCCAGGGGTCTAGTGGATTAGTGCCATAATAATATCTTCCTCGCAAAACTTTCAATAAGAGGGAGTCAGGGTAGTTCAGTAATCGCCAAAGTTGTTTGGCTAGCAAAGCCGAATTGAACTCCTCGATCGTCCTGAATCCTAAACCCCCTTTGATTTTTGGTTTGCAAAGCTTCTCCCATCTCACCCAATGTATGCCTTTTGAAGTCCCAGAGGAATGCCACCAGAAATCTGCAATAGTTGCAGAAATCTTTGCGGTGATCATCTTTGGAAGATGGTAGCAGGACATTACGTAAGAAGGGATAGCAAAAAGGATTGATTTAATTAACACCTCTTTGCCCTCTTTTGACAAAAACTTTGCCGACCATGAATTAACATGTGAAGTTATCTTCTCCGAGACACGTGAGATGGTAGATTTCTAGTTTGTTAGTATTTTCTGTATATTGATTTAATTTTTTTAATTTATTAAATAAATTAAAGTAACCACCACTGAAAAAAAATCAATAATGACGCTACCTTGAAAATTTGCAATTTACATATTAAGTTGATGCTAAATTCTATATATACATATATATATATATATATATATATATATATATATAACTATGTGTAAGAGATAAGTCCAATAATGAGACAATCAAGCCCATAATATTAACTAACCCATACAATTAGATTTTGCATGTAAGGAGATTCACATATACATATACATATATATATACATATACATATATATATATATATATATAAAATGAAACATAGTGTATGAACTATCAAAAGAGGTTGGGGAGAGTGCAACCTCCATTTTTCTCTTCTTAGTTTCATAAAGTATATTTGATTTTGGTTTCCTTATATTGAGTTTTCGTATTTCTTTTACTTGCACAACAAAATTCCATTGAGCTATTTTAATTTCTATCTTATATATATCTTCATAATTTTGAATTTTCCTTGTTTTAGAATTGCTCACACTATGTTTGAAAAATATATATTTTATATATCACTCATACAATTTTGATATATTTCCTCTATTTTTAAATAATAAATGTTTTAAGATTTTCACATATATTAGAAAAATCTGTAAAATAAAATTATTTTAAAATTTTAAATATACAATAAGGACTATAAGATATCAAAAAAGTGATTTACTTCAATACATAAATAATGATTTACTTCAATGCATAGAGAATGAGAGACAAAAAAGAGAATATATGGCAAATGACATTTAGTCTAGTGGCAGCCAGTGAATATATATAAGATATGTACACTTGCATAATCAGGGATTGACAATCACAAGGGTTTTACTTATAAAGTTTCTAGCAACAATCTAATTCTTAATTCAAATTTTCCCCTAAGAAATCATGTGTTCTTTGACAAGCTATAATTACTTTTTAGCTATAATTACTGCAATCAAAAGGGCACATTATGTTTTTAAGTAATGAAAAGAGAAATGATTACCTAAAAATTTGGTATTTTATTACCAAACATGAAAAGAGAAATGATTACCTAGAAGATGAAAGGCATGAAAAGATCTTTGGTATTATCTGTATTACCTAAATTATACAATCGCTATCCTACAAAAGAAACAAAAAAGAAAAGCAAAAACATCAGTCTTACCATTAAAGTGGTGAGAATGACAAGATTCGGAGCAAACAATAACCAAGTCAGATCTTTAGTGCCAGAACACTCCTCTATCTCCACGGCAATAAGGTTGCTTTATAACACCATATCTGTTTGTACAACAAAATCAGATGCAATCCAGATAGCCATTTCGCGAACCACGTCATGCAGCTCAACACAAAGTGTAAGGAGAAACCTGAAGAGTTGGTGATTGGCTTTAGCTGAGGCAAAAGTACTTCATTTGTCATTTAGAATCAAATCTTTGGAGAGGCTAACGAAATTATAGCCTATGTCATCTTTTGCTTTCTTCTTTGTGGGAGATGAACTGTTTTTAGGTCTTCAATTCTTTCCGCTGGAGATAACGAACATGAAGGGCACAATTGCTAGTCTGCAGGAAGAATCCAACATGCAGTTGAAACTGGAGAGTTTGAGGAATCAGCCACTGAATTGGCTAGATCAATGATGGCTGAAGACCATATGTTAACTCAGATGGAGAATAGGGTTCAAGGAAAAGAACCGGAGAGATTACCTGCAACTATGCGACTTGGTCATGTGGCAGAGCAAAGGTGAGACTATAGAAGCAGAAGCAGAACCTAAAAGAGTTCCAGCTACTTTGAGACTTGGACCAATATTGGGGCAGGAAAAGTCACCTAAACTTACACCAGACAGAGCTTAGTTAAAATGCAAAGCTAGAAAATCTGCAGTAAAAAAGAAAATAGCCTTTAGCCCTCCTATAATATATTTGGTTAATGAAAAAAAGAGAAAAACTTTCCAGATGAGAGCATCACCAAAAAGGAAGATGATCAGTGACAGAGGGATAAAAGCAGTTCAAGTACCTAAGTCAGGCAGCTCAATTAATAGAGCAGATTCTCGTAATGTTAATGCTCTTGGAAAAATGTTGCTGGGACCTCCACACTTCTGAATCTAATCCAAATTGTCCCATCAATTAGCAAGAAAATGATGGATTTTCAAAATCCACCCGGTCCTCTTCCTTAACAACGTTGAGCTGGAACTTTCAAGGTTTAGGAAACTCCTTGACAGTTCGTCGTCTACGGAGCCTAAATGCAAAATATAATCCAGATTTAATTTTTCTTATGGAGACCAAAAACAGTGACAAATTTGTTTTACAGAAAAGAGAGATATTGCCAAGGACAGGTGGTCAAGTGGTGTTGTCACTTTATAAATCCGTACCAAAATTCGAATCCCTTACCTGCAGTATAAAAGAGGGGATTAAAGGCCAGTTGACAAAAAACAAAAAAACAGAGAAATTGAATTTAAATCATTGGGAGATTGTGAACCCTCATGGTCGAGGGGGAGGAGGATTAATACTATTACGGTCCGATAGAGTCCAAGTTACAATCAAATTAGCATCTCAAGATTATATCGATACCTTTATTAAATTCGAAGACAAAAACTTATATGCTATCTTCATAGACTGTACTACGGATAAAAGAAAGAAGAAAATATTATGGAACAGATTACTTGAGCTCGCAGAAGTGAGGAACTCACCATGGATAGGTGATTTCAATGACATTTTTTCCAATAAGGAGAAAAAAGGTGGGGTATTGAGACCGAAAAGTTCTTTCACAGACTTCCGATCATTTGTTTCATCAGCATATTTATTCGAAAACACCTAGTTTTTGCATATTTACTTTCTTTTAGGAAACTAGCAAATAATGTAATCAATTATCTGATTAACATGCATGATATTCAAAATGATTAATATTATGTGATTATTATTTTACAATAGTAACAAATTTTGTTATATTAATTAATTCTTATTGGCAAATGAACTAATATAACACGGTATTTGAGGTTATTTGAACCCGATACTACACTTTTATTATATAGAGGAACATCAAAAAATTAAATATCTAATTATACACAAAATAGAATAGTACGTAGGGATTTTGTAAGTTGAATGAAATCACAACAGATTAATCAAAAGATTAAAGAGAAATAAACAGAAAGTCAGTGAAACAGAATACAAACCAAAAGATAATTGATGACTTTTAGGTAGCTTTAAACATGATACCAGGGAGTATTAAGGTAAGAAACGGGCTTCCATTTTTAGAATTGAGTGAAAGCTTTCTCAGCTTTGGGCAATTGGTTACATGGATTTTCGTAAGGTATGGAAAAGGCAGAGGTCTCCAATATATGTTCTTCAGCTCTGGCAGATCTATCAATTCTAGAAATTCTAGTTTCTGAAAATGAACAATATTTACGTCATCTCCTTCACAAGCTTTCTCTTTGTTTATTATTTCTTCCACTTGATTTCCCCCGTGAGCTGTACAAAGTATTGTAAGATTTGGAGCTAATATTAGCCACGTCAATCTTTTGGGCATTTGCAGAAGAATAGAGATATCTAGGCTTAAGAAGAATGCATTTTTCAGATTCTGCAGAGGAGAAACCATTCCCCTTGAGATGCTTGCAGTATCCATCTTTGTCTCAGAAATAGTACACTTCTCTAAAAAGAGTTTACGAAGCTTCTCCATTCTAGCTAAACGCCATATGTATGATGATTCCAATTGAAAATCGGACATAATCACCATCATTATCTAATTGCATTACAAATAGGACTGGGTTGGCGGGCCGACCCGACCCACCCCGCAAAAAGCCCAGTTATTTTAAAACTCGAGACCGCCCCGTTTAAAAATGGGTTTTTAAAACGAATCCCGCAACCGCCCCGCAATAACCTGCGAGCCTTGTGGTTTACCTGGAAAAAAAAATTGAATAACCAACCTGCAAAAACCCTACATTAAACTCACATTCAACCTGCGAAACCCGCATTAAACCCACGTTTTGCCCCAATTTTAAACATCGTATTGTTTTTAAACTCCAAATGTCACGATGTTCATGCACTTATAATTCAAACATCATGTTGTTTTGCAAATCACGCAAAGCCCGCCAAAAAAAGCTCCAAAACCATAACCCCATACCCGTCCCGCGCGGGCCAAAACCCGCAAAACCCACAAACCGCGGGCCCAATTCCCACCTCTAATTACACATAATCGTAGCTTCAATGGTATAGTTTTCACTGAGAAGTGTTTTCCAAGTAGAACCAAAATCGGACATAATCACCTTCGCGTTGATTCGACTCCAGAGAACAGAGAAAGCTTGCATACACTCGAAGATACTAAAACCCTAGAACCTAGTCTCCAAAGCGACCCATTGTGCTATAAAAACGAAGGAATAAAGTCGAATTTCTCAAGTCATAACAAGATAATTCCCTCAGTTGTTGAAGAAATAAGAGCAGAGAGAAGAGACCTGGTTGCGTTGGTGATGATAAGAATTGCTAGAGCATAGGCATTGAACAGAAGATTGCGGCCATTGAAGTGAAGAGACACAGAGACAACAAGCTCCGAATTTCTGACGACCGTTCAAACTCTCTCCGTAATCAAATCCTTGTTAGTTGTTTATTTGGGCTCGTGACGTCTGTTCGGTGTGGCCCAATAGATCTATTATTGGGCCGCAGTGATTACTCTTCGGTCCAATAATTTTCTAAATAGTTTTATTTTGCTAGAACATACAAATAATGATGAGGATCAAACATACTAATCAATGTATCGTTAATTAAAAAAACTAATGAAATAGTTTTCAGTAATTATCCATATTTATATCTATCAATGTATATTATGTGTGTTTTAAGTATAAAACCAAAATACTTGTCAATATCATTATATCAACACAGATACAGAACGTAGATTAAGGAACATAACTTATAATACAATACAATCCAATCAAAAGTCTAATATCAGAATAACAGAATTCAAACTTATATAAACGAACAGAAAGGTAAGAAACGTGCTTTTGTAGTTTCATCCTCCCATTCAACCTCTTCTAACCATTCACTCGGGACATACTTTATGATGAGTCTTTTTTCAGCACTTTTAGAATTGAGAGGAAGCTTTCTCAGCTTTGGGCAGTAGGATACTATGAGTTCCTTAAGACATGGAAATGGCAGAGGTCTCCAATAGATGTTCTTCAGCTCTGGCAGATTTTGTACACGTAGATATTCTAGTTTTTGAAAAGGAACAATACCTGATTCTTCACCTTCATTAGCTTTTTCTTTGTTTACTATTTCTTCCACATAACCAGTCCCCACCAGTGTAAGACTTGTCAGATTTGGAGCTAATATTAACCACGTCAAATCTTTTGGGCATTTGCAGAAGTATAGAGATATCTTAGAGAGGCTGAAGAAGAATGCATTTTTAAGATTCTGCAGAGGAGAAACCATTTCCCTTGTGATGCTTGCAGTATCCATCATAATCTCAGATATTCTACATTTCCCTAAATAGAGTTCACGAAGCTTCTCCATTCTAGCTAAACGCCATATTTCTGATGATTCTAATTGACAACCTTCGATTTGTAGAACTTGCGTACAACGCATCAACTTCTGAGAGCTTAAAAACTCATCCAAACCTGAATCAGATTCGATATTTATGGTCAGAATTTCTAAATGTTCCAAGACTTTCAACTCCTCATTTGTCTTGGAATTGTACCTAACTCTCGAATAAAATAATTTTAATACTCTCAAATTCAGCAGTGAAGAAATCCCAACGATACTCGACAGTTTCATTCTCTCCAAATCCAAGTGAATTAGATTATTCAACTTTTGTAAACCGACGGGTAGACATTTAATAGATGTTCGTGATATGTTGAGATATTTCAACGAAACCAACTCTGATATTCCATCTGGCAATTTAGACAAATGTAAATTATCTGAAAGATCCAAAACAACTAGCCTCGGCATGGACTTGAAGAATTCACCAGAGATATTACTCAACGATATCTTGTTTCTTTGTAAAAACAATGTTGTGAGTTAAAGACATTCCACGCTGCCAGAGATATGATCAATTTTGTTAGCCATCAACGATAGTCTCTTCACTGCATTCCAATTCTTAAGCTTTGGCATTTCACATAAACCACCACCAGCATGCACAACAAAATTATTTTTTTGCTTTCCAAAATCAGATGCGATCCACAAGGCCATTTCTCGAACAACATCGTGCATGTATACTATATTTTCTTCCTCCATCAACAAAGATGCACGAACAAGGCAACATATGAACTCATAACCTTGCTCCGTAGCATTTTCGGTACCTTCATTGTCATCTATAATCCCTTCACATATCCAATACTCTATCAAACCACCTTTAGAAATCCTTTCATCTTCTGGAAATAAAGCACAGTATTGTAGACATAATTTGACTTGCTCACCCTTTAGATCATCGTAACTATACTTTAAAATCGGAAGAATTTCATCCTCCATCCCCGAAAATGCAATTGCATTTATCACGTTTAACGAAACAAAGTGAGCTTCAGCTCAATGAAGAAGAAGAGAAGAACATTTTCTTATTTCGGTTAACCCACAATTACAAGCTAAACAGAGTATTTAAACTAATCTCACTTATCCGTTAAACATACTTAACGGAAAGTTAACCAACTCTTAACCGAACCAATTATATACATCTAATACACCCCCCTCAAGTCTTAATCAGGTGGATTAGGCTGATAAAGACTTGACAAAGACATTTTAGACAAAAGAAAATGAAATTGTGAAGATGCAAGGGGCTTTGTTAACAAATCAGCATGTTGATTCTGTGTTCCAATGTGAAGAGTGTTGAGAAAACCCTTCTTGAGTTGATTGCGAACAATGTGACAATCAACCTCGACATGTTTTGTACGCTCATGAAACACAGGGTTCGAAGCTATGTGTAAAGCAGACTTGTTATCACCAAACAACTTGGCAGGAGCAGAGGGAGTAACATGAAAATCACGAAGTAATTTGTCATGCCAAATGAGATCACGAGTAGCATCGGCCATGGCCCTGTACTCAGCTTCGGTGCTGCTTCTGCTGACAACATCCTGTTTCTTGGACTTCCATGAAATCAAAGAATCCCCAAGATAAACACAATAGCCAGAAACTGACCTTCTTGTGTCAGGGCAAGCAGCCCAATCTGAATCAGCAAATGCGTTTAAGCAAACATCAGTCTTGGTGGAATAAAAAAGTCCCTGACCTGGATTGGATTTCAAATATCGAACCACCTTGTGAGCCGCAATGAGATGAACATCAGTAGGTTTCTGCAAAAATTGGCTGAGCTTGTGAACAGCGAAAGTAATATCCGGCCGAGTGATGGTCAGATATAATAGCTTGCCTATCAAAGCTCGATATGGGGTAGGATTGGGCAAGGCTGTACCCGAGCCAGAGTGTAAATTGACCTTGGGATCCATTGGTACAGTACTAGGTTTGCAGGCGAGAAGACCAGTCTCTTCAAGAATGTCTAGTGTATACTTCCGTTGACCAACCGCAATTCCAGTACTTGATCGGGCAATCTCCAAGCCTAAGAAGTACCTGAGAGGACCAAGATCTTTAATCTTAAAAGAAGCATGAAGAACAGCCTTTAAATCATTTACCGCAGCATCATTGTTGCTAGCAATAGCTATGTCATCGACATAGACTAAAACTGCAAGAAAAGAACCTTCCTGTGCTTTGACAAATAAAGTGGGATCTGCATCGGCTTGAACAAATCCATTATCAAGAAGCACAGAGGAAAGTCGATGATACCATTGACGAGAGGCCTGCTTGAGTCCATATAATGACTTATGGAGCCTAAACACAGGATTTTCAGGCAGAGTAGTACCAGCAGGAGGAGTATAACCGAGAGGCAGGGTCATATAAATCTCTTCTTCTAACTCTCCATGAAGAAAGGCATTGGAGACATCCATCTGGGATAAGCTCCATCCATAACGAGCAGCAAGGGCAAGCAACATCTTTACAGAGGCAAGCTTTGCCACAGGAGAGAAGGTGTCAATGAAATCGATACCCTCCTGTTGAGTGTAGCCTTTGGCTACAAGACGAGCCTTGTGTTTATCAATAGAACCATCAGGATTGTATTTAATGGTGTAGACCCATTTACATCCTACCGCTTGTTTACCAGGAGGTAAAGATTCAACTGTAAAAGAACCTTGATCTATGAGAGCATCATACTCAGAATTCATGGCTTTGTTCCAATGATCTAGTTTAATGGCCTCAGAAAATGTTTTCGGAATTTTATCAGAAGATATAGAAAAAATATAGGATTGAAATGAAGGAGAAAGCTTATCATATGAAACATAAGATGAGATAGGATATAGAATTGAAAAAGAAGAAGCAGAGGGTACCTTTTGTGTTAAGTAGCAATGATACTCAGATAGGTAAGAGGGCGCCTTAGAATGTCGTTTAGATCTCCTATCATTTTCTGAGTGTAAAACAGTTGGAACACTAACAGATGGTGCAATAGGTGAGGTATTAGAATGGCCATCATTATGCACATCAGAGGAGACAGTCACAGAACGATCAACATGACAATTTGGAGAAATATTTTCAATGGAAATATCAGGGGCAGGTAAAGGTAATATTGAATCAGGAAACAAATCAGAAGAACTCGAAGCATTATCCTTAAAAGGAAAAACATTTTCATGAAACACAACATTTCGAGAAATAGAGACACGATTCGATTCTAAATCTAAGATCTTATAACCTTTATAACCAACAGGATATCCTAAGAAGACACAGGGAACAGCCCGAGGAGAAAATTTATTCCTAGACTTTGGCAAGGTAGAAGCATAGCACAGAGAGCCAAACACACGAAAACAACTGTAATCAGGAGCCTTGTTAAGTAAAAGTTCATAAGGGGACTTATCTTTCAACAGCGGAGAAGGCAATCTATTGATCAAGAAGGCAGCAGTTTGAACACAATCTCCCCAATAAGAAAGAGGCACATTAGATTGAAAAAACAGAGCTCTTGCAACATTAAGAAGATGCTGATGTTTTCTTTCAACAACAGAATTCTGCTGTGGAGTATCAACACAAGAATGATAATGCAACATGCCCTTTTGACGAATTAAGTCAGAGAAATCCAATTCATATGCATTATCAGAACGAATGGCCTTAACAAGAGACGAGTATTGAGTTTCAACATGCTTAAGGAAAACAGGAAACACAGCTTTAACATCACTTTTGGTTTTCAACAAATAAATCCATGTCATACGAGTGCAGTCATCAACAATGGTAACAAAATATCGATAACCTTCAATAGTCTCATGAATAAAAGGGCCCCATATATCAATATGAATCAAATCAAAGGCATTCGAAGACATGTTATTGTTGGAAACAAAAGGTAATCTTTTCTGTTTTGCAAGAGGACAAACATTACAGTGAGAAGAACAAGACAAAGATTTTGACAAAGCAAGTTTCAAAGACAAGGATTGCAATCTGGCAGCAGAAGGATGACCTAGGCGTCTATGCCAGAGATCCCCATCAGTTACCAGAGCAGCACAGAGAGATAGAGAAGAACCAGGAGCAGACAGAGCTTGAGTTGTGAAGATATAAAGATTGTTGTAAATGTTACACTTCCCAATCGTCAAGCCCCGTGAAAGATCCTGGATCAAACAAGAATCAGGATAGAAGTGAGCAGAACACTTACTCGCAGTCACCAAAGAACTCACACTTATCAAGTTAAAAAAGAAATTTGGAATGTGTAAAACATCATAAAGAATCAGAGAATCAGATAACTGAACTGTCCCTATGTGAATGATCGGAATTCTAACACCTGTAGGCAAAGACACATTAAGATTTTCAACTGGTTTATATTCAGAAAACATCAAGAGATCCGAACAAACATGACTTGTAGCGCCGCTATCAACTATCCAAGCACCACGCGGAATTCTATTTTGAAGAGAGGAAAGGCAATAGTGGTTGTATGTAAGAGTGTTATTATTATATCGAAAATTAGAGGAAATGAAAGATATAAAACCTGCTGAGGATTTGTTGGCCATTAAACCATGATCAGTAATCGATGTGGCCTGATTCTGAGTAGTAGAACTCACATTATGAGCTTGAGAAGTCAGCTGCGATATGAGATATTGAACCTGATCTTTGGAGAAAATGCTCAAATCCAATGTACTATTTTCTGTAGTGGATTGATTTTTTAAAGGAGGATTATAGGCCATCTCTGTGACAACATTGGCAACAGTGTTGCTTTTAACATGCTGTGGGTTCTGTTTCCATTGTTGAATCCCATTGTTAATCTGAGTATTCTGAGAGTATACTCTCTGATTGTCAATAGTAGAGGCAGCAGGGTTGAGAGACTTCGGACCAGGATGTCCAGGTGGATATCCATGAAGCTTATAGCATTTTGTCACAACATGCCCTGTCATGCCACAGTGTGTGCATATCGGCCGAGACTTAGACCTATTGTTATTGTGAACATATGCTGCGAATTGTTGAAGATCGGGATTGGAAACTTGGAAGGCAACATTTTCTATGTTCGAAATTGGTTTAAGAACCCGTTGTCTTTCATCTTGACACACCATATTGAAGACTTCTTCAATCTCAGGTAGAGGTTTTACCATTAAAACTTGTCTTTTAGTTGCTTCATACGACTCATTCAACCCCATGAGGAACTTCATAATTCTACTCCTATCTGACATTTTCTTCCAATTACCAGCAGCAGCACATTCACACTTCCCACAAGTGCAAATCGGAAGTTCCACAAAGTTCTTATGTGTTTCCCACAATGTAACTAGCTCAGTGTAGTAACTGCTAACATCACGAGAACCTTGAACTATAGAACTAAGTTTCTGTTCTATTTCAAAAATTCTTGCAAGATCATCTTGCTTAAAACGATTCATCAAGCTATTCCAAATATCCTCAGCTGTAGACATATATAGGAGACTAGCACTAATGTTCTTGGAAACAGAATTAAGTAACCAAGTTGCTACCATGTCGTTACAGCGAGACCAAGATCCAGCATTCACATCATCATCCGGAGGTTTCCGAATCGATCCATTAACAAATCCTAGTTTGTTTCTAACATTCAATGCCAATTTTACTGATCTTCGCCAAGAGTGGAAGTCGACTCCACCTGTTAAGCGATCGGAGACAAGAATCAACCCAGCGTGGTCGTTGCTATGGAGATAGTATGGATTTTCATATAGATCGGCCGTTTGATGTCGCTGTTGAGATTGCGAATTCATCGCCGGCCAAACACCAGAAGGAATCGCCATTATCGATCTCCGGAGGAAGAAATTTGAAGAACAGTAAGCGCAAACAAGAAATCAATGGAGATCTTGATTAGATCGAAGATAGATTCGAACAATCGAGTACAGAGGAAAAGAATCAAGCGTGAACAAGAGATACTCATCGATCCATTGTCACAAAGAGAAGAGCGGAAGAAATTTGTTGCTCTGATACCATATCACGTTTAACGAAACAAAGTGAGCTTCAGCTCAATGAAGAAGAAGAGAAGAACATTTTCTTATTTCGGTTAACCCACAATTACAAGCTAAACAGAGTATTTAAACTAATCTCACTTATCCGTTAAACATACTTAACGGAAAGTTAACCAACTCTTAACCGAACCAATTATATACATCTAATAGCATTTGAAGTCAAAACTCGAATTGCATGATGCCATTCTTGAATTGACCGTTTCCATGACATTGTTTCACCAATGACATTGAGTGCAAGTGGTAGACCACGACACTTTTTAGCAACTACCTTTGCAAGCTCTGGTATGTCTGGATGGCTTCCTAATGTGTTCTCCCCAACTTTTTTTTGGAACAAATCTAATGCATCTTCAGGTGACAAACATTGGACTTCCATTGGATCATCTACTCCCATGCGCCCACACACTTCCTTAGAACGAGTTGTGAAAACTACTCTACTTCCATTTTCTCTATTTGGAAATGGGACTCCGATTTTTTTCAGATCAACTTTTGCCCATATGTCATCTAGGAACAACACAAACTTCTTTCTCCTTAGGATATTGTGTATGTCACATGCCTTTTCGTCTTCGTTTTTATGGTTCCAATCCTCCCCGTTAAGGCCTAGTTTCTTTGCAACCTCTTCTTGAATTTTTTGGACTTGTAAATCCTTAGATACAACAACCCAAATCACAATATCAAAACCACTCCCTTGAAATTTATTGTTGATTTGCTCGAGAAGTGTAGTTTTCCCAACTCCCCCCATACCGTACAAACCCAATACACCCACTTGATCTTCAAGGAGACGGTTCCATGTCATTTCAAGCAGTGTTTTCTGACCAATTATTTCATTTTGAATTGGCCTTTCTACCACCTCGGATGCTTGAGCTTGCTCAGCAACCACTTCAGAAACCCCATCAGATTTGAGATCCTTAACCTCCTCCAACATCATGAAAACTTGCTTCCCATAACGATAACTCAACTTCAAATTCTTAGAGCAAAACCCACAAATGCACAACCTTTGAAGCTCATTTGTTCGAACATTCATTTGAAGCAAACCATTAACTTGCTTTTCAATGGTCTCAACTCTAGAAAGCCATACCTGGATTTCGGCAAGCCTTTGTAGACCTCGATTTTCCTCTCTCTCCACCTTTCTCAACAGATCATCTCGCCTTGCCTTCAGATCTTCCATGGTTTTCTCCAAAGCTGTGAGATTCTTCTCAATGTTGTGAATGTAACTCTCTTTAACACATAACCATTGAGTGACTTGATTCACAACTTGATCACATGACAACGAGACAGAGCAGCAACCACCCATCGCTTCACACACACTCAGAGAAAGAAATTCCACAAAGGAATATAAATTTGAAGCTGATAGAAAATAGTTCGTAGAGATGAGAAAAGAATATGAATAATTGGTAAATAAGCAAAGTTTGAATTATTCCTGAACCAAAAAGAAAGTTATCAATTATTTCTATTTCTTTCTCTAATTATTCTTTTTCCAATAAATGGTAAAAATCATCGTGTGACCACTTTATCTTTGTCTCGCATCAATCACCAAACCGGTTACACAATACCGGTTCAATTAAGCTATTTAACAGTAATAAAGCTAAATGGTTTGCTTTATTCTTCAATGATTTTCAGTATCCAAGTTGTGAGAATCCTTTTAGTCTAATACTGTCCTTCGAACGGAGTTTGACTGCAAGAGTGGAAGAAAGTATTCAGAAATTTATGTCCAAATTAGAGTAGTTTATTATATGTTAATGGGAAGTCATTATACATTTTCATCACTGAACAATATGTCAACATGCACCTATGAATTCTTGACATTGTATGTTTTCAAAAAGTGTAAAAGCCTTGCAATAACATGTTGAGAGTTCCCACCAACTTTTAATTCCGGAAAAAAAAAAGATGAGAGGTTTCTATATTTATTTTGTGCTAATTTGAAAGGGTAAAATTTTAATGAATGATAATTTAGAATTACTAAATGATCTATTTATAATACAATAAAGGAAGAGAGAAGTTGCAAATGAGATTTAGTTTAGTGGCATGTGGGAAGTCTACTAAAGACAGACGCACTTGCATATCTAAGGATCGAGTTCTACTGTCTACATTATAGATAAACTTAGTGGATCAAGTTCTTCCATTGTTGATAAATAAAAGGAAGAGGGAAGTTACATTTTATGGATTAAAGACAATATAGTGAGTAAAATTAATTATTATATACTCTTAGTAATTTAATTGTGTTTTCATTAAGTATAAAATCATTGTCCCACTTAGGTATATGAGAAGACATCAACATCTTTATGAACAAAATTTGGTGTATTAAATACGTGGAAACACATTTATAACGTCATTCTTGTTATGTTTTTAGGAGATTTGATTTTCATTGTTTATTATTTTTTCTATAAATTTAATTGAATTAAATGGAAAAACACACTATATATAATTATATTTTTAATATACAAAGGAAGTATAGTAACTTTTTCCCTTCTTTATTTTATACTAATTGAGATTTTTAAAGAAATAATATTTCTATTCATAACTTCTAAGTTCACTAACATATTTATTTTAACTAAATTTGATATAAAATTAGGAAATTATGTGAATTTAGAATTTGTTTCTATAATTGTATTTTTTTTGTAGTTTTAAAATAAATTATAAAAGGTATGTGAGTAAATTATTTTTAAATTTGTTTTTCTTTTGTACTGTCTATACATATTTTAGAAACAAACCCATTATGTCTTTCTTCATTTGTATATTAGTTTTAATTCCTTTAGTTTTTTTGTGTGTTTTGGAAATATGTTATAATATAGATCCCACGTTTTTAGATTTATGAAATAGATTAATAATTTATATTCTTAATTGAATGAGTTGTTAAATTTATATTCTATATACGTATTTTTAATTGTGTGATAGTTAAATACTTAAATTTATAGATATTTTATAATTGTAGTTTTTAATTAAGATATTAATTTTTTTTTTGTCAACGGCAGATAATATGATGGGCCACAACTGGCCGGCCCATTAGCCAAATTTCTGCATAATGCAGGCGGTGGAACTCGATCCCGGATGCATGTGCGCCTGCCATTTAGTGGACTTATCAACTGCCACTGGACTAAAGGTCACTTGCAATTAAGATATTAATTTAATGATAGAATAATGTAGAGAGTCATATTCTATTTTATATATATAGACTGCATATTGTTTCTCTTGTTTGAATATGCAGATATTACCATTGTCTATTGAAGGAGTTTCACATGTATTTTCATAATGTGAAAAGATATAAACACATCTTGTAACCATCTATCACGCATCTTAAACTCATACATATCTTGTTACTTATGTATCAATATACTTAACAACATTACTAACTTGATCACTAACTTAACTCAAAACAAATATTTTCTCATGTATATCAACACTTTATTGTATGTGATTAATAATTCACAACATCCTAATCTCTTACACCCATAAGAGATGTTAGTTATTACATTTGTATCGCTATAGGTAACAACACCACAAACATGTTACATACCTATTATAATTACTACATATGTATCAATATAGTTTACGTCTTACATCCTTATCCCAGAAAATAGTCTACTATACGGAACCTCATGTGTATCCCTAAATCAATCTACAATACAAAATCTCATTGACGCCTTGCAACCGGATGAGCTGGAAGAGTTTCAAAATTCTCCTCTGGGAGTTTATATAAATATTCTATCTAGGCTTACATGATCTGGAGCTTTTACATTTTTACTTGCAAGCATAACAAATTTGTTTCACATATAACATTTTATTAAGTCCATATGATTTTTGTTGTTAAAGCCAACTGTTAACATTGTATGTACATTATTTATATGAATTCACGTATCTTCAATGGATATGTTTTTAGTAATATATAGTGTGGGTAAGCAAACATTAGAGTACGTATTCATAAATTTGTTAACACCACAACCCAACTGATAACACTTAACAATTCATCATTTATTCCCACTCTAACACACGGTCTGTAACACCCCCGATCCGTCCTCCGGACCGGGCGCGCCACTGACGCGCATCCAAGCCCAGGCAAGGGGTCCGAAACCCATTCGGTCCTTGACCTAAGCTCGAACACACATCCTGTCCTAATGTCCAAGGCTTTGCAACCTGAGATACTAGTCCGTTAGATTGCCCCGGACCATGGCTAGGCACACAAGAACCCATTTTATAGGAAAATACTTAGTATTATTTCAAAAGCGTTTACAAAACCATTTAACAATATACTTTTACAAGTTTACAAAAAGGGAAATAAATATACACCGAGTCCTCCTAAACGTCCTTCACATACTCTACGGGTTCCCTAAGGTTTCCTGAAAAAGGGAGTGAAACGTGAGCAACTAAAGCTCAGTGAGATTGAAATTAACAAGCACAAGGCCTACCTAAGGCCATTCACACACAGCCTACATGGCCTACTGCCATCACACACAACACACAGCCCTTCGGCCATCACACACAACCTACATGGCCCTTCGGCCATTGACACAATACACAACAATCACCCCTTTTTACAGCCACGCAATAATCCCAACACTCACCTTTCTTTCACCAAAATTCTGAAAGTTTCTAACTAAGGTTCTTGGCTTTCGCTTCTCCTCTCCTTCTTCCGCTTCCTATACTTGGTGGAAATGATCTTCCTTACAAGCGCTAAAGATCCTACGATTTTGGTAATGATTTTTACTAAGGTTTTCACAACAATTTCTCCATAAGGTATCTAATTATCTCCTCCTTCTCTCTCGGCCTTCTCCTCCAAAAATCTGAAGGTATCAAGCTCTATTTATAGGGAAATCTATGCTACCAACTCACTAAGCACATAAACACCTTAATCACCCTAGCTAAGCTATAGGTTTTTCTGGCAAATGACTCACTTAAGCTTCCTTCATGGGAGGGTTTTTATCTAAACCTTTCTTCTCATTAAGGTTTTGTATTAAGCTTTGGGTTAATCCTTAACCCACACTAATCCGAGCACCTCTAAACTCCGAGCACCTCAAATTCTTACACTCGATCTCAAAAGCTTCCCTAACTCATTCTAGGCCTACCCGCCTCTTTCGTGACCAACTTAACTTCTCTTCATTCTTCATAAATTCTTTTTCAACAATTACCCGTATCCACATTTTTGACTCTATAGCCTTTCCATGTGACTTGTCACTTGGGCCGCGATCGGGGTATTACAATCCTTCCCCCCTTAAAAAGGAATTCGTCCCGAATTCCAATCCTACTTCGCCTCCTCTATTCTAATGTCTCTACTCCACTAGTACTTAGGCATGAGGGTTTAGGTTCGGGGAATCCTAATCAGAACACCTACATCTACTAAGGTTCCTTCTATCCTTCCATTCAAAGACATTCAATCACGCAAGTACCCACACAACAAGGAATATAACTTACTAACACACAAGTACCCCACAATATAGCACACAATTATGCAGATGCATATCATAAACACAATTCAACAATATCTCACCCATTACTGGGTTCGCGGCCACGGACTGCAACAATGCGATACCATCCGCCCTTGCCAGTACACCCATGCCACAAACCACGTTACGACCGGCTTTACATACCCTTCCGGTACGAAGCCATAGTACCCGCTTCACGTACCTTTCCGCCCGGTACGAAGCCACAACATACGCTTCACATACCCTTCCGGTACGAAGCCATAGTACCCGCTTTACGTACCTTTTCACCCGGTACGAAGCAACAACCTGTGCTCCACGCACCCTTACCCGGTGTGGGATCACAACACATGCCCACGTACCCTTACCTGGTACGGGTCACAACAATAACATTCATATGCATGTGAGAACATAGCAAATAAAATTTACACACTTAATGGTAAGTCATCACACATTACACTTGGCCACACTACCAACCTACGGCCAAGTTAGAACAATCAGAATCATCATACAACACTTGGCCATACTACCAACCTATGACCACCCTCACTATCCCAATCACCCTATAAGACACGACCACATAAATATTCTAACAAGGAAGGCTGATCCGGTTTCCTAACTTTTGCAAACATTTTTTTTTTTTTTTCAAATCCTTTTGAAAAACCCAAAATCAAGTTCCATATGTGCGAAGCATGAACCATGCTCTGATACCACGTTGTAACACCCCCGATCCGTCCTCCGGACCGGGCGCGCCACTGACGCGCATCCAAGCCCAGGCAAGGGGTCCGAAACCCATTCGGTCCTGACCTAAGCTCGAACACACATCCTGTCCTAATGTCCAAGGCTTTGCAACCTGAGATACTAGTCCGTTAGATTGCCCCGGACCATGGCTAGGCACACAAGAACCCATTTTATAGGAAAATACTTAGTATTATTTCAAAAGCGTTTACAAAACCATTTAACAATATACTTTTACAAGTTTACAAAAAGGGAAATAAATATACACCGAGTCCTCCTAAACGTCCTTCACATACTCTACGGGTTCCCTAAGGTTTCCTGAAAAAGGGAGTGAAACGTGAGCAACTAAAGCTCAGTGAGATTGAAATTAACAAGCACAAGGCCTACCTAAGGCCATTCACACACAGCCTACATGGCCTACGGCCATCACACACAACACACAGCCCTTCGGCCATCACACACAACCTACATGGCCCTTCGGCCATTGACACAATACACAACAATCACCCCTTTTTACAGCCACGCAATAATCCCAACACTCACCTTTCTTTCACCAAAATTCTGAAAGTTTCTAACTAAGGTTCTTGGCTTTCGCTTCTCCTCTCCTTCTTCCGCTTCCTATACTTGGTGGAAATGATCTTCCTTACAAGCGCTAAAGATCCTACGATTTTGGTAATGATTTTTACTAAGGTTTTCACAACAATTTCTCCATAAGGTATCTAATTATCTCCTCCTTCTCTCTCGGCCTTCTCCTCCAAAAATCTGAAGGTATCAAGCTCTATTTATAGGGAAATCTATGCTACCAACTCACTAAGCACATAAACACCTTAATCACCCTAGCTAAGCTATAGGTTTTTCTGGCAAATGACTCACTTAAGCTTCCTTCATGGGAGGGTTTTTATCTAAACCTTTCTTCTCATTAAGGTTTTGTATTAAGCTTTGGGTTAATCCTTAACCCACACTAATCCGAGCACCTCTAAACTCCGAGCACCTCAAATTCTTACACTCGATCTCAAAAGCTTCCCTAACTCATTCTAGGCCTACCCGCCTCTTTCGTGACCAACTTAACTTCTCTTCATTCTTCATAAATTCTTTTTCAACAATTACCCGTATCCACATTTTTGACTCTATAGCCTTTCCATGTGACTTGTCACTTGGGCCGCGATCGGGGTATTACACAGTCCATGGCCATCTCCCACTGCCACACATATTTCCCTTTGTCCAACCGTAAATGTATACAAATGATGTGAAGTTTTTTCTTTTTTTTATATATATATAAAAGATCTTATGTATTTTACAAATTTTACTCATCCCAATCGAGCATAGAGGTAAGAAAAACAAATATCGGAGAAAAAATACAATTTAATGAAGTATCAAACCTGTGAGGGCCGAAACATATTTTCATATCTAAATTTTAATAAGATTTTAATCTCATGTGTCACTATCTCCATTTTGCAACATACTTCCCCTGACAATCATAAATGATCATGTCCCCTTAATATCTTACATAATGTATCATTTTTTTAATTAAACATATTAAGTTAGTAGGGGCTTACGTGTAATATACATACTTCAATTGTGGAGCTCCTAATTTTTCATAAACCCATGTCTTAAAACTAATTTTCGTAAAACTTCTGCATTTTTAGCTAAACTATATAATTATTCGTATTATGCATGAGATATTTAAAAATAATAATAATATGCATTTGTAATTAGTTTTATTTATTTATAACATTTATATGTGATATTTGTTTTTTTTGTTTATTTTATGGTTTGATTTGTATATGTATATTTCTTAATTTTATATACTTAATATATTAAAAATCAATTTATAATGGTGACTAATGATGTACACGAAATATATCTTTTAATTTTTTTTTATTTAGATTTTGACATATTAAAATTTTTGTATATAAATTATTTTGAACTAGTGTCACAGAAAATAAGTAAGCAATACACATGTTCAAGGTACAAAAAATGAGGACATAATCGTGCCACATGTAAAAGTGTTTGATGAACAATTCTAAAAGCTTTTTTAGTTGAATATTGATCCTTGAACATCTGATTTTCGTTTAATATCTTTACGAAGTTTTACTATTTTATAGATTATTTACTAACTTTGTTGCACATATAACTTTACTAATCAAGCAATTATGTTTTAGATCAATTGGTCTGGGTTTCTGGTAAAATACATATGTTTCCACAGAACCATGGATCGATCGATCTCTGAAAGGACCGATCGGTCTCTGTATCTCTGGTAAAACGTGTGATTTTCCAAAGAAAACCAGACCGATCGATCTCTGCTAAGCGCAATGATGAAATTTGATTGCGAGGCATTCATGAGGGAGGCAGAAATAAATTTAAAGACTTAACGGAGAAAAACATCAAAGTACCTCATGTTCCTTGAGTTTTTTGTCCAATGCAACAAAATGTTCCTGAGAATCATACTGACCCGAATGGTAGAAACATCTCTTGAGAAACTCTTCCATCTTTTCACCACAGTTTTCCCTGAAACAACATAGTTAAATCTTAAGCAAACCATCTCTGACAATGGACCAAACTGAAAAGAAGAAACAAAGTAAAAAGACCAACGTCTTTGTGGTTTTTACCATCATGAAAACTCGAAAACAAAAGGGAAGTTTACAAAATAATTCACCTCTTATCAATTCTACATGTCAGTGTTTTGCTGACCATGTTTCTAAGTTCACCATCTGTCATCTTACTTCTTGCATAACCAAATATTGTAAAATGCTGCGACAAAATACAGCTTATCAATCAATCAATGATAACATTCATGAGAAAGAAAGGAAAAGTGAAAGGTCTTTTACCTCAGGAAGACAACCTTCATAGTAAAGTGCGAAAAGGGACTGGGAATATTTTCTTCTTGGCAAGATCACCAGAGGCTCCAACCACCGTGATACTAACTGAAGACTTGTGTTCGTTGCCATCAGACTCTGTTGCAACCTTGTCTGAATCTAGTGAAGGAATCGTTACCAGTCCCACGTCTTTCAGTTCCTCTGGCGGGCTTGACTTAGTAGCTAGTGCGCCTAAAACACATGTGTAAGCATTAGAGAACATTACGCATTGTTTTGTTTATAAAACAAAAATATATCTAATGCATCTTCAGGTGACAAACATTGGACTTCAATTGGATCATCTACTCCCATGCGCCCACACACTTCTTTAGAACGAGTTGTGAAAACTACTTTACTTCCATTATCTTTATTTGGGAAAGGAACTCCGATCTTTGTTAGATCAACTTTTGCCCATATGTCATCTAGCAGCAACACAAACTTCTTTTTCTTTAAGACATTATTTATTTTACATGCCTTTTCCTCTTCATCTTCGTGGTTCCAATCCTCGCCATTAAAGCCTAATTTCTTTGCAACTTCTTCTTGAATCTTTTGGATCTGTAAATCCCTAGAGACCACGATCCAAATCACAACATCAAAATCATTCTCGTTAATTTGATTATTGATTTGTTTAAGAAGTGTAGTCTTCCCAACTCCCCCCATACCGTACAGACCCAATAGTCCCACATCATTTTTAATGAAATGGTTCCACGCTGTTTCAAGCACTAATTCCTGGCCGACAATTCCCGGTTGAATTGGCCTTTCTACCACCTCAAATATTGGAGCTTGCTCAGCAACCACATCAAAAGACCCTTTAGATTTGAGATTCTCAACCTCCGCCAACTTCATGAAAACTTTCTTCCCATAACGATAACTCGACATCAAATTCTTAGAGCAAAACCCACAAAGGCATAACCTTTGAAGCTCCTTTGTTCTAACACTAAGCAAATCATTAACTTCACTTACAATGTTCTCAACTCTAGAAAGCCATCCCTGGATTCGGGCAAGCCTTTGTAGACCTCGATTTTCCTCTCTCTCCACCTTTCTCAACAGATCATCTCGCCTTTCCTTCAGATCTTCCATGGTTGTCTCCAAAGCTGTGAGGTTTTTCCCGATGTTGTGAATGTAATTCACTTGAACACTTAAACATTGAGTGACTTGATTCACAACTTGATCACAAGCGACAGAGAAAGAACCACCCATCGTTGCACACACTCACAGAAAGAATTTCCACAGAAGGAGAAAAAATGTGAAGCTGTTACCTAAAGAGTGACGATTGTTGGGATGGAAGGGAAGATAAGATTTGAGAAGAGAGAATCATTTCAACTGAGTTATTCGATGGGTCCATCTCAATTATTCAATCATGTTTTTTGTTTTAGTCTCAAGTGCGGTATTGACAGGTTATAATAGTAATAGTGAAAAACGCACTTTAATCTTGAACCAGGAAATGAGCTGCGGATTTGGACCGCATAGCATAAAAATATTAATTTAAACAACTAATCAATATAACATGCAACAAAAGTTATTGAATGGTTGCAATAGTTATTACGTGAATACATATAATATGTATGTGCATATCTCTCTGTCATCTATATACCTTTCAATTAATTTTATTTTCTTAACCTTTTAAATTTCTATAATTAAGACCCAATCAATATAGCATTTATACACGATTTTTTTTACCTTATAACATAAATATTTTCCCTTTAATTCATGGTTTATTTATTTTATTAACTATTATACAGTTTTAAATATTTGATTTTTAAATTATCTTAAAATTTATTATAGTAGTTATATTTTAATATTATCTAAAAATCACATCATTATTATATTTTCACCAATCCCGTAAGTTTTTGTTCCGCTTTTTTACTCAAAATCACATTTATATCATATTTGTTAAAAATTGCAACTTATACCACACCGTACTTTACTTGATTATATACAAATATTCCACACAATTATCCTGATTATAATTTTCAATTCACAAAGGAATATGAATGAAATTACGGCCGACAATAGTACAAAGCATCGATCATAAATAATTTATGTGAAAATATACCATAAAAGTCCCAGTCATTATTATTAAAAGATAAAATTACTATAATAATCTACTTTATTTTATAAATTACTCAAATAACCTAACATTTTATAAATTACTCCAATAACATACTTTTTTCTCTACTATTTTTAATGACCAAAATACCATTTTCTTTAAAAAAATAGAAAAATAGTAATTCTACCATTTTTAGGTTAAAAAATATATAATTTGGAAATATATAAATAATCTTAAGCAAATATAAAATATTCTAGGTATACAAAACGAATATTCTTTTCCCTTTAAAAGTATAAATATTGATAAGAAATTGTCTCACTTTTCAACAATTTTAAAACTATGGTAAAAAAACAGAATATGTTAGTTCCATCAATCAGGATTCATTGCCTACGAATTTTCAGGTAACAACATAACCAAACTATTTGTTTTAGACTTGCGTAATTGAAATCCTAAAAGTTTGGTACACTTCCTGCAAGTTTGCCAAAGTTCTAGCAGACTTTCTCCAAGTCTGTCGAATTTCGGCAGACTTCCTTCAGGTCTAGAAATATATTTTTTGGAACAAATTACGTATCAGACACAAATCAATCGCTCTTTGACTTTCGACAAAGTTTTGTTCCGTCAGTGAAGTACAGACCGATCGGTCCATGCACAGATCAATCGATTTGTACTTCCCGGATGTTAAGATATTGTTTTCTTTGATAAGTTTTTGATATTCGTTGATTAATTTGAATAGCTCTTTTACTAATCTTTCTATGGTTTTATTTGCGTGCATATAAATAGTAATATTCAAGAAACAAGTAGGACATTAGATAAATTTCTAGACTACGATGAAACTAGTGGTACTATTGATGTGGAGAACAAGGATTGTAATGAGGATGAAGAAAAAAGTGGTACACTTGATGGAAGTTGTGAAGACGAGGCAGACAACGCTTTTCCAAAAAAAGTATGTGAAATACAATCACAAAGTCGCGCACTTGAATAATATGGTTTTAATGATGCATGAAATTTTACTTTTGATATTGATAAAGAGAGCAATCATTTCGGTCCCATCAGTGGTGAACCAAATTTTGAAGAGCAACAGAGAAATAATTTTGAAAGTACTCAAAACACTCTTTAGCCTTTCGAGGATATTAAAGAAAGACAAATATATGTTAACAAGGACAAGTTAATAAAAAATTTACGTTTGATCACTGTTTTTGGGAACTTTGATTATACAACTATCAAGTCGAGAAAAAGTTTGTTGGTATTGCAATGTCATGTCACAAGATGTACTTGGAGGATTCGTGCATCTACAATAGAGAAAACGACTCAGTTTAAAATAAGAAAATACATAGGAACACACATATGTTATGCTACATAGAGGGGTGCTCGTCATCGACAAGCTACACTTAAATCTATTGGGGAGCTGTGTGTGGCTAAATTTGGGAGCATTGGTGTCGGGATCAGACCTTCACATATAACATAGGCCATAAAGACTATATATGGTATTGATATTGATTATTGGAAATCATACAGGCCATTAGTGCATGTCCTCGAGATAGTACGAGGTACATGGGAGAGTGGTTATGAGGATTTGCCCATTAATTTACATCGGATTAACGCTGCAAATCCAGGCACAATTTCTAGACTTGAATGCGATGGACAAGATAGAATTAAGTACTTATTCATTTCATATGGTGCATGTATCACTGAGTTTGAGTTTATAAGAAAAGTTGTGGTTGTGGATGAGACTCATCCAAAAATCTAGTTCAAAGGTATTTTGTTGGTAGCTGTTGGACAAGAAAATAATGGTATGATATCCCCTTTAGCTTTTGAAATTGTTGATTGTGAGAATGATGTTCATGGAAATAGTTTTTCGATAAGTTGCGTTTCGTTTGCACTAAACCATGAAAAGTTGATAATTATATTAGATAGACACAAGTCCATTGGCAAAATCTGTTAAAAAGGTGTTTAAGTTTGCCAAATGGGGAATTTGTACCTACCACCTCTTCCATAATCTCATCACAAGATTCAAAAATTCTAATATCCTGCATTTGGTTTAAAAGGCCATCAATGCTACAAAGTTTCTGAATATACAACAATTTTGGCTGAAAGATCAAATATGGGAAATACACTTACTGTGCAGCACATCGATAGCCAACATAGTCAAGTCACTCGCTGTGATCCTAATTGTGTAGTTGATCTGCAAGAGGTATGGCTTAATTTCTTTATATTTATCTTATTTTCCTAGTAATTATTTTACTAATTTTCTGTTTACGTGACAGAAAACTTGTACTTGTCGTATATTTGATATCGATAAGATACCTTGCGAATATGCTCTTGATGCTGTTGCGAAGCAAAAAAATGTGTCTTTGAAAATGTTCGTTGATCAGTTCTACACGAAGTCTTATTGGTACAATGCATATGCAGAATATATTAATCTAATAGATGTTGAGATTGAGCTGATGCAGCAGATTTTATATGCCATCCACCAAAAATAAGATCTGGTGCAAGAAGACTAAAAAATCAAGATATTTTTCAGCTCTGGAGAAGACGTTAGGCAAACGACATATACGGGGAGAAACAAGAACAACAATTCCGGAAGAAAAACAACCATCACAGAAATACGTAAGCAATACACATGTTCAAGGTGCAAAAAATGAGGACATAATAATGCCACATGTAAAAGTGTTTGATAAACAATTCTAAAAGCTTTTTTTAGTTGAATATTGATCCTTGAAGATCTGATTTGCGTTTAATATCATTATAATGTTTTACTATTTTATAGATTATTTACGAACTTTGTTGCACATATAACTTTACTAATCAAGCAATTATGTGAATATTGGTCTTTATAGAGTGAATGAATGTGTGTTTTCCGGATATAAAGAGACTGATCGGTCCTGTCTTAGATCGATTGGTCTGGGTTTCTGGAAAAATACGTATGTTTCCACAGAAACATGGATCGATCGATCTCTGAAAGGACCGATCGGTCTCTGTATCTCTGGTAAAATGCATGATTTTCTAGAGAAAACTGGACCGATCAATCTCTGACAAGATCGATCGTTCTCTGTATTTCTGGTAACGCGTAATTTTCCAGAGAAAACCGGAGCGATCGGTCTATGACAAGACCGATTGATCTCTGCTTACAGTGAACCGAGTTTCACGAAATCGATTAACCAAACCAAAATTAAACTTAATTTGAACCAGAAAAACGCAAACAACAGATATACTTCTCAATTTTTCAGATCGAAAACCTCATTCCCCTTTTTTCTTTATTCTTCACTACTTCTCATCGCTTAAACTCTTTTTTTGTCAACAATGGACCACAACTCGCCGGCCCAATAGCCATGTTCCTATATTATGTAGCCAATGAGGCTCGATCATTAGATTTGCAAGTGCGCTTGCCTTTAGTAAAGTTACTACCTACCACTAGACTAAAGGCCACTTGAAAAATGCGTTGAAATATTATCGACGCCTTAAGAGATCCGTCGAAATAACACAAACAACGGATAACACTGAATGCTTTTAACGGATATTGATCTAGATCTGTTTATGCTTCTCGAGTTTAATGTGGACTAAAGGCCACCTTAAACGCTATGTAATCCGTTGAAATATTATTAACGAGGTTTGCTTGTGAGGATACATTGTATGACATTGGCCTATGGATGATGATGCAATTCATATGGTTGAGAACATGGGTTTTGGGTCTCTTTATAAAGTCGACAACCACACTTACCCGAAGCTTGTTTGTGAGTTCATAGCCATAAATTTAAAAGTAATTCAAATAAATTAATATCAATAAAAAGAAAAGAAAATGAAACACTTCATTTAGGGAGATTAAACCTGAATTGAAAATAAGTTTAAACTGTAATATAAAGTTCCACTCGTATTACTTCAATTTATCAAAAATTTATGCAGCCAGCTTCTCTCTAACCATCTTGATATTCGGATCAAATATATATGTTGTAAGTTGAACACCTAAAGCATGACATTCAATGAATTTTATAGCATAAATACCACAATCACCAACCTTAAGCATTTGTGGAATTCTTCTTTGTGCCCTTCAAATTTTATATCTTTCGACACTCATACTCATGCTCATTAGTTCTTACATCAAACTCTTTATCATCTGGAAAATGTGAACAGTTTAGAGTCGTTATGAATTCAAACTCCGATAGAGAAAATTGAGCAGGTGTATTACCAAACAAGCACAAAATCTCATGTTTTTTTTAACATGCAAGCTGTTTCTGAATAATATACTCCAAGTGAACTTCGAATAAAGAATCTCTTATTTTGTTCCACACTTCTTCTCAAATAGCATAACTAACTTGTTCTTCTATGATAATTAATATTTCTTTTGAATTTTGGCTCAATACCAAATGTAAAAAGTCGTTTTGGAAATCCTAAATTATCGTTCTTCTGAGTCGTCATCATATTGGAAAAAAGAGCTAAATAAATAACATTAAACATTTTGAAAGAAATTACTTTTTTGTGTAATAAAAGGACCGATCGGTCTAAACAAAGACCGATATGTCTACACATTTATAATGTTGATTTGATGTATAATGTGTGGACCGATCGGTCCTTTAATTCAAAGTTGATGAATTACACTTGCACTCGAAAAATTCTCGAAACATACAGCTCGATTGATATGTGTATGGACCGATCGATCTGTATGTTTTGCGAACTTTTCCAATAAAAAGCAACTCAGATCGATCGATGAATATTGTACGGATTGTTGTCTCTCTATTTAACGAAAAGGGAACTACATGGTTATCGCAAAATTAACGGGAAAAGCATAAATTGAATGAAACATAATCTGACTAGCCACCAGATTAATCAATCACCTTCAATTACAACACAATCTAGAATTGAAGATCCTTATTTACCAACATGAGTATTTAAATTTGGAGAATCAATAAAAACACATGAACTTTTTTTCTCTCATTCAACGTTAAAAAGACAAGTAGATAATGATGGGACAAAAATTGTGGATATTGTACCATATAGAATTTATTCCATTTTGTATATGTAAAAAACAAAAAACCAAAAAAAAACACAAGCTTGCAGGGACAAAAAGAAAAAAAACCAACATCTAAACAACTTTTGTAACAAAAGAAAATTCATTACATAAAATAATATCAATTTGATATTCTTGATATTTCAATTGTTTAACTTAAGCCCTTTTTTTTCTTTTGTGATAAAGGGCTTAGCTTTTTTATTTGTCAAAAGATTATAATATTGAATATTGTTTGGAAAACCAAACAGTTTAAAATATCATATATATATATATATATATAATATTAGACGAAACAAATTTTGCCTTATACACACCAAGTTATCTGTTTTGTAATTTAAAATACAAGAGAAAAAAAGAACAGTATAATTTTTTATTCCTCGAAAATTTTCAAGGCATATGGAAAAAGACAAACCAATCTTTTGGGAAATATACTATTTTAACCAAGTTCTGAATAATGTGTAATAAATTAAACCAGTTTAGCTTAGGCTTTGACTGTCTATTTTCGTTAACTTCTTATATTTGCATTGAATTTCTATTTGTATATTTTATTTATAATGGTTGGGGTAAGTTTTGTCTAATAAGTATCAATCACATTACAACATATGGATATCAAACTCATGAAAAATCTCCCTAAAAGTATCTTTTATAAAAATCTGAATAATTTTCAAAATTTATAAATATACTTTTATGTATAGTTAATGTTTTCTTTTCTCAATAACTTATATATATTTTTAAAGTGGATCGGAAAACCAAAGTGGAAAAAAATGAGTTTACAATAAGCCATACGTGAGCACTTTACTATTACGTGTCAGATTAACTAGTCCGCATCAATAAGACAAAATAAAATATATTAAAACTGTTACGGAAGCATCATTTATTTGTTCGTTAACTTTCCAATTATTCATTTAAAAGAAACAAAAAAAAACCAAAAGAATTACTTAATCAATAAAACTTCAAAAAAAATTCTTCTCTTTTCTCTTTGTGTACATAAAGAGGAAGCAAACAAAGAAAAGCCAAAATGTTATCTATATATATATATATATATATGTATATATATGATGATGATAATGGGAAGAAGATGTGAAGATTGTGGGAATCAAGCAAAGAAAGAATGTTTGTATATGAGATGCAGAACTTGCTGCAAATCTAAAGCTTTTAATTGCCAAACTCACATCAAAAGCACTTGGGTTCCTACCTATAGAAGATCCCACAGACAACAAACGCAAACGCAATCGCAAACGCAACCATTCTCTACTAGTAACCCCAAACGTCTGAGAGAACAACAATTACCACCTTCAAATGCTTCTCCTTCATCTTCAGGTTCTTATCTCTTTATTGGTCATGTACAATTGCATGTTTGTTTACATGAATAACATCTTGATTTATTACTAATTTGATATGATACATTTGGATCTTTTGGAGTCTTTAAATTTCATTTAGTTTCTTAGTTGATTTTTATTTTGACCTAATATCAAAGACTCAAAATTTGGATAATCGGATCTAAATAACATTAAGAAAAGCCATGCTACTCTCATACGGATGTGCTCGAGTGGTAAGGCGAGATTTGGGAATATGTTGACCATGCTTTCCCCGGATTCAAAATTTCTGAAAACTAAATCACAACCATGTGAAAATAGATGTTTCATATGAATACTCTAGATTAATTAGATCTCATCCTTCATTGACTCGAAAACTAATTAAGAAAGAAAAAATTTCTACGACCTAAAGTTTATGGTGTCTGTTTATTCGAATTCACTATAATCATAAATAAAATAAAAACCAGTAGCCATTTGCTTATGATTAACTATTGTATCTATTTTCTTTTCTTTTTTTGTGTGTGTATTCTTGACTTTTTAAAGTAGATTAGGTATTAAATATAAACTACCCTAATGACTTTTGAAGTTATCGAGAAATCTACCAATCTTGTGTTTGTAACTGATTCTTTTGATAACTTAAACAAATTAATATAATCATGCAAATTAATATATTCACACAACTCCGGGGCATTTTCCGGCAGAGTTAACTTCTATGGCGAATTTCCGATGTGTAAAAGTGAGTTCAATTGAAGGTGGTAAAGAACAATATGCTTAATTATCAAACAACAATGAACATTGGAGGACATGTTTTCAAAGGGATTCTCCATGATCAAGGACTCGCTAAAGTGATGTTAGATCATCATTATCATCAAGATTTAGTTTCTTCTTCAACTTCATCAACTTGTCCGTTGATGATAACTAGTCCTTTTACTGATTTCATGTCTTGTACTCAATATTCTTCTCACCAAAAACCTAATTAAGATAGAGAATTCTCAATGTATATAAAGTAATTTCATGTAACCTAATGGAATGATCTATGTAGTAACGCTACTTCATGGTTTTCTTAATGGTTTTAGATGCTACCTCATGGTAGGGTTCAACATGTATTTACAACAAAATTGTAAATTTCAGATGGAAATTTCTACATAACTAACCATCAAAAAATTGCGATAATTTCCAACTGAATCTCTTGGGTCGGAAACAAAATTATCGAAAATTTCTAACAAATTGTGTTTTCAGAAACCTGTTAAAAATGTTAAAGGATTTCTGATAGATTTCCAACAAAAGAATTTGTCATGAATTTTGACAAACAAATATTTTTGACGACTTATAACTGACAAAAAGTACGTTATAAAAAATTAACTAGTCTATATTGACAAGATTTAATTAGTAACTTAACCTTCCAAATCTTAAATCTTATCATGTTATCTAACTATATAGAATGAAATTGTGTAAGAAAAGACTGGCTAATAAATCCTAATTATTTTTACTTTATTTTTCATATAAATTTAAATGTAACATAGTGCAAACAACAATCTAACACTATACAAAACACCAAGAAGAAAGAGAAAAATATAAAGATGAATTAATATTTTTTTTGTAAATAGTTGAATTGAATTAGATCGATAAATTTCGATTCATAATCAAATTATTCTAATCAGAACTGCATGAGATTAGGATTCATCATTTGATGTTAAGTTAGATCAGAAATAAAACAACTGGCCTACTGGCAATATAAAAGTGAATTATAGAAAATGTAATTTATATATCTACCTAATCTTTGAAAAGTAAATTCTAGGATCCTGCAGCTTCGCAATACATAAATGATAAAATAAAGGATTAACTTATATAGATCAGAACATGGATGATAAGCATCTTCCAAATTCTAAACTAAATTATTTGTATCCATAATATTAATTATACAGCAAATATAAGTAAACAAGTAGCCGTTGGAAGGAATTAACTTTTATCTTGATACTGACTTGCCTACTTTACTTCACTCAGTTAAGTATATTTTTATCGGTTACATGACTTACATCAATGATCAAACTAACCTACCTCTTCATATTATATTAAGTGATTTGTTTAAAGATTTTATTGTTTATTTTCAATGTAATTATTATTTTTATGTGAGTTTTATTTCGCATACTACATGATTTTTTGGACACGATTTAGACTCCAACCCCTAAATTCTAAATAATATCATAAAAACTATATGATTTTTTGGACACGAATACCGGTAAAAACACTACATATATGATTATTTTTTTTGTCAGTAGTTGGATCGACAAAATTTATTTTATAGTCAATTTCTTAAATTCCTAAAAATATTATATGAAGCAAATATGACTACTTAAAATTGAACTCGAGTAAAAAAGATAACAAATATGACACTCAAATCAAAAATAATTCTAGTAAATTTATTTTTATCATTTTGAATTGAATCTCACTTAATAGATTTTCAATACTTATATTATATGAGATAACATTTCCATATTGGATCAACGGGCTATACATAATACTATTTGAAGATTTATATGTTTAGAACTCCAAAATAGCAGAAGTAATTGCATAACTTTGTGTAATAAAAAGTTAAATGGAAAACATTCCAACTTGCCTCACAATTATGCTTAAAGGACTTCGTGTGTATGTGAGAGCAAAGATAGGTGTGGCCTTTAACCTACATGTTTTTGCTTACATGCTTAGGGTTTTAAGTTATAGTTTACACTTTACAATATAATACGATGGCCATAAAACAAAGGCCCAAATAATACCAATTATGAAACTTCGAGAACCACACGCGTTCTCTTCTTGTTTGGCCACCGGATTCCACGTGGTCACCGGTAACGAACTCCGGTTTTGACTCTGAAAGCTTAGGGTTATTACTTATTATAGAATTAGATTTTTTATGTGATTATATTTATATTAGCGAAGCATTGTTTTCATATTTTAATAAACTTTTCTAGCCGATTTTTTATGCTATTCCTTTGTAAGTTGGGTTTAGATGAAATATATCATTGATAATATTATATACATAATGACTAAAACTATAAAAGCTTTGTTGTGGATGTTAAGATTTAACTTAGATTTATATGTTTAGTTTAGTTAGTTAAGTCAATAATTGATTCTTTAAATGTTGGTGCACCAAGTCCTATAAATTCACACAAATTTCACCAAAAATATATTTAAGATATATATATATATATACATATATATTCAAAAATTTATATGTATGCAAGTAAATAACTAACTATATATATCCCTAAAATATTAATGAAAGAAATTACTCAAAGTGTAAATAACTGGTTGTATGTTTTTTGGAAACATTGAAAAGGTTTTTCTCCTCGATATCCATCTTCATCTTTCTAGTCTTTTCTTGCCGTATTTTGGTTGTTCAAAAAGAACACCGACTGTTCAACTTTGCCTTTCTCCTTCTTTTTCTCATGTGGGTTCTGCATTAATTGGTTCTGCTAGAAGAGTCTTGGAAGAATCTGCTTCTATCCACTGCTCTTCTGTTTTTTTATTTGTTTCGTTTATGGTTCTTCCTAAGTCCGAATATTCAGATATTTGGATTAGTTTCAAGTTATATATATATTCAGATGTAACTCTTTTGGATATGAAACTTTTATATATATTTAGGAACCACATCTATTTTAGTTTAGATTTGGGTCAATTCGGATTGGTTAAAGATCGGTTCAAACCTATATTTTCTGTACTCATTTAAAAATCAAATACAATTCGTTTCAGTTCTGATACTGGTTATTATTTGGATCAGGTTTGATAATTTTTTTCAGATTTTTGGTTCTATTCATTTAATTGTATTTTCATTATATAGCAAATTTAAATTCGGATATTTTATTTAAATTTTTACAAAAAATTAAAATTTTTACAGTTTGAATAAAAAATAATCTAAAAATCTATAATTTAATACAAATATATGGGTACAGTGATTTGGTTCAAATTCAAATTTGATAAATATTCAATAAATTTACTACGACATTGGGAATCATATATCTGTTATTGTTAATTTCCATATTTGCTTATATTTTATTTTTAAGTAGAAAAATTATTATAAAAATCGTCTAACAAAATTATAAAAAATTTAAGAAAACTAGAAAAATAAATTGAAAATTTGAATATTTTGTTATTTCAATCAAAGTGACTAATCAATTCAAATTTATAATTATAATATATTTTATTAATAGGTTTTTTGATCTAATTTTAGATAAAGTAAAATTCTGTCAGATTCTTAGCAAAATTCATCTACTACAATTTAATTTTAACTTATTTAAGAAAATTTCACTAAAAAATTAATAAAAATTGAGCTGGTTTTCACATTCACCTTTTACCATTTAACTTTTATCATTTATACCCTTAATATATTTGCTGGTGTAATTCTATGTGTAGATTTTTTCTCCCTTTTCAATGCCTGCGTAATCCCATGAAAAGTGTGTTTATTAAATTGCAAACAATTTGCTAATATTATTACATATTAAGATAAAAGTCATAAACACAATATTTTTGTCAATTTGACAATCTTCTTAAAAACTACCCTGCCCAATCAATATATAAGATGTTTTAGATTTTTTGAGTTATTATATTTTATAAAATGTTTTGTGAATTTTAATAAAAAGTTTAATGTATTTTATAATTTTTGATTTTTAATATTCTTCTTTTGTGGTTGGTTGAGCTATAATAAACTAAAATATAAATTATTAAACTTTTTTGATAAAACCTGTTTGGATCCAAAACATCTTATAATTTGAGATAGAAAGAGTACGTTTTATCATGAAAAATGTGTAATGTAATTTTCTTAACTTCATAATTAATATGAATAATAATTAACTTATTCATAAGTGGTAATAACTTACAATAAAATTTAAAGGATACAAGGACTTGTGCGTAAGTTGTGCAAAATCATACACATACAACTTATAATTCATACGAAATTTGTCTATGCAAAAATCTGTCAAACTTCACCGACTTACATCAGTATCTCGGTTAGTAACTTGTATCTGTACTTCATTATTTTTGACAAGTACACGAAAAAAGTAAAGAAACACAAGAGCGGCCATACCACGAAGATAAGTCAGGATTAAAACAGTTGGATTGAAATCCATTGAAGAAAACTGAAACATGCGCAAGACTCAAGAGCGAAGGGAAGAACATAGACAAGAGAGAAAGGAAAGAAAAGCATTTGACGGAGAGAAAGAGATTAGACTTATTTAGCATTTAGCATTTTTGACAATAAATATCTAATTTAGCATTTCAATACATTCTAATTGACGTTATTTTGTTTGTTAGACTTCCCATAAAGTAAACTCTTACAAGTTATCTATCCATCAAATCGTAAAAAGTGTAATCATACTACTACTTACTAAGCCTATTTTCTAATTATCGCTTTGTTAAATTTTTTAAAAAACAGTAATAATACATGATAGTTATATGGAATTTTTATATATGGGGGAAAATTATATATGTGGTATATTGATTGGGCTAGACCCATTTGAGAAAAGCCCAAATTTAGTATGGGCCGTTAAAAAGATACCATAATTAAATCTGGAAACAAGGATAAAATGGTAACATGGATCATGTGTGGTCAAAACGGTGTTAATCTCATCTCTAGAAAATATACATTATTTATTTTATTTTTTGTATATAAATAGTACGAAATACGTGGCAGTAACAACTACACGAGACGACAACAAAATTACCTCTCGGATTCTCTCATTGCTCATCGATTCACCGAGAGAGATAGAGAGAGGATTACGAATCCAACATCTTCTTCGATCTTTTCTTCCGTGAGATTCGGAATTGGATCAGAGTTACCGAAGATATGGCGGAGACTCACAGTTCTGGTGGTTGTTGTCCACCGATGGATCTGATGCGGTCAGAGCCGATGCAACTTGTTCAGGTCATTGTTCCCATGGAATCTGCTCATCTTACCGTCGCTTATCTTGGCGATCTCGGTCTCGTTCAGTTCAAAGACGTACGTTTACTACCTCCGATCATCTTTCTCTAGCGATGTTCGTTTATGATTTAGTAATCGATTTATGTTCGATTGCGAAGTTTTCAATAACTATTGCAATCGGTCTCTGTTGAAGCATTTTGTTTGAGCTTTGGCCTTCGATCGCTATCTCACTTGGTTTTTCTGTGAATTCACACATAATCTGGATAAGCCTACATTGCGTTAATATAAGAATTAATCAGAGTATTGACCAAAGATCTGTTATTTATTTTCGTGATGTCTCTATTGTAGTGGTGGTTTGTTTACTTATGTGGTTTTTCTGTTCTTGTATGGCTATTTTGGTGTTGATTTCAGCTTAATTCTGATAAGAGCCCATTTCAACGGACTTATGCTGCTCAGGTAAGTTACATGTTCATGTGAATACGAAAGGATTATGCTATTTACACCATTTTTAATGGTGGATTTATTTACTCTCGTTGTTGATGTATGAAGATAAAAAGATGTGGAGAGATGGCACGAAAGATACGTTTCTTCAAAGAGCAAATGTCAAAGGCAGAAGTTACTCCCAAAGAGATCATTGACAAAGAAAATGATATTGATTTGGATGATGTAGAGGTGAGTGGAGATGCCTCCTTTTGATTTTGGGACACCATGCTTCTCATTTGTTCATTCTTCTAATTTTGTTTCTTTCACCTGTTCAGGTAAAGCTTGGAGAGCTAGAAGCTGAGCTTGTTGAAATCAATGCTAACAATGACAAGTTGCAGCGATCTTATAATGAACTTATGGAGTACAAGCTCGTTCTTGAGAAGGTAATTATCTTCTTTTTTTACTATAATCACAGTGTTAGTAGATGCTACTTCGCCCTACATTTAGAGTCCTATTTGTGTCTAATTTCAGTTATAGATTTTTTTGACAGTTTTCTGGTTTTGTAAATATATTCACCTGAGGAGGAAAGTAGATTTAAGTCTCCAATAGTGAAAATTTCTAAGCTTTTGATGTGCATCTCGTATAATATTCACATGGATGTTCTTTTTTTAGGCTGGTGAGTTTTTTGCTTCAGCCCATAGAAGTGCTACTGCTCAACAGAGTGAGATAGAAACACAACGAGAGGGTGAAGACCTCTTGGAAGCTCCTTTGTTGCAAGAAGTACGAATGCTGTGACTCTCTTACTTCTTCAAGTTGCGTTTCCTGGAAATAGCCTTACAAACTTTCTTTTTTACAGGAAAAGTCTGTTGATCCATCTAAGCAAGTAAAGCTTGGATTCCTCACTGGGTTAGTGCCTCGTGAAAAGTCTATGGTGTTCGAGAGGATACTATTCCGTGCAACTAGGGGAAACATCTTCATACGGCAGTCTGTTATTGAGGAGTCCGTTGTTGATCCCAGTTCTGGAGAGAAGGTTAGCTGCATATGTTCTGCTTGTAGATTCTCCTAGACATAGAAAGTGCAGCCTTTCTCTATTGCAGGCCTTCAGTTGCTTTCTTACTGTATATAATTTCTACTTCTACATAGGAACATGCAAAAAGAAGTTCTGAAATATTTATGTAGTTTATACGCTCTCATACACATGCCCAAATATTTGACATAGGAATTGCCTCTATGGCTCTATTTCTGTTTCACTGATCTACCTAGCCAAGAACTGTTCTGCTTGGAAAGCTGTTTTTGTCAGAAAAATATATTATTCTGTTTACCATTGACTTTTGATCTAAACTAATGTTACAGGCTGAGAAAAATGTATTTGTTGTCTTCTATTCTGGGGAAAGAGCAAAAAGCAAAATTCTTAAGATATGTGAAGCTTTTGGGGCCAATCGCTATCCTTTCAGTGAAGATCTTGGCAAACAAGCTCAAATGATGACCGAGGTTTGTATTATCTTTTGTTATCTGAGTGATTTACGTGATTCCCCCCTCGTCTCCTAGTTATATGTTTCTATGTATCTTCTTTATTTGTACACCATTTAGCTTTATTTTCTGGGCATGAGTTACAGATGATAACCATATGTGGTCAATTATTTTGAATAGTACGGGGGTAGAATTTACTAACTTTAGCTTCTAGTCATTATGGATTATATCCTTGCAGTAAGTGGCCGGTGAAGGGGACAAGTGTTTCTACATTGAACCGTTGCTATATATCTTGGGAGTAGTGATTTATAATAGATCGCATATATTTATGTTAAGAAAAGCATGTCGAGGAAATTTCTCGTACCTTTTTGTGGCCGCTTTTGATTTTAGATTGCTCTTTGGGTGGGATGTATTTTGTGTACACACGGTTAGTAACCATAGGAGAGTGAATCTCAGGCCAGTGATTTTATCTTGTGTAGAATATTCTCAGGAACTATTAACCATATCTAGTCAATTCATAATGTTTCAGGTTTCGGGTCGTTTATCAGAGTTTAAAAGTACAATAGCTGCTGGGTTGAATCACCGCAATATTCTGTTGGAGAGCATTGCAGAAAAGTTTGAGCAATGGAACCTCAAGGTATTATCCTATTTGGAGCTTTCTTTTCACTAATACAAGGCTCAGTGATGTCCATTATCATCATTAATCTTTACCTATGCAGGTTCGCAAAGAAAAAGCCATTTACCACACCTTGAACATGCTTAGTCTTGATGTGAGTAAGAAGTGCCTTGTGGGTGAAGGCTGGAGTCCTGTCTTTGCAGCAACAGAAGTGAGTTATTGTAGCTACATATCACCAAAACAGTTGCATATTTACTAGTGCGATAGTGAGTTTAGAGTTTTGCATGTGCAGATTCAAGATGCATTGAAGCGTGCTGCAGTTGACTCCAATTCTCAAGTTGGATCAATTTTCCAGGTCCTTAGGACCAAAGAGATGCCTCCCACTTTTTTCCGCACAAACAAGTTTACTACTGCTTTCCAGGAAATTGTTGATGCGTATGGGTAAGCATCTTTTCTGGACCTTCTTCTGCTCTTTAGGGAAGAGGAAATCGGATGTGGGATTGATTATATTAATAAGTAACAATTATTGTAGGATGTAATTCTAAGCTTTTCCTTATATAGTCCTTCGAATATAAATTTATGTTTGATTTAACGGTTTTTAACTTTCTATTAGCTTTCGTTATCGTACTCAATAGGAATAGCCCTGAATTTTTTCTGTGAGCCAAGCTTTCCATTATAGATTCAGTTTGTAGGAACAACCTTTTTTGCTTACTTTGTTTTTTTCGTATGCAATGTCAATTGGTTTTGGTGGATGTCCCATGAATTTCATGGATCTTCTTTGATCACTAAATTGCAGTGTGGCCAAATACCAGGAAGCCAATCCTACTGTATTCACAATTGTTACCTTCCCCTTCCTGTTTGCTGTTATGTTTGGTGACTGGGGTCATGGAATCTGCCTGCTGCTTGCAACTATGTATCTAATATTGAGAGAAAAGAAACTTTCTAGCCAGGTAATATCCCTAATTGGCAGCATGTTTTCTAACTGTGCACAGTATTATATATTATTCCGTTGTTGTTACTTTGATCAGTCATCATTCTTTGTCATTCTTGCAAGTTCGAGATGCTAATCCATTAATCCTTGCTTCCTGACAACAGAAACTTGGGGATATTATGGAAATGGCTTTTGGTGGCCGTTACGTTATTTTTATGATGTCACTCTTCTCGATATACACTGGTTTAATCTACAATGAGTTCTTCTCTATACCATATCCACTGTTTGCTAGCTCAGCATATGATTGCCGTGATACCGCTTGCAGGTATGTCACTTGCGTTTAAAAGAAATGCATAAGAGGAATGTATATACAATTCTGAGTTTTTGTCTTCTGTTCTCTTTTTCAGTGAAGCTACTACAATTGGTCTGATCAAAACCCGAGACACTTATCCATTTGGCGTGGATCCTGTATGGCACGGTACCCGCAGTGAGCTACCATTCCTGAATTCGCTTAAGATGAAAATGTCAATCCTTCTTGGAGTTGCTCAAATGAATCTCGGAATCATAATGAGCTTCTTCAATGCAAAATTCTTCAAAAGTGCTGTGAACATATGGTGGGTATTCAATTTTGTTTCCTGACCATTACGTACATATTAGCAAATAAAGTCGGGTCTTAAACATACTTATGTATGATCTCATATGCTTCCAGGTTCATGTTCGTTCCTCAGATGATATTCTTGAACTGCTTGTTTGGCTATCTCTCGGCCCTCATCATCATAAAGTGGTGCACTGGTTCTCAAGCTGATTTATATCACGTAATGATCTACATGTTCCTGAGCCCTATGGAAGATTTGGGAGAAAATCAACTTTTTCCTCACCAGAAAACAGTACAGGTTTGCATCGATACCGAACTTATGACTTCTATCTGTATCAAAAGAAATTAATCTCATCTTGTTTCTTTCCCATTCCAGCTCACGTTCCTCTTTCTATCTCTGATCGCTGTTCCATGGATGTTGTTGCCAAAGCCATTCATCTTGAAGAAACAACATGAAGCTGTGAGTCCCTATTACCTATTTACTTAAATTGAAATATGCACTGACCATAACTGAAACTCGATTTTTGTTTTATCTAGAGACATCATGGTCAGCAATACACACAGCTTGACGAGACAGATGAGAGTCTTCAAGTAGAAACTAATGGAGGAGGACATGGACATGAAGAATTTGAATTCAGTGAAGTCTTTGTGCACCAACTCATTCACACCATTGAGTTTGTTCTTGGAGCTGTTTCCAACACTGCTTCTTATCTTCGTCTCTGGGCCCTCAGGTACAACCTACAACTCTTAAAAGATATTCAAAAATCTTAAGCAAAGCTTAATACTTCATCTAGAGTCTTCCTGTTATTATCCTGATTGTCGTCTAACAAAATTCTCATCGAAACTAGCACTTTGTCTAAAGAACTATTCTCAAGGGTTCTCTGGTTCTTGTCATGACTAATCTGTATGCTTTGTTGGGCTTCTACTGCAGTCTGGCTCACTCGGAGTTGTCATCAGTTTTCTACGAGAAGGTCCTCGTCATGGCCTATGGGTAAGTACAGACTATCTCTCTCCTCAAACCTGAACTTGAACCGAAGTATATATCCGAAGAGAACCAAACCCAAACTGGATGTGCACTCTACTAAAATGTAAATGAATACTGTGTAGAAGATGTTAACAATAATAATAATCGCTAACTCTCTTGCTAATGATCCTTGAAACAGATTCAACAACATCTTCATCTTGATTGTTGGAATCTTGGTGTTCATATTTGCAACTGTGGGAGTACTTCTAGTGATGGAGACATTAAGTGCATTCCTTCACGCACTACGTCTTCACTGGGTAGAGTACCAAAACAAGTTCTACGAAGGAGATGGTTACAAATTTGCTCCGTTCACTTTCACTCTCATCGGAACCGAAGAAGAGTGATTCATCATGTTCTCTCTTAGTCATCACATTACCCGAAAATGCTCTCTTCTGCGTGTGCATATATAAGGGATTTGAGAAGGATATTCCTGAGTTTCCTTCTCTAAATCATTTATTTTTTGTTATTTAAGCAAGAAAATTTGGATGTTTTCTCTTCCCTTATTAGAAGGTTCACTTCATTGAATTTATTTACCTTTGTTGTGAGGCAAAAATTGGTGAAAATAAAAAATAAGGGGGAAGAGAATGGAATTATTTAAAGGTAAAAAAGCCCCATTATTTGTTTGTGGAATAAATAAGCTTGTTTTGTTTGGTCACCATTTATAGAATAAATTGGGACTAAATTGTTTTTTGTTTTTGATTTTATTAAGATATATTGGATTCCAAACATTCAGAGAAATGGTTTTTTGGGTAAACAAGGTTTTAGGAATGGTGGATTATAATAAAACCGATTTTTAAAATTTTATAAAAATAGTTTATCAAAGTGTTGTAATGATTAAAATAAGATGTTTCAGAAAGAGCAATGCTCTTAGAAAAATGAACACTTGTTTCTGTTATTATGCTGTTTTTTACTCCTGTTCTTGTCCAATATGCAACAGTATTTTCATAGCGTATAGTTAAATGTTGCGAAATTAAAATTTACAGAGAATATCAATCGGACACAAATTCTGTTTCTGAGGCTGATTGGTAACCAAAAAAAATCCTTAAGAAGCTCGAGTAGGCTTGGGCCACTTACACCAACCCAAAATGTTGAAGCCCTTTTGTTTCGGCCCAGTAATTGAGTTAGCAGAGACTCTCGCGAGTCTTACGTCACCTTCTCTTCGCGATTACTCATATCTTTCTCTCTAGACTTCGGTCGTCTTCTTCGTCTTCTTTTTACGCCAATGCGAAACTTTGAATTGAAATTTGACAAAGCCAAGTGAAGTGTTGTAGATGGTTTTTAATTGAATCGATTTCAAGTATCTCTTAACAATCACTGACGACTCTCAATTGAAATTTAACTTACTCTTGCTCTGTTTTTCTCGAGCTTTTTATAGGTGCATTAATGGTCAAAAACTCAAAATACAAGAGGAGGAAAAAGTGCTATAAAGAGAGCTCACAGACTTTGTTAATGGGCCAATGACTTATTTCAGCCCATTTACTTAATACATGCTTAAGCCCATAAAGCCCATCTATTCTTCTTGACTTAATACACGCGCACCAGGAGCGCGTATTCACATAGCTACCTTAGTACATCGTTTTTCCACGCGCACCAGGAGCGCGTATAACGCGTGTCGCAAAAATCCCGTTTTTTAGCTTATTTGATTTTATAAATGAAATAGGCGCGTGAGGCAGTTCTTATATCTTAGCCCCATATTATTACGCTGCAAGTCACTAAAAACCTACACGATAAGAAATTAATAGATTCTATACAATTTTTTTTGTATGTATATTAGGCTCTAGTCTACATACTAAAACAGATATTTTGAAGATAGTTACTTCATAATTTTATTCAATATGTACTACAGAATACATGCATATGATATATTCATTTTAAATTAATTTTATTGCTATAGAACTAATATTTCGGAAGTTATAAAATTATATTTTTAATGTGCATGATTTAAATTAAATGTAACTAAATAATGTTTTTATTGTGTTGTTTGATTAAAAGTGGGATCTCATGCAGACTGTATTATATTTTATATATTATAATATAAGTGATTTCATAAAAGTATTTATGTTTCAGTTCTAGAACTAGATAGGACCCGTTGCTTTGAAACATTTGAATGAGGAATCTGATTTCTTAGACTCTTAGTAAAATTTCGATTATATAACTATATGTAATTTGTATATTGTAAAAAATTTATATATAAATAGAGAAAAATTGTGTCATTAAATTTAGAAAAAAAAATATATTTTAATAATTTATGTTTTATTGTGGCCATTAATACATCTTCCTAACTTTTGTAACTATTAAAATAAAATTGGAATTAATTTTTTTTGGATTTCATCATCTTTAAATTAGATCAATCCATAATCAATCTCCCAAATTCTTAAAAATATTACGTAAGGCAAAACAAGATTCAATAAAAATAAAATGGAACAGGAGGTAAAAAGACAAACAGAACTAAATTATCATGTTTTGTTAAGCTCAATTTTAGTTGTTAAACTTAATATTATGATTATAATCGAATTAATTTATTACTCTCAGTGGCATCTATGATTGTACCCAACCAAAGTGTTGGTAATATTTAGTGGATTTTGACTAAACCAGCCCGGTTTTAAATAAGTCCTAATTTGTTAAGGTAAACTTCCATATTACAAAACAAGGAAATGTTGATACAGAATAACTGAAACATAAAAGATCAAAACTGACATTTGATTCACGTCTTAGGATAGAAACCATCTCCTGACTTGTCCGGAACTCTGTTTATCTGAGCCAGGCTTTGGCTGAACTTCGCGAGAACTTAGACCTGTATTGCTCAATCAACATATCAACTCTATCCACAACCTCTGCACCACCTTGACCTTGACCTTGCTTCTTCTTCCTCTTTCTTCTCCCATTTATACTCTCTTCACCTCTAACCTCTTCAACCTTCCTCTTTCGTGTAGGTTTCTTCTTCTCTGCATCTTTTTTTTCTACTGCTATTGTGGATTTTGTTTCTTCTTTGGTCTCTTCACGTGGGCGCATAGGCCCCTTCTTCTTAAACCTGGTTGCGTTCTCTTTTGATGGAGGAGTGTTACCCTCTTCCCTTGTTTTACGTTTGTAATTGTTGTCATGTGCCTGCTTAGCGTCATTCGACTGTTGCTGCTCAGATTCCTGTTTATCGCGTTGCTGAAACATATGCTGCTTAGCTTGTCGTATCTTCAGCTTCTGGACATTATCAACAGCAAACTCTATAACAGGGCGGTGTTGAGGACCAAATGTCTCTGCAAAAATAACATAACCGATTCCCAATTACGATTCTTAGACTTTACCGCATCATAAAATGAATAATACATAGACTTTTGGTTCGATGCCAATAGTGGAATAAGTGCTTGAATTTCGTTATTAAGTCAGGTTTCAGCAAAATGGATTACCAGGATTGTTATTAAGTACTCTTAGGGCCACAAGAGCATGTTCATGCTCCGTGAACTCGACAAAGGCAACTCCACGGGAGTAGTTCTTAGCATCAACTTTACCCTTCTTCTCATTTTGTAAGAATTTGATCTGCATTCCAAAAAAATGACCTAGGTTCAGATAATAGAACTATGTTTCAATTGTAGCACAAAAGAATAGCTGACCTGTCTGATAGTCGGCTTCTGCTTCGTCGCTCGTGAGGTAACAGCATCCACTAAGAGCTTGCGTAGTTGGCTTTCATTCATGGACTTTGGCAAATTATAGATCACAAGCCTTGTTCGAGAGATATGGAAATTAGGAGACTGAAGCTTTTTCATCTTGTTTTCGTGCAATCTGCGAGGACAATCACATGCTCACTCTTCTCTCATTCCAAATCACTATACAGCAACACATAAATGTGAAAATTAAGAATAATTTACCTTCGTCGCCTGTCCATATCTTCTGCAGACACACCCTCAGCAGCAGGTGTACCATCCAGGATCTGACCTTCCTGTGGAAGTAAGAACACAATGTATTAGTGAATCTTTGAAAAACATGCAGACATTATGATTTCGAGAGATTTGTGAGAACTGGGAAAAATGTGTACCTTAGCAAGATAGAGATTCCTATAGTCATGATTCTTCTCTTCTGTCTTTTTCAGTTCTATGTCCTGTGCAGCTTTCTTACCTACTGCTCTCATAACGACTAGTTGCCTGCCTTTAATAAAGACACCGAGACCTGAGGGAGTAGTAGCAGCTGATATGGCTGCAACTGAAGCATCTTCTGTTTTGAACTTGAGAAAAGCAGTCCCTTCTGGTCGTCTGAGAAAGAAAACATATCGAGAGACAAAATATGAAGCTTTGGTTTTATGTAGATAGCAGAACCTGAAGTCTCTTTTATGATTGAATGAATTTTAAAGCATAGAAGGATGCATACTTTGTGACCTTGTGGAGAACGAGGTATAATGATTCAACTTCCCCAAATACAGCAAACCTCTGTTTGACTTCTTCTTTTGTAACGTCAAATGGGAGGTTTCTTATAAATACAGTTCTCTGAAAATCATCATTTTGATGTGTTTCTGTAGGAGCCACTTCCTTAGTTTTACTGGATTTTAAAGGTTCAGAGACACCAGAAGAGTCAGCGACTGGCTTAGTTGATGAATCCTTAAGTTTGCTTTCCTTTGGGTCCTCTGTCTTTCTATCATGAGAAGCAATAGAACCTTTTGAAGACGCAAGCAAGTTCTGAAGCACCTTTCTTGCAACATCTGCTTCCTCCTCGAAATTCACATCAGTGCCAGCATCTTTCTCCAGTGCCTCTAATTCACTCGGTTTGTTATTGCTGTCCTCATCCTCATCATTAATATCATCTCCTGAAGATTGGTGGCTTTCTACAGCATCATCAACCTCTTCCAAATCAACACTACTGTTATCACTGTCCTCTGCATCACTTCCTTTTTTGTCACCTGCCAAGGTTGTCCCCAGAAAGTATGAAAATCTGTTAGGAGGAAATAAAACAAAACTTCTGTACCGACTGTATATGTTTTCCTCAAAAAAAGTTGAGTACATAACTTTTTAATGATTAAAAGATTTATTAAAAATCCCAGAAATCAAAATACAATGTACATACCATCTGCTGAAGCAGTTGTGGCATCCGCGGTGCCATTGTATAGATTCTTAGGTACAGCCCAATCTACAGCTATAGGTCTTTTACTAAACATGTGTCCATTGAACTTTTGAATTGCCTGAAGATTCAAAAATAAATAAGACAAGTGACACAAATGGACGGATACTAAATGGGGAGGATAACTCATGTTTCTAGATCTTACATTTTCTGCATCTTTCTTACACGTGAATTTGACAAATGCAAATCCCTTAGATAGCCTGCCAAATCAATACAATGAATGAGAATTAATATACCCTAATTTATTCATAATCAAGAAAATTACTCACACGAGTTAGAACATACCCAGTTTCAAAATTTTTAGGAATGAAGACATCCCAGACAAATCCTACGGCTGAAAAGACCTCTTTGATATCACTAGGTTTAGCCTGCAAAATCCAAAAATTTATAAGGAAAACATTGGTTTATCTCTGAAACTGTAGCGACAACAAAGAAACTGTAGTTTTAAGAACCTTGAAAGGAAGATTTCGTATAATTAGTTTCCACTTCTGAGCCTTTGAGCCCTACCTCCAAAAAAATAATACAATGAGATCATGAACTGATTCAAATGCTAATCACTTAAGTTCTCGAATAGAGGTCCTGTGGTGAAAATCAAATAATGTTCACCTCCCCACCAAGCTGACGAGCCCAAATGAGATTTCCCTTTATCTCCGTTTGATGCAATTTTGCAACAGCGGCACAAGCAAATTTGACACTCGTAAAGAGAACAGCTGATGCCTCTGCCCTGCATCCATCTTGGGTAAGACCTGAAAAAGTGATAGTTCTAGCGCTTAATAAATGCATCATGAGCACAAAGTCTTGCATCCCCTTAAAGAAAATCAAATAAGGTTACTAATACGTGACCACAGTAGTAATTAACACGTGGATATAATGTCTTACTTTTTCAGATACTAGAAAGGGTATGTGCATGCAGGCTTTAAGAAGATATTACGAAATGAATGTATCGATATCCGTTACTGGATATTAACGGAAACCATAAGCATAAGATGCATTCGAACAGCTATATTTTTAAAGTCAACCTGAGAAACCTCGACTAGTGAAAAAGGTGTTTACAATCTACGCATACTCTCATACCAGGAATCCTCAAACCTTGTTATAGCTGATATAGTCTAACAATCAATGGAGATTCATGTCCCTTTAGAGTTCACTGAGACCTCATTATGTATGGTATCTGGAATAACAATTTTGTTCTCTACTACACAGATCCATAGATCAAGCTAGGAACCTTGTTATAGCTAATATAGTATGAAGGATAATTTGACACTTAACTCAGATATTAACATCATTTACGAGATAAAGTTCCTCAAAATTAATATATATAACCAAAAAAAAACTTGGTTGGGGTACGGAACTAGGCAATTGCCTCCATTTTATTCACATATTCTTACCATTTTGTTGAAGCTCTTCTCTGGGGAGTGGATATCTGACAGAGCACACAGTGCCAATCTCTTTGACACGACTATGGACAACCTCTGCCATCTCAGCATTAACAAGGCCACCAAAGACTACAGTTCTTGAAACTCTTCACCCAATGAAAAAAAAAGAGAACAGAACTTTAAGAAAGAAAAACAAGAGACACAGTTTTGATGATGCATATAAAACATTAGGTTTACAATCTTTTATTACATGCTTAATCTCACTGAGATAGTCTTCTATACATAGGCTATTAGAAATACATTCAGTACACAAAAATCAGCACATCATTAAAAAATCATACCTTTGCTTATCAGAACAGGTTTCTTTATCAGCTAAATCAACGATAAGCTTTGTTGGTTTTTTGCGCTCAATTGGCTTCTCTTTTTTTTTTTTGGGTGGAGGAACTGATGCAAATACAAATTTAATGATAAACAAGAACCAAACCAGCTTACTTAGACTCAAAAACCAAACATATGAAAGCTAATACCTTTCTCCTCTGTATCAGGGATCACGGTGCCCTCTTCACTCTGTGCCTGAGAATTAGAAGATAAAGAGGTCCCTAATTCAAAAGAAGAACGAAGAAATTAAGAAATTGTCGTCAATGTAGGTTGAATGCTGAGACAGCAATTATAACTAAAAACTCTTAAGACTCCAAAAGTTTAAGACAACAACCTTGAGTTGCTTTTGTACGACGCTCTTGAAGAGAAGGCCGATGTGTGGCCTGTTTAACAGTAATTTTACGTCCCCCAACAATAGAACCATTCTTCAATTCGATGGCACGGTTAACATCTTCTGGTAAAGCACTACAAAAGGAAGAAAATTTTGGATTGTAAGAACCAATATTACCCGCCCAGTAAGAAGAATAGTTTTCAATAAGTGGTGTTAGCTTACAATATAACAAAGGCAAAGCCGCGGTGTTCATTTGTTCCTGTTAATAACAAAGGATCGTACATTAGCTCCTGATGATCAAGGTTGATAATTCCTATTCTAACCTAATTTTCTAACCTTTATTTGTAACCAGAAAGCAACGCCTTACGGGACCAACTTCGCTGAAAGCTTCTTCAAGCTGAAACCAATATGTAGAAAACAAAAAATGCTACTAAAAACTTCGAGAAATACATATTTCGCTTTCTAGGGACTCGTTTAGGATTCCTCGATTTTACAAATCTACAAGCACATTGTTAAATTGACGAAGTGTTACCTGAGCGTTGGTGATTGAATAAGGTAAACCAGAAACGCAAACAGTTGCGGCAGAATGTGGAGATTTTTCTTCTCCATCTTTCCTCTCTTTCTTGTTTTTCCCCATTGATTTAAGATTAGGGTTTGAGTTGCAGAGCTCACAAAGAGAAGAGAGAGAGCGCTAAGAAACTGAGGATATCGAGAAGAAAGACATCTAGGGTTTAGTAACTAAACCCCTAAACCCAGTCGGTTCAGTTTTTTCCCGGTTATGTTATTTTTGCAACACTATTCAAGTCCAATTTTCAATTCCGTTTACCCTTTTTTTTCCCGACGCAATTCGGTTACTTGTAAATTCAAATTGTTTAGCAAAATTAAATAGGGAAATATGACCAAAAAAAAAAGTTATTTGATTGACCAGAAAATCCAAAACCCGGTTGGAACCGGTTAAAATTTGGTTATCTCATCAGTTAGCCCTACTATGTAAACTCTTAACGTCTTCCTTCATCTTGGTCGTCTCAAGAAACTCATCACCAGAGTGATCAACATGAATGACTCTAAACCCAAATGCATCTCTTCATGATTCAACATTCCACTCGAACCACATCTTCTACATCATCTCTTTACGGCAACAAGTCTCGTAGTTCTCTTCCTCTGGTGAATCTGCAGCTACGAGCCTGTATGCATACACTTTCCTCTTCTGTCCTGGTCTATAAGCTCGAGCCACAGCTTGCTGAGTCACTGATGGGTTCAGATGAACATCGAGAATCAAGACCCTTGATGCACCCACCAGTTAAATTCCTTCCCCACAAGCTCTGATTGATCCAAACAACACTCTAGCTTCTGGAGAATTGTTGAACCGCTCCATTGAAAGTTCTCTTTGCTCATTGCTCGAATCTCCTGTGATTTTGAACATCTCTTTCCCTAAATGCCAACCTTTTACTAAGCTCATGAGTCTCTCAAGAGCCTTTATTGGTACAATGTATTGGCTAAATACCAAAAGCTTCTCTTTTGTTGATCCACACAGAGCTATGAGGTTGAGAAAGAATTTCATCTTCACACCATCTCTTACATTGATCTCCATCAGCATCTTGTCTAGCTTCATTATTGTTGTGTTGTTATCAGCAAAACTCTTTTCCCCATTAGACGGGTTTTCCTCCAAGAAAGATTTAAGCTTTGGATGTACATACAAAGCAGCACCAAGAGAGATCTGCTTGAAGAGATCCATTTTCCTCAGACCCTTGACTTCATCTTTCTGAATTGAGCTCAGATTGAGCATGACAGTGAACTCACTAAGCCCAGGAAGCAAACCGCGGAAATCTGCTTTGTGATAATGCAAGATAGTATGCGTCATTTCGCATAGATCCTTTATCAAGCTGGCTTTGGCAGAGTCTGTACTCTACTGTAAGGTAAGCTCAACAGCAGCGAAGAAAGTCGCCTCGATACTACTCTGGTTTATATGTTTGCCAGTCGGTATCTCTGCCTTGGTCATGATACGGGTAACAATCTCCCGAGTTCCAGGACCCTTCAAGAACTTGGGACGAACAAGATTTAGTATATTAAACACTTCCTCAACGCTGTTTTGAAACAAAGTACCTGTGAGAACCACTTTTCGAGGAGTCTTGACACGACCAAGAGAAATAAGCAAGTTTATCTCCTTATTCCTTGATGTATGACCCTCGTCAAGGATAAGCAACGTTGGCTTCTCAAGCAATATAAGCTTACAATCATTTGAAGATGCCTCAAAGTTCTTATCATCGCAGATGATCCTCGCAACCTGTTGGTACACAAGAAACAGAATGCTTCTTTGTTCGACCCATTGTCTCAAAACCTCCATTTGCTGCTTCCGTGATTCTGCTCTCACGCTATAGAAATCAAGCAAGGTAATGTTCTCAACCGCCCACAAAGTAAACTCTCTCTTCCATGGCTCTATGATCCCCTTTGTTAGCACAATCAATGGTTTAGCCTGAGGATCCATAGCCATGAAGCTCTGCAGAAAGCTGATGGACAGGAATGTCTTACCTGATCCAGGTGCATGAGCTAATATGCATCCACCTGAGTTATCTGCTGCAAGATTGTTGCATAAAAATTTGAATCCTTCAATCTGGTGAGGCCTCATCTCTTTATCATGCCTTGGGTGGATGAACATTTTGTCTCCCAAAATGTTTGTCTGAGAAGACTGGTTATCTGAGAATGCCCAACTCGTTCCTCCATTTTCTTTTTCACGCATATAAGTTCTTCTCGATCTTTTCGGCTACATCAGAAAACAATGCACATTCAAGTTCTAAGTATTTGTAATAAAGTTAATATCTACAACACGCAATTATCAGTCATCAATAACCTTGTTGAACACAACCTCGATCATGCTCTCAATGGATGTCTTAATGAGTCCACAAACACGACACACTTCTCCAATATCGTCCTTGCATATGAAAGAATGGTCACAGTCTTCGACTTGCTTGAGATCATTACCTTGTGAATTCTCCATTACCTAACCAAGAACATAAGTAAAAAAATCAGCTGGAATTGCTAAGAATGCAAATAGAAGCAGATATCTGCACCAGAACTCGAATATATTTGCTATGTGATTCATTGAATGTATACAGGAAAGCAACCTTAGTTGATTCTTGAGCAATTGCAATCGACCTCCAAAATTCATCTTCTTCCTCTGGATCTATATATAGAGGAGTTTCAAGTTTTTATCAGTAGAATTCCTCAATGAATCCTCTTCATCATAACCTTGAAAACCCTTTCAGATACTGAGCTATTTCCACTCTTCACATCATCACTAGAACTAGTAGAAGCCGAACCATTAGTCAAATTTTATGCATCAATCACTTCCTTGATCTTCTTCTCCTTCTTATTTAGAGGCTGAAAGTGTAAAATAAAACCATAAAGATTTAACTTGACCAAAAGAAAGATGAAACCAAAGTTCTATTTAAACAAACATTTTAACAAATGTCTATGAACATTAATTTCTGCAATTAAAGCTTACAGTAACTGATTGAGTAGACGACGTGGGTAGTTTTTTTCTCTTCTCCAGCTTGAATTTCTTCCAATGAGATAGAATCATTCAAATAGTCCTGTTTCAGCAGATTTGTTACAAATTTTATTTGTTACGAATCATTGTGACTCTATTTTTTAACGATTGTGACAAAATTGTTACTAGATTTTTTTTTATCACAAGTTATTGTGATCTTTTTATTACCAAAATGCATTTGTGACACTTGTATTATAACCTTTTATAAATCGTCACAACTTTGTAATAATATTTTCATATTATGCGAAATATTACGTATTAATACAAATTTTTTCTTGTAGTGACTAATCTCATAAATATGAAGAAAGAGCCTTATTGGCTTATCATGCAAAATCTGTAAGTAAATTTTTTTCTTAAACAACTAGAAATATAACTCATAAACTTTAAAATGCATTGTACTAAGATGATGAATCAATGATTAGATAGAAAGCTTAATAAAATATGTACAACTATAAAGTTGTAGCTTCATAAAATATGCATAAATATTTTCTTGATTCATGTAAAATGAATTCTTATGTTTTGAGTGAATAAACATGAACTTAAATCTATGAACAAAATACAAAATTTAAGCTAGTTATTACGAAGATAATAATGTACACGAAGACGATTTCGTCTTTGGGGTTTGCTTGGAGACTATTGAGTACAAATTTAATTTGCAAGATCTTGCGAGGAATCCGAATTAGATCGAGTCCCATTATATTTCTGTGTTATATTAGAATATTAGAATTTGGTGAGGAAGTAAGCATTTCTCGTAGATGATAATACAAATGAAAGTACCACAAATCTGCTATTATAATATATAATTTACCAAACAAGTAATCAATGTAAATACTATGGATGAGAATATGAATTTCGATATGTCATTTGTTGAAGAAACAATTGTTGACGGATGATTCGAAGGTGAACACGAAATTTAAGAAGCCATTTTTACTTTAGTTTAAAGGATAATTCAACACAATACAAACGAAAAAGTATAACACTTAAGGTTTGAATTTTTAATAAAAATTATACAGATTGTATGTCAAATATTCAAAGCATAATATTTTTATTGGGTTGAATCAAAGAAACCAAATCAATTAAATCTGTATGTGTTATAATTCTTGTTTGATTTATTTCACGATTTGTAAAATCATTTTTGATTTCTTTCGTATGTGGTTTGCAAATGTTTTTTTTTAAACAATTAGATCGACAAAATCTGATCCATAACCTAAAATTCATTCCAACAATCCATTTTTAAGTTACCATAATGGAGTGGGTAAGAATCGGGTATCAAGTCTTTAGCTCGATTATTCTAACCACCAAACTAAAAACAATTCGGCTATAAAAAAATAAAAAAAGATATAAAACTAGTTTTTACCAAAAAAATAAAATATGAAGCTAGTATTAATATTTCTAATATATTTATTTTTCATGTTTTTTATCAATAAATTACTCATTCGTTTGTATTTTGACTTGCAATATTATCTTAAATAACAAAGATAAATTTCATTTTTAGTGGTTTCATTTTCAATTGTTGCTGTGGATTTTGATAAGATTGTAGACAACTAAATAACATTTAAAACTTTGTCGTTGAAATAACACTATTCTTTTTCTCATTTTCTATTGTATCATGTTTTTCAATTTTTTGCACACATTTTTAGATCAACAAAATCAGATAGCAGATATATCCGCTCAAGTGAACTATACAAAAAAATTGTGTTTAATGATCTCCACCCACAAAAATATACAAAATAGCCCATACATAGAGATATAATCCTTAGATTGTTTCTTAGTTTGCATATGGCTACAACCTCTCCTTCCATTTCTATAAGACCTATTATTTTTACAATAGAATGATGAGCTACTGATGAAAACAGAAGATTTTGATTTATAGCTTCCACAAAATTTTTTGTTAACAATTGAATCGACAAGACCCGATTTATAACTTAAAATACATCCCTAAATTTTTTTTTTCAAACTACCA